>CM069172.1:357327-612774 GCA_035221665.1 Okamejei kenojei
GAACTGGCACTATCTGGTTGAAGGACCGATGGATTGTAATCGGGACTGGGACATGAACTGCATCAAGGAATCCCGGTGTTGCGAGAATATGGAACAAGGTATTCTCTAGTGGATCAGTCCCTTGAAGGACTGTTATGGATATGCGGAACAGAGGCATTAACTCGGTGTTGCCAACAAATTGGAGCTGGGACTTGCTTTATTGGATGGTACAACCGGGATTTTTCCTGTTAAACACCAAAGAAGGGTGGGTCGTAGGAACACCTGTATTTTGACGCCTATATCGGAAGAAGAGGAAAATAGAACATTGGATGAATGGGAAGATGATGATGGCACCGCAAGAATCAATCTCATACTATGGATACTAAGGATCCTTTTAAGTTGCGATGATTACAAAGCATTGTTTGTTACATTACCGATGTCCGTAACCCCCCCATTGCTTACAATTTCTTAAAGGAAACCACACACACCTACCCTGTACAGCATTTGGCCTACAGCAAACACACATAGTCACATATATGAACTTCCTCATTCATACAAAACCGGTTTTTACACACAAATCACATTTGTTCATTCTTAGCTTCAATGTCGCAGTATCAAATGTATCGTGCACTCAAAAATATTCACTACACAGGATTAAAGTTTCAAAATTAACATGTACTGCTTGAGATTACACTGTGATAAGTGACCTCTACTCCTCATGTAACTGACCAATCTGTATATGACTTTCTTCATGATTGTGTGAAACAACTCAATGATTTCTTTCATGTGCTGTCCTTCCTTTTTTTATCTTATGTACTCAAAGTTTGGCATGAGTTTTTCCTTAGAAGTTTGCAATGTCTGAGTAGCCGAATACTGAATATTCTGTACAGCATCGAAAATGCCAAAATCCTATTGGAGGCCCAGTCGTGGCACCGGAACTGAACGAACTCCTTATTGGTTTCCTTGGATTATTCAAAATAAAACAAATACTATCTATCATTGTTTCCGTACTCTTACCCTGAGTCCCTTCCCTTTCACCCCACCTGTGCAACATGCGCCCATAGGGGGACTATCAGGCGGAATGTGCGGATCTTTTCCTGTGTGAGCCTGATCCTGTTTCCCCGACTCCCTCCACTTTTCCCGTTCTGGTTACCCCATTGTCTTATGTACTATTTTCCCGTCGACAGACCCTCGGTGCCCTGGAAATACTTAATAGTCTTAAGAAGGAACGGCAGATGCTTGGAGTATCGCGGGTCACAATAGTGGAGAAATCAGCGGGTGCTAGCAGCATCTAAGGAAGCGAAGGAGATAGGCGACGTGTCGGGTCGAGACCCTTCTTCAGGACTGGTCAGGGATCAGGAATACTTAATAGTCAGTTTCTTACCCGGGTCTTGTGACACAAGAATCGCTCGCTGTTCCTTGTTAATTTTCGACACTTCCTCTTGTTTTCCTGAGTTTCATTGTTCGGATATCACTCGCCCAAACCGCTGATAGCAAGCAAGGAGATCAGAGACTGCTGAAATCAGAAGGGTGCAACTTCCCTTCCTTCCGTGCATCCGGCTGAGCACTGCCGGAGTGGCAATCGTATGTAGCCCCCACTTTGGGAGATATAGGTTGTGCTCACAATCATACTCAGAGACTAAATCATGGAAACAAGAATGCTTTATGTGCGAGTTCTCCTGCAGCAGTCGGGTGCCTCTCCAAGTTGTGACACGCCGAAGTCAGGAAAGTAAAGCCACTTTAGCCACACAATTTACATTTAACCTCCCCATCTGGCCCTTTCCAATCAGAGCACTGAGGTGCACTGTCTATAGGTACGTCCCCCAGTTCCTCCCACATCATATACATTGCATGTTCATCAGGTATATGAGCAGTTTTCTTGACCCAGGGGGTGCTCTGTTAGTAATATTGATTTATTTCATTAAGCATGCTCAGTTGTAAATGACTTGCCCCAGTTTGCTCACCTCCAACTGACCTGTCTCAGTTCTCTTGTATCTGAATTAAAAGCAAAGGATTCCACTAACAAGGGTGCGCATCCATCACGCAGAGTCATACTGATAAAGGTCGCATCCATCACTACGGTCAAGTGTGTGTGTCTTCAACCACTATGCAATGCCATCAATCCTTTCTCAAGGACAGTTCTGGGTAAACTTCATCCACAGCTGTGTCTCGCGAGTGATCTCTCTCCCAGGCCCCTATCAGTTAGAATCCTCTCCTGAACCCTTACAATAGAGGGGTTTCATAATCATATTATCCCTCACATCCCTCTGGAATACGGACACTTTCCGGGGCTCACTATAACAGACCACAGTCCAATTAGGGTCAAACAACCTAATCGTCTCCTCCACTATAACACTGAACTGTGTTAATAGTGGAGGCCCTACTCCTGTGTGCTCAGCCCTCTGTTCTACTCGCCTCATTCACCCATGACTATGGACTGCATCCCTAAGTATGCTCCAACGCCCATCATTATAATTTGCTGACAGACGAACTACACACGGTGGTAGGAACTGATCAGTGACAACGACGAGTCAGCCTACAGGAGGAGGTCCAGGCACCTGACAACCTGGTGTGCCAATAATAACCTCGTCCCTCAACTCCCAGAAGATGAAGGAAATCATTGTTGACCTTAGATAGAGAACAGAGGGGGTCAGAGACACACCCCCATCCATATAAACAGGACTTGAGGAGGAGGGTCGCGGGTCTCCAACAAACAAATTCCTCGGGGTACACATCTCGGAGGATCTGTCCTGTCCTCTCAACACCTCCAAGCTAATCAAAAAAGGCGCACGCAGCGCCTTTACTTCCTGAGGAGGCTCAAAAAAAGCCCACCTGTCCCCCCCAGATACTGACCAACCTTATACTGCTGTACCATCAAAAGCATCCTGACCACCCTGCGTTACGGTATGGTACAGCAGTTGTTGCACCATAGGCAGATAGGAGTGGCAGGCACTACAATGGGTGGTGAAAACTGCCCAGTACATCATCGCGGTGCCTCCCCGCTCCTGCTTGGCCATGGATGTCCATCAACCAAAAAACGGTGTTTGATACAGGCCTGGAAGATCATCAAAGACCTCTCCCACCCTAACCATGGACTGTTTTTTTTTTTTGCCCTCCTACCATCGGGAGGCTGTGCAGGAGCCTCAGGTCCCGCACTAGTAGGATGAGGGAACAGCTTCCACAACAACAGCCCCCATCACACTTTTGCCTGATCACTCGGAGTCCCGCCGATAGATTTCTCCAGTCTCTCCGTCCACATTGGTCTGCATTCTGTATTTATTTCTACATTGCTATTACGAACTGACACTAAACTCATTTCGTTGTACCATACTTGTATC
This sequence comes from Okamejei kenojei, assembly GCA_035221665.1. Taxonomy (NCBI): domain Eukaryota; kingdom Metazoa; phylum Chordata; class Chondrichthyes; order Rajiformes; family Rajidae; genus Okamejei; species Okamejei kenojei. The sequence continues at coordinate 360,645 of CM069172.1, forward strand.
TGTGCAATGACATTAATGTTAATTGAATTGAATTGAAAAGTCACAGAATCACACTTGACGCCCGTAATCTCTAATCCGTCCGCAGTTTTATTAAACTGACCCAACCATAACTTAATGGTATGCTATTTGCACAGAAACCCCACCCGTGTTATGACTCATGAGAGACGCATTTTCTCCGTTCGATTACAAGTTATTGGAGATGTGATATTATGTTCCTCGAATCTCTCTTATCTATTGTAACTGGATCGGGGAACAAGTGACGGGCGAAATGAGGTCCGCAAGATCTGAGTTCATAATGTATTTGTTTTTGGAGATTATTGGGGGAAAACGTTTTCTGGCGGAACGTTCTCAAACTCTTGGGGTCCAACGGTTGGTTTCCACGCTTCGCTTTTGTTGCGCCTGTTCACTGGAGTACGACAACACACTGATTGGGCTGTTCCTCTCACTCAGAGATTCATATTCGGGAGGTACAAGGAGGAGGGGTGGTGATTTCCCTATTTCTGGAAAAATATCTGCTGAGAAAAGACTAAGAGAAATTGCACGGCTGTGATCGAGGACAGTCAAAACCCATAACTTCTTAAAAATTAAGAGAACTGATTTTGTTATATTATTTTTATTATTATGAAACATATTTATGAAAATTACAATTGTTTTACATAAATGAAAATACAGATGTTTTAACGAAAATTACAATGTTTTACATAAACGATGACCACTGTATGGCATTTTCAGTTATTATAGAATGAAGCATTCTGAAACAAATATGAAACAATCTTACGTGATGACCCTGAAATTAAAGCATATAATTAGTTAGTTACCTAATTGTAGCTAATTACAAAATTATATTATTAGATCAAAACATCTATCCATTTATTATGAAAAGGTTAACATTTTTTATATCCTAAGTAAGTGTCAAATAACATTCACACAAGAATATTCACAACATAACATGTTTTTTTAAATCTAATTGTCATGAATTTTATAGGTCAAATGGAAGGAATTTAATGTATAATTCCTGTAAAATTAATGGGCATTTAAATAATCTTGCGAGTCGGTTTTTGTGGAACGCTCCTCTAGTATCTTTGATGGAACATTGCGGTTTGCGGGTGAATTTGAACCCCATATCGGCAGGAAAAACACTGCTGGTTCGCATGGGGCCAAAATCCATTTCGCAAAGGAAATTTTGATTAAAGAAAAGTCATCATAAGAAAGCACGTTTTATATGTAAAATTGACGATTTACCCCGTGTTTTGTCCCCTACGTGAGATCCGTTCCATTGAGGGCGTTAGAAGTAGCTTTTTTATTTTTCTCCAGCGATTAAATTGTCCCGTGATTTTTCTTTTTTCTTTTAAATTCCAGAGAAAGAAAGTCGGAACGATTTTTTGCATCAGCTGGCAGCCTGAGGAAATCCATCTCAGACAGGCAGGACGGAAAACAACATTTTTATATCCCACACCCCTCAAAGGTGCCAAAGCCGTGCTCAAGGCCAGTGGCAGAACTGCAGCGCCGCTGAAGGTGAGTATTGTAACATCGCTACACTGTAGATGACTCTGAAAAGAGCCTTTGGGTTCATTAAATTAATATTTCACCAAGTTACTTGCTCGTACTATTCACGCTGGTCTTCTTGTGCGGCAGCAACCCGCCCTAGGAGCCATGGTCACCCTTCCATCAGCTTGTTGAACACACTCGTCGTTTGAGAACGGCTAGCTGTAGGTGTCTGGAGGACGATGCCAATCTTCTTATTGTTCCTCAGGCTGTGTTACCGGCCCAGCTCCAGGAATTCAGCCGTCGGATACTCCAGCACTGCAGGAATGTATACCGGGCTCCAGCACGCAGCGCCTTAGCATAGTTACCTTTTTTTCAGAAGCCTGTGAACACGCTCCACCGGGAACTGCAGCCAGGCCCGGGACTAGTGAGATATGGGCTTGTTCCGAGCTTTGCCACCTGTTTTCCCTCGTCCAGACATTTAGACAATGACAAATCATAACGCATTCGCCCTTCTTATAGCTTGTGGGGGATAATTCCTTCTATAGTGTTACAGGCCCTGGTGAGACCTGGTAAAAGTAAAGTGGATAGGTATATGGACGTGAAGGGAATGGAGGGGTATGGTCTGAGTGCAGGTAGATGGGACTAGGGGAAAACAAATGGTCGGAACGGACTGGAAGGGCCGAGAGGGCCTGTTTCCGTGCTGTAATTGTTATATGGTTATATGGAGACCACACCTGGAGTATAGAGTGAGTCACTGCCTCAAAAAGGCTGGCAGCATCATCAAGGACCCACACCACCCTGGCCCTGGCCACACACTCACCTCCCTGCTACCTTCGGGTAGAAGGTACAGGAGCTGAGAACTGCAAAAACCTGGTTCAGGAATAGCCACTTCCCCCACAGCCATCAGGCTATTAAACCTGGCTCGGACAAAAACTCTGAACATTAATACTCCCTACCATCTGTTATTTGCACTTGATTAATTTATTATTAATGTATTTAAGTATTTAACTGTAATTCAATGCCTACTATGTTCTGTTGTGCTATGCAAAGAAAGAATTCCATTGTACTGTCAGGGACACATGACAATAAACTCTTATGACTTATGATTATGACAGTTTTGGTCTCCAAATTCGAGAGAAAGGACATTCTTGCTATTGAGGGAGTGCAGCGACAGGTGCAAAAGATTAATTCCCGGATGGCGGGACTGTGATATGTTGATAGAATGGAGCGGCTGGGCTTGTATACTCTGGAATTTAGAAGGATGGGAGGGGATCTTATTGAAACATATAAGATTATTAAGGGATTGGATTAGCTAGGGGCAGAAAACATGTTTCCTGATGTTTTGGGGGAGTCCATCAGGGGTAGGCCATTTAGAACAGAGATGAGGAGAAGAAAATTTACCCAGAGAACTGTGAATCTGTGGAATTCTCTGCCTCCGAATGCAGTGGAGGCCAATTCTCTAGATGCTTTCAATAGATGGTTAAATATATTAAAGATAGAGGAGTCATTGGAATATGGTAAGAAGGCAGGGATGGGTACTAGTTGTGGATGATCAGCCATAATCACATTGAATGGGCGGTGTTAGCTCGAAGGGCTGAATGGCTTACTCCTGCATCTATTGTGTCGATTGTATATAATGCGTTAGGCGCTTTAGATTGGTTGATGCAGAGCTGTATCTCATTGGTGGTATGTAACAGTCGAATTAGATAGTTTGGTTCATTCTCCAATGATTAGACGGCAACAAGATGACCACGGAAAATTGACCGATGGTCGCAAAAATGATTTGAAATTTGAAACTTGCCAATTGGGGATGGTGGGGGAGAACAAAGGACAATGGGGACCCGACATGGGGAAATCGCGGTGGGGTGAAACAATAGGAGGAGCTGCCGTGTTTATAATTTGTCAGCGCCGTAGGTGGCTGCAAGCAAAGAATTTCACTGTGCCTAGTCACATGTGATAACAAAGTATTCCATTCCTTTCCAAAACATATTTAAAAATAGGCCAAAAGGAAATCCATTCCAATCTGTGTGTGAACATGGATTTCCGGTATCGTTCGATTCCGACCCACATACAATACACACAAAATGTGCATGAATTCCACCATAAGAGATGCTGTTTAATTAATTACAGTATCTTCCATTTTTTTCCACTGCTAAGCTATCGGATTCTCGATTAACAGAATATGTCGAGGTCGATCTTTGTTTGAAGGCATCGGACTGTGGGTGGGTCGAAACAGTTGCATCAAAGCTGTGTTGTAACATTAGTACAACTCTGGGACTGGGAGTCTCTTAAAAGAGCTCCAAATTCACTGGGAGATTCATAATATTGACTGGTAAATCAATGTGTGAAAGGTTTAGATGGGGTGCAATTTCATAAAAGGTTTCAGGAGACTTTGCTCCAGAAATATGTAGAGGGACCCACATGTGAGAGGGCAACACCTAATCTGGTCTTGGGAAATTGGGAAGGGCAAGTGAATGAACTGTTCATGGGGGAGCCTTTTGGGACCAGTGACCACTATTCGATTAGCTTTACGATAGTTATGGATAGGGACAGAAAGGACCCACAAGTTAAAATGTTAAATTGGGGCAAGTCCAACTTTGAGGATATGAGAGAAGGTCTCAAGTTGTTTGCAGTAGGTTGTTTGAGGGGAAAGCATCATCAGCCAAGGGCAACAAGGGTCCAGGAGATAGCATGAACGACAATCCCAAGAACTTTTATAAATACACTAGACCAAGTGCAGACCTGTTGGGTCTGTTCGTGCAACACGCGGGGGGGGGGGGGGTGGGGGGCGACATGCTGTGTCACACACACTATCCACCCCCCCACACACACTAACAACCTCCCCCCCGCACACATGCTTACTACCCCCTTTGATATTATATTAATATTATTAATTTGCTCCTTTTACCCCATAACCGCCCTAACGACTGACGCATAGCCCCCAACTCGCAGGCCGATCTAGAGAGGCAGAGTGAGTAAATTGGAAGGTACACTGACTGTAGACATTGATGAAATTAATAAATCCTTTCAAGAATTTTATACCTCCCTATGCCAATCATAATTTTTACTGATTCCTATATAATGCATGAGTTTTTAAAGAAACTGTACTTGGCACATTTATTACATAATGAGTCTCTGACAAACCCATCACGGAGGAAGAAATAGAGAACGCAAACCTTTCAATGAATTCTGGTAAAGCTCACAGATTAGATGGGTTTACAGTAGATTATTAAAGTATTTCTCAAGTTTACTGTCTCCCTGGCTATGCAAGGTTTTTTAAAGAAGCCTTTTTAATGAATAGATTTCCACAATCCTTTAATGAAGCATCTATTTCTTTAATTCTTAAAAAAGATAAAGACCCTACTGAAGTGACATCATATAGACATATATCACTGCTAAATGTAGATTCCAAAATATTAGTTTTGAGATTGGAAAATATTTTACCGCAAATTATTTCTGAAGATCAGACAGGTTTTCTTAAAAATCGTTACTGATACTTTAGCGTTAGGAGATTAAGGAATATTGTATATACGGCGTCAAATAAAACTCCAGAATGTGTCATTTCACTTGATGCCAAGAAGGTGTTTGATAGAGTAGTATGGGAATACTTATTCAATACACTTGAAAAAATTAAGATTGGTCCAAAATGTATTTCTTGGAACAAGCTGATATATCATATACCTCAGGCTTCTGTACTTACCAATAATCAGAGATCCCCTTTTTTCAGGCTCTTTCGAGGTACTAGACAGGGCTTGTCCTTTACTGTTTGATATTGCTTTTGAACCTTTGGCCACCGCTAATTAGGGAATTGCCTAATATTTTTGGTATTGTCCACGGGAATAAGACACATAAGCTATCTCTTTATGCAGATGATCTGTTATTATTCATTTCTAATCCTGAGAAATCTATTCTGACAATAGTAGCACTAAATCAATTTAGTCGTTTTTTTCATTATACACTAAATCTTAGTAAGAGTGTGCTTTTTCCATTAAACAATCTAGTTTCGAATTATGGACAGTTTCCATTTAGATTGACTACAAATGTTTTACTTATTTAGGTATTAAGATTACCAAGAAACACAAGGATTTTTATTTAAAGCCAATTTTACGCCTCTATTTGACCATGTCAAACAACAGTTTACTAAATGGTCACGAAATGACGTTATCTTTAATAGGCCAAAATAATGCTATTAAAATATTTATCTTACCTAAATTTTTGTATTTATTCCAGACGATACCAATTTTTATTTCTAAATCTATTTTTTGAATATTATGACTCCAAAATGTCTTCAATATATATAGCAGAATAAAAATTCCAGACAAGTACAAAATACTTACAGAAATTTAAAAAAAAATGGTGGTTTGGCACTTCCAAACCTTAGATTCTACTATTGGGCGGTTTAATACTCGTTATTTAACGTTTTGGACAAAAGATTTTAGAAGATACCTAATGCCTAGGATGGATAAATCCTGAACGTGATTCTATACAAGGGTTATCATTGGCTTCTATTCTAGGGGCTCGTTACCTTTTCCAATTACGAGATTGAATAATTATATGACTAATCCAATAACAGGACATACATTTTGAATATGGTTTCAAATTTTGTAAATGTTTTGGATTGAATGATTTTATCTTATCGAGTCCTATCATATCTAATTTTTTCTTCCAAACTTCTAGTAATGATCAAGCCTTTCTGTTATGAGCAGGAAGGGATTAGTAGCTTTTCGTGATTTGTTTTTGGATGGGTTTTTTATGTCTTTTGAACAACTCTCAATAAATATAATTTACCCAAATCACACTTTATTAGATATTTACAAAATTAGACATTTTTTGAAGGCTACTCTACCCTTTTTTCCGTTACCACATCAAATCAAAATCTTGGAAAAAAATTTACATTTGAACCCTTATCAGAAAAGGATTAATAACAACTATTTATTTGATTTTGAAATTACAAATAGATACATTTGATAAAATTAAGATGACTGGGAAAGAGAACTCCACATTTCTCTATCTATAGAGAAATGGGAGAGGATTCCTTCAATTTGTTAATACTTCCTCAATGTATGCAAAGACACGCTTTGATACAATTCAAGGTGGTTCACAGATCGCAAAAGATAAGTTTGCTCATTTTTTATGGTCATATAAATCCTACCTGTGACAGATGTAACTCTGAAGTAGCCTCTCCGACTCATATATTTTGGTCCTGCCCACTTTTGAAAAAATATTGGAAAGAAATCTTTGATATTATTACCCATATCACACATCTGAGGTATGCTTTTACAAAATTGTATTCCCTTCGTTTTTACTGCCAGCAGGGGTAACGGGAATATTTTCTTGTATTCCGCTTTCTTGCGAACGCCTATGGACTTTACCTGTTAAAACAGCGGGGAATATAGTCTTATATTCCCCTGGTCTCACATCCGGGAACTTGGCAACGTGACGGCAACGTGACGCTGCGTGGGAAATTTAGAATATTCAAACGGCAGACAGGAAGACTGCCGCGTCCATTTTGGTTAAATTTTACGTGGAAGTCCGCCGAGCTGAGATGTTCAAATTTTCCTCTAGATGTCTGTTATGGGTAATAATAACAATATTGACTGTCCTCTTTCGGGAGATACGACATATATTGCCCTCACTAGATCCATATTGCCCTCGTCTTCGACTCGGGCAATATGAATCTACTTCAGGCAATATATGTCGTATCCCCCTCAAGGCCAGTCAATATTCTATTACTATTCCTGTAGTTTTAAGTATTGCTTTACAACCTCATCCTATTACTGCAATTATTGGGCTACCAATGTTAGATTCTATTCATTTGTCCCGTTCCGCCCATCGGCTGATTGTTTTTATCACATTAATTGCAAGAAGATCTATTTTATTTAAACGGAAAAACTCTAACCCACCGACCACACTCCATTGGTACTCTGAAACGATATCATGTTTAAATTTAGAAAAATCAGGAGTGACATTGTTGAACCCTTGGTTAAATTTGATAGGACTTGGGGAAGAATTATTCAACATTTTCACACGACATAAACTGTCCTCTCTCCAACTGTTATAATAATTATTTTACCTTTATACGGTGGAACGGACTTGACGACAAACAGGGACTTAAATTGTTGAAATTCTTTGTAGCCCAGATTCTGTTTTGCTTTTTTTTTCTAGTTTAGGGTGGTTTTGTTTTTTCCTTTTTTCTCTTTTTCTTTTTTTCTTTTTATCATTTATTTTTTTTATATATGTTTACTTTTAAACATTTAACTATATTTACATAGAGACCCGGAGATCTATATTCAATGTGTATTTTGACACTGGACTCATATTTAAGTTATACCTGTTATTAATGTAATCCTGATCCCTATGTATGAATATCATTTTTATTTTTATCATTATTCTTTTTGTTTTGTTTTCGTTTTTGAAAAAACTAATAAAAAGATTTTAAAAGAAAAGGAAGGGGGGGGGGGGTAGAGAGTGAGGGCAGGGAGAGAATGGGGAGAGACAGTAGGGCAAGGGGGAGAGGGGGATGGGGGAGGGGGAAGAGGAGAGGGAGGGTGCATGGGGGTAGGGGGAGAGAGAGAGATGGGAGGTGAGAGCGGGGGGAAGGGAGGGATGGAGGGGGAGAATGGGTTTAGGAGAAGGGGGTGAGAGAGGGGGAGAGAGAGAGGGATGGGGCAAAGAGAGGGGAGAGAAGGGGAGTGAGAGAGGGAGGGGTGAGAGAGGGAGGGGGGGATGCGAGGGAGAAGGGGGCAAGGGAGGGAGAGAGAAAGGGGCAGGGCGGCACGTCCTGGGGGCATGAGCAAGCCCGGAGCGATCTGAGGACAAAATTTGCTGAGGACTGCCAAAAGCATCCGCCAGAGTTACAGAGGATCGGGCCGCGAACACGGAAAATTTCAATGTTATTGTAACGTCAGCAGCTGGGCAGCGGTCTGATTTTTAAAAAAGGCCAGATTGGTCAACAATCTTAATTAAAATAGTTGGGAAAATAATGTTCCAAATGTACAGAGGAGTTGATTTCAAAAATCACAAGGAAACCTCTACTGAAATATGTAACAATTTCCCAGTTTTTATTGTCTGGTTTTCGAGGAGATACGTTTCACAGACAGACAGACAGACACAGACACAGATGCGCACACACACACACACACACACACACACACACACAGGAAACGGTAACTAGGGAGAGTGGGATCACTCAGGAATCAAAGAGGTGAACTCTGCGTGTAGCCGCAGGAGATGGGCAAGGTCCTCAATGAGTAGTTCTCCTCTGTTTTTACTGAGGAGAAAGACAGGAGGATGGAGGAACTTGGGGCAATCCATGGAATTGTCTTGAGAGCAGTCAATATCACAGCAGAAGAGGTGCTAAAGGTAATAAATACGATGGTAGACAAATCTCCCGGGCGTGATCCAATATATGCAAGAACATTGTGGGAAATTGGAGACGAAATTGCGGGAACCCTGGTTGAAATCTACAAGTTGTCATTGGGTTGGGAGATTGCAACCTTCACGTGGTCTACCCTGTTTCGACTAGTGCAACCAACCCGACGTGCACAAACAAATAGTTCAAATAGAACAAGTTCACCTACAACTGTAGGCTGTGCACGCCATATGCAAGAAGAATAAGTTGGCATTAAATACAGGAGAGGTGGCGGAAGATGGAAGGTGCTAAATGTTGAGCCTCTATTCAAGAAAGGATGCAGGGAAATTGCTGGGGACAATAGGCTAGTGAGCTTAACATCTGTAGATGGAAACTTACTGGAGAGTCTGAGAGATAGTATGTACATTTAGATGAATGGGCTGAGGAGAGAGAGTCTTAGAAGATTGAGGGGGATCTGATAGAAACTTACAAAATTCTTTTTTTTCCTTTTTTTTTCTTTTTGTTTGTTTATTTATGTTAGAAGTACAGTAGTCTGGTACTTAAGTACCTAATACATAAATACATATTCTCATTCTTGTACAACTTCATACTTTTTGTTCAATAATAAAAGAACAGTGAGAGAAAAAGAAATAAAAGAGTGTCGGAATAGATGGACAGGCGAGTAGAAACAGAAAACAAAAGAAAATAAAGGACAGAGGTGAGAGAAGTTAAAAGATTGAAAGAGAAGGAAAAAGTAAAAATAAAAGAGATTGGGAGAGAATCTATCTATCTCATATTTTTGCCCATCCGTCACCCAGTTTCTAAACCATTTAATTTCTAAGGTTATGTTATGTTACACCATATGCTTGTATAAAGTTGATAAAGAATTGGTCTACTTTGCCTAATAAGAGGAATGTAATTTCTTCAAGATGTAACTTACAAAATTCTTAATTGGTTGGACAGGCTAGATGCAGGAAGATGGGATGTTGGGGAAGTCCAGAACAAGGGGTCACAGTTTAAGTATAAGGGGGAAGTCTTTTAGGACCGAGATGAGAAGAATATGTTTCACACAGAGAGTGGTGAATCTGTGGAATTGAGGCCAGTTTATTGGCTATATTTAAGAGGGAGATAGATGTGGTCCTTGTGGCTTAAGGGATCAGGGGGTATAGAGAGAAGGCAGGTACAGGATACTGAGTTGGATGATCAGCCATGATCATATTGAGTGGTGGTGCAGGTTCGAAGGGCCGAATGGCCTACTCCTGCAACTATTATCTACGTTTCTATGTATGTTTCTATGTCTGCATGGTTTTGTACGTGGAAGGTCGTGTCTCATGAATCTGATTTAATTTTTTGAAGATGTGACCAAATAGATTAATGAGGGCAGAGATAGATGTATATATGGATCTCAGCAAAGCATTCAACAAGGTTCCACATTGTAGGCTGCTCTGGAAGGGTAGAGTGCAGGGGATCCAAGGAGAGATAGCTGAATGGATATAAAATTGGCGTCATGGAAGGAAACGGAGGATGATGGTGGAAGGTTGACACTTAGACTGGAGGCCTGTGATTAGTGGTGTGCCCCAGGGTTTGGTGGTGGGCCCGTTACTGTTTTCATCTATATAAATGATTGGGATGAGAAAGTATATGCGATCCTGCTCACAGAGATCTTCAGAGCTTCTTCACTGATAAGTCTTCTAAAACATAGTCCTTTGATTAATAAATGCTTTATTGTTGATAGAAAATGGTAAACTACATCCAAACTTCTTCGGACGTCACTGCAATCTTCAACTTCAGCTTATTACTTTAACCTTAGAAAACTCCTCGTGTCTCCGTTACACTGGAATTATCTCCTTAGATCTCGCATGGACCCCGCATGGTCGAAGGGTTAAACTTCCCCATCGTCTCTCCAAATTAATCTAAAAACAAAACTTCTGCGCAAGCCATCTAAGCTTCAAACACGCCCAAAAACATGCCATAAATCCCACCCACAATATAACGGGCAGTCTAAAATTTAAAGGCACATGCCATCATCAATGACATGCAAGCCAGGCCAAATGGCCACTACATACCAGCCCCTAATTGTTCCGAGTATATTACGAGGCAATTACTAATAAACATTAAAAAAGTGACCATACAGCTTAACATATATCAGAAGCAAAAGGTTGGGGAATAAGTGGCTCCTCGTCAGGGAATTAAACCCCGGTCTATCGCGTGATAAGCGGGGATACTAATCACTATACTAACGAGGAAAAAATAGCATGCACTATATATCTGCAATCAGAATTTTTCATTGATTCTAACATCTTTACTTTTGTTTCTAGAAGCAAACACAATAAAGTTATTAATCTTATTACAACAGTGGTTTTAGTTCAAAGTCATATCGCGCATACCAAACCCTAAGAATCAGGCATGATACCCAGTATATAGTCCAAAATATACTAGTCCAAAGCTTCGATAGCATGAAATGTCTTCCTCCATGTCCGATCAACTCATGGATGTGTTTGTAACAGCAATGTTGAAGTATGAAAATCCTTCAAAAGCAAACAGGATCTTTAGCAATAAAGTTCACCGTTAAGTTTGATTTAATGTCTGGATCATTAGCAGAGATTACAAATCCCAGCTCAAGCTTTGGCCATTCTCTGTCTGGCTTGCAGAGAGATTATTGTTCATTGATCCATTTCTTCTCGCTTAAACGGTTCGCTGTCAGTCCCCTGGAAACTTCATTCACAGAATGTTCTGCTTTGTCAACATGTTTCAATTGTACAACATTAGTAACTCCCAATGCTCTTTACATTAGCTGATCGTCCTTGTCCAAATCCAACTCTCTGGTTTCTTTGGCTCTATCATCTAGTGGAATGCTTTCACAATTGTCACTGTTCCATTTAGAAAGTGTGAATCCTCCCTTATTGCAAAGAGAAGTCAGATGTTCTACTGGTAGAATTGCTTCCTGCTCAGTAGACATGGATTTTAAGCAATCATCCCTGTAGAAATTCTTCTTCAAAGAGATTCTTTCATGAAATTTACTATTCTCGCCAAACTTGTGTTTCAAATTCTGGGTACGTTGCTCTGCCATACGATGATTATTTAGCAGATTAACACGTTCTTGTTTGAAAGGCAAGTCCACACAATCGTGTCCGTCAGTTCTCACCGAGTAGTTCATAATATCCATGAACTTTAACTCTTCATTTGACATCTCTTCAGATTCATTGCTGATACTTTCATTGAAGTCATGATTGTGTGGCTTCATCACCGGCTTTTCTAATTTATCTGTAGACATTTGATTTACAGCAATGGTAGGACAGTTCCTCTGATTTCTGTTTTCATGGTTCCTCCTCAAGGAGCCATAGATAACCCATCCAAGTCGGGTTTTCGTAGCATAAGGTCCATTGCCTTGGCTCCTAACAATCTGTATAGGTTCCAATGCCTTCAAAACATTCATTACGAAAAGTAGATCACAACTCAAATTTATTTCAGATATCTTGACATCCTTCAGGTAAGGCCATTGCTTCATGTCTTCATGCCTTAGTATATGTTGACGAACAACAGGCATAGTTCCATGCGTAAACACTTCAGATATCAGTATGAAATTACCTTCATCCAAACTGGATATCTCTATACTCGTAATGTAATGACTCGTGGTCTATTTATCTTTAGTCATGGTACGTAATCAAATCTTAGTCTCTTCTGTGATATTCAATCTTCTCATCAGGTTTTCTGTGCATAAGGTAGTCGAACGTCCGTGATCCAGAAAAACATATGTTTGCAACACTGTATTCGTCTTACTGTTCCTTACCTGTACTGGTAAGATAGAAAAATTACAAGCTTCTACCCCAGCCCCAATATGAGCAGTTACTCAAGGCGAGGTGATAGAATTTCTAATAGTTGGCTTCTCGCCCTGTTCCACTTGCTCCGGTTCATCTTTTTCTATTTGCTCTAGTAACTCAACATCCATTTGTTCCAGTTCTTCTTCTTCCCGGTGCTCTGGTAGCTTTTCTTCAGTGTGAAGTGCTTCAGGATGATATTGCTTGCACTCATAACAAATTATAGGACTCTTACAGTCTCTCACCATATATCCTCTTTTCAAACATCCAAAACAGATTTCCTTCTCTTTCAAAAAATCCATCTTGTCTTCATATTCTTTCATCTTGAATCTATGACACCATCTTATGGTGTGACTAACTTCATCACATGACAAAAATAGTGTGGCTATAACATGTTCCGTTCTTCCCTGTCCAAGAATTCCACCAGGTCTGGGAGCCTGGCTACTTGGTTCCTCTCATCTCTAATTTTGCCTGCTTCATCTCTCCACTTTTCTCTCAGTCTTCTGGGCAACTTGCTCAAGATGATTCTAGTATTACTCACAAGATAAATCTCTTCCATGTGGCCGAGCTTTCTCATCGAGCTGCAACAATCTCTCAGAAATATTGCATAATCACTCAATGCCTCCCCATCTTCTGGTTTGATTTATTTCCAAGCATGGACCTTCTCCATGTAAGCGCTAGCAATCCTCTGTTCATCATCAAAATGTTCTTCAAGTAATCTTCTCGCCTTTTTATAGCCATGGCTGCCTCGCTCCTTCTGACAACGTTCTACAAGTACTTTCACACTTCCACTTGTGTACTTCACCAGAAATCATAAGTGCTCCTTCTCATTCATAACATTTGTTTCTAATACCTCCTCTAGTGCTCTTACGGAAGTTTCATACTGCAAAGGATCTCCATCATACGTAGGAATTTCTACTGGTGGTAGAATGAGAGAGGTATTTTGTCGAGCTATGATCTCGTTGAATTCAGTTTGCCCATTCAACAGTGCCAATAATCCATCCTGATAACTCTGGCTTGGATCTACTGGTTGATAAACAGGCCTTTGTGATTCAAGGGTACACAAAATGCTGGAGAAAATTGGCTTGCTCAAGCCTGTGCACCACAGGCCTCGAAAAAGCGTGGTCCGCAATTGCAAAAATAGTAATTGGTTTCAATCTAGCACTCATTTGCTGCGATGAAGTTTCACCCATCTTCCTCTGTTCCAATAAGTTTTAAAAGCCTAGAAATCCGGCGGACCTCGATTGTGGAACTGATCCAACTGCTGATTAACTTCGAGCAGTTTTTCTTCTTGGTCCAGAGCTCATGTGCTTGACGATCTACATCTGCATCTTGACCCCTCGCTTTCCAGTATCTCCTTCATTGCTTTGGCCATCGCCATCTTTGTGTCTAATTCCAATTGTTCCTTACGTCGCCTCATCTCATCTTCTTGTCGTTTCATCTCTTCTTGCTGTCGTCTCATGGCTTCTTGATCCCACTCGATCTCACTTCTATTGAGAGTGCAGCTAGCTCAGCTTTAGCTCCCATTCGAGCAGATGCCCTCAAAACCGAACTGGCTGAAGAATATACTGAATTATCTGAGCTGCTTCTGCAGCCTCTGCTCCTGCTGTCTGCTTTTGTGGCCGCAGACTTTGCAGGCAGTAATGAACGCGTGGCCTTTGCCATTTGTGCTTGGGCTATGGGGGTCTTCAACTAAGGCTCTTCATCGCTTGAAGATTCTTCGGTACTTTCCAAATCGGACTCGCTGTCCGAGCTGGTACTGGCCCTCTTGGACGCAGGCTTCTGAGTGGCAACAATCGCCTTGGCCAGTGTGGGATCAGTTTTCCTCTGTGCAAGTGTTGTGGCAGATTTTAGGATTGCCTCTTCATCACTACTGTCTGAGTTGTCGTCTGACAAGTCACTGATTTCCATTTTACTCATTCCTATTGCTAGTTTCTCCTTGGTCATACCTGCTTTTCCATTCTGAACTTTGGGAGGTGGTACAGCACTGTACGAACCTTGTTGTGCTTTGGGTTTCGCAGCAGACTGATCATCTGAACTGTCAGATTCTTCACTGCTTAAAGTTTAATCTTCCATTCTGGCACCTTGTTGATTTGCACTTCCAGCTGTGAGGGATAAAGTGAATAAACCCCACTATTGTAAGGGTTCAGGAGAGGATTCTAACTTGTAAAGAGGATTCTAACTGATTGAGGCCCGGGAGAGGATTCTGACACAGCTGTTGATGAAGTTACCAGAACTGTCCTTGAGTAAGGATTGATGGCATTGTATAGTGGTAGAAGGGAGTGATGGATGCAACCCTTATCAGTAGAGTAGTGATGAATGCGACCGTTGTCAGTAGAGCCTAGCTTTTAATTCAGATACAAGAGAATTGAGAGAGGTCAGTTGGAGGTGAGCAAACTGGGGCAGGTCATGTACAACTGAGCATGCTTAATGAAATAAATGAATATTACTAACACACCCCTGGTCAAGAAACTGCTCATTACCATGCACAGTTATGGACATGCGATGTATGATGCGGGAGGTACTGGGGGGGGACGTACCTATAGACTGTGCACCTCAGTGCCCTGATTGGAGAGGGCCAGAAGGGGAGGTTAAATGTAGAATTATGTGTATAAAGGGGCTTTACTTTCCTGACTTCGGTGTGTCTCAACTTGGAGAGGCACCCGACTCTGCAGACTCGCAAATAAAGCATTTCTTGTTTCCACGATTTAGTCTCTGAGTAGTGATTGTGAGCACAACCTATATCTCACAAAGTGGGGGCTCGTCCGGGATCGCCACTCCGGATGCTCAGTGGAGGCACGGAAGGAAGGGAAGGTGCACCCTGCTGATTTCAGCAGTCTCTGATCTCCTTGCTTGCCATCAGCGGTTTGAGCGAGTGATATCCGGACAAGAGACTCGGGAAACAAGAGGAAGTGTCGGAAAAATAAACAAGGGACGGTCGAGCGATTCTTGTGCACCAGACCCGGGTAAGAAAACTGACTATGAAGTATTGCCTGGGCTACCGAGGGTCTGTCGGATGGAAATAGTACTATAAGACAATGGGTAACCAGAACGGGAAAAGTGAGATTCCGGGGAAACAGGACAAGGCTCAATGGTGAAGTGCCGCACATTCCACCTGATAGTCCATTAGGACGAATGTGGCAATCTTGGGGAGTAGGAAGCCCCGGGGATAAAGATAAGGAGACTATGATTAAGTTGTGTTATTCTGATTAATCACAGGAACCAATCTGGTGGCCACGACTGGGCTCCAATGAGGATTGGGCAATTTGGATGCTGTACAGAATATTCAGAGTATCACTCAAACATTGCAAAAATCGAAGGAAAATCTCAGTGCCAAATGTTTTGAGTACGAAAAGTTAAAAAAAAAAGGACGGAGCAGCACATGAAAGAAATATTGAGTTGTTTCACACAATCTATAGAAGAAACTCATATACAGATTTGTCAGGTTCATGAGGAATTAGTGCACAATATGTTAATTTTGAAATTTTTAATCTGTGTAGGAAATTGCATAATTTCATTGAAGTGAGAATGGAACGAATGTGATTTGCGTGTAAAAACGGGTTTTGTATGAATGAGGAAGTTCATATATGCGATAAGTTTGTTTGCTGTAGGCCACATGCTGTAAGGGTAAGTGTGTGTGTTCCTTTAAGAAATTGTAAGCAATGGGGGAGGTTATGAACAGCTGTAAGGCAACGAACAATGCTTTGTATCATCGCAACTTAAATGGGGAAAGTTGGAAAATGTAGATTGCTTGGCTTTGCTGATGTTTCTATAGATTTCTTTTCAGTAAAGCTAATTTGGAAAATTGTTACTAGTCACAATTAGTTGTGAGAATGGATTGAAATAATTGGAAATAAGTTAATTGCTGAAACATGACCAGCTTTTGTGGTTTGTTTAGATAAACATTCTGGTTGGAGAAGGGTAATGATTGTTTGCTGAGATATTCAGAAACAGTTGTGTGCCCAAAGAAGGCACTTTCAAGATAAATACGTGACAAGACGGAAGTGTTAATTATGAATTTTATGCCACAGATAAGTTGGAAAGGTGGGAAAAGATGAGAGGAAAGGAATTAGATGTACTTAGGCAGTTTAGAGAGAAAGGAGAGAGAGGCAGTGAGGAGGTAACAAAAGAAGGAAACAACTGGTAATAAATCAGGAGGTGTCAGTGGAAGATTTTAAAAGGAAGGTGAATACATTTGCAAAGGAGGATAGACTATCTGAGAAGTAAGAAATTGCGTTTAGAATGAGAAAGAAGGCATATCAGAAAGGATTAAAGAGGGATAAATTGATGAGACTGCATTAAACAGATAAGAGCAGGACAGACACAGATTATCCTTTGGGGCACCCATAAACTGAGAGGGCTAAAAAATACCTTACCCAATATTCCTGATGGGGCAGGAAATGGATTATGGCTTTGGAGGATGATTATTGGCTATGGGAAATTTGAAGGCACTGTTGGTGAAAGTGATAGGAACCACTAAACTGACAGAACTCCTGAAGATGGCTGGTATAAAAATGCTGTGAACAATGCAATAAACAATGGCATGCTGTTTGACACAGTCAGGCAGAGGGTATGGCAGGCCTATCTGGAAAACAAGCTGAAAAGGTGGAGACTGGAAACTGAACAAGAAATAGAAGTCAACCAGTTAATGAACACTATATTTTGAACCGCTGCGGTGGATGTAATTCCTTCTAAATTCAAGTCTAGATTGGAAGAGGTGGTGGGATTGTCATCTATTTCCCACCCCTGATTCAGTGATCATTTGGTCAATGAGGTTGAGAAATATCACAAAGATAGGAAAAAGACTTGCAGACCAGCAGGAAGAGGTGCAGAGAAAAATGATGCAAATGTAACTTGAAGAGCCCAAAAAGAAAGAGCATGAAAAAGGAAAGACAATGTTGTCAGTAACAACAGACCTGGTTGAAAAGTCTGAAATAAGTGATGCACCGACACACAGTGAGTCCTATGACAGAGCCAAACAGGGGCCAGAGAATTCCATGCCAATAATAAATGAATTTTGGAGAGTATTTCCTCAAATGCCCTATCATGATTGAAATAAATATGGATATAAGCCCAGACAGGACTGGGGTCCCCAAGGGAGGGAGGGATCTCAAGGAGAAGGTCAAGAAAGGCTAGTAAGGAGATAGGTAATGGATAAGGTGTGTTGGGGGTGTGAACAGGTATGGTAATCAGGAAATAATAATAATATTAAGATAATCGTGAACATAGCTATGGTAAGAACATTAAGAAGAGTTATTAAATACACCTCAGCTAGGATGCGGCAGAGATTTAAATACTAGCCCCATGTTTTTAATCAGGTGTTGTAGGCAGATTTGGAAGGTGTTGATCTAGTATGTGGATGATTTATTGGTTTGTTCCACAAGTGAGAAGCAATGTGAGAGACATTATAATTATCTTGGAAAAGATGGCAGAGGAGGTCATAATGTATCAAGGAAGAAGTTGTTTTGTCAGCAGCAGGTAGAATATTTTGGACGAGTAATATCTAAAGAAGTAAAAGCTATAGCGCAGGATCAAATTGAAGGGATAATTGAAGTTCCCAAACCTCAGACAGTAGAACAGATGATGATGATCTTGGGAATGGCAGGATATAGTTCAGATTAGATTGGAAAGTATGTTGAAATTGTGATGCCATTAAGGAAAATAATGAAGGAAGAAGGACACACAAGTCTGAGAAATGTTCAGAGTCAGAGCCTTTGAATGAAGGGGACAAAAAGGTTTTGCTTGTGGATGTTTCTTCTTAAAGTGATCATAATAGCAAGTATGCAGGGTTTGAAGTGATGCATCATGATGAATTAGACTTTAAGGTAATCAAATTGGAAGCTTGCCTGCAATCCTGCTTAGCATAATTGGCAGAAATTAAGACTTTAAGAGCAGCATATGTACATGTAGTCAGGCACAAGTTTGGAGCAGAAGGGAAACAGAAAGGCTTTGACAAAAGCAACGGAGACCTCATGCAAAGTTAGCAGTATCCCCCTATGAAATGTTGTTTGGGTTACCTTATTTAGGAACGATAGAAGAAATACCCACCATAGAGGGCAGTGATGTATTCTTTAGGAACTATTTACTGGCAGTATCTCGTTCTCTTACAGAATTAAAAGCTAAAGGATTATTGGCTCAAAGCCCACCACTCAACTTTCCAATACATGCTGTAAAGGCCGGCGACTGGGTACTGGTCAAGAATTGGAAGAAGGAGAAACTCCAGCCCAGGTGGACCGGCCCATACCTAGTATTACTGACAACCGAGACAGCAGTACGAACAAAAGTAAAAGGGTGGACCTATGCAACCCGGGTTAAAGGACCCGTTAACCCACCCGCTCCTCATAAAGAGGAACAGTGTATGGTGAAGCCAGGGAATAAGCCCCTAACATTAACTTTTAGAAAAAAATAAATGTATAACTAGCAGTATGAAAGGAGCAGTCATGGTATTGCTTGCTCTGTATGTAATCAGGGTAAAAAGTAATAATAACTGTGATAAATGTTATCATCCTATCAGATACAGAGGGCGGACAACCAGATCATTAACCTATCATTCCCATGTGAACGATGCTTGCTATAACCTGAGGACTAGAACTATTTGTGATGACAGGGGAAAGAAGTATTATATGGTAGAGAATAGGGATATGTAGGAGGTTTTGGGTATGTTACCTGCCCAAAGGGGGAGAGATGGGTTTGTATGACTAGGACAGGGCAGTTAGGTCTCCCTTTCCATGCATTAAGATGGACATTAGACAAAATGAAGGAGGAAGTAATATAAAGGTTTAACGAAAGTAGTAGTCACCAAGCCTCCCCCTCCCCCACCTACTCAGTCTCAATTGCACCAGACAATGTATGAAGAAATAAAGAAGCAGATTGAGATCCCTGAAGGAGGGAAAAACCTGTTTTGTGGACTTTGGCCCTCCGGATAGCTGGAATCCTGAATGTGACTAACTGTTGGGTCTGTGGCGCAGCACTGATGAGCTCACGTTGGCCATGGAGAGGATCCATTGTTGCAGTATGGGACTTGATGGAGTGGAACCTGACAGTTGGCCAAGACCGAGATCCCCAGGCATGGGTCCTGACAGACGCTCCGGTTGGGACCGAGTGTATCGCTAGGCCCTGGGCAAAGGATGCCGTCCTAGTAGGCAGCAGCCCCTGCCAGCGCATCGTCACCCAGTGACCAAATCAGTCCTGAGTGTGGTAACCAGAGGAGCTTAAATGGTATCCAACTAAGAAAGACGGGAGAAACTGCACTATCTGGATGAAGAACTTCTTTACTCAGAGGGTGATGGCTGTGTGGAATGAGCTTCCAGCAGAAGTGGTGGAGGCAGGATTGATTTTAACATTTAAAAGTAAAGTGGATAGGTATATGGACGGGAAGGGAATGGAGGGGTATGGTCTGAGTGCAGGTAGATGGGACTAGGGGAAAACAAATGGTCGGCATGGACTGGAAGGGCCGAGAGGGCCTGTTTCCATGCTGTAATTGTTATATGGTTATATGGTTAAGACCGATGGAATGGAATCGACTGGACTATGGAACTGCACCGGGAACAACCCTTATCAAGGAATCCCGGTGTTGCGAGACATATGGAACAAGGTTACCTCTAGTGGACCGGCCCCTGAAGGACTGTTATGGATATGCGGACACAAGGCATACTCGATGTTACCGATAAATTGGAGCGGGACTTGCTTTACTGTACTGGTACAACCGGGATTTTTTCTGTTAAATACCGAAGAAGGGCGGTCGCTAGGAACACCTGTATTTGACGACCTATATCGGAAGTAGAGGAAAATAGACATTGGAGAATGGGAAGATGATGAATGGCCACCCGCAAGAATCATCTCATACTATGGACCAGCCACTTGGGCACAGGATGGATCCTGGGGCTACCGAACCCCGGTATACATGTTAAACCGGATCATAAGACTTCAGGCAGTACTGGAAGTAATTACCAACCAAACTGCGGTGGCACTGGAGATGCTGGCAAAGCAGCAGACACAGATGAGAGCAGCAATATACCAGAACCGGTTGGCCCTAGATTACCTCCTGGCAGAGGAAGGAGGGGTATGCGGGAAATTCAACCTCTCTGGCAATTTATTTTATTTTGAAAGTATTACTTATTTGCACCATTTTGAAATATTTTGAAATTGTATTTCTTATATCTCATATTATTTGAGACATGGATATTTATAAACGTATTTACCGTTGATATTATAATAAAACATAAAAGTTTTATCGTTTTCTTGAAGTTGGTGAGATACCATATAATTAATGTTGGCAGCTAGGTTTTCTTCCATAGCCTCACCACTTCCTTTAGATATAGCAAAATCTTTTGCTATCTCAGGCACATCTGGCCTCACTTTTTTATTTGTGGTGTGCATTCATAATTCACATCACCACTTGCAGGGTCTGTCTTTTGCAGCCCTGATCCACTTGGAATTATATCCAAAGAGACTTCCTCCACCCTTAAACCAAGGTTCAATTCTCAATTTGGCACATAGCCATATTTTGTATATTCAAGCCCCTCAGGGTCTTTTTTGGGCTGTTTGGGTACTGTGACCCTTGTCTCTTTTTATATTTTGGAGTACTTTCTCCATATCGCGATTTTTATTAACTTTTTTAAAGTACAGCCTTTCTGTCTTTTAAAATTCCCTGCCAAAAGATTGTGGAGCATTTTTACCTCTCTACCATAATTTTTAACGGTACCAGTATCGGAACTGGCCCCGTAATTAATCTCTCGTCCCGATCGCTGGGTATTCCCCTGGGACGTTCTTTTTAAAACTCCGTTATTTTAACAGAGTATATCTGTTCAATTTAAACTTTTAGTTTGTTTTTTAAAACCTTTAAAATCCTGGTTTCCACCAGGCACGGAGTTTTTCAGTCCTAGAAAAAATTTTCAACTGCACTTACCTGCCGGTTCCTAACCTACCGCTGTCGAGGAGCTGTCTGTGCAGCTCCTGCTTCTGCCGTCAGCGTCGACGTAATGCCGTTTCCAGCGCCAGGCGGGGTTCTTCACGTAGTCACTCACGTGACTCCGAAGTAAAATTGCTGTCTAAACATCGATGACAATGGACAGGCAGTGATGGACATATCAGAAGGAATCCGTAAGTTGGCACATGTTCCAATACAAAAGTGGAATTCGATTATGGGTACCCGATGGTGGGATGCCATCCTCGCAGGAACATGGTGGAGAACAGCGGGTGTTTCTATGTGCATTGGCTGGGCTGATCTTTATCGCCTGTTGTATCCCTTGTTTCAGGGAACTTATTGCCAGGAGTATGTCAGATGCAGGCTGTAGTCATGCCTATGGGAGAGAAAGGGGTAATACAGAAAATAATGATAATGCGACCAGGGAAGGTCCAGGATCCACAGGAAGAGGAGATTAGGAGAATGTTGCTTCAAATCGAACTGAAGGAGCTTGAAATTGAGGTTTAATCAATAGATGCATAGCAAAAGAAAAAGGGAGGATTGTGAGGGATAAAGTGATTAAAACCCACTATTGTAAGGGTTCAGGAGAGGATTCTAACTTGTAAAGAGGATTCTAACCGATAGAGGCCAGGTAGAGGATTCTGACACAGCTGTGGATGAAGTTACCAGAACTGTCCGTGAGTAAGGATTGATGGCATTATATAGCGGTAGAAGGGAGCGATGGATGCGACCCTTATCAGTAGAGTAGTGATGAATGCGACCCTTGTCAGTAGAGCCTAGCTTTTAATTCAGATACAAGAGAACTGAGAGAGGTCAGTTGGAGGTGAGCAAACTGGGGCAGGTCATTTACAACTGAGCATGCTTAATGAAATAAATGAATATTACTAACACACCCCTGGTCAAGAAACTGCTCATTACCATGAACATGCGATGTATGATGTGGGAGGTAGTGGGGGGACGTACCTATAGACTGTGCACCTCAGTGCCCTGATTGGAGAGGGCCAGAAGGGGAGGTTAAATGTAGAATTGTGTGTATAAAGGGGCTTTACTTTCCTGACTTTGGTGCGTCTCAACTTGGAGAGGCACCCGACTCTGCTGACTCACAAATAAACATTTCTTGTTTCCATGATTTAGTGTCTGAGTAGTGATTGTGAGCACAACCTATTTCTCACACAGTTACTAAGCTCATAACTTGTGACTTAATGTCAGATAACCACTTCTCTGCCTTTTTCATGAAATCATTGAATATCTTCTTCTTGTCTTCATCCCACTGGGTATGTCTTCTGCGTTCTTCCCGAGACGGCTCTGAACACAGCAGTACATCTTGTTTCCTGCCAACCTCCTGGATGAGGTTCCATAGTTGGCTCATATTGGACTTCACCTTGATCACATTCTGTTCTGATTCCATTAGTTTCTTCTGTGTATCAATTAATCTGATAACCTGTAACCATAATTCATTTATCTCCCTCTCGGTTTCTCTCAAACAGGCAGCTAGTGAAATATCTGTTTCTTTAAGTTGTCTGGATCTTTCTTCACCAGCACGTGGTTCATCTGGCGTAGCTCTCCCTTCCTCTTCTAATTCCATGATTTTAAAGACATCTTGGCAGATTGCCAAGTCTTTCAATTAATCAAATAAAAGTCTCTGCTAGTAGCTGTAGCTTTGTTTGGTCAACATTTCTTTCAAAATCATAACATACTGATATTGTAGAGAACAGCTCTCTAACACCAGGTGCAAAAAAATGATGCTAATTCAAATGGAATGCATTTATCACAAGCGATTCAAAACCATCCAAGCCGGAGAAAACACCTTCTGGTGGCTCTGTAACAGAAGACTTTTAAAAGAAAGCTGTGATTTCAATTCAAAGAGTAATAATCGATTTGTACTCACACATCCAGTGATACCTTTTCAGATAAGTCTCAATGCTGTCGATAGACTCAAGGCCTCATCTGGCTGGGATCTTTATCTTCAGTTCCACCTGGAACCACTTTCTTCCGGTTAAAACCTCTCCGAGAATTTTACCCAAACTTTTGTCTTCATCTCTGCGATTTGTTTCGCTCCTGTGATGGAGTTCTTCTTCTATTTAATCCTAGTCGCTATTTGGATGAGCAGGAATAAGGGGAATATCTTCGATATGCATGCGATCTGGCTCAGAGACATTCAGAGCTTCTTCACCAATAAGTCTTCAAAAACACAGTCCTTTGATTAATGCTTTATTTTTGATAGAAAACGGTAAAATACATCCAAACTTCTTCCGATGTTACTGTAATCTTCAACTTCAGCTTATTACATTAAACATTAGAAAACTCCTCGTGTCTCCGTTACACTGGAATGATCTCCTTAGATCTCGCATGGACCCCGCATGGTCGAAGGGTTAAAGGTCCCCATCGTCTCTCCCAACGAATCTAAAAACAAAACTTCTGCGCAAGCATCTAAGCTCCAAACACACCCAAATACACGTCATGAATCCCACCCACAATATAACGGGCACTCTAAAATATAAAGGCACATGCCATCATCAATGACATGCAAAACAGGCCAAATGGCCACTACAAAGATTTATGAGGATATTGCCAGGAGTCTGAGGTCGGAGCTATAGGGTGAGGTTGTCGGCTGCGGCTATTCTTTAGAGCACAGGAGGGTGTGATGATCTTATAGAGTAATAGGTCAGGAAGATGCACAGTCTTTTACCCAAATAAATGAATCAAGGGCCACAGGACATAGGTTTAAGGTGAAGGTGAAAAGATCTAGTAGGAATCTGAGGGTACCTTTTTTGCAGGCAGGTTGGTGGGTGTATGGAACAAGCTGCCAGAGGGCATAGTTGAGGCAGGAAATATCGCAACTTAAAAAAAAACAGTTCAAAATGTACATAGATAGGACAGGTTTGGAGGAATATGGACCAAATGTAGGCAGGTGGCACTAATGTAGCTGGGACTTGCTGGCCGGTGTGATAAAGTTAATCAGGTTATGAGTGATAGGAGTAGAATTGGGCCATTCGCTCATCAAGTCTACTCCGCCATTCAATCATGGCTGTTCTCCAGTATCTTTCTCTCCTAACCCCATTCTCCAGCCTTCTCTACCCTGTACTAATCAAGAATCTATCTATCTCTGCCTTAAAAATATCAATTGACGGTCTCCGCAGCCTACTGTGACAAAGAATTGCACCGATTCACCACCCACTAACTAAATACATTTCTTCTCATCTCCTTCTTTAAAGAACATCTTTTAATTCTAAACCTTTTGTCCTAGACTCTCCAACCAGTGGCAACATCCTCGCCACATCCACTCTATCCAAGCTTTTCACTATTGCGTTTTATTTATTTAGGCCCCCCTCATTCTTCTAAACTCCAGCGAGTACAGACCCAGTGCCGACAAACACTCATCATACGTTAACTTACAAATTCCTGGGATCACTCTGGAATTTAGAAGGATGAGAGGGAATCTTATGGAAACATATAAGATTATTAAGTGTTTGGACACGCTAGAGGCAGCAAACATGTTCCCGATGTTGGGAAGTCCGGAACCAGTGGCCACAGTTTAAAAATAAGGGGTAAGCCATTTAGAATAGAGATGAGGAAACTCTTTTTCACACAGAGAGTTGTGAGTCTGTGGAATTCTCTGCCTCTGAGGGCGGTGGAGGCCGGTTCTCTGGATACTTTCAAGAGAGAGCTAGATAAGGCTCTTAAAGATAATGAAGTCAGGGGATATGGGGAGAAGGGAGGAACGGGGTACTGGTAGAGGATGATCAGCCATGATCACATCGAATGGCGGCGCTGGCTAGAAGGAGCGAATGGCCTACTCCTGCACCTATTGCCTATTGTCTATTGTAAACCTCCTCTGGACCCTCTCGAGAGACAGCACATCCTTCCTCAGATATACTGAACAAAATTGCTCACTCTATTCCAAATGCGGCCTTACCTGCGCCTTATGGAGCCTCAGCATTACATCCGTGTTTTTGTACACAAGCCCTCTTGAACTAAATGTTAGCATTGAGTTTGCTTTCTTTACTACCAATTCGACTTGCAGAATACATTTTGGGAGTGCTGGTGCAGGATTCCCAAAGTCCCTTTGCTCCTCCGATTTCTGGATTCTCACCCCATTTAGAAAATTGTCTAGCCTGTATTCCTACTTTCAAAATGCCTGACTCCACATTTAGCTGCACTATATTCCACTTGCCACTTCCCTGCCACTCTCCCAACCTGTCCAATTCTTTCTACAGACTCACCAGCGGGTTCACACCAGGGAGAGGCCGTGAGACCTGGGGACGCACCAGCGAATACACACTGGGGAGAGGCCGTTCACTTGCTCCGAGTCCGTGAAATCATTCGGTTGACCATGTGACTTGCTGATGCACCAGTGAACACACACAGGGAAAAGGCCGACACAAGGAGTTGCTGAAGTTGTGCTCTGTTGAAAGCAGAAAGGGATGAAGATGGGAAGCTGTGACCGGTGGTGGGATCACAGTAACGGTAGCGGAAATGTCAGAGGATGATGTGTTGCATGTGGAGGCTGGTGGGGTGAAAGATGAGAATCAGGGAATCTCTGTGTTCTATCTTGGGGCAGGGGAGTGAGTGCAGAACTGCAGGACACAAATGATACGGGGGTAGGATGGAAGGAGGTGTACAGATAACATTGGAAGTCAGTAGGTTTGCAGTAAATGCCAGTCTATTGCCTGTCCCGTGTGATGGAGACAGAGAGATCATGAAGGGGGAGAGGTGTCAGATGTATGCCACGTGAAAGAGAGCAGGGTAGAATTAATGGTAAAGTTAATGGATCAATGGTTTCTGCACGGGTGCAAGGGACAGTCCCGATGCAATCATCGATGCGGCAGGGAAGCATTTGGGGCATGGTGCCAGTGCACATTTGGAACAAGAATTGTTTGACAAAACTAACAAAAAGGCGGGAATAGCTTTGGTCCGTGCAAGTGCTCATGGCAACACCTTTAACCTGAAGAAAGCGAGGAGCCAAAAGAGAAGTTATTGAGGGGAGGACAGTTTCTGCCAGGCAGGCAAGTTTGTTCATAGAGGGGAACTGATTTGGTCTCTGTTCAAAGTAGAACTGCAAAGCCTTTCCTGGTGGGTGATGGGGGTGTAACGGGATTGGACGTTCATGGTAAAGATTGAATTGCATTCAATAAATGTTACTAGCCAAGTGTATATAGATACAAGGAATTTGGTAGCAAAAACATGAAGGCGGATTATTATCTAAATGGTGTCAAGTTAGGAAAAGCGGAGGATGAGAGGGCGTCTTATTGAAACATATAGGATTATTTAGAGTTTGGACACGCCAAAGGCAGAAAACATGTTCCCGATGTTCGGGGAGTCTAGAACCAGGGGCCACAGTTTAAGAATGAGGGGTAGGCATTTAGAATTGTTGAGGAAACACTTTGTGTGAGTTGTGAGTCTGTGGAATTATCTGCCTCAGATGGAGGAGGAGACCGGCTCTCTGGAAACTTTCAAGAGAGAGCTTGATAGAGTTCTTAAAGATAGCAGATAATATGGGGAGGAGGCTGTGGATGATCAGCCGTGATCACATTGAATGGCGGTGTTGGCTCGAAGGGCCGAATGGCCTACTCCTGCACTATTTTCTATAGGGAGGTTTCACGGCAGTCGGGTCACGACTCTTACTGTTGCTACGCTACGCCAAGTGGAGTACACGCGATGAACTGCAGGTAAGCACTTACCATTGTTTCCAGCGTAGCGGGCCCGTTAAAACCCGCCGAAATGGTCAATTTTAGCGCTGTAAATAATTATGGAAATCGGGATAAGCGTGAGAGACATTTAGCCTACTCTACATCAGAATTCCAAAAGTAAGGAGAAATAACGGTAGATAGATGCGAGAGCTGAAGGGACAACAACAGCCAGAGTGCTTGGCGAACATTGGCCGTTTGCTCACTACATTTCATCAACTAAGGCATTATTTGTGTTTTTTCTTGATTCCTTTGGCATCTGAAAAGTTTCAGAAGTGATAAATCTGGCTGTAAAATTTTAAAAATTGTGCATGGCTCTCAAGTGGGTTTTACACACAAAAAGAAAACACCGCTGAAGCAAAATTTACAGCCAGATTTATCAGTTCTGAGAATTTTTAGATACCCAAAGGAATCAAGAAAAACACAAATAATACCTTACTGTTGATGAAATGCAGTGAGCAAACGCGATTCAATTCCGATTTATGCACGGCCAATGTTCGCCAAGCACTTTAGCTGCTGTTGTCCCTTCAGCTCTCGCTTCCTTCATTTCGCTTAACTTTTGAAATTCTGAAGTTGGGTAAATGTCTCTCACGCTTACCCCGACCTCCACATTTTTTTACAGCGCAAATATTCAACATTTTGGCGGTTTTTAACAGGTAGGAAAGTACGCGTTTCTTGCATTAATAACATATACCGGAAGTTACGGATGTCCTCCAGATGGATTGAGCGGCTCCGTGCGTCAAGCCCTATGACTCAGTCACCTTACGTGCAACCCCCCTATTGAATTTGACGGTGCTTTGCCAGCAAGTAACAACACAATATTCAGTAGCCAATTACAAATTAAAAATAATTTAGATGAGCTAATGGGGTGTTAGAAATGTAAGTTATTGAAGAGTTGGACTTGTGAGGTGTCTCCAATGGTGGTCGGGAGGGACAGGACAAGGAGGATAATACAGGAAAAACTAATTGGTTCTCTGTTCAGGGAAAACCAGAGCCTCAGCACCTTCCTGGAGATGTGTTGACGTATAGGGGCCCTGGACATAGGAGAGGGATTATAAGGAATGTTGATGAACTGACATTTGGGGTCTGACATAGGATGCAGCCCTGTGGAATACACTGGTGAAGAAAGTATATGGCGTGCTTACCCTCCAAGGTAAGGATGTAGAAGATAAACCAGAAAAAAATCTGGTTTACTGCAGTGCCGACAGTTGTTCTTCACGCCTTTTCTGTGCATACTAAAGTCATTTGTTGTCGGTGACTTTGTCCTTTTCACAAAGGAGGCGAAGAGCAATCAGCAGGTTTTCTCGGGTCGTGTGCACACATAGCCGCTATGAGATTTACAACATAAAGAAATTTACCCGAGATATTGGTGGCGTGAGATTCCGCTCAGCAATAGCCAGCGTGGAACCTGGCTAAATAAAGTCACGCTGATAGCCCGGGCCGCCAGTGCAATGATAATGAAAAGCTGGGTCGAGCACGTTACTAGACATTATTTCAGGACCACTCACGGTTTGTGAAAGGGCCGAATAATGACATGTGACGAGGGGGAAATAATCAATAAAGGAGTTTGTTCTTGGGGAGACGAGAACGCCACTACTTTTCTGTACAAGCTGAAGTTAGAAAAATATGTTTCTGTACATCTCTGTCCCGTAGGGACTCAGTTAGACTGTGTAGATTGAGGTTGGGACATTGTGGGTTAAATTACTGTTTGTGCATTGTAGGGAAACATGTTTCTGGCTTGTGTGAATGTGGGAGTAAGGAGACAGTTAAGCATGTTTTCCTAGAATGTAAAAAGTATAGGGTAGCAAGAAAGGCATTGTTTGCTAGACTGACAGGACTTGGAGTTGAGGCTTTTTCTGTTTTTAATCTTTGTTTGGGCACAGTGAGAAACATCAGCTGATATCCAGGGCTGTTCTTCAATTCCTGCATGTTACAGGACTGTATGTAAGAATTTAGTTCAAATTTTGACCTGTGGAGGGCAGTAATACGCTTAGCAGCGTCTACACTGCCGGAATCCTATAAGAAGAAGAAGTAGAGACGAGAACGCGTCACAAAGGGATTCACATGGTAACCAGGTCCGATGAACAGGAGGGCAGTGTCCCGTCCGGGACACTGGAGTCCGTGGGGTCAGACTCCGCTCGGCAGCTGTGACTGCGGTGCCAGTTCTACAGAAGAAAGGCCGGGACCATAATGTAAAAGGACAAATTAACAGGAGGGCACAGCTCTTTCCACTGCCGGATTGGTGGCTCTTACAAGAGCCTTTTGCTGTCCTTGGTTCCGAGTTTAAGCGCGCTCCCCGCGGATGCGGCGGGCCAGCTGGATGTCTTTGGGCATGATGGTGACTCGCTTGGCGTGGATGGCGCACAGGTTGGTGTCCTCAAAGAGCCCCACCAGGTAAGCCTCGCTGGCCTCCTGCAGGCCATGACGGCCGAGCTCTGGAAGCGCAGGTCTGTCTTGAAGTCCTGAGCGATCTCACGCACCAGGCGCTGGAAGGGCAGTTTGCGGATGAGCAGCTCAGTGGATTTCTGGTAGCGCCGGATCTCCCGCAGAGCCACGGTGCCGGGCCGGTAGCGGTGAGGTTTCTTCACTCCGCCCGTGGCCGGAGCGCTCTTCCGCGCCGCTTTGGTGGCCAGTTGTTTGCGAGGAGCTTTCCCTCCGGTCGATTTGCGCGCTGTCTGCTTGGTCCGGGCCATTGTGCTTCAACAGTTGTATTACAGCCTGAAATAGAGGCACTGGAATGACGGAGCCGGCTCTGGAGCCGACTTTTAAAGCCTTGGTGAAGGGCCGGCCCACAGCGTGAGATTGGCTGTAGCAGAGAAGCAAACATGTCGTTCCCGCGCTGCGATTGGCAGCAGCTCAGTCAGCAACTGGCCGGCAGTTTCAGGTCTGAGGCCGGCGGGGGAAATATTATTTGTGACTTCATACAGAGATTTGTGAGCGGCGGGCGGAGCTCAGACAACCAGTGAGGGCAGACTGTAGTGTGGTTGGCTACTGGTTCAGTTTCAAATTGCCCGAGGTAAATACTCCCTTGCAAATATGAATGCAGTACCTAACAACTTAATTTCGAATTTAGTTTAATCACCTCAATAAACCACTAATTGCGGTGTGAATTTATAGACCCAATGTCGAAACTGACGGTATTCAGCTCTGCCTGAGACTGGAGATAAATGTCTGTTTCCGCGGAAGTTTCGATTCGACCTTTGTATTGCTGGATTTACAAAGCGTTAAGCTGCAAAGGAGAGAACGGAGATAACATCTATGATCTTTGACCTGGCGTACTATAAGCCCCTCCTCAGTTTAAACCTTCAGAATCTCGCTGAAAGCAAGAACTAATCAAATGCATGCAGCGGTCGGGCAATAACTAGAAGTTAATTAATTACATAATCTGATCATACTCCCGGTCACGGGCTCCCTCTGTGAAATGGTGGGTGGCTCTTAGAAGAGCCTTTGTTTTGTCGATTGAAGAGAGTGGAATTATTCAACCGCCGAAGCCGTAGAGAGTGCGGCCCTGGCGTTTCAGAGCGTACACCACATCCATGGCAGTGACCGTCTTCCGCTTGGCGTGCTCGGTGTACGTGACCGCATCCCTGATCACATTCTCCAAGAAAACCTTCAGCACCCCACGGGTCTCCTCGTAGATGAGACCCGAGATTCGCTTGACACCGCCACGCCGAGCCAGGCGGCGGATGGCTGGTTTGGTGATGCCTTGGATATTATCGCGAAGAACTTTGCGATGCCGCTTGGCTCCGCCTTTGCCCAGTCCTTTACCTCCTTTCCCTCTGCCAGACATGATGTTTCTTCACTCGAGGAGCTGCACAATAAATGGCCGAATGCTACCGTGTCCTTTTATAGACAGCGCCCCGACCTGCTCGAGAAACGCAGAGAGAGAGAGAGAGAGAGAGACAGGCGAGAAGGGGAGGAGACACAGCAGAGAGCGGCCTCTCATCCCCAGCTCCCCCCTCGGTTATCTGCAACCGCCAATTTCCAACGGTTTGCTGATAATACACCCGAATGGCCTCCTCCTGCACCTATTGTCTATTGTCTATTGTGACTCAGCGTTCCGCAAACTTTCACAGGCACGGATTCCACATTAAAGGTCAATCAGTAATATTGATACATAAATACTGTGACGTTACTTCGTCTCCTTCCCATTCATCTCCAGAACCTGTTCCCTCTCCCCAAACCGCTTCTCCCTAGACCTCACCATCTCCATCGCAGGTAACAGACTACTGACCGACATATACTACAAACCCACCGTCTCCCATGGTTATCTGGACTACACTTCTCTTCCCACCCTGCCTCCTGTAAGGACTCTATCCCCTACTCCCAATTTCTCCATCTACGCTGCATTTGCACCCAGGATGAGGTGCTCCGAACCAAGGCGTCGGAGATGTCCCCATTATTTAGGGAATGGGGGTTCCCCTCTTCTAATATAGATGAGGCTCTCACCAGGGTCTCCTCTATATTCCGGAGCTCTGCTGTCGCTCCTCATCCCCTGACTCGCAACAATGACAGTGTATACCTTGTCCTCACCTTCCACCCTACCAGCCGTCGCATACAACATGTTACGTTCTGCCATTTTGCGGGATCCCACCACTATCCACACCTTCCCACCTCCTCCCCTTTCTGTTTTCCGTAGAGACCGTTCCCTCCGTAACTCCCTGGTCAATTCGTCCCTTCCCACCCAAACCACCCCCTGCCCTGGTACTTTCCCTTGCAACTGCAGGAAAAGCTACACATGTCGCTTTATCTCCCCTTTCGACTCCATCCAAGGACCCAAGCAGTCTTTCCAGGAGAGGCAGAGGTTCACCTGCACATCCTCCAACCTCATCTATTGCATCCTCTGTTCCAGTTGTCAACTGCTCTACATCTGTGAGACTAAGCGCAGGCTTGGCGGTCGCTTCGCCCAATACCACCGCTCAGTTCGCAATAATCAACTGGTGGCTCAGCGCTTCAACTCCTCCTCCCATTCCGAATCCGACTTTTCTGTCTTGGCCTCCTCCAAGGCCTCAGTGAGTCCCACTGCAAATTAGAGGAACAGCACCTCATATTTCGCATGGGCAGTTTACACACCAGCGGTATGAACATTGCCTTCTCCAATTTCAGGTAGTCCTTGCTTTCTCCTTCCTTCCCCTCCCCTTCCTAGCTTTCCTTTCGTTTTTCCCGCCCTCCTCACCCCCCCCCTGAAATCAGTCTGAAGAAGGGTCTCGAGCCAAAACATCGCCTATTCCTTCATTCCGTAGATACTGCCTCACCTGCAGAGTTTCTCCAGCTTTTTTGTATATCCCACATAATTCAGCAGTTTACAACTACCTTAACCTGCTAATTAGGCTAACCTCCAGAGTTGGGCTTGGGCTGCTAGCGGGGTTACATCATCAGTGTAACCGTTTCACAGAAAAATGAACGGCCTTGAACTCAGCCATGAGCTGCACACATCCTCAGTCCGGTCAGTCCATTTTCTGCGTCCAATGGAAATAATTTCCCCTTGGCACTGAGGCAGGTCCCGGATTCAGAAACAATTTTTTCAGGAAAGATTCTGGTGGAAGAGACAGAAAGCTGGAGTAATTCAGTGAACAAGCAGCATCTCTGGAGAAAGGGAATGGGTGACGTTTCGGGTCGAGACCCTTCATTTTCGTGGTGCGGAGAAAAGTTCAGGTTTTTACATGGAGTCATACAACGTGGAAATAGGCCCTTCAGCTCAACTTCCCACACGACCAACATGTCGCATCTACACTAGTCCCACCTGTCTGCGTTTGGCCTATTTGTCTCTAAGCCTATCCTCTCCATGTACCTGTCCAAATGTTTCTTGAACATTGCAATAATACCAGCCTCAGCTACCTTTTCTGGCAGCTCATTCGATACACCCAGCACCCTCTGTTTAAAATGGTTCCCTCTGCTTCCTTGTAATTCCCCTCCACTTAAACCCCTCTACCCATTCTCAATTCCCTTACTCTAGGCAAGAGACTCTGTGCATTTACACAATCTGTTCTCTTATGATTTTGTACACCTCTAAAATATCACCACTCATCCTCCTATGCTCTAAGGAATAGAGTCCTAACCTCTCCCTATAACTCAGACCCTCGCGTCCTGACAACATCCTCATAAATCTTCTCTGCACCCTTTCCAGCTTGACATCCTTCCTATAACATGGTACCCAAAACTGAACACAATACTCTAAATGTGCCACACAAACATCTTATATAACTGCAACATGACCTCCCAATTACAAAACTCATACTCTAACTGATGAAGACCAACTGGCCAAAAGAGTTTTTGACCATCCTATCTACCTGTGACGAAACATTGAAGGCATTATCGTAGCTGCACTCCTAGATTCCTTTGCTCTACAACACACCCCAGAGTCTTGCAATTCATTGTGTCGGTCCTGCCCATGTTAGACTTCCCAAACACCTTGCATTTTCTGTATAAATTCCATCAAACATTCCTCAGTCCATCTACACAACCGATCAAGATCCTGCTGCAAATTTTGACAACCATCTTCAATACCTACAATACCACCCACTTTTGTGTCATCTGTAAACTTGCAAATCATTCCATACACATTCTCATCCAAATCATTGATATAAATGACAAATAGCAAAGGGCCCGGCACCGAACCTGAGGCTCAACAGTAGTCACAGGTGTACAGTCCAAAAAGCATCCTTCCAACATCACCCTCTGTTTCCATCCTTGAATTCAATTTTCTATACATTCAGCGATCTCTCGGAGGATCCCATGCACTCCAACCTTCCAGCGCAGCCTATGTTCATACCGCTGGGGTGTAAACTACTCAAGCGAAATAAGAGGTGCTCCTTCTCCAATGTATGGTGGACTTCACTCTGGCCATGGTGGAGCCCCAGGACAGAGAGGTCGCATTTGGAATGGGAGGGGTAGTTGAAGTGCTGAGCCACCGGGAGATCAGGTTGGTTATTGCAAACCGAACTGAGGTGTTGGGCGAAGCGATCGTTAAGCCTACGCGACCAGTAAGCGATCCAGGGAGTTACTCCAGCTCCAGCGGTGTGCAGGAGGAGGATGTGCAAGCTGTGGCAGTGCGCATATGCAGGGCAGCTGAGGATCTGCAGGCCGTGGCAGTGCGCGTGATGTGCAAGGTGTCCGGCCGTGCCGGTGGATGAGGAGCTGCTGGAGAGCGGAGACTCGGCGGCCCGGAAACGGATGGCGGGTGGAGACGGAGAGTGTCAGAGAGAGCGAGAGAGAAAGAGGGCGGCCAAGCCGGGCAAAATTACATGGCTTTTAAGTTGTCCGGCGCAAATGTAGGCGGCCATTGGCAATCGGGAAACCGTTAATTTAGAGCCCTGATAGTTCTATAAGATTTGTTATAGGCAGGAGCAGGATGGTCTAGGACATTTTTCACTGTAGTTTTCGAGCTTGAGGGGTGACCTGAAAGAGGTAAACAAAATCACAAGGGGTGTAGATTAGCTAAATGCTCACAGTCTTTATCCTGGGGCAGGGGAGTCTAAAACTAGAGGACATTCTTCACCAAGAGTGCACTGATCCTTTGGAATTATCCAGCGTCAGTGTGAGGCTCTGTCAACAGATGAAGGGAAACTAGGCTGGATGGGATTGTGAGCAGCCACGCGGAGGTGAAGAGAATTCAGCAGTGGGAAGATACAGAGGATGACAGAGTGATCGATAGAATATCATTTGGAACAATGCAGTGATCCACTTTGATGGACAAGGCAGGCTGTTTTTAATAAACTGGGAGAGATGTGGTATCTTGGATGTTCTCCGGGATCTGGGTGTCCTTGTACACCGATCACTGAGAGGCAGCAGGGAGGCGCAGCCAGTGAATAGGATGGTGGATGGTACGTTGGCCTTTACTACAAGAGGGTTGAGGGAGGAGCAGCGATACCTCACTGCAGGATTGTGGGGAAATGTGGATTAATTTCTGTGTGTTGGAGGAATCGAAAGAGACGGGGACGCTGAAGAAAAATGGTGCTGAGGTAGAAGATCCGCTGTGATCTTGATGAATGACGGGGCAGGCTTGAAGGCCCTCATCCTGTTCTTGATGTTTTTCTGAGAGCAACGTCCTCTGCCAATGGGGAATTCTACAATGAATTGAAATGGGAGGAGAATTAGGAATAAATCCATATGGTCGGGCAGCATCTCCGGGGAGAGATGGAATTTCAGATCCAGGTCACAGCTCTGTTTCCTCTCAAAAGACATTTAGGACTGCAGCTGTCTGTCTTTACCTCAGATGTTTCTGCATTTGCAGGGTTTTTTTTTTCATCTTTATATTGAAAAATATAAAGCTGAAAAAGATCTTGTTCTATAACAAGTCCCTAACTCGTTATAGAACAACCCTCTCCTCCTAGGAAGACAAAAGTGTGGGAGAAAGTCAGCGGGTGCAGAAGCATTTATGGAGCGAAGGAAATAGGCAACATTTCGGGCCGAAACCCTTCTTCAGACTTCGGAGGAAGGAGGAGAACATCTTCAAAGTAGGCATACCTTGAGGAGATTTTGCAGTAGTGTAGACAAAGTGTTTAAGAAGGAACTGCAGATGCTGGAAAATCGAAGGTAGACAAATGTGCTGGAGAAACTCAATGGGTGCAGCAGCATCTATGGAGCAAAGGAAATAGGCAACGTTTCGGGCCAAAACCCTTCTTCAGACTATTTCCTTTGATGCCTATTTCCTTCGCTCCATAGATGCTGCTGCACCTGCTGAGTCTCTCCAGCACTTTTGTCTACCTTCGATTTTCCAGCATCTGCAGTTCCTTCTTAAACACATTGTCTACACCACAACGAAATCTCCTCAAGGTATGCCTACTTTGAAGAACTTCTCCTCCTTCCTCTGAAGTCTGAAGAAGGGTTTTGGCCCGAAATGTTGCCTATTTCCTTCGCTCCATAAATGCTGCTGCATCTGCTGACTTTCTCCCGCACTTTTGTCTTCCTAGGAGGAGAGGGTTGTTCTATAACAAGGAGTGAGAGAATTAAGGTCAGAATCTTTCAGATTAGAAAAATGAAGGGTGAAATTTACTGAAACATAAGATCCTTCAGGGTCATGACAGGGTAGAGGTGGAGATGCTTCCCCCTGTGCGAGAATTTGTTTAATAAGGATTCACTCTGCACAAACACTGGCACTGTGTTCCAAGTACATTGAGCTGCCAGAGTACATCACTAGCCAGTGAGGACATTGGCCAGTACAACACCCAGCTCTTAAAGACAAGGACAGAGATTGAACACAACACAATACAGATGGCCCGCAAAGGATGGGCAGCACAGTGGTGCCAGTGATGCAAGACAGATCCCGAATTATATGCCTACTTTGAAGAAGTTCTCCTCCTTCCTCCGGTCTGAAGAAGGGTTTTCGGCCCGAAATGTTGCCTATTCCCTTCGCTCCATAAATGCTGCTGCACCCGCTGACTTTCTCCCGAACTTTCCGCAAGGTTCAGGTATTGTATATATTTATCATTTGAATAAAGTATATTTTGAAATAAAACAAAAGATGATTGTCAGCAGCGGCTCCGCCGAACTCCGCCTCCCCGTCCTGTCAGTGTCACCAGACACGGGGCAGTGGGCGTGCTCTGTGATTGGTGGCAGCGAATCTTCAAGGTCCAATCAAAAGGTTGATTGACACCAGCCAATGACAATGTTCGCTTTCCCCAATCCCTCATTAGCATAGGGCGGTGGGGCAGCCTATTTAATCCGCGCTCGGGTAGCTTGTACTACGTTTGTGTTTCCAAAGCTGACAGACAGAATGCCTGACCAAGCGAAAGTGGCCAAGAAGGGAGCCAAGAAAGCTGTGTCCAAACCTGCAGGCAAGGCGGGTAAGAAGCGTAGGAGGTCGAGGAAGGAGAGTTACGCCATCTACATCTACAAAGTGATGAAGCAGGTTCACCCCGACACCGGCATCTCCTCCAAGGCCATGAGCATCATGAACTCGTTCGTCAACGATATTTTCGAGCGCATCGCGGGTGAGGCTTCCCGCTTGGCTCATTACAACAAGCGGTCGACCATCAGCTCCCGGGAGATCCAGACCGCCGTGCGCCTGCTGCTGCCCGGGGGAGCTGGCCAAGCACGCCGTGTCGGAAGGGACAAAGGCGGTGACGAAGTATACCAGTTCGAAGTAAAGATTCCAATCCTGATAAACGGAAAACCCAAAGGCTCTTTTAAGAGCCACCCACAATCTCACTGAAAGAGTTGTAGCATTCGATATCGAATTGCAAAATTGCATGGGAACTTTAGGAAAGGCAGGTATAATATATTGAGGGTACACAAAAAGCTGGAGAAACTCAGCGGGTGCAGCAGCATCTAAGGAGCGAAGGAGATAGGCGACGTTTCGGGTCGAGACCCTTCTTCAGACTATTGAATTGCGTTTTATGTTTATCAAACTGCGGCCGTATTTCCTGAATGCCGCTTTTACTGAGATTACAACAGGTTCAGTCACAGAACCACTTGACGCCGTAATCTCGCATCCGTCCGCACTGAATGAACTGGCGCGACCCATAACTGAATGCTGTGCTATCACTGGTGTACGACGGCACTCTGATTGGGCTTTTCCCCTCGCCAGATTCATCCGGGAAGTACAACGAGGAGGGGTGGTGATTTCCCTTTTTCTGGTGAGAAAAGATTAAGAGAAGTTGCAATGGTATTTGGCCCGGTAGAAACGGAGTTCTTCGTGCGCAAATAATTAGTAGTTATTCTGCGGGATTTAGACTATAAAAGGCATACGGAGACTCGTCTGTGATAGATACACAGAACGGTTGTAATGAACTGAAATATCCCACTTCCGCCGGTACTCATCTCTTCAAGTCACTGTGGGTGGCTCTGAAAAGAGCTTTTGGGTCATTAAATTAAATATCGCCAAGTAACTTGTTCTTACTGTTCGCGCTGGTCTTCTTCGGCGACAGCACCCCGCCCTTCCCATCAGCTTGTTGAACTCCTCGTCGTTGAGGACGGCTAGCTGTAGGTGTCTGGGGATGATGTCAATCTTCTTATTGTCCTAGGCCGCTTTACCGGCCAGCTCCAGGAATTCAGCCGTCAGATACTCGAGCACTGCAGCCATGTATACCGGGCTCCAGCACCCACCCTCTTAGCAGAGTTACCTTTTTTTCAGAAGCCGGTGAACACGGCCCACAGGGAACTCCAGCCCGGGACGAGTGAGATTTGGGCTTGGTCCGAGCTTTGCCACCTGTTTTCCCTCGTCCAGACATTTCGACTAATGACAAATCGTAATGCATTCACCCTTTTAGTTTGGGGGGGGGGGGGGGGGGGGATAATTCCTTCTGCAGTTGTACAGGGCCCTGGTGAGACCACACCTGGAGTATTGTGTGTAGTTTTGAGCGAGTGCAGCGTGGGTTCACGAGGTTAATTCCCGGGATGGCGGGACTGTCATATATTGATAGAATGGAGCGGCTGGGCTTGTATACTATGGAATTTAAATGGATGGGGGAGGATCTTATTGAAACATATAAGATTATTAAGGGATTGGTCACGCTAGAGGCTGAAAACATGTTCCCGATGTTGGGGGAGTCCATAAGCGTTAGGCCATTTTGAACGGAGATGAGGACAAAAACAATTCACCCAGAGAACTGTGAAACTTATTCTCTGCCTCAGAATGCAGTGGAGGCCAGTTCTCTGGATGCTTTCAAGAGAGGGTTAGATAGCGGTCAGGGGATATATAATATGTCGAGGTCGATCTTTGTGTGAAGGCATTGGACTGTGGGTGGGTCGAAACAGTTGCATCAAATGTGTAGTAACTTTAGTACAACTCTGGGACTGGGAGATTCTTAAAAGAGCTCCAAATTCACTGGGAAAATCATAGTTTCCCAATATTGACTAGGAAATCATAGCGTGAAAGGCTTAGAATGGGTGCAATTTCTCAAATGTTTTCAGGTGAGAGTTCCAGCATTATGTGGAGGGCCCCACATGTGAGAGGGCAACACTTAATCTGGTCTTGGGAAATTGGGAAGGGCAAGTGAATGAACTGTTTGTGGGGGAGCCTTTTGGGACCAGTGACCACTATTCGATTAGGTTTACGAAAGTTACGGATAGGGTCAGAAAGAGCCCACAAGTTAAAATGTTAAATTGGGGCAAGTCCAAATTTGAGTTTATGAGAGAAGGTCTCTCTCAAATTGTTTGGAGTAGGTTGTATGCGGGGAAAGCAACATCAGCCAAGTGCAACAAGGGGCCAGGAGATAGCATGAACGACAGTCCCAAGAAATTCTATAAATTAATATGGGGGGAAAAGGTAACTAGAGAGAGTGGGATCACTCAGGAATCAAAGTGGTCAACTCTGCGTGGAGCCACAGGAGATGGGCAAGATCCTCAATCAGTACTTTTCCTCTGTTTTTACCGAGGAGAAAGACAGGAGGATGGAGGAACTTGGGGCAAACCATGGAATTGTCTTGAAAGCAGTCAATATTATGGTAGAAGAGGGGCTAAAGGTAATATTAAGTACAAAGTTAGACAAATCTCCCGAGCCTGATGTAATATATCCAAAAACATTGTGGGAAATTGCGGGAACCCTGGTTGAAATCTACAAGTTGTCATTGGGCTGGGAGATTGCAACCTTCACGTGGTCCACCCTGTTTCAACTAGTGCAATCAACCTGACGTGCACAAACGAATAGATCAAATAGAACAAGTTGACCTACAACTGTAGGCTGTACATGCCATATGCAAGAAGAAGAAGTTGTAATTAAATACTGGAGAGGTGCCAGAAGACTGGAGGGTGCTAAATGTTGAGCCTCTATTCAAGAAAGGCTGCAGGGAAAATGCTGAGGACAATAGGCTAGTGAGCTTAATATCTGTCGATTGAAACTTACTGGAGAGTATTCTGAGGGACAGTATATACATTTAGATGGATGGGCTGATGAGAGATAGTCAGCATGGTTTTATTTGTGGATGGTCGTGTCTCATGAATCTGATTTAATTTTTTGAAGATGTGACCAAAAAGGTTAATGAGGACAGAGATAGAAGCATTCAACAAGGTTTCATATTGTAGGCTGCTCTGGAAGGATAGATTGCAGGGGATCCAAGGGGAGATAGCTGAATGGATAGAAAATTGGCGTCATGGAAGGAAGCGGAGAATGATGGTGGAAGGTTGCCAGTTAGACTGGAGGCCTGTGACCAGTGGTGGGCCTCAGGGTTTGGTGCTGTGCCCGTTACTGTTTATCATCTATATCAATGATTGGGATGAGAACATATGTGGCAAGATTAGCAAGTTTGCAGTTGATACAAAAGTGGGTGGTATTGCAGATAGTGAAGATGGTTGTGAAAAATTGCAGCACGATTTTGATCGGTTGATCAGTGGGCTGAGCAATGGTTGATGCAATTTAATACAGATAATTTATCTGCATTTAATACCGAGAAATGTGAGATGTTTAATTCAGGAAATTTGACATGAGCAGGACAAACACAGTGAATAGTAGGGCTCAGGCGAGTGTTACAGAGCAGAGGGATCAAAGAGTGCAGGTACATAGTTCCTTGAAGTTTGAGTCACAGGTAGACAAGGTGGTCAAAATAGCATTTGGCACATTGGCCTTCATTAGTCAGAGTATCAAGTATAGATGTTGGGAGATTATGTTGCAGTTGTATAATACAATGGTGAGGCTGCATTTAGAGCCGTTCTGGGCACTATGTTTTAGGAAAGATGTTGTCAAGCTAGAAAGGGTGCAGAAAAGATTTACAAGGATATTGCCAGTAGTCTGAGGGTCGGAGGTGTAGGGTGAGGTTGAGTCGGCTGGGACAATTCTTTAGAGCACAGGAGGAAGAGTGATCATCTTATAGAGGTGCATAAAATAGTAAGATTAAATGAGAACTTACCAGTTTGAAGTTTTATGAGGAGTTACGGTGAACGATTAAGTGAAGAAGGCCAGTCAGTGCGCATGCGCGTCAATCTTCAAAGCAGCAGCGCGAAATCACAGTAACCACAGTAAAAGTAATATAGTAAGACTCGGAAGACTAGAACTACCTGGTGATCATTGCGATTATGAGGGTCGGGAGCAGAGGGC
The DNA here is from genome assembly GCA_035221665.1 of Okamejei kenojei. NCBI lineage: Eukaryota > Metazoa > Chordata > Chondrichthyes > Rajiformes > Rajidae > Okamejei > Okamejei kenojei. The sequence goes on from CM069172.1 coordinate 401,887, forward strand.
ACTTAATCGCTCACCGTAACTCATAAAATGAAGATCAAATTTCAAACTGGTAAGTTCTCATTGATAGTTGATAGCTGTGAGGAGGAGGCTGCAAGGTGACTTGGATAGACTGGGTGAGTGGGCAAATGCATGGCAGATGCAGTATAATGTAGATAAATGTGAGGTTATCCACTTTGGTGGCAAAAACACGACGTAGACTATTATTTGAATGGTGACCAATTAGGAAAAGGGGAAATGCAACGAGACCTGGGTGTCATGGTACACAGTCATTGAAAGTAGGCATGCAGGTGCAGCAGGTAGTGAAGAAAGTGAATGGTATGTTGGCATTCATCGCAAAAGGATTTGAGTACAAGAGCAGGGAGGTTCTACTGCAGTTGTACAGGGTCTTGGTGAGGCCACACCTGGAGTATTATGTACAGTTTAGGTCTCCTAATCTGAGGAAGGACATTCTTGCCATAGTGGGAGTACATAGAAGGTTCACCAGACTGATTCCTGGGATGGCAGGACTTCCATATGAAGAAAGACTGGATAAACTTTGCTTTTACTCGCTGGAATTTAGAAGATTGAGGGGGAACTCATAGACTTACAAAATTCTTAAGGGGTTGGACAGGCTAGATGCAGGAATATTGTTCCCGATGTTGGGGAAGTCCAGAACCAGGGGTCACAGTTTAAGGATAAGTGGGAAGCTTTTAGGACCGAGATGAGAAAATCTTTTTTAACACAGAGTGGTGAATCTGTGGAATTCTCTGCCACTGAAGGTAGTTGAGGCCAGTTCGTTGTCTATATTTAAGAGGGAGTTAGATGTGGCCCTTATGGCTAAAGGGATCAGGGGGTATGGAGAGAAGGCAGGTACAGGATACTGAGTTGGATGATCAGCCATGATCATATTGAATGGTGGTGCGGGCTCGAAGAGCCGAATGGCCTGCTCCTGCACCTAATTTCTATGTTTCAAGTACTGCTGACTTTCCTTGTCGACAATGAGTTGGGCGTAAGCATGAGACGAATCCAGTTTGGTGAAGACTCTAAGTTCTGCGTACAGATATTGCGAGGTTGGTAAAGGATATTGTTCGTTGTCAACGACTTGGTTGATTGTGACTTTGCAGTCACCACAGTTTTGTCGACCTTGGGTACGGCCACAATTGACGTTGTCGAGTTACTCTGGTCTGTCTTCACGATTATTCCATTACGCTCTAACCTGTCAAGTTCTTCCTCCACTTGTTGCTTTAGTGCATATGGTACAGGTCTTGATCAACAATACACAGGTCTCACATCTTTCTTAAGTCGAATGTGTGCAGGGTACCCTGTTATTCCCATGTAACTGTCAGCAAAAATGCTTGCATGACTGCTTATTATGTTTTCAAGATGTGATTTGGACAAATTAATGCTGAAAATGTTCTTCCCGTCTAATTCCATTTTACTCAGACAATCCTTTCCAAGGAGGGTTGGTTTATTTCTGTAGCTGGCCACTATGATGGGCAGTGTTACTGACTGACCATTATGCTGAACTTTACAGTTCATTTGCTCACATATAACCATATAACAATTACAGCACGGAAACAGGCCCTCTCGGCCCTTCCAGTCCGTGCCGACCATTTATTTTCCCCTAGTCCCATCTACCTGCACTCGGATCATACGCCTCCATTCCCTTCCTGTCCATATACCTATCCACTTTTAAATGTTCAAATCAATCCTGCCTCCACCACTTCTGCTGGAAGCTCATTCCACTCAGCCACCACTCTCTGAGTAAAAAAGTTCCCCCTCATGTTACCCCTAAACATCTGTCCCTTAATTCTCATGTCATACCCTCTTGTTTGAATCTTCCCTACCCTCAATGGGAAAAGCTTATCCACGTCAACGCTGTCTATCCCTTTCATCATTTCAAAGACCTCAATCAAGTCCCCCCTTAACTTTCTGTGCTCCAAAGAATAAAGACCAAACTTGTTCAAACTTTCTCTGTGACTTAGTTGCTGGAACCCAGGCAGCATTCTAGTAAATCTCCTCTGTAGTCTCTCAATTTTGTTGACATCCTTCCTATAATTAGGCGACAAAAATTGTACACCATACTCCAGAATTGGTCTTACCAATGCCTTGTACAATTTTACCATTACTTCCCTACTCCTATATTCAATGCTCTGATTTATAAAGGCCAGCACACCAAAAGCTTATTTACATGCAATTCCACCTTCAGGGAACTATGCACAGTTATTCCTAGATCCCTCTGTTCCACAGCATTCCTCAATTCCCTACCATTTATCATGTACCCCCTATTTTGATTTGTCCTGCCAAGATGTAGCACTTCACACTTATCAGCATTAAACTCCATCTGCCATCTTTCAGCCCACTTTTCCAAATGGCCCAAATCTCTCTGTAGACTTTGAAAATCTACATTATCCACAACACCACCTCTCTTAGTATTATCTGCATACTTACTTATCCAATTTTCCACCCCATCATAGAAACATAGAAATTAGGTGCAGGAGCAGGCCATTCGGCCCTTTGAGCCTGCACCGCCATTCAATATGATCATGGCTGATCATCCAACTCAGTATCCTGTACCTGACTTCTCTCCATACCCCCTGACCCCTTCAGCCACAAGGGCCACATCCAACTCCCTCTTAAATATGGCCAACGAACTGGCCTCTACTACCTTCTGTGACACAGATTCACCACTCTCTGTGTGAAAAACGATTTTCTCATCTCGGTCCTAAAAGACTTTCCCCTTATCCTTAAACTGTGACCCCTTGTCCTGGACTTTCCTAACATCGGGAACAATCTTCCAGCATCTAGACTGTCCAACCCCTTAAAGAATTTTGAAAGTCTCTGAGATCACACCTCAATCTTCTAAATTCCAGCGAGTGCAAGCCGAGTCTATCCAGTCTTTCTTCATATGGAAGTCGTGCCACCCCAGGAATCAGTCTGGTGAACCTTCTCTGTACTCCCTCTATGGCAAGAATGTCTTTCCTCAGACTAGGAGACCAAAACTGTACACAATACTCCAGGTGTGGCCTCACCAAGACCCTGTACAACTGCAGTAGAACATCCCTGCTCTTGTACTCAAATCCTTTTGCTATGAATGCCAACATACCATTTGCTTTCTTCACAGCCTGCTGCACCTGTATGCCTACTTTCAATGACTGGTGTACCATGACACCCAGGTCTCGCTGCATCTCCCCTTTTCCTATTCGGTCACCATTCAAATAATAGTCTACCTTCCTGTTTTTGCCACCAAAGTGGATAACCTCACATTTATCCACATTATACTGCATCGGCCATGCATTTGCCCACTCACCCAATCTATCCAAGTCATCCTGCAGCCTCCTAGCATCCTCCTCACAGCTGACACTGCCCCCCAGCTTCGTGTCATCCGCAAACTTCGAGATGTTGCATTTAATTCCCTTGTCCAAATCGTTAATGTATATTTCACTGAGCCTTGCGGCACCCCACTAGTCACTGTCTGCCATCCTGAAAAGGACCCGTTCACTCCTACTCTTTGCTTCCTGTCTGCCAGCCAGTTCTCTATCCACATCAATACTGAACCACCAATGCCATGTGCTTCGAGTTTGTATACCAATCTCTTGTGTGGGACCTTGTCGAAAGCCTTCTGAAAGTCCAGATATAACACACCACTGCTTCTCCCTTATCCACTCTACTAGTTACATCCTCAAAAAATCCAATAAGATTCGTCAGACATGATTTACCCTTCGTAAATACATGCTGACTTTGTCCAATGATTTCACCACTTTCCAAATGCGCTGCTATCCCATCTTTAATAATTGACTCTAGCAGTTTCCCCACTACCGATGTTAGTCTAACTGGTCTGTAATTCCCCATTTTCTCTCTCCCTCCCTTTTTAAAAAGTGGGGTTACATTAGCTACCCTTCAATCCTCAGGAACTACTCCAGAATCTAAAGAATCTAAAATTATCACTAAGGCATCTGCTATTTCTGGGGCTACTTCCTTAAGTACCCAGGGATGCAGCCTATCTGGCCCTGGGGATTTATCTGCCTTTAATCCATTCAATTTACCTAACAACACTTTCCGGCAAACCTGGATTTCACTCATTTCCTCCATTTCATTTGACCCGCGATCCCCTGCTATTTCCGGCAAATTATTTATGTCTTCCTTAGTGAAGACAGAACCAAAGTAGTTATTCAATTGGTCTGCCATGTCCTTGTTCCCCATGATCAATTCACCCGTTTCTGACTTCAAAGGACCTACATTTGTTTTAACTAATGTTTTGCGCTTCACATATTGATAAAAACTTTTGCAGTCAGTTTTTATGTTTCCTGCCATTTTTCTTTCATACTCCATTTTGCCTTTCTTAATTAAGCCCTTTGTCCTCCTCCGTTGGTCTCTGAATTTCTCCCAATATGTTTCTGAATTAACAATGTCACTCTCCATTCTAATGAAGAACTCAACCATATTATGGTCACTCTTGCCCAAGGGGCCGCGTACAACAAGGCTGCTAACTAACCCTTCCTCATTACTTAATATCCAGTCTAGAATAGCCTGCTCTCTCGTTGGTTCCTCCACATGTTATTTTAGAAAACTATCCGCATACGTTCCAAGAAATCCTCTTCCTCAGCACCCCTGCCAATTTGATTCACCCAATCTATATGTAGATTGAAGTCACCCATTATAACGGTTTTACCTTTGTTGCACGCATTTCTAATTTCCTGTTTGATGCCATCCCCAACTCCACTACTACTGTTAGGTGGCCTGCGCACCCACTAGCATTTTCTGCCCTTTAGTGTTTCGCAGCTCCACCCATATCGATTCCACATCCTCCGAGCTAATGTCATTCCATTCTATTGCATTAATCTCCGCTCTAACCAGCAACGCTACCCCACCTCCTTTTCCTCTCTGTCTATCCTTCCTGAATATTCAATATCCCTGGATGTTCAGCTCCCAGACTTGGTCACCCTGGAGCCATGTCTCCGTGATCCCAACTATATCATAATTATTAATAGCTATCATCCAGATCATTGATGTACATGACAAACAACAGTGGACCCAACACAGATCCCTGTGGCACCCCACTGGTCACCGGCTTCCAACCTGACAAACAGCCATCCGCCATTATTCTCTGACGTCTCGCATTCAGCCACTGTTCAATCTATCTTGCTACTCTGCCATTAACACCCAAACATTGTACCTTCTTAACCAACCTTCCATGGGGAACCTTGTCAAAGGCCTTACTGAAATCCATATAGACAACATCCACTGCTTTACCCTCATCAATTTCCCTAGTAACCTCTTCAAAAAATTCAAGAAAGTTTGTCAAACTTGACCTTCCAGGCACAAATCGATGTTGACTGTTCCTGATCAGACCCTGTTTATCCAAATGCTTCTGTATATTATCTCTAAGTATCCTTTCCATTAATTTGCCCACCACTGACGTCAAACTAACAGGTCTATAATTGCTATGTTTATTCTTTGAACCCTTTTTAAACAATGTAACAAAATGCGCAGTACGCCAATCCTCCAGCACTATTCCCGTTTCTAATGGCATTTCAAATATTTCTGTCATAGCTCCTGCTATTTCTACACTAACATCCCTCAATGTTCAAGGGAATATCCTGTCAGGACCTGGAGACTTATCAACTTTTATATTTTTCAAAATGTCAGTACTTCCTCTTTGAATCTCATAGTTTCCACAGCTACTCTACTTTTTTCCCTTACCTCAAGTTCAATGTCCTGCTTGGTGAATACCGAAGAAAATAAATTGTTCAATATCTCCCCCATCTCTTTTGGCTCTGCAGATAGCTGTCCATTCTGTCTCCCTAATGGTCCAATTTTATCCCTTGTTAACACTTTGCTATTAATATAGCTGTAGAACCCTTTGGATTTACTTTCACCTTTCTTGCCAAACAACATCATATCTTCTTTTAGCCTTTCTAATTCCTTTCTTAAAATTCTTTTTACATTCTTTATACTCCTCTAGCACCTCATTTACTCCATGCCTCCTATAATTATTGTAGATATCTCTCTTTTTTCGAAACAAGTGTTCAATTTCCCTTAAACCATGGCTCTTTCCAATTTTTACTATTTCATTTCAACCGAACAGGGACATAAAGATTCTGTACTCTTACAATTTCCCCTTTAAATGTCCTCCATTTTTCTTCTACATCTGTCCCATAAAACAAAATGTCCCAATTCACTCATTTTAAATCCTTACGTATTCCCTCAAAGTTAGCCTTTCTCCAATCAAAAATCTCCACCCTAGGTCCAGTTCTGACTCTCTCCATAATTATATTGAAACTAATGGTATTGTGATCACTGGTCCCGAAGTGCTCACCAACGCATACCTCCGTCACCTGACCTGCCTCATTTCCTAACAGGAGGTCCAGCGCTGCCCCTTCTCTGGTCGATACCTCTATGTATTGCTGCAAAAAACTATCCTGCACACATTTTACAAACACCAAACCATCCAGCCCATTTAGAGAATGTGTTTCCAAGTCTATTTTTTGAAAATTGAAATCTCCCACAATCACTACCTTGTGCTTACTAATAATATCTGCTATCTCCTTACATATTTGCTTTTCCAATTCTCGCTCTGCATTTGGCGGTCTTTAATACACCCCTAAAAGTGTTGCTACACTGTTCCCACTTCTCAGTTCCACCCAAATAGCCTCCCTAGACGAGCCCTCTAATCTATCCTGCCAAAGCACTGCTGTAATATCTTCTCTGGCAAGCAATGCAATACCTCCACCTCTGGTCCCTCCAATTCTATCACACCTGAAGCAACAAAATCCTGGAATACTTAGTTTCCAATCACAGCCCTCCTGCAACCATGTTTCACTGATTGCCACAACATCATATTTCCAGGTGTCAATCCAGGCTCTAAGTTCATCCACCTTTCTTACAATGCTCCTAGCATTAAAATATAAAAATTTTAGAAACCCACCATCCCTTATTCTCTGTCTATTATCTTTCTTCTCTTTCTCGCCTGCATTTTGTGTCCGAGTGCTTCCCTTCTCTGCCTCTTGCCCCACACCCTGTCCCCAAGCCCCCTCTACCCGAGTCCCTTCCCCAGCCTTTCTAGTTTAAAGTCTCCCCAGTAGCCATTGCAAATATCCCTGCCAGGATATTGGTCCCCCTCGGGTTCAAGTGCAGCCCGACCTTTTTGTACAGATTATGCCTTCCCCAAAAGAGGTCCCAGTGATCAAGAAACTTGAATCCCTGCCCACTGCACCAGTCCCTCAGCCACGCATGTATCCTCCACCTCATTCCATTCCTACACTCACTGTCACTGTCACAGGCAGTAATCCTGAAATTGTTAACCTTTTGGTCCTTCTCCTTAACTTTCCCCCCAAATCCCTAAATTCTCCTTTCAGGACCTCTTCTCTTTTTCTGCCTGTGTCATTGGTACCTATGTGTACCACAACATCAGGCTCCTCTCCCTCCCATTTCAGAATCTTTTGGACACATTCTGACACATGCGAGACCCTGGCACCAGGGAGGCAAACTACCATCCCAGTCTCCCGACTGCGTCCACAGAATTGCCCATCCGACCCCCTAACTATAGAGTCCCCTATTACAATTGCCCTCCTCTTTTTGCTACCCTTCTGAGCAACAGGGCCGGTCTCTGTGCCGGAGGCCCGGCTGCTGTTTCTGCCCCCAGGTAGGCTGTCCCCTCCAATCGTACTCAAACACGAGTACCTATTTTCCAGGTGTACAGTCACAGGAGTACTCTCTAGCCCCTGCCTCTGCCCCTTGCCCTTCCTAACCATGACCCACTTGTCTGTCTGTCTCCTGTGGTCTGGGAGTAACTACCTCCCTGTAGCTCCTCTCTATGACCTCCCCACTCTCCCTGACCAGACGGAGGTCATCGAGCTGCTGCTCCAGGTTCCTAACACAGTCCTTTAGGTGCCCATCTCGACACACCTGGCGCAGATGTGGACGTCTGGAGGGCTATCAGATTCCCTGACCTCCCACATCTGACATCCACAACAGTACACTGCCCTGGCTTTCATACTTCCCCCTTACACAGGATACAATATCAACACAATACAAAGTACACAACAAACTGCTGGAATCTGACTGCCAATCAGCTGCTTACCCTAGTCCACTTCCCACCAATCAGCACATTCCTAAAAAAAACAAAAAAAAAACACTTCTACGAACGTCATGGATTTCGGCAAGTCCCGCGCTGGATTTTAAACCTTACCGGTCGGGTGTCGCTCCTCCCCCTCTTCCAACGGCTCCTGTGGGCCTCTGAAAAAACAAGCCCCGTGCTGGATTTAAAACCTTACCGGTCGGGTGTCGCTCCTCCCCCTCCTTCTCTTCCAACGGCTCCTGAGGGCCTCTGAAAAAACAAGCCCCGCGTTGGATTTTAAACCTTACTGGTCGGGTGTCGCTCCTCCCCCTCCTTCTCTTCCAACGGTTCCTGTGGGCCTCTGAAAAAACAAGCCCCGTGCTGGATTTTAAACCTTACCGGTCGGGTGTCGCTCCTCCCCTCCTTCTCTTCCAACGGTTCCTGTGGGCCTCTGAAAAAACAAGCCCCGCGCTGGATTTTAAACCTTACCGGTTGGGTGTCGCTCCTCCCTCTCCTCTTCCAACGGCTCCTGTGGGCCTCTGAAAAAAGAAGCCCTGCGCTGGATTTTGGATATATATTTTTATTAGAGTATGTAGACAGTGATTTAACAAACATATGTTATGATAACAATATTTCATGTACAACGGTCATACATTATTAATATTGTCAAGTGAATCATTTTTATTCTAATAATTTTTTTTTAAAGAAAGGAAAACGGTAAGAAAAATAGATTAAATCCACATCAAAAAAGAAAATCATAAAGAATGGAATAATTTACTATTAATACATCATAGGAAATAAAATCAAGGAATATAAAATATAACTTTTCATCTAATCCTGAGTCCAAGTTTCAGTTAGGGTTCCCTGCCGAACCATTCTACCCTTTTAAGTAATCAATGAAAGAAGACCATATTCTAACGAAAACTTCTTGTTTGTCCATTAGGACAAATCTGATTCTTTCCAGGTGTAGGGTCTCCGACATTTCCGTAATCCACATTTTAGTTGTGGGGGATATAGGACCTTTCCAAAATTTTAATATTAGTTTCTTCCCAATTATTATACTGTAATCTAGGAAATTTATTTGATTTGTTGTAAGAGTTAAACTTTGTTCTGATGTTCCAAGTATTATTAATTTTGGGTCCGGATCCAGTTTAGTATTAATAACTTCAGAAGTTATTATAAAAATTAAGAATTTCTGGATTGAGATTTTTAGAATAACTTCAGAAGTTATTCTAAAAATCTCAATCCAGAAATTCTTAATTTTTATACAATTTGCAACAGTGTGTGTTAAATTAGCCTCTGGATGTTGACATTTATCGCAGGTAGAGGATATCTGTGGAAAGATTCTATTTAATTTAACTTTGGAGTAATGTAATCTGTGTAATACTTTAAATTGTATTAGAGCGTGTCTGGAGTTTAGCGAGCATTGATGTATATATTGTAAACTTTTGCCCCATATATCTTTCGTTATGGATTGATTTATTTCATTTTCCCATGTATGTCTATATGATTCAGTTGATGGTATCTCGCTATCTAAAAGGATATTGTAAATATAAGTTAATTTTTCTGTATTAGGATGCTTATTCAGACATTCATCAAGGATTTCTGGTTCCCTAATCCTATAATCTTGTGTATTTGACCTAGCATAATCTCTGAGTTGTAGATATCGAAAACAATATTTGAGTGTAATCCATAAATCTGTTGCAGTTCCTGAAATGAAAGATAAGTGCCTTTCTTATAAAGGTGTTCCATTTTTTTGATTCCATAGTTTTTCCATTATATAAAGCCTTTATCCAGCATGGAAGGTTTGAATAATGGATTGTTTACAATAGGGAGACAGAGTGGTATATTATCCAGTTTTAAAGCCTTTTTAAGTTGTTTCCAGATTTGTGTACCACTGTATATTACTGGGTTTTTCCCATATGTTTTTTGTGCAATTTTGTCGATGCAAAAATAATCGAACCAATTTCAAAAGGTAGACAATCCTCCTTTTCCATCCTTAACCAATCTGGTTGTTGATCCATTTCTTCCAGCCAAAAATTGATGTTTTTAATATAAACTGCCCAAAAATAGAACAAAAAAATTGGTAGAGCTAAACCTCCATTAGTCTTTGATTTACATAAATGTTTTTTATTTATTGTATGATTCTTGTAATCCCAGATAAAACGTGTAACAGTAGAGTCTACTTTAAAAAAAAAAAGATTTTGGAATATATATATCGGGATTGACTGAAATAGGTACAATAATTGCGGCATAATCATTTTTATAGCATTAATTCTACCGCATTGAAATAGGGAGTGTTTTCCAGTATTGAATATTCTTATTTAGTTTATGCAGTAAAGGTGGGAAATTTGATTTAAATAAAGAACTATACCCCTTAGTTACATAAATACCTAGATATTTAGGTTTTTCTTCAACTAAAAGGTGATTATTGTAGCATATGTAAATTGTGATCCGTTATTGACATGATTTCGCTTTTATTCCAATTAATTCTATATTCTGATAACTGACCAAATTGAGTTATTAGATTTAATAAATTTAGAATACTAATTTCTGGCTTTGTAATATATATTAGTACATCATCTGCATATAGAGAAATTGTATTCATTGTATCTTTAGCATTGTACCCATGTACTTCTGGATTAGATCTGACATTTTCTGCGAGTGGTTCAATTGCTAAAGCGAATAATGAGATAACGAACATCCTTGTCTACAACCTCTGGAAAGATTAAATTTAGTTGATAACATTTGATTTGTTAGTATTCTAGCTGTTGGGTTAGAATATAATAATTTAACCCATGCACAGTACTTCTCTCCCAGTTGAAATTTTTCCATCACTGAAAATAAATATGGCCAATCTACTTGATCGAAGGCTATTTCAGCATTTAGCGATATAATTGCTAGGTCTGCATTAGCAATTCTATTTGAATATATAATATTAAACAATCGTCTAAGATTATTAAATGAATGACGTTTTGGGATAAAACCTGTTTGATTAGAGTGTATTAATTTGTTAATTACTAAGCTCAATCTATAAGATAGGATTTTAGTTAATATTTTCTGATCAGTATTTAATAGAGCTATTGCTCTATATGAGGCCGGGTCTTCTAGATCCTTATCAGTTTTAGGTATAAGTATTATTGTAGATTCATTTAAAGTTTTCGGTAGTTGCTGTTGAGTATAAACTTGTTTATACAGTGTTTGTAAGCATGGAGAAATCAGATCATAACATTTTTTATAGAATTCAGAACTTAGGCCATTAGGGCCGGCGGCCATTCCATTTTTTAAAGATCTAATTGACTCTTCAATATCTTTAGTCATTATTTCAGCTCCTAATAATTCTTGTTCTTAGATCTAAGCCTTTAAGGTTACATTTCTGTAAAAATGCTTCCATTGCTATTGATTGTTGTGTCACTTTAGTTGAGTAAAGATTTTGATATTAATGACAGATTTTTACAATACTATCTTTGGGGAGTGTTAGTATTTTTCCCTTTTCCGATCTAATCTTATGAATAATTTTTTCCCCGTCCAGTTTACGAAGCTGGCGTGTCAATAATTTATGTGGTTTATCACCGAATTCAAAATTTAATTGTTTTGTGTGTTGATAAAGTTTTATTATTTGGTCAGAGTATATTTTATTTAACTTGTATTTCAGTGCAGCTATTTTATTATGTTTTGCCAATGAAGGTGTTCTTGCATTTTCTATGACTAATTGACTTATTTCCATTTCCAATGTCTGTTGTTTAGCTCTATTCTCTTTATTAAATGCCTGAGAGGAGATTGATACCCCTCATGCCACCAAAGCATCTCCATTGTGGTAGCATGTAAGATCTGGAGTGTTCATGAGTTTGATCTGAATTTGTTCATCCACTAGACCACAAATAAATCTGTGTAGTGCGCATCCGAGAAAGGTTCCAAACTTACAGTGCACAGTTAAGTCTTTCAAGACAACAATGGACTCATTGATTGTCTCATTCTGCTTCTGGTTTCTAGTGCCAAATTTATAGATTTCTGCAATTTCACGAGGCTTTAGGTTGAAATGCTCCTCCAACTTCTTCATAATGTCATTGAATGGCACGTCTTTTGCCTTTATGGGCCCAAGGAGATTCACGAGTGTGCCGTAAACTTCAGGACCAATATCTGTGAGCAGAATCAATTTCATGCTTTCGCAAATGGCCTTATTTGTTTCAGTCACTATCTCTCCTTCACCACTAATCTTCATTATGTTGTTTGCCATGAAAAACATATATGCTCTCTCCATATAGGAGCTGAACGGCTCTCTACTCTTGTCAAAAGTGTCAAGGTTTCTGATGTAGCCTGTGGACACTGCCATCGTTTTTTTTAAAGTCTGTTCGAAAACCCTGATTTCCTGTCTGTTCTGATGTAACAATTCACCTAAAACTTAGCTGTACAAAGACTACCAGCCTCAGGAACTTCACAAAAAAACTCAGTCTAAAATGTTATACAATCCCAATGGCGACATCTTGCCACGTAGACACAACATAGAGATAGCCTAACAAACTCTCACCTATTTCTACAGCTGCTGTTTTAAACTACAATTCTCTGCATAGAAGGATCTGTGGCCTCTCATGTCAAGAGGCACTAGAGTCAGGAGTGGTTCCAGATGATTGGAAAATTGCCAAGAAGGGAGCAATGCAGAATAACTATAGGCTGATTAGTCTGACTTCAATGGTTGGTAAGATTTCAGAGTCCAATATAAAAGATGAGGTTACAGAGTACTTAGAAGTTTGTGATAAAATAGGCCAAAGCCTGCATGGTTTTGTGAAGAGGAAATCTTGCCTGATGAATCTGCTGAAATTCATGAAGTAAATAGTAAGATAGACAAAGGAGAGTCAGTCGATGTTGTTTACCTAGATTTAAAGAAAACTTTGATAAGGTGAGGTTGCTAAGGAGCATGAGACCCCATGGTTTCAAATGACAGATACTAGCATGGATAGCTGGATGGCAGAAGGCAAATATTGGCAATAATGGCAGCTTTTTCTGGTTGGCTGCCAGTGATCAGCGGAGTTCTGCAGGGGTCAGTGCTGGGGACGCTACTCTTCACATTGCATATTAATGATTTGGATGAGGGGATTAAAGGCTTTGTGGCCAAGTTTGCAAATTATACAAAAATAGGTGGAGGGGTAGATAGTGCAGAGACAGCAGGGACATCTTGGACAAGTTGGGAGAGTGACCTGGACAGGTTGGGAGAGTTGGCAGAGAAGTGGCAGATAGAATGTAGTGTGGCAAAGTGTGCCCGATTTTGGGCACCATATCTGCGGAAGGATGTGCTGGCCTTGGATAGGGTCCAGAGGATGCTTACAAGAATGATCCCAGAATTGAGTGGGTTAACATACAATGAGTGTTTGAGGGCGCTGGGCCTGTACTCGCTGGATTTTAGAAGGATGGGGGAAACCTCATTGAAACTTACCGAATAGTGAAAGGTCTAGATAGAATGGATGTGGAGAGGATGTTTCCTCCTGTGATATAGTCAAGGACTCAGTAGTGAAGGACGTTCCTTTAAGAAAGAGAGCAGGAGGAATTTATATTGTCAGAGGTTGGTGAATCTGAAATTCTTTACAAAAGAACACTTTGGAGGCCATCTATGGATATCTTTAAGCAGAGTTTGGTAGATTCTTGATTAGTATGGGATCAGGGGGTTATGGGGGGAATGGATGAGATCGATCAGCCATGATTGAATGACGGACTTGATGGACTGAATGGCGTAATTCTGCTCCTATCACTTAAATGGATTGAAGGCCCAGTTTCTCTGCTACATAGGTCTATGACTAAGATGTTTCAGTGGGAATGTGGACCACATCAATCCAGACTCAACTAAACATTCAATATCCAGGCTGATGGGTTCTGTTGGAGAAGGGTGTTCAAGGACAAATAATGAACCACCTCCCTCTCACTGGGCAACATCATTTTGCCATCTCCTATCACTGAGCTGGTTACAACATAGCATCAATATCACTCCTTGCACATGGTAAATTGGTGAACCACTATGGGCAACACTGGCAGAAATGGCTGACTGGTCACAGTGAGGGGGTCCAAATAACATTTCAAAGGACAAGGGGTTCAGTGAGGCAAGCTCAGAGCTGAGAGCCCAGGCATCCAAATACACTGCAGGCAGTGAAGGAGAGTCACAATTGCACTGTGTAGAGTCAGGCCCTTCGACCTACTCAGGATATCCCCCCCCCCCCCCCCCATCATGTCTATCTACACTAATTCCAGTTGATTTCATTAATTCCATATCTCCCTGTGCTTTGCTCATTGAAATACCTACCCAGTTGTCTTAAATGTTGTTACTGTCCCTGCCTCCACCACTTCCGGCAACTTATCACATATGTCAATAAGGGTACACAAAATGCCGGAGAAACTCAGCGGGTGCAGCAGCATCTATGGAGCGAAGGAGATAGGGAACGTTTCAAGCCAAAACCCTTCTTCATACATATCAATAACGCAGTGCGTGAACATTTACTCCTCAGCTCCCTCTCAGCTTAAACCTATGCCCTCCATTTCATGCAGTCCAACCATGGGAAACAGATTCTAACTATCTGTGCCTCTCAGAATGTTATGAACCCCTATCATGTCATCCCTCAGCCTCTTTACTCCTGACAGAGCAGCCTGTCCAATCTCTCCCGCCAGTCTGCCAATCGAGAAATATTCATGATACTTTCTGCGCATTATCTGGCTTAAACAGATCTTTCCTGTGGTGTGTTGACCAGAACTGCAGGAAATACTTTCAATGCTTAATTATGTAACAACCTGCTTCTCGCCGGCGACTGTGCAATCCTGTTGCTTCTCAACCTCGGTGCAGCATTTGATACAGTGGACCACACCATACTAATTGACTATCTCCAGTATGGGGTTGGTATTGATGGCACTTCCCTGAGCTGGGTCTCCTACCTCAAAGATGGGAGTTTCTCTACAAACATAGGCAACTCTTTCTCTTCCCAAACTAGCCTTTGCTGTGGGGTTCCACAAGGCTCCATCCTAGCCTCCATTCTCTTCTCACTGTATATGCTTCCCTTAGGCCGTCATTCAAAGGCACGGCATTTCTTTCCACTGCTATGCAGACGACACACAGCTCTATATCCCCCTGAAACCGAACAACTGATCAATTCTACTTAGCCTTATGTACTGCCTCGAGGATATAAAGTGTTGGATGGCCCAGAGCTTCCTACAACTAAACGAGACCAAGCCTGAGTTCATCCTATTTGGCCCCTCGGACTCCATTAAAATGAAACCAGGCAGCCTTGGAAGCCTAACCTCCTTACTCAAACCTCACGTCAAAAACCTTGGCATGAATTTGACTTTGCATTGAAGTTTGACAAACAAGTCAATGCTGTAGTAAAATCTAGCTTCTTACAGCTTCGCACAATACCTAAAATCAAACCATTCCTCCAATTCGACTACCTTGAAAAGATCATCCACGCATTTTCTCCTCCCGCCTTGATTTCTGCAACTCCCTTTACACTGGCATCAGTCTATCATCCCTGTCCCATCTGCAATTGGTCCAAAACGTGGCACCCGAAAAAGGGACCACATCACCCTGATTCTGGCCACTCTCCACTGGCTCCTAGTGCGGTTCAGAGTCAATTTCAAGCTCCTCCTTTATGTATACAGAACCCTTAACGGGCCTGCCCCCACATACATCCAAAATCTGCTAACTCATCATTCTACCCCCTGGTGCCTCAGCTCGGCCGACTTGGGCTAGTGACTATCCCGCGGTCCAGGTATAAGCTCAGGGGCAACTGCGCTTTTGCAGTTGCATCACCTAAACTGTGGAGAGGGGGGGCTGAGGATGGGGGGAGGGGAGGAGAGTGGGGAGGGTAAAGGAGGAGACAGTAGGGAAGGGGGTGGTAGGAGGGGGAGAAGATGGGGAGAGATGAGGGGGAGGAAGATGGCGTGGGGAGAGAGTGGAAGGGGAGAGAAAAGGGAGAGAGGTGGAGAGGGAGAGGGAAAGAGTGGGGGGGTGAGGGGAAGAGGGGTAGAAGGAAGTGGTGCAAGAGAGAGGGAAAGGGGTGGGAGGTGAAGAGGGGAGGCGGGAGGGGTGGGGAGGGGGAAGGAGGAGGAGGAGGGGGTGAGAGAGGGAGGGGAAAGAGTGTGGAGAGGGGTTGGGAGGGGTATGGCGAGAGAGGGAAGTGTGGAGGGAGGGGGAAGTGTGGAGGGAAGGGTGAAGAGTGGGGAGGGAGGGAGGGGGAGAGAGGTGTAAGAGTGGGGAGGGAGATGGGTAGGGGTGGGGGATGGGGAGAGAGAAGTGGAAGAGTGGGGGGGTAGGGGGAGCGGTGGAAGTGGGAGAGAGGGAGGAGGGGGTTAGGGGGAATGGTGGAAGAGGGAGAAAGGGGTGGGGGAGATAGGGAGGGAGAGGTGGGGAGGGACAGGGGTGTGGGAAGTGGGGAGAGATGTGGGTGGGGAGGGTTGGGGAGAGGGTTAGGGGGAATGGTGGAAGCGGGGGTGGGGGGTAGGGGAAAAAGGGGTGGGGAAGAGGGTGGGAGAGAGGGGAGAGAGGGAAGGGGTGGGGGAGAGGGATGGGGTGGGAGGAGGAGGGGTGAGGAGGGAGATGGAGAGGGGAGGAGAGAGGTGTGGGGGAGGGTAGGAGAGAGGTGTGGGGGAGAGAGGGAAGAGTGTGGAAGAATGGGGAGGGGGAAGGGGATGGGGGAGGAGAGGGAGGTGTGGGGAGGAGAGGGAGGTGTTGGGGAGGGGGGAGATGGGGTATGGGAGGGATGGGAAGAGTGTGGAGGGAGGGGGTGGGGGAGAGATGGGAAAGAGTGGGGAAGTAGAGAGGGAGGGGTTGGGCAGTCCATCTATTCCCCACTCCCTATCACCCACAATCCTCTTTCTCTGCCCACACACTTGATCACGCGCTTCGACACAGGCTGCGGGGGGTGGGTGGGGGGAGGGGTTGGGGCAAAGGCAGATGTAAATGAAATCCATTCCTATTGGACATATGTGAGGGATGGCATTGACACACAATGGAAGGTGCTGGAGCATCAGGCGCGGGGAGGGGGGGTGGCTGGGACTGGTGTAAAAGCAGATGTATATGAGATCAATTCCAATTGGATGTCTGTGGGCAATGTGATTCACTCAATGGAACGTTCACCAACATTCTATGGGTTAGAGCAGTTTGATGTGTTTTTAACATTTTGAAATATTGGGGAGGGGGGAGGATTTTATTACAAATTGTGTACATAAAAATTTGTGAATGTTAAATTGTAATGTCTAGCAAAATGGAAAAAATGACGGCATTTGAGGGTCTGGTTTTGGTGGACCAGGGAATCAAAATCTTATCTGAAAAAATCTTATCTGGAATCTCACACACACACACACACACACACACACACACACACACACACACACACACACACACACACACACACACACACACACACACACACACACACACACACACACACACACACACACACACACACACACACACACACACACACACACACACACACACACACACGACAAAGAACCGGGGAACCTGATGATCCGTGATCACACCACAGGTCGTGGGCCTCCAATCTGAAAAGGGAAGGAATGCAAGTGACCCAACGAGACTACAGATGAAGGAGAGCAGAGATTCCAAGCAGTTACAGCACTAGTGGAGGTTACACAGATATAGAGGGCCAAGGATGGATCTGAACACAATGATGAGAATGCTAAACTGAGAACAGGGAGCTAGTGGAGTCAGGCATTGACACACACTCACTGTTCAATGCCCAGCAGGCTGAAGAGAATACCACAATGTTCACGGGGGAGGAGCAATCAGACCCACAAGACTCCACCAGTCAGGTCCCAGATCCACAAGGGTACTTCAGAGATTAAGGACCAGCTCATTTGGTGCAATCACCATTTCCTCCAGCTCTCCAAATCAGTCTGGAAACCACAAGTGATGCCAATTAATTCATCTCTCATTCTTCTATCAATTAATTCATCTCTCTTCATTCATCCAGCCCCAAGCATAGTGTGAGCATCACATCCTCATCTCAGGCCCGCCGCTCCACGCAAGGAAGCGCTGACTTCCTCCCGACAAGGTCCGTATCAGAAAGGAGTTCTTCCAAATGGAGCCCTGGGGTTTGTACAGCGCTCAAACAGTTAGTGGGCATCTCCCCTGTAGATAATATGTGTATACACCTTTAATTGATAATGACGATGTCCATGCTAACCACTCCCCCACCAGTTAGTATTATTGTATCCCACACGCCCTTAGCTCTCTCTCTGGTGATGGTGACAGACCACGTACAGCTAGGGCTATATGATGTATGATTAATAAAGTAGTGAAGACCTTAAGGTGTCTCTACCATCTCTACATCCCCTTCACATGGTTCCTAAGGCGTCCGATGGTTAGTGGCCTTGCAGGGATTATCACCGCCTCAATAACGACATGACTGCACATTGGTACTCGAAACCGCATATTCAGGTAAGTTGGACTTTCTGTTCATTTATCTGGCCGATATTCTCGTTGCTCATCGCACTCGCCAGGAGCATTGTGCGCACCAACACCTGCTCTGCCAGCTGCTCAGCGAGCACGGCCTGGCCTTCAACCTGGATAAATGGCGGTTCAGCCTCAGTTCCTCAGTGCTGGAAGTCCGAGATAAAGACAAACCTTGCTGGGAATCCTCAGCAGCTCTGGCAGTGTCTGTGGAGAGAGAAACGGAGCTGAGAACTGGGTCTGAAACTCGCATGTCAGCCCCGCAGATGATGTACGACCTGCCTTGAGGCTCTACAATGTTCTGCCTTTATTTCTCAGTGGAAGCTCCTGTTGGACGCTCTCAGACCCGCCAACTAGAGGGAACCGTTTCTTTGCATTGACACTCTCAGACAAGTCAATACTTCCCCTTCCCAGCCTATTAGCCCTGGTCCCAGGGTGAGCAATAAAGCCAATGGCCCTGCATCCTCAGTCCGGAGATCAGGACCATAGCCATATCAGGAGCATAGCCATATGTCCATCCCGGGACATCTGCGGCCAGGTCCCTCGAGTGATACAGTGTGGAAATAGGCCCATTCAGCCCAACCTGCACGTTCCCGCCAACATGTCCCAGCTACACTAGCCGAACCTGCCTGTGCTTGGTCCTTATCGCTCTAAACCTGTCCTAGCCATGTACCTGTCTAACTGTTTCTTAAACGTTGGGATAGCCCCAGCCTCAACTACCTCCTCTGGCAGCTTGTTCCATACACCCATCACCCTTTGTGTGAAAAAATAGTAAGATTAAATGAGAACTTACCAGTTTGAAGTTTGATCTTTATTTTATGAGGAATTACGTTAAGGGATTACGTGAAGACCTCGCAAACCCGCATGCACGACAATCTTCAAAGCAGCAGTGTGAAATTACAGATAACAGTTGTTGAACTGAGCGTAGTGAGATTAGAGAACTAAATATCAGCTGAACTTTATGATAGAGGCTTGGGTGTGTAGGGCACGTAATCCAACATAACACCTCATAAAATAAAGATCAAGCTTCAAACTGGTAAATTCTCGTTTAATCTTACCATTTTACTTCGGAGTCATGTGAGCTCTGTGATTTCATGCCGCAGAACGAGTTCATGCATCACACACTGCATCAGTTGATAAATGATGAGTGAACATTAATAATGCATTCAGACATGACAGATATAGACATGTAGATGCTTTTAATGAACAAATAATGACAATAGTAACCTCCCTCAACTGGGAGGAAACTATAACAGAACCTAAATAGAGTTGGCAAATACCCCGGTCTGGTAATGGGTTAGTTCTAAAATGTTTTGGAAATATCGTTTGTTTGACCATCCTGCCGCTGCTAGGATGTGGTCCCACGAAACGTCCATAACCCTGCTGCTGATATTGCAGCCTCGGTGGAGTGAGACTTGAAAATGTCAGTGTGCACTCCTGTATAAGCCTGAACCTGTTTTAATCACCTGGAGGGTTACACAAAAGGCTAGAGAAACTCAGCGGGTGCAGCAGCATCTAAGGAGCGAAGGAGATAGGCGACGTTTCGGGTCGAGACCCTTCTTCAGACACATCTGCTTAATCACCTGGAGATGGACTGTAGTGATACCTTATGAGGCCTAATGTAACTAACAAATATTGTCAGTTCAAAGTCTCTTAGTGACCTTAACATACTGGTGTAGGTGTGTGACCACACACAACCGAAGGTCCATGGGATTTACCAACAATCTAGTTTGTGACCTGATGCCCCTGGTCTACTCTGCTTGACTAAATGTTTGCCTGCAGATATAATCATCCTGTCCCAATCCATGGTCCTGAATTCAGCGCCATGAGCATAACCACTTTGTGAGTCTGACCAAGGATAGGGATGTAGCTGGAGCCAACCGGCGAAGCGACATAGCACAATGTTAACATCCCATATCTCTGCGTACCTGGGCCTGGGAGGCTTTGAGTTGCAGATACCCTTCATGATCTAGATATCAGAGGGTGAGACCTGACAGAGTGGATCTTGCTCCCCGCCGCCAATATGAGGAGAAGGCACGTCAGGCACAGTAAAAGGAACTTTAACTTAATGATTGACAAATCCCATATAAACAGAACTTTAGCCCATTTAGCAATGCTTTGGCTGTTATCGTTGCCCCATCCAGCTAAATTTCAAATAACTCCGGTGAGCCCTGTGAGTGGAAACAGATCCTCAGTTGTTAGACAGTAATGAAGTTTCCTATTCAGAAATGTCTATACTGCACATGCGAGTTGAACTGGTATCCTCCATTATGACAATGAATAGACCGTAACTGCGAGCTTGACTTGAAAGGCAACTCCGGCCATATTCCGAGAACTCTGGCCAATTCCCGCATCAATCATGCTTGTACTGTGCAGTATAAAACTGATCTCATGTTATCATTTTAGTTTATAAATAGATTATATGCACAAAACAAGTGTAAATTTTACCAACTAGTCCACATACCTCAATGGTTATTGGAAAGAACCAGACCCACCTACCTTCATGGTTATTGGTGGTCTTATGGTAAGCCCAAAGGTCCCTGATACGGGTTCTATTTCCATCCTAGATTTGGAGAATAGGATTGCTGGGGTGCATGGATCCCATATTTTTCCTGAGGACCGGTTTGCGCCTTGGCCTGGAAGACCTGTGCCCAGCTTTGAAGCTGCCACCAGCTTCAGTGAACCACTTACTGCCGATAGAGGCGTGGGGTGTGTTGTTGCTGTGGTACCTTGATTAGCCGGACAGCTTTGATTCATCATCCGGGTCTTACCTGTTTGGGCAGGTTTCCTGAAGAGAAGATTCGGCGGCTGGACGTTGCTGGCCTTACATGAGCCTGCAAATTTGGAATTTAAGGCAGGTCCGAAGGCGTTCTTCTGGAAGCAGTTCATTTTGAAGTATGCATTGCACATCAACACCATTCCAGTGATCTTTGAAATTTGTTGGAGTTTTCATGCCGCCTCCAATATTACCCCACATAGCGCTGTTCACTGCCGGTACTTTCAAGAACAATTTTACAGGTGCATGGTATCTCACAGCTGGCACCTGTTCCTGTAATGATGTGACGTGAGGTGGCTGCTGTTTCACGAGGGAACTCTGGCCCTTCCAGGTTTTCCGCCAATAGCTGGAAGCGAACTCTTCCAGCAGGAGCTCCTTTGTTAGCGGAGATCTTGATGCCATGACAGAAATTTCTGGAACCTCACGCCTGTACTCCAGTATGTTCCCTGGACATACTTCCGAGTTTGGAGTCAGCTACCCACTGACCCCTCGCACTCCACTTCACTTCAGAGAGGGAGATTTGTATGCAGCCCTGAAATAGGTGCTGCCGCACGCCCCTAGGGGTCCTGTGCTGATATGGTCCTCCATGGACCACATCAGGATGGAGCACCTCAGTGGAATGAGCGCCCTGCGGATGCTATCCATGCTCCACCTTGGTAAAAATGTCCGAGGACGTACCCATGTTGGAGGGGAACCCTTCTGGCCTGACTCGTCCTAGTCCAGGCCTTTTCAGACTCTGCTTTGGCTGAACCCCTGTCTGGGCTGCCTGAGTCTGAAAACGCCGCCGGCTACCCACATTTCTGCGGTCCGCAGCCGTGTCTTCCCACGGTCCCCATAGCTGGGTTCCCCACGGTCTTCCCACGGTCCCCCTAGCCAGGTTTCCCCCAGGCTGGTTCACCCGCAGATTGTGTCTTCCCGCAGTCCCCGCAGCCGGGCTTCCCCGAGCCGAGTTCCCCGCGGTTTTTGTAGCCGGGGTTCCCCGTGGTCCCTGTAGGCGGGATTTCCTGCAGTGTTCTTAGTCGCCCCGTGGAGTCTGTGGTCGGATTCCCCCCCAAGCTGGGTATGCCCGTGGTTTCCGCAGCCAGGATTCCCTCGCGGTCCCTGAAGACGTTGTTCCCCGCTACGTCCTTGGTCGGGTTTCACCGAGCCGGGTGGAACGTCTTCAGCAGGAACTCCGTAAGATCTTCCTGCAAGGAGAAGCAGACTTACCGCTGGTGGAGCAGCGCGCCCCCAGCCTGTCGTTTGCCCAATGTGATAGACGAATTGTTGCACATGCGGGCTGGCGGGGTCCTCATGTACTCACTCATGTGACTCCGAAGTAAAATTACCCCTCAGATTCCTATTAAATCTTTTCCCCTTCACGTTGAACATGTCCAAACTTGAATCGGATCCTCGATTCCCCTACTCTGGGCAAGAGACTCTGTGCATCTATCTGATCTATTCCTCTCAGGATTTTGTACACCTCTATAAGATCATCCCTCATCCTCCTGTGCTCCAAGGAATAGAGACCCAGCCCACTCAACCTCTCCCGATTGCTCAGACACTGTTGTCCTGGCAACATCCTCAGATATCTCTCTGAACCCTTTCAAGCTTCACAATAACTTTCCTATGACATGGTGCCCAGAACGGATCACAATATTCTAAATGAGGTCTCACCAACGTCTTGCAACATCTGTTGTCCAGAGGGAGGGTATCTCACCCCCACCCTGGGCACAGGCCACTGCAACACCTCCTGTCCGAAGGGTAGGGGTAATATTACCCCCAACCTGGACCCAGGTCGCTCTCTCTATGTGGAACTCGTTGCCCGCCTGGACCAGACGGTTGCTGAGAGAATGACGTCAGTGACGATGTGGGACCTTGCTGACGTCAGCTTGCACCATGTTCGTTGTGTTTGTCCCACGTCACGTGACAGGGACAGTCGCAACCTGGGGAGGGGCAGAGTGAGCTGTCAGTCAGAGGAACCGCCACGGGCAGTCATTGCGCACAGGGGCAAGATGTGGAATCATATACATCGGCGAGAACAAACATCGACTGGGTGATCACCTTCCCTCAATCCACTTGAACCTACCCGATTGCCCGGTAGCTAAACACTTTAATTCTCCTTCACATTCCCACACTGACTTTTCTATCATTGGTCTCCTCCATTGTCAGAGTGAGGCTAAACGCAAAATGGAGGAACAGCATCTCATATTTCGCTTGGGCAGCTTTCAGCCAGTGGTATGAATATTGATTTCTCTAACTTCAAGTAACCCTGGCATTCCCTCTCTCTCTATCCCTCCCCCATCCAAGTCGCACCAGGATCTCATTTTCACCCAACAAACAACTAACAATGGCCTGTTTCCTTTATCATCGTTACTTTTTTTGCATATCTTTAATTCATTGTTCTTTATCTCTCAACTTCATTGTCTCTATCTCATGTTTCCCTTATTCCTAACTAGCCTGAAGATGGGTCTTAACCCAAAACGTTACCAATTCCTTTTCTCCAGAGATTCTGCCTGTCCCGCTGAGTTACTTCAGCTTTTTGTGTCTATCTTCGGCCTCACAAACACGTTAGAAACTGACCTGGACAGAATGTTGATTCAAATAAGTAAACAAAATAACAAATGCAAATATGAAACAAAATGGCCCAGAATCTGCAAATAGATTGTAAAATTTCCTGCTTAGATTTGCAAAGAGAATATATGGAAAGTGAACGCTGGTTCAATGCAAAGGGATCCTGAGGGGTAATGATGGACAATGAGAGGATGACAGGTTCAGTGTAAGGTGTTTTACATCAGGTATAATACAGTGCTTAAGCCACAGCAAGAGTGCTTTGTGCAGTTCTGGTCACCACACTACAGGAGAGACAGGAATGCTCTGGAGAGGGAGCAGGAGATGAGCACTTGAAACATCAAACGTGAAGATTAACGCAAAAAACCTGAAGAGTCTTGACCCGAAACATCACTTGAAGAACCAATGACAAAGTGGCCGGTTGTACCAGACTGTACAGAGGGGTCCTTGATGGTCAGCATGGTGGGCCACATGGAATGTCTCTGTTCTGCTACATAGCTCGATCAGTCATCACTACAGAGGATACACGGAGACTTCCAGTGATGGTGACAAATCAGGAACTGGAAGTAAGGGAACACAAAAAGACCTACAATCAGCAAGGAATTGTCACTGAGCCAGTTGTTGCAGCTGTGAGCAGGCAAGTCTCTGGAACATCTTCCCGTCCTGGTGTTGTAAAAAAAAGCAACTTGTGAGTTAGTTGATACTTGGCTTTTGTTAGTTTGCAAAAATCCCCAGATTGGTGGAAGGTTCCTCTGGACACCACAAAGGGAACTATTGTACTTTATATATTTAAAAATGTGGAAGAAGTAAAACAGGAAAATCCATGGTTAGTTAGCTCAACCATCTGTCACAGGAAACATAGAAACATTGAAGGTACACAAAATGCTGGAGAAACTCAGCGGGTGTAGCAGCATCTATGGCGCGACGGAGATAGGCAATGTTTCGGCTGAAGCCCTTCTTCAGACTGATGGGGGTGGGGGGAGGCGGGGGGGAAGAAAGGAATAAGGAGGAGGAGGAGCCCGAGGGCTGAGGGAGAGGTAGGACGGGGAGGAGACAGCAAGGGTTAACAGAATTGTGAGAATTCGATGTTCATGCCAAGAGGATGCAGACTCCCCAAGCGGAATATGAGGTGCTGTTCCTCCAATTTGCGGTGTTGCTCACTCAGGCCGTGGAGGAGGCCCAGGACCGAGAGGTCGTATACGGAATGGGAGGGGGAGTTGTAGTGCTGAGCCACCGGGAGGTCGGGTTGGTTAATAGAAACATAGAAAATAGGTGCAGGAGGAGGCTATTCGGCCCTTTGAGCATGTGATCATGGCTGATCGTCCCCAACCAATAACCCGTGCCTGCCTTCTCCCCATATCCCTTGATTCCACTAGCCCCCAGACCTTTATCTAACTATCTCTTAAACCCATCCAGCGATTTGGCCTCCACTGCCCTCTGTGGCAGGGAATTCCACAAATTCACAACTCTCTGGGTGAAAACGTTTTTTCTCACCTCAGTTTTAAATGGCCTCCCTTTTATTCTAAGACTGTGGCCCCAGGTTCTGGACTCGCCCAACATTAGGAATTTTTTTCCTGCATCTAGCTTGTCTAGTTCTTTTATTAATGTATATGTTTCTATAAGATCCCCCTCATCCTTCTAAACTCCAGTGAATACAAGTCTAGTCTTTTCAATCTTTCCTCATATGACAGTCATCCCAGGGATCAATCTCATGAACCTACACTGCACTGCCTCAATTACAAGGATGTACTTCCTCAAATTAGGAGACCAAAACAAAGACCAACATTCCATTAGTTTTCTTCACTACCTACTGTACCTGCATACCAGCTTTCAGTGACCGGTGTACAAGGACACACAGGTCTCGCTGCACCTCCCCCTTAACGAACCTAACCTAACCCCATTGAGATAATTATCTGCCCCTTTGTTTTTGCCGCCAAAGTGGATAACCTCACATTTATCTGTCTTATAGTGCATCTGCCACGCATCTGCCCACCCCCTCTCCAGGTCACCATGTAAAGGGAGCTGGGATCAGGTGAATCTCCTGAGGAGTATCAAGGATGCAGAAGTACTATAGACGAAAATCAAGAGGGCAAAAAGGGGATGAGAGAGCTTTGGCTGATACAGTTAAGGGAATACTAAGATATTGTTTAAGTATATTCAGAGCAAAAGGGTAACTGCAGAGAGAATAGGGTGCCTAGAACATCAGTGTGTGTGAAACCACGAGTAATGGGCGGGGCATAATTTAATAATTCTCATATATATTTCCATGGAGTTTATATGAACTGGAGAATTCATGGAAGAGTACAGTAATGTGTTGAAACATATCCACATTATGAAAAAGGCAGTGCTGTGTGATTTAAAGAGCATCAAGCCATTATCATTTGTGACTTAATCTTCGTATAGATTGGGTATAAATTGGTACCCGCTGAGGAGGATTTCCTGGAATGTATACGGGATGGTTTTATAAGCCAATATGTGGAGGAACCAACTAGAGACCAGCTCATCCTAGACTGGATATTATGTAATGAGGAAGGATTAGTTAGCTATCTTGTTGTGCAGAGCACCTTGGGCAACAGTGACCATAATATGGTGGAATTCTGCATTGGATGGAGAGTGACACGGTTAATTCAGAGTCTAGGGTCCAGAACTTAAAGAAAGGAAAGATTGATGTTATGAGACGGGAATTGTCTAGGATAGACTGGCAAATTATACTTAAACTGACTGTAAAAGCTTCTTTAGATATGTAAAAAGGAAATGATTAGTGAAGACAAATGTAGGTCACTTACAATCAGAGAGAGGTGAATTTATAATGGGAACCAGGAAAATGGCAGTACAATTAAACAGATAATTTGTTGGTATCTTCCTTGGTGAAGACAGGACCAATCTCCCAGAAATATTAGGGAGCCGAGGATCTAGTGGAAGAGAGGAACTAAAGGAATCCACATTAGTCAGGAAATTGTATTAGGTAAACTGTTGGGACTGAAGGCAGATAAATCCCCAGAGCCTGATGTCTGCATCACAGAGTCAGTTCCTGTGGACTGAAAGGTAGCTAATGTAACTCCACTTTAAAAGAATGGAGGGAGAGAGATATCGGGAAATTATAGACCATTTAGCCTTACATTGGTAGTGGGGAAAATGCTTATTAAAGATGTACTAGCAGCACATTTGGAAAGCAGTGACAGGATCAGTCAAAGTCAGCATGGATTTATGAAGGGGAAATCTTGCTTGACTAACCTTCTGGAATTTTTTGTGAATGTCACAAGTTGTATGTATATGGGAGAAGCCAGTGGATGCGGTGTACCTGAACTTGCAAAAAGCCTTTGACAAGGTCCCACACGAGATTAGTGAGCAAAATTAGGGTAGGGTATTGACATGGATAGAAAACTAGTTGACAGACAGGAAGCAAAGAGCAGTAATTTTACTTCGGAGTCACGTGAGTAATTCTGTGAAGAAGTCCCGCCAGTGGGCATGCGCGTCATTACGTCTGCCGCATTGGCGCATGGAGGTAAGTATTTTAGACTCCAGGTAAGTGGGAAAAACATAGCTGGAGTTCGGGTCCATTTTGCTGTGGTGCCATGTTGTTTAGTTCTCTTTAGGTAGCAACATGGACAAGACGGGCAAGGGGAAGAGGCGAGCCGGAGGAAAATCGGTAGACAGCCGCGGGAGTGCGGTCTGTGAACGGCTGCCTCGTACCCCTGCACAGTCGCCGGCTGGGAGCGGGGCGACTGCAGATTTGGTGCTACAAAGCACGGAGCCAGCGACAGTCGGGCGTAAGGTAACGCACAAGTCTGTCAGGCCCACAGAATCGGGGGAGTCGGGCCTGGAGGATTCCCCTCCGGGGCTGGATACTGTTTTTGAACGGTTATCACAAATGTAGCACCTGTTGCACACGTTGCTCCAGCAGGGCACACTCCAGGAGGAGGAGTGGTGTCGGCGCCAGGCTGGAGAAGAGGCTGCGCCAGCAGCACCTAGTAGAGGGCTGCTCGATAGCACCCTCATTGATGAGCCGCGTGCAATGAGTCAGCTGAGTTCTGACCCCGACTCTGACGGTGAGATCAATCCAAGTGAAGAACGGCAGCTGCCAGATGTCCCATCACTGGCAGCATGATTCGCTGTCCTGTCAGAGTCAGGAGAGCCACTGGGAGAAGAGCTGCCTCCACGATAAATTATTCCCAGGAAATAAAGCTGCAGAGAATCCTGAAGCTGCTTGGTTCAGGAATCAAGGTGTTCGCTAGAAAACAATGGATGGAGGGCATCTGCCAGAAAAGCATCAAGAGGCACCAGGGTTGCTGTGCAGCACCCATTTTGAGATTAATTGTCTCAGGAAGAGTGCCATTCGACCCACTATCAACCCTAAGTTTGCAGCATTCTGCAAGCCCAGCAACGTGCAGCCACGCAACTTACTCTTTGGAGAGGACCTCGTGAAATGCGTGAAGGAGTTGGATGACGAAGCAAAAATGGTGGGCTTGATCAATACACCGATGGTCGGCAAATCTGTGAGGAGAAGGTATCCCTACAGAAGAGGTGCAGATTCCGGGTCTACACCAGGAACAAGCCGGCCATCGACGCAGATGCGCAATTGGCGCTCAGCAGCGGGAACACGGACAAATGTGGGGCCTCCCGCCAGGAACCAGGGACAGCAGGTCATACCAGTTACCAAGGAGGTAGGTGGGCCTGTTATCATGGGAACATATTAAGTACAACACAGCCAAAAGTTGGGGGTATATTACATCTGTTCTATGAGGAATGGAATTAGAACTGATTGGCAGACAGGAAGCAAAGGAGAAATTACCTCAGATCCATTTATCATGAGTATTATTCAAGGGTTTTGCATAGAGTTCGATCCAAATGGTGATTTGCCCCTCCAGCATGTTCCAAGCAGAACACTGTATTTTTCACAAATGGAAGTAATGGAGGTTCAGGCTGAACTTAAAAATGTGTGTAATAAAGGAGTAATTGAGAGGTCAGTACACCAAGTCATCAATTTGTGTCAAATATTTTGCCCCGACCAAAAAAGGACAGAGGATGTAGAATTATTTTGGATCTGACAATTCTTAACCCTTTTGTACAGTATAGACACTTCAAAATGGAAACTGATTTCCAGAGGATGTTATATGGCAACTATGGATCTGAAAGATGCATACTACTCAGTGTCTGTTCATTTGGAGGATAGAAAGTATTTGAAATTTATGTGGATGAGTAAATTATGGCAATTCAAGGCACTGCCTAATGGGTTAACTTCAACTCCTAGAGTATTCACTAAAGCCAGTACTGGGGCTACTTAGAGCCCAGGGTCATGTGGTTATGGCTTATCTGGATGATATCTTAATTATAGGGCAAACAAGAGAATTAGCTGAAGCATCTGTGGCAGTTGTTAAATTCACTTTTGAAAATTTGGGTTTATCATTCATCCGGAGAAATCCAAATTAACACCACTTACAACAATTGACTATTTGGGTTTCACAATTGATTCAATTCACATGGTAGTGACTCTGCCCAGGGAGAAAAGGGTGGAGCTAATTGATGGTTGCATTAAGCTTTTGAAGGAGCAACAACCTTCAATTAGACAGGTGGCCAGCCTGCTCGGAAAATTAGTGGTAGCTTTTCCGGCAGTTTAGTATGTGCCATTGCACTACCAGCAATTACAGAGGGCAAATGAACAGGCACTCAGGATACATTTGGGGCATTATAATAGGCCCATGCAGTTATCAGCAGATGCTGTTACTGACCTGCAGTGGTGGATTCAGCATGTCTCCAGTAGTTCCAGCAAAGTAGTGCTTGAACAGCCTTGCATGGTCTTACGGACTGATGTCAGTGCACTAGGGAGTGGTGCCACTGATACCACTGCAGCTATGGAGGCAGATGGAATGCACAAGAGGCATTGCTTCTGCAGACATGGGGAATTAACTACTTAGAGCTTTTGGGCGCTTTTTATGGACTCAAGGCTTATTGTTCTAACACAAGTAACCTGCATGTTCAGCTTCAAATTGATAACACTACGACAGTGGCGTATGTTAATCACATGGGTGGATTCAAGTCGGTATCTTGTGACAAACTGGCTAATCAAATCTGGACCTGGTGTATTGACAACAATATTTGGCTTTCAGCTATTTATCTACTAGGTAGATTCAATATAGTAGCAGACACCAGGTCACGAAGATTCAATGACAACACAGAATGGATGTTGAATCAGGACATATTCAATGATATAGTTGTCAAATATGGAAGGCCAGATATCGACTTGTTCGCATCCAGACTCAACCAGCAGCTACCTAAATATGTATCATGTGAACCAGATCATGGGGCAGTAGCGACTGACGCTTTCTCGCTACATTGGGGTGGTATGTTTTTATATGCATTTCCACCATTCTGTCTCATAAGTCGGTGTCTGCTTAAAATCAAGCAGGATGCGGCTTCAGGGGTGCTGGTGATACCCGACTGGCCTGCTCAGCCATGATTCCCTTTAATATTGGAGCTGATGATGGTTGTTCCCAAACAAAGGGATTTACTGGTGCACCTGGTAACGGGCGAACGGCATCTGTTATATGACCATATTGATGTGTTAATTTACAGGTTTTAAGAAGGCCATATCTGGGGTGAGGACTGTCTGGGCGAACTGTGGACATGCTCACTGCAGCCTGGAGGATGAGTACTCAAAAACAGTATATATATATTTTTTTAAATTTATTTATTAGAAGTATGTACATTACATTTTAATGGTACCTGTTTACAGATTCCCAGAATTATTGAAACATTCTTTGTACAACTTCCTTTTTTTTAGAAAGAAATGAGAAAGAAAGAAAGAAAGAAGTAGTGAAGAGTAAAGGATAGTTGAGTGAGTGTGGTGTAAAGAAAGAATAAGTGAGAAAGTGAAGCAGAAATGAGATTCTCCCACGCCACAAGTCGATGTTTTTTTATTATTATTAATCATTTTTCACTCAAACCCAGAATTTTTAATTTTACGATACTATTGCACCACATAAATCTACAAGGTCAATAAATGGAGACCAACTCATTAAGAATTGCTATTTTTATCTATTAGGAAGAGTCTCATTTCTTCCGAATGGGCTGTTTCCAACATATTACCAATCCACATTTTGAGTGTTGGTATAGTAGCCTTTTTCCAAAATTTGAGTATGAGTTTTTTCGCTGTTATTAAACCATAATTAAAATGAGATTTGGGATATATTTAATTTGTTTCCATCTCCTATTACTCCAAAGATAATCATTTCCATGCTAGGTTCCATTTTTATCTTAAATAAACTAGTGAATATATCAAATATATCACACCAAAATCTTTGAAGTTTTGTGCAATAAACGAAAGAATGTGTGAAATTGGCATTTTGAGAAAGACATTTATCACAGATGGGAGAAATATTTGAATAAAATTTATTCAACCTAACTTTTGAATAATATAATCTGTGTAATATTTTAAATTGAATTAAATTATGCCTAGTGTTAATCGAACATTTATGTATATATATCAAATACCTCTGCCATGTTTCTTTAGACATTTTTGTCATTAATTATTTTTCCCTGTCTTCTCTAATTGCCTCTGTTGATGGCAATTCTCTATTAAGAATACTGTTATATAAATATGATATTAATTTTTGTGAGTCCGCCTTAATATTCATTGCTTCTTCCAGTGGGTCTATCCTTATGTTCTGTAGTCTTGGTATATATTTTTTTATAAAGTCACATATCTGTAAATATTTAAAGTATAGGTTATTATTCAGATTAAATTTTGATTTTAATTGTTGAAATGATAACAAATAGTAAGATTAAATGAGAACTTACCAGTTTGACGTTTGATCTTTATTTTATTAGGAGTTACGTGAAGACCCCGCCAGGACGCATTCGCGACATTCTTCAAAGCAGTGGTGTGAAATCACAGATACCAAAGTTGACTAACATAGTAAGATAAGGGAGAACTTTATATACCAGTTGACCTTTATAATAGAGGGTTTGGGAGCGGAGGGCACGGAATCCCTCATCGTAACTCTTCATAAAACAAAGATCAAACCTCAAACTGGTAAGTTCTCATTTAATCTTACTATTTTACTTTGGAGTCACGTGAGTAACTACATAAAGATTTCAAAGCTCTGTGATTTAATGCCCTGGAACGAGTCCATGCTCACATACTGCCATGCTATGATGTAACGTATTTCAGACATGAAACTGTGCTGAAAAACAAAAAGGTATTTATTTCATACCTAAAATAATAATGCCCCTACATTGGGTAATCATGAAACAGAACTTAAAATTTTCCCTGCAAATATCTCGGGATTGGCCACGGGTTTATTATAGAAGCACTGAAAAGTCCGTTCATTGTTCCAACCCGCTGTTGCAAGGATGTGGTCCATTGGAACTTCCATCATCCTTGCCGCCGATGTGGATGCAGCCCTGGTGGAGTGAGATTTGAAAACATTAGTATCCACCCCTGCTGCACCCAATACCACCATCTGGAAATGGTTTGTACTGTGACCTTATGATGAGGGCATTTGTGGCTAATAAGTAAAGCCCTCTCTGTGCCCCTGAGACTCTTGGTGACCTCTATATATCGCAATATATATGTCACGATGCAGAGCCGACAACCTGCAGGATAGGCCAGAAATTCTAATTTTTGGCCAGTGGATCCGGGTCTACCCTGTTTAAGTAACCCCTGTATTAGGAAAGTTATCTTCTCTTTTTTAATGTACATGGCGTCAATACTAAATTTATGTAGGGACTGTGCTGTTACAAGTGCCATTAACATAACCATTTTATATGTTAATTTACCCAGTGTGAGTCCCGATATAGGTGTCCATCCTCGAAGCATAGACAGCACTATGCTTATGTCCCATATATGGGTGTATCTGGGCCTGGGCGGATTAGAATTAAATATACCCCTCATCAGTTTAGATACCAATGGGTGTGATCCCACAGCCAAGAGATCACACCCTCGCCCCAGATAATTGGATAGGGCACTACGGGCACAATTAATGGCACTCTAGCTCAATCCCTCATCAAAATGGAGGGTAGCCAGGAACTCCAGCACTTTAGTGATGGTGGCTGTGACGTATGAAGTGTTCGTTCTGGTGCAGAACACTTTCCATTTCTTCATATATGTGAGATATTGTCTTCTGGTGGACTCCCTGCACGACGCTGTGATGACATTTATCATCCTGTCGGAGAGTCCGTAGTCCAGAAATGGCCTGTTCTGAATCTGCAAACCAACAGGTTAATTTGGTCATGACATGGATGACTTTCCCCTGTCACCGGGTGTACCAAAAGGCTTGGACGTTTATTGATCCGAATGCAGGGTTCTGCAGTCATATTTTGTACTACTGGGAACCATGGTTGGGTAGGCCAGTCGGGAACAACAAGGATACCCGAAGAGGTGTCTTGTTTGATTTTTTGTAAGACCCAGACTGATGAGGCAGAAGGGGGGAAAAGCATAGTAAAACAAATCCCCCCAATATAGCGAGAAAGCGTCCATCGCTACTGCCCCAGAGTCTGGTTCCCAAGCAACATATGTTGGTGGTACACAAAAAGCTGGAGAAACTCAGCGGGTGCAGCAGCATCTAAGGAGCGAAGGAGATAGGCGACGTTTCGGGTCGAGACCCTTCTTCAGACTGGTCAGGGATCAGGGAAACGAGAGATATAGACGGTGATGTGGAGAGATAAGGAACAATGAGTGAAAGATATGCAAAAAAGTATCGGTGATAAAGGGAACAAGCCATTGTAAGCTGTTTGTGGTGTGAAAATGAGAAGCTAGTGCGACTGGGGTGGGGGAGGGAGATAGAGATAGAGGGAATGCCAGGGCCCGAGGGCTGAGGGAGAGGTGGGAAGGGGAGGAGACAGCAAGGGTTAACAGAATTGAGAAAATTCAATATTCAAGCCCAAAGGATGCAGACTCCCCAAGCGGAATATGAGGTGCTGTTCCTCCAGCTTGCGGTGTTGCTCACTCTGGCCGTGGAGGAGGCCCAGGACCGAGAGATCGGATGTGGAATGGGAGGGGGAGTTGAAGTGTTGAGCCACCGGGAGGTCGGGTTGGTTATTGCGGACCGAGCGGAGGTGTTCGGCGAAGCTTTAAAACATATGTTGGTAATTGGTGATTTAATCTGGATGCAAAAAGGTCAATATCTGGTTTCCCATACCATTCTATAATATTGGCAAACACTTTCCGATCCAACATCCATTCGGTGTTGTCGTTGAATTTGCGTGACCCAGTGTATTTAGCTTACCTGGAATGTAAGTGGCTGAGATCCATATATTCCTTTCCAGACACCAGTGCCAGATATTATTAACCAATTTATCACATGATATCGACTTTATTCCACCCATATGATTAATGTATGCCACCACAGTGGTATTATCAATCTGTAATCGTACATGCAAATGGTGCATGTCTGAGCAGTAGGCCCGGAGTCCACGAAATGCTCCCAGCATTTCTAGAGAATTATTCCCTAGTGCTCCAAACAGGGTTAATTCTTGGGCACTCCATCTGCCACCACAACTAGAGGTGGTATTAGTTGCTCCCCAACCTTTTGCACTGGCATCAGTCTGTAAAGTAACCGTGGGATTCATAATAGTGATGGGGTTAGAACAATACTCAATATTGTCTATCCATCAATTTAACTCTTATTTAGCTTCCCCTGGTAGTTCCATAGGTCTATCAAAATGGCCTGCATGAGTTTTAAGAGCTAATACTTTTGCTCTTTGTAGATTTTGGTAATGGAGTGGTCCAAATTGTGCTGCTGGAAATGCAGCCACTAGTTTCCCAATCACTCTGGCTACTTGCCGAATGGATGGTTTTCTGATGCTAGTGAGGCTTTTACATGCTTCCGTCAAGTCTGCCACTCTGTTTGGTGGCAAAGTGATAGACATTTGAACAGAATCGATAGTGAACCCCAAAGAATCCATGGTAGTGGAGGGCCTCAATTTTGATTTATCTGGATGAATGATAAATCCCAGCTTTTGAAAAAGTTGCTTTGTGGCTGATACGGCCAATGTAGCGAACTCTAAATTTTCCCCTACAATGAGAATATCATCAAGGTAGGCCATAACAATACGGTTTTGTTTCCTCAAATATGCCAAAGCTGGTTTTAACAATTTGCTAAACAGCCTGGGTGCCGATGATAACCCGTTGGGTAAGGCCTTCTACTGCCAAAGCTGTCCCATCCAGACAAATTTCAGATATTTCCGATGATCCTTGTGTATTGGTACTGAATAGTATGCATCTTTTAGTTTGATGCAAGCCATGTAGTACCTGTTAGAAATTAGCTGTTTGGCTGTGACAAACGTGTCCATTTTGAAATGGGCATACTGAACGGAAGTATTCAGTTCGGTCAAATCGATAATTATGCGGCATCCGCCGTCTTTTTTGTTTTTGCTAAAAATGTTTGATACGAACTGTTGAGATTCTCTGTTTGACTTCTCTATTACCCCTTTTACATTTAATCTTAAAAGTTCAGCATGGCCTTCTGTCCTTTCTTTTCATGAAGTATAATCTTCCGGCTAGGAGTATGCTGAACTGGGATGGGGAGTTCGTAAACAAATTAAATTTTATATCCCTGAATACTTCCGAGTATGTATGGATCAGAGGTAAACATGCTCCACACATGACGAAACAAGTGCAACCGTCCCCCAACCCGTGATGAGTCTAGACAGCAATGTTTTCGAGGCAACCAGACCCACCTACCTCCATGGTTACCGGCGGTGCTGTGTTGGTTGTCTCTGGTGCTTCTTGTTCCGTTGTGTTGCTGCGATGTGGGGATGGCGCATTTTCCAAGAAGGCCGGGCTGTGGTCTAAAAAAGACCATTGTGCAGGTGGGCCGGCCTTCGAGCTTTCACCACCAGATGGTCTCTCATTGTAGCGGTGCCTGGTGGTTGTGTAGGGGTGCCGCCGCTGCTGATATGGGGTTTTGGAGGTTATTGGCACCTTTATCATGCCGATTGCCTTGGCCTCCTCATCCAGGTCTTTAACCTGCTTAGGGAGGTTGTCCCCAATGTAGGCGGCTGTGCACTGCTGGGCCTGCATAATCCCACATATTTGGGATTGAGTGCAGGTTTTATGATGCTCTTCCTGTAGCTGTTGATTTCAAACAGCGTATTGCACAGGAGTGCTAGAGTGTCTTGTAGCTCTTCAGGCATCTCAACCCCATCGACATTCCTGGCTACTGCTGTAATCCCGGCAGCCAGCAGATTGAGGATTCTTTGGAGTTTCACCTCCTGGCTCCTTATGGTCGGGCTCATGTTGCCCCAAAGGGGGCTGTTGACAGCAGGCACATTAAGAGAAATACAATTCTCTGGCGCAAGGTATTTATCTGCTGTGTTGTTAATTGCTTGTTCCTGCAGCTGGTTAGTTGCCATGTAATTAATACTGGCAGCCAGCTTGGCAGTCCTTTTTGGGTAGGCATAGCAAATTTGTTGACCATACCCAATAGTTCTTCTTGCGGCACCCCTAACACAGGTGAGTCTTCAGCCATGTCCCCTTCTTCAGGATCAGCCCAGTTCTGACACCCAATGCTCCCCTGCGAAGAGGGTGAGACATTTGGCAGTCCTTGATAGGAAGCTGCCGTGGGTCTGCAAAGAGACCCACTGTGACTCTGCCCCTGCATAAGCAGGTCATGCTGGAGCAATTGCTCCACCATCCGCTCCATGCGGGAAAGACGCCCGCCGTTGCTAACCGCGAACTGGGTGTCCTCAGGTCCGGATCCAGCCGAGTCTATGGACCTGTCCGACTTCCGGGTGGTTTTGCCGCCGGACCACGGCGCACCTGCGGTCTGTTGCGGCGAGAAGTCGGGAGCTGCTGGAAGCACCTGCAGCTCTGGAGATTCGGCACGCTGCTGGCTGGTTTCCACAGCAGCGATTTTTGCCCTGGACTCCATGTTGCTCTCTTGGCTGTGAAAACACACACACAGAGTCTTTTCCAGAATGGTAAGTACACACCTCCGGTTGTCTTTTAAACTTACGCTGGTGGAGCGACGCTTCCTCCCAACTGTCGCTTCCGCAATGCGTTCGACGATATGTCGCGCATGCATGCCGGCGGGGTCTTCATGATGTCACTCACGTGACTTCGAAGTAAAATTTCCCATTTCATACGTCACTCAACTTTTTAATTCCCAATCTTTCCCATTGTCTATATATTTCATCCATAAAAGATGGTTTAAATACCGGATTATTCACTATTGGTTTAAAAGCAGTATATTTCTTATGTAAAAAAATGGGAAGTTTTCTGTGTACAAAATAATATTGAATATTGTACAGCAGGTATTTTGCATGTTCTAGAGTTCCGTCAACACTCTACTATGATGAGGGGTTCAGTTATAGTGCGATCAATTAAGCTAGAAGTGCATTGTACTCGTACTTACTGATGGGGTCAGAAGAACATCCTATTGGGTCTCATCCTCTCGTTTCTCGATTGATGAAAGGAATTTTCAAAATGGTAAGTTCTCGTTTAATCTTACTATTAACGGGTCCATTTCAGAATGGCATGCAGTTTTTAGTGGGGTGCTGCAAGGCTCGATGCTGGGTCACCAGTTATTTACAATATATATTAATGATCTAGACAAGCGAATTAAATATACATCTCCAAGCTTGTGGATGACACATAGCTGGGTGGCAGTGTGTGCTGCGAGGAAGATGTAGTGAGGCTGCAGGGTGACTTGGACAGGTTAGGTGAGTGGGCAGATGCATGGCGGATGCAGTATATGTGGATAAATGTTAGATTATCCACTTTGGTGGCAAGAACAGGAAGGCAGATTATTATCTGAATGGTGTCAGATTAGGAAAAGGGAGGTGCAAAGAGACCTGGGTGTGCTTGTACATCAGTTACACAAAGTAAGCATGCTGGTACACAGACAGTGAAGAAAGCTAATAACATGTTGGTCTTCATTGCGAGAGGATTTACGAGAGTTTACGAGCAAGGGGGGCCTACTGCAATTGTACAGGGTCCAGGTGAGACCTCACCTGGAGTATTGTGTGCATTTTTGGTCTCCTAAATTGAGGAAGGACATTATTGCTATTGAGGGAGTGCAGCATAGGTTCACCACGTTAATTCCCTGGAAGATGGAACTGACATAGAATGAAAGAATGGGTCGACTGGGCTTGTATTCACTAGAATTTAGAAGGATGAGAGGTCATCTTGTAGAAATATGTAATATTCTTAAGGGATTGGACAGGCTAGATGCAGGAAAAATGTTCCCGATGTTGGAGGATACCAGAAACAGGGGTCACAGTTTGAGAATAAGGGGTAGGCCATTTAAGACTGAGATGAGGAAAAACGTTTTCACCCAGGGAGTTGTGAATCTGTAGAATTATCTGCCACAGAAGGCAGTGGAGGCCAATACACTGGGTGTTTACAAGAGAGAGTTAGATTTTCGCTCACAGGGCTAAAGAAATCAGATATGGGGAAAAAGCAGGAATTGGGTATTGATTTTAGATGATCAGCCATGATCATATTGAATGGAGGTGCTGGGTCGAATGGCCAAATGGCCTAATTTATATTTTATATTTTCTATGAGGCCTGACAAGGTGTATCCCAGGACATTGTGGGAAGCCAGGGTAAAATTGCAGTGGATCTGGGAGATGTACTTGCATCATTGTTAGGCACAGGTCATGTGTTGGGGAAGTTACTGCGGGCGATTTTGAGAAACAGGGTCTACCTGCATTTGGACTGATTAGAGTGCGGCGGGGGGGGGGGGGGGGGAGAAAACTGGAACAGGACAAGGCCAGTTGCGTGATAGGTAGATACAGGTTGAGATGGTTGATAGGCAGATGGTTTCACTAAGGTCAGATATGAAAAAAACCCAAAAGATGAGTGATAAGGACAGAAGATTGCGGATTTGGATAGAGGTTGTAATGAGCGAGGGAGAAAAAGAAGGGGTTATTTTGGGAATTGTTTGTAGATTAGTTACCTAAAACTGGTGAGTCAACGTTCATACCATCAGGTTGTAAGCTACCCAACCAGAATATAAAGTACTGTTCCTCCAGTTTGTGTGTGGCCTCACTCTGACAATAGAGGAGGCCCAGCATAGAAAGGTCAGTATGGGAATTGGAGGGGGAGTTAAAATGGTGAGCCACTGCGAACTGCAGGCCTTGGTGGATGGAGCGCAAGTCTTTCAGTGAAACAGCCACCAAGTCTACACCTGGTCTTGCCATGCAGTAAACCACGTCAAGAACACCAAATACAACAGAGGTGGTTAAAGTAGGTGCGCATAATCTTTGACTCATGTTAAGGAAAGCTTAGGTCCTTGGGTAAATCTGAGGGGAGTGATCTAGGCACAGGTATTACATCTCTTGCGGTTGCAGAGGAATGTAGCTGGGGAAGGGGTGGTTTGGGTGGAAGGGAAGATTGAAACAAGGAGTTGCAGAAGGTGTGGTCAGTTAAAGGCAGAAAGGGATGAAGATGGGAAGCTGTGATCGGTGGTGGGATCATGGTGACGGTAACGGAAATGTCAGAGGATGATGTGTTGTATGTGGAGTCTGGTGGTGTGAAAGATAAGAATCAGGGAACCTCTCTGTTCTATCTGGGGACAGGGGAGTGAGTGCAGAATTGCAGGACGCAAAGGATATAGGGGTAGGATGGAAGGAGGTGTGCAGATATCTTTGGAAATCAGTAGGTTTGTAGTACATGCCAATCTTTTGCCTGTCCCCTGTGATGGAGACAGAGAGATCAACAAGGGGGAGAGTTGTCAGATGTATGCCAATTGAAAGAGGGCAGGGTAGAATTAATGGTAAAGTCAATGGAATAAATGGTTTCTGCATGGGTGCAAAGGACAGTCATTATGCAATCATTGATGCAGCAGGGAAGCATTTGGGGCCTGGTGCCAATGCACATTTGGAACAATTGTTTGACATAACCAACAAAAAGCCGGGAATAGCTTGGGCCCCTGCAAGTGTGTATGGCTACACGTTTAACATGAAGGAAGTGAGGAGCCAAAAGAGAAATTATTGAGGGGTGGACAGGTTCTGCCAGGCAGACAAGGTTGTTCATAGAGGGTACTGAATGGGTCTCTGTTCAATGAAGAACTGTAAGGCCTTTCCTGGTGGGTGATGGAGGTGTAAAGGGACTGGACGTTCATGGTAAAGAATAAATTGAATACATTTTAATAGCCAAGTATTATGTATACATAAAAGTAATTTGCCTTGGTGCTTTGCCCGCAAGTAACAACACAATATACAGTAGACAATTAAAAATAAAACACAATTTAGATGAGCCAATGGGGTCCTAGAAGTTGCAACTTATTGAAGAGTTGGACGTGTGAGGTGTCTCCAATGGTGGTCGGGAGGGATTGGACAAGGAGGATAATAGAGGAAAAACTAACTGGGTCTCTGTTCCGGGAAAGCCAGAGAGCCTCACGACCTAGACTATTATCTGAATGGTGGCTGATTAGGAAAAGGGGAGATGCTAAAGGGATCAAGGGGTATGGAGAGAAGGCAGGTACAGGATACTGAGTTGGATGATCAGCCATGATCATATTGAATGGCGGTGCAGGCTTGAAGGGCCAAATGGCCTCCTCCTGCACCTATTTTCTATGTTTCTATGTTTTTCCTGAAGGAGTATTGATGTGTAGGGGGCCTGGACATAGCAGAGGGATTTTAAGGAAGGTTGATGAACAGGCATTGGGGTCTTTGTCATAGGATGCAGCCCTGTGGAATACACTGGTGAGGAAGGTATATGGCGTTCTTACTCTCATAGGTATGGATATAGAATATGAACCAGAAAAAATATTGTTTACCCTACTGCAGGGCCGACAGTTTTTTCCCGCGCTTTTTCAGCATATACCAAAGATCTTATAGAGGAGCTTGTTCTTGGGAAGACCAAAACGTGTCACAAGGGGATTCACATGGTAACCAGGTCCGTTCGGGACACTGGAGTCCGTGGGATCAGATTCCGCTCGGCAGCTGTGACTGCGGTGCCAGTTCTGTAAAGAAAGGCCGGGACCATAACGTTAGAGGACAATAAACAGAAGGGCACAGCTCTTTCCACTGCCGGATTGGTGGCTCTTACAAGAGCCTTTTGCTGTCTTTGGTTCCAAGTTTAAGCGCGCTCCCCGCGGATGCGGCGGGCCAGCTGGATATCTTTGGGCATGATGGTGACTCGCTTGGCGTGGATGGCGCACAGGTTGGTGTCCTCAAAGAGCCCCACCAGGTAAGCCTCGCTGGCCTCCTGCAGGGCCATGACAGCCGAGCTCTGGAAGCGCAGGTCTGTCTTGAAGTCCTGAGCGATCTCACGCACCAGGCGCTGGAAGGGCAGTTTGCGGATGAGCAGCTCAGTGGATTTCTGTAGCGCCGGATCTCCCGCAGAGCCACGGTGCCGGGCCGGTAGCGGTGAGGTTTCTTCACTCCGCCCGTGGCCGGAGCGCTCTTCCGCGCCGCTTTGGTCGCCAGTTATTTGCGAGGAGCTTTCCCTCCGGTCGATTTGCGCGCTGTCTGCTTGGTCCGGGCCATTGTACTTCAACAGTTGTATTACAGCCTGAAATAGAGGCACTGGAATGACGGAGCCGGCTCTGGAGCCGACCTTTTAAAGCCTTGGTGAAGGGCCGGCCCACAGCGTGAGATTGGCTGTAGCAGAGAAGCAAACATGTCGTTCCCGCGCTGCGATTGGCAGCAGCTCAGTCAGCAACTGGCCGGCAGTTTCAGGCAAAGATCCTATAGCGAGCAAGATGGTTCACTCCTGCTAAATCCAATGGGCTGTACACAAAAGGCTGGATAAACTCAGCGGGTGCAGCAGCATCTAAGGAGCGAAGGAGATAGGCGACGTTTCGGGTCGAGACACTTCTTCAGACTGGTCAGGGATCAGGGAAACGAGAGATATAGACGGTGATGTGGAGAAATAAAGATCAATGAATGAAAGATATGCAAAAAAGTATCGATGATAAAGGGAACAAGCCATTGCAAGCTGTTTGTAGTGTGAAAATGAGAAGCTAGTGCGACTAGGGTGGGGGAGAGACAGAGAGAGAGAGGGAATGCCAGGGCCCGAGGGCTGAGGGAGAGGTGGGAAGGGGAGGAGACAGCAAGGGTTAACAGAATTGAGAAAATGCAATGTTCAAGCCCATACGATGCAGACTCCTCAAGCGGAATATGAGGTGCTGTTCCTCCAACTTGCGGTGTTGCTCACTCTGGCCGTGGAGGAGGCACAGGACCGAGAGGTCGGATACGGAATGGGAGGGGGAGATGAAGTGCTGAGGCACCGGGAGGTCGGGTTGGTTAATGTGGACCGAGCGGAGCTGTTCGGCGAAACGATCGCCAAGCCTCCGCTTGGTCTCACCGATATAGATCATCTGGAATCTGGAGCAGCGAATGCAGTATTGTATTGTATATCTTTATTATCATTTTTCCTGAGCACTTACATACTCAGAGGAAACGAAAAAACATTGCTCAACCAGTGTCCATTCAGTGTGGGGTAAAAAATAAATAGAAATAAAAATAAAAATACATATATCATGAGTTCCAATCGGCAGCGGCACGACAATGGCTCTGCTTCAGTGTGTCCAGGTTGGTGTTTGGTGCGCGATACTTTGGCAGGGGGCAAAGCCCCTTTATCAGTCTTATAGCCTGCGGGAAGAAGCTGAGGAGCATCCTGCTGGTTTTGCAGCTGATGCTCCTGTACCTCTTCCCAGATGGCAGGATGGAGAATATGTGATGCGATGGGTGGTAGGGGTCTTTGAAGATGGAGATGGCTCTGCTGATACATCTCTTCCTGTATATGTCCAGCAGGAAAGGGAGTGGAGCACCAATAACCTGCTGGCGTTCTTCACAATCCTGTCCAGTTGGTGCCGTTCGTACGCCTTGCAGCTCCCGATCCAGGAAGTGATGCCGTAGGTTAATGTGCTCTCGATTGTCCCCCTATAAAAAGTTCGTAGGTGTGCAGTGGGGAGACCTGCTTTCCGTAGTCTACGGAGAGGGTGTAGTCGCTGCTGGGCTCTCTTGACCAGTGCTGTGGTGTTGGTCGTGGACGTCAGGTCATTTGACAGGTGGACTCCTAGGAACTTCACCCTGCTGACCCTTTCCACATCAGCTCCATCGATGTGCAGAGGTGTATGGCGTTGTTTTCCCACCATCCTGAAGTCAACCACCATCTCCTTCGTTTCTCCCACGTTGAGAATGAGGTTGTGGGATTTGCACCAACATGTGAGCAGCTCCACCTCCATCCTGTACGCCGACTCATCATTGTCAATGATGAGACCCACCACTGTTGTGTCGTCAGCGAACTTGTTGACGAAGT
Organism: Okamejei kenojei; assembly: GCA_035221665.1. Classification (NCBI taxonomy): domain Eukaryota; kingdom Metazoa; phylum Chordata; class Chondrichthyes; order Rajiformes; family Rajidae; genus Okamejei; species Okamejei kenojei. The sequence continues at coordinate 444,911 of CM069172.1, forward strand.
TGTTGTTGAGTCTAGCAGTAGTCGTGTGTAAGCAGACTAAACAGCAGGGGGCTTAGGACACAGCCTTGGGGTGAGCCAGTGCTCACAGCTATGGTTTTTGATGTCCTACTGCCCACCCTGACTGTCTGCTGCCATTGCGATTGAAAGTTCAGGACCCAGTTTCATGTGCCAGCATCAACCCCCAATAACTCCAACTTCTCCACCAGCTGCTGCGGAATGATTGAGTTAAAAGCAGAGCTGAAGTCTATGAAGAGGATCCTGGCATAAGTATTTTTCCGATCAAGGTGTGGCAGTACGAGGTTCAGTGTTGTTGAGACTGCATCCTCTGTGGATCGGTTGGCTCTGTAGGCGAACTGCAGTGGGTCTAGGTCGGCAGGTAGGCTATTTTTGATATGCTGCATAACCAGTCACTCAAAACACTTCATTACTATGGCTGGTAGAGCCACTGGTCGAAAGTCATTATGGCAGGCTGGGTTTGGTTTGTTCAGGACAGGAATGATGGTGGCACTCTTAAGAGAGTTGGGCACTTCTGCCTGGCTGAACGAGGTGTTAAAAATGTCTTTGAAGACATCTTTCAGTTGCTCAGCGCAGTTGCAGTGGATGCAGTAGATGAGGTTGGAGGAGGTGCAGGTGAACCACTGTCGGACCTGGAAGGATTGCTTGGGTCTCTGAAAGGAGGGGGGAGGTGAAGGGACAAGTGTAGCATTTCTTGTGGTTGCAAGGGAAAGTGCCCGGGGAATGGGTAGAGCGGGAGGGAAGGGAAGAATTGACAAGGGAGTTGTGGAGGGAGCGGTCTTTGCAGAAGGCAGACGGGGGGGAGATGGGAAGATGTGGCGAGTGGAGGGGTCACGTTGGAGGTGGCAAAACTGGCGGAGGACTGCGTGTTGTATTTGCCGGCTGGAGGGGTGAAAGGCGAGGACCAGGGGGACTCTGCCCTTGTCGCGAGTGGGGGAATGGGGAGAGAGGGCAGTGTTGCGGGGTATGGAGGAGACCCTGGTGTGAGCCTCATCTATAGTGGGGGAGGGGAATCCCCGTTCTCTGAAGAATGAGGACATTTGTGGTGACCTGGTGTGGAACACCGCATCCTGGGAGCAGATGCGGTGCAGACGGAGGACTAGGGAATAGGGGATGGAGTCCTTACACGGAACAGGGTGGGAGGAAGAGTAGTCCAGGTAGCTGTGGGAGTCAGTTGGTTTATAGTGGATGTTGATCAGGAGTGTATCACCTGCAATAGAGATGGTGAGGTCAAGGAATGGTAGGGAAATGTCGGAAATGGTCCAAGTGTATTTGAGTGCCGGATGGAAGTTGGTGGTGAAATGGATGAAGTCAGTCAGTTGTGTGTGGGTGCAGGAGTGACACCAAAGAAGTTGTCAATGTAATGGAGGTAGAGGTCGGGGATGGGGCCCTGGTACGCCGAGAACAAGGATTGTTGGACATACCCGACAAAGAGGCAAGCGTAGCTGGGGCTCATGTGTGTGCCCATAGCTACGCCTTGTGTTTGGAGGAAATGGGAGGAATCAAAAGAGAAGTATTTGAGGGCAAGGACCAACTCCGCTAGGTGGAGGAAGGTGTCAGTGGACGGGTATGGGTTGCTCCTCTGGTCGAGGAGGAGCCGGAGGGCTTTGAGACCATCCTGGTGGGAGATGGAGGTGTAAGAGTGACTGGATGTCCATGGTAAAGATGAGAGGATGGGAGCCTGGAGAATGGAATGCGCGGAGCCGATGGAGAGTGCCTGAGGTGTCTTGAACATAGGTGGGGGGGGGGGGAAATTAACAAAGGTGGATAGGATGGTGTCAAGGTATGTGGAAATGTGTTTGGTGGGGCACGAACAGGCATTGACAATGGGTCTGCCAGGGCAGTCGGGTTTGTGGATTTTGGGGAGAAGGTAAAATCCGGCCGTGCGGGGCTGGGAAACGATGAGGTTGGAGGCTCGAGAGGGTAGGGAGCCGGAGCTGATGAAGTCGGTTATGGTGCTCAAGATGGTGGCGTGGTGTTCATCAATGGGGTCATGGTCCAGGGGTAAGTAGGAGGAGGTGTCCGAGAGTTGGCGCATGGCCTCCGCTTTGTAGAAATCGACGCGCCAGACTACCACGGCAGCTCCCTTGTTGGCGGGTTTGATAACCCAGTCTGGGTTGTTACGGAGTGAGTTGATGGCAGAACGTTGGGGGCGGGGGGGAGATTGGAGTGAGACAGGGGGGTGGAGAAGTCGAGGCGGTTGATGGCTGGCGTGCAGTACACAACGGAGAGGAACGTTGGTCATTTCTTCCGCGATTTCAGTAATCCCGACCCGACTTTGGTTATACCTCTCGCAGTGTATTCAACGTTGCGGGGGAACAGTTTGTGTTAATAAATTATAACTGAAAACGAGGAAAGATTTTTACCAAAGAACTTTGATTTTTACGAGGATGTTTCCGTAACCGGCTTCCACCTCCGCACTAGTATCTTTGTTCCGCGTTGTAAATATTATTTGCGACCAAATACAGAGATTTGTGAGCGGCGGGCGGAGCTCAGAGAACCAGCGAGGGCGGACTGTAGTGTGGTTGGCTACTGGTTCAATTTTAAATTGCCCGCCAATTTAATTGGGAAAAAATTAATACTAAAATTTTGGAAAGGCCCTGCATCCCCAACAATTAAAATGTGGAATACAGAAATGTCGGAGACACTTCATTTGGAGAGATTGAGGCTTGTCCTTATGGATAGGTTAGATCTCTTCAGAGAGATTTGGTCTCCATATATTAAATATTTACAGGGTCATAACGGTTCGGCGCGAAGACTTGACTGAGGCCTGAATATCTGAATGGATGAAGAAACATATATAATAAATCATGAATATATCTCCAAGGACGAATTAATGAATAATATTTCAATCTCCATCAAACTTTCAACACTCTCTTTTCTAATTTCTATTCTTTTTTTTTTTCTATCCTTAATTAGAAAAAAAGTATAGAAACACATTATATTAAATTTTTAATATTAATGCGAATATAGATATCATTACTTGTATGAAAATATTATTGATGTCCTGTATTTTTAATTACATAAAATTGTGTAGTTTCAACTATACAATAATTTGGAAATATAAAGTCAATAATAATACAAACACTCTTATTATTATGAAAATATAATGAATATTATAGGCTCGAAGGGCTGAATGGCCTACTCCTGCACCTAATTTCTATTATAGAAGTTCGGTTAATATTGTGTATTAAACAATTATAACATGGGGGACTTGTATTTTGAAATTAGAGGAAATATGGACATTATGACTAGTATGAGTATATTGCTAATACTAGGATGATACTATACACACTTCCAATTATACAAAATAATTAACCTTGATATGTATAATTGATAATATTATAAATAATATAAACAGTATCAATTTATCATTAATATTATATAGTTTTTATCGTTGTATAAGAGTGTATTTTGTAATTACTTTGTTTCTATAATAAAAAAATTAAAAAAAATAAAATTTAAAAAAAAAAAAAAAAAAAAAAAATGATAATGCGACCAGGACCAGGATAATGCGACCATGATCCACAGGAAAAGGAGTTTAGGACAATGTTACGTCAATTCGAACTGAAGGATCTTGAAATTGAGGTTTAATCAATAGATGCGTAGCAAAAGAAAAAGGGAGGATTGTGAGGGATAAAGTGATTAAACCCCAGTATTGCAAGATGCTTTAAAGAGGATTCAAACTGATTGAGGCCAGGAAGAGGGTTCTGACACAGCTGTGCATAAAAGTTACCAGAGCCATCCTTGAGTAAGAAGTGATAGCATTGTGTAGGGGTAGAAAGGAGTGATGTAGATAGTTCCCTATCAGTAGAAGGGAGTGATAGATGGGACCCTTGTCACTATAGCTTAGCTTTAATGCTGATATAGGAGAACTGAGAGACTTCAGTTGGAGGTGAGTAAAACTAGGGCAGGTCATGGACAACTGAGCATTCTTAATAAAATAAATGAATATTACAACACACCCCTGGTCAAGAAACTGCTCATTACCATGAACATGTCTGGACATGCAAATGTATGATGTGGGAGGTACAGGGGGGGACGTACCTACAGATTGTGCACCTCAGTGGCTGATTGGAGGGGGTCAAAGGAGGGGAGGTTGGATGTAGAATTGTGTGTATAAAGGGGATTTATCCTTCTGACTTTGGTGCGTCTCAACTTGGAGAGGCTCCCGACTCTGCAGACTCGCAAATAAAGAATCTCTTGCTTCCACGATTTAGTCTCTGAGTAGTGATTGTGAGCACATCGCATATCTCACACCACCCTACTTCCTGTAAGGACTCTATTCCTCAACTCCCAATTTCTCTGTCACATCGCATTTGCATCCAGGATGAGGTGTTCCAAACCAAGGCATCGAAGATGTGCTCATTCTTTAGGGAACCGGGGTTCCCCTCTTCTAATATTGAAGAGACTCTCACCATGGTTTCCTCTATATTCCGGAGCTCTGCTCTCGCTCCCCATCCCCCTACTCGTAACAATGACAGTGTATCCCTTGTCCTCACCTTCCACCCTACCAGCCGTTGCATACAACATGTAATCATAGAATCATAGAAAATAGGTGCAGGAGTAGGCCATTCGGCCCTTTGAGCCTGCACCGCCATTCAATATGATCATGGCTGATCATCCAACACAGTATCCTGTACCTGCCTTCTCTCCATACCCCCTGATCCCTTTAGGGCAAGGGCCACAACTAACTCCCTCTTAAATATAGCCAATGAACTGTCCTCAACTACATCTGTGGCAGAGAATTCCACAGACTCACCACTCTGTGTGAAAAATGATCTTCTCATATCTTCCCCCTTATTGTTAAACTGTGACCCCTTGTTCTGGAGTTCCCCAACATCGGGAACAATCTTCCTGCATCTAGCCTGTCCAACCCCTTAAGAATTTTGTAAGTAATGCTCTGCCATTTCACGGGATCCCACCACTAACCACATCTTCCCATCTCCTCCCCTTTCTGTTTTCCATAGACACAGTTCCCTCCGTAACTCAATTTGTTCCTTCGCACCCAAACCACCCCTTGCCCTGGTACTTTCCCTTGCAACCACAGGAAATGCTACACTTGTCGCTTTGTCTCCCCCCTCGACTCCATCCAAGGACACAAGCAGTCTTTCCAGGAGTGGCAGAGGTTCATCTGCACCTTCTCCAACCTCACCTATTGCATCCGCTGTTCCAGGTGTCAACTGCTCTACATCTGTGAGACCAAGTACAGGCTTGGCGATCACTTCACCCAATACATCCGCTCAGTTCACAATAATCAACTGGTGGCTCAGCGCTTCAACTCCCTCTCCCATTCCGAATTCATCTCCTGTGTTCTCCTGTATAAGAAGTAAAGTAGATGAGCTTGAGGCTCAGTTAGAAGTTGGTAGGTATGTCATTGTGGGGATTACTGAGATGTGGCTGCAGCAGGATCTGTAGGATGTATAACCTAATATTCATGGTTATACATCCTACAGAAAGGACAGACAGGTGGGCGGGGGGGGGGGGGGGGGGGGGGGGGGGGGGGGGGAGGTAGCTCTGCTGGTGAGGGATGGAATTCAGTCCCTTGTGAGGGAAGACATAGGGACTGATGAGGTAGCGTCACTGTGGATTGAGTTGATGAATTATAAAGGCAAGAAGACACTAATTGGTGTTATCTACAGACCCCCAAATAGTAGCCCGGATGTAGGGTGTAATTTGCAGTAGGAGTTAAAACCAAAGATCCTATGGTGGAGCAGGAAGGCCTACTCCCACGAAATATGCGTAGTACGGTCATGGGCAGGTTCATGGGTAATTATAGGACCCATTTCATCAACAAGCTTCCGCCCAAATAAATTATCTTTGCTTCCGCCTCCGTCTTCCGGGCTGAGACAGTTTTCCGGTGGAGTGGTCCAACTCCGGACTGATGCGATGGTCCGACTCGGGGCTGAGGCAGTTTTCCGGCGGAGTGGCCCGACTTCGGAGGCCCGGCTGCGAGCCAGTGGATGACATCGTCGGGAGCTCGCGGGTCACAAGTGGGTGACCTGTGTTTCCGGAGATCCCGCGGCAACAGCTTCCGCTGGACTGGAGGGCGGCAGCTTCGACCCCCCCCCCCCCCCCCCGAGCCACTGAATTTGAACCGGCCCGTGGCAATATTGGTGCCATATGCTGCTGATGTGTTGTTATCAGATATTCAATGTTAAAAAGAGAAATAAAATATAATAAAAGCAAAAAGATGTTCCCTCCACTGCGTGCGGGGAATCTGGCCCGAATCATAGAAAATAGGTGCAGGAAGAGGCCATTCGGCCCTTCGAGCCAGTACTGCCATTCAATATGATCATGGCTGATAGTCCGCTATCAATAACCCTTGCCTGCCTTCTCCCCATATCCCTTGACTCCACTAGCCCCTAGAGCTCTATCCAACTCTCTCTTAAATCCATCCAGTGATTTGACCTCCACTGCCCTCTGTGGCAGGGAATTCCATAAAATCACAACTCTCTGGGTAAAAAAGTTTTCTTTCCTCAGCTCAGACTTAAATGACCTCCCCTGCATTTAAGACTGTGGCCCTTTGTTCTGGACTCGCTCAACATTGGTGTGAGATACCCTTTATGCTCACAATTAATACTCAAAGACTAAATCCTGGAAGCAAGAGATTTCTTTATTTTACGAGTCTGCAGACCGGGTGCCTCTCCAACTCGAGACACACCGAAGCCAGAGAGATCATCCCCCTTTATACACAAAATCTTACATTCAATCTCCCCTCCGGACCTTTCTCCAATCAGGGTCGGAGGTGCACAATCTGTGGGTACCTCCCACTGTACATCCCCTCGCACCTCCCATATCATACATTGCATGTTCAAACATGTTCATGGTAATGAGCAATTTCTTGACCAGGGGTGTGTTGTAATATTCATTTATTCTATTAAGCATGCTCAATTGCTCATGACCTGGCCCAGTTTTACTCACCTCCTAGTGAACCCTCTCAGTTTTCCTATATCAGTACTAAAGCTAAGCTATAGTGACAAGGGTCCCATCTATCACTCCTTTCCACTGATAGGGATCTCTCTACATCACTCCCTTCTCTAGCTATATACAATGCATCTCTTCTTACGCAAGGACTCAAGGATGGGTCTGCAACCTTCAGACACTGCTGTGTCAGAATCCTCTCTCCAGCCCCTCTGTTTGAATTCTCTTTAAAACTCCTTTCTTTAATTGGGTTTAATCACTTTATCCCTCACATTGGGAACATTTTTCCTGCATCTAGCTTGTCCAGTCCTTTTATAATTTTATATGTTTCTATAAGATTCCCCCTCATCCTTCTAAACTCCAGTGAATATAAGCCTAGTCTTTTCAATCTTTCCTTATATGGCAGTCCCGCCATCCCAGGGATCAATTTCGTGAACCAACGCTGCACTGCCTCAATCACAAGGATGTCCCTCCTCAAATTAGAAGACCAAAACTGTACACGATACTCCAGATGTGGTCTCACCAGAGCCCTATACAACAGCAGAAGAACCTCTTTACTCCTGTACTGAAATCCTCTTGTTATGAAGACCAACATTCCATTAACTTTCTTCCCTGCCTGCTGTACCTGCACGCCAACTTTCAGTGACTGGTGTACAAGGACACCCAGGTCTCACTGTACCTCCCCTTACCTAACCTAACCCCATTGAGATAATAATCTGCCCCCTTGTTTTTGAAGCCAAAGTGAATAACCTCACATTTATCTATATTATCAGCATCTGCCACGCACTCAACCTGTCCAGGTCCCCCAGCAACCTCCTAATATCCTCTTCACAGTTCACACTGCCACCCAGCTTTGTGTCATCCGCAAACTTGTTAGTGTTGCTCCGGAGAATTGGCCTCCACTGCATTCTGAGGCAGAAATTACACCGATTCACAGTTCTCTGGGTGAATTGATCCCCCTCGTCTCCGTTCAAAATGGCCTACCCTTATGGACTCCCCCACATCGGGAACAGGTTTCCTGCCTCTAGCGGTCTCACCAGGGCCCTGTACAACAGCAGAAAGAATTATCCCCCAGAAGCTATAAGGGCGAATGCGTTAGGATTTGCCATTAGCAAAGCGGGGCTATAGGATCTTTGGGGGTTACACAAAAAGCTGGAGAAACTCAGCGGGTGCAGCAGCATCTAAGGAGCGAAGGAGATAGGCGACGTTTCAGGTCGAGACCCCTCTTCAGACTGGTCAGGGATCAGGGAAACGAGAGATATAGACGGTGATGTGGAGAGATAAAGAACAATGAATGAAAGATATGCAAAAAAGTATCGATGATAAAGGGAACAAGTCCGCAAAAACCAACCGACCTCTCGGTCCTGGGCACCTCCATGGCCAGAGTGAGCAACACCGCAAGTTGGAGGAACAGCACCTCATATTCCGCTTGGGGAGTCTGCATCCTTTGGGCTTGAACATTGAATTTTCTCAATTCTGTTAACCCTTGCTGTCTCCTCCCCTCTCCACCTCTCCCTCAGCCCTCGGGCCCGGCATTCCCTCTCTCTCTCCCTCCCCCACCCTAGTCGCACTAGCTTCTCATTTTCACACCACAAACAGCTTACAATGGCTTGTTCCCTTTATCATCGATACTTTTTTGCATATCTTTCATTCATTGTTCTTTATCTCTCCACCCTCGAGTTCAACTCATGGGAAGGGTGACCATGGCTCAGGGCGGGATGCTGCCGCCCAAGAAGAACAGCGCGAACAGCAAGAGCAGGTAACTTGGCGAAATATTAATTAAATGACCTAAATGCGCTTTTTAGAGCCACCCGAAGAGCCAAGTACTGAGCAAGAGCTGAGTACCGGCGGGAGTGGGAAGAGCCAAGTACTGAGCAAGAGCTGAGTACCGGCGGGAGTGGGATATTTCCTTTCTGTGTATCTACCACAGATGAATCTCCGTAGGCCCAACCGCAAGAAATGCAACACTTGTCCCTTCACCTCCCCCCTCCACTCCTTTCAGGGACCCAAGCAGTCCTTCCAGGTCCGACAGAGGTTCACCTGCACCTCCTCCAACCTCATCTACTGCATCCGCTGCTCCAGATGCCAGATGATCTATATCGGTGAGACCAAGCGGAGGCTTGGCGATCGCATCGCCGAACACCTCCGCTCGGTCCGCAATAACCAACCCGACCTCCCGGTGGCTCAGCACTTCAACTCCCCTTCCCATTCCACATCCGACCTCTCGGTTCTGGGCCTCCTCCACGGCCAGAGTGAACAACACCGCAAGCTGGAGGAACAGCACCTCATATTCCGCTTGGGGAGTCTGCATCCTTTGGGCTTGAATATTGAATTTTCTTAATTCTGTTAACCTTTGCTGTCTCCTCCCCTTCCCACCTCTCCCTCAGCCCTCGGGCCCTGGCATTCCCTCTATCTCTATCTCGCTCCCCCACCCCAGTCGCACCAGCTTCTCATTTTCACACCACAAACAGCTTACAATGGCTTGTTCCCTATAGAACCGATACTTTTTTGCATATCTTTCACTCATTGTTCCTCATCTCTCCACATCACCGTCTATATCTCTCGTTTCCCTGATCCCTGACCAGTCTGAAGAAGGGTCTCGACCCGAAACGTCGCCTATCTCCTTCGCTCCTTAGATGCTGCTGCACCCGCTGAGTTTCTCCAGCTTTTTGTGTACCCTCGATTCTCCAGCATCTGCAGTTCCTTCTTTAAAACTCCGTAGGCCCGTTTCAGTCTAAATTCCGCAGATAAACTACTATTTGTCTGCGCACGACGAGCTCCATCTTAACCGGACCCAATACCATTGCAATTTCCCTTAGACTTTTCTCACGATATATTTTACCCGAAATAGGGAAATCGCCACCCCTCCTCCTTGTACTTGCCGGACGAATCCCTGGTGAGAGGAACAGCCCAATCAGAGTGTCGTCGTACACAGTGAACCGCGAAATCCAACCGTCGGACCACAAGAGTTTGAAAAAGTCCGCCAAAAATGTTTTTCCCAATATTCTCCAAAAACCAACACATTATAAACTCAGAGCTTGCGTACCGCTTTTCTCCCGTCATTTGTTCCAGATCCATTTACAACAGGTAAGAGAGATTCTGGGAAGTTAATCTTACACCTTCATTAACTGATATTCGAACGGAGCAAATGCGTCTCACGGATCATAACAGCGGGTGGGTTTTTGTGTAAATAATAGCATTAAGTTATGGCCGGGTCAGTTCATAAAGTGCGGACGGATTCGAGATTACGGAATCAAGTGGCTCTGGGACTGAACCTGTTGTGATCTCAGTAAAGCGGCATTCAAGAAACAATACGACCGCCGTTTGATAAACATAAAACAATTCAGCATATTGTACCCGTTTGCCCAAAAGTCCCCATGCAATTTGGCAACAAATCGATGTCGAAATAATGCTACAACTCTCTCAGTGAGATTGTGGGTGGCTCTCAAAAGAGCCTTTGGGTTTTCGGTTTATCAGGACCGTGAATCTTTACTTTGAACTGGTATACTTCGTCACCGCCTTTGTCCCTTCCGACACGGCGTGCTTGGCCAGCTCCCCGGGCAGCAGCAGGCGCACGGCGGTCTGGATCTCCCGGGAGCTGATGGTCGACCGCTTGTTGTAATGAGCCAAGCGGGAAGCCTCACCCGCGATGCGCTCGAAAATATCGTTGACGAACGAGTTCATGATGCTCATGGCCTTGGAGGAGATGCCGGTGTCGGGGTGAACCTGCTTCATCACTTTGTAGATGTAGATGCCATAACTCTCCTTCCTCGACCTCCTGCGCTTCTTACCCGCCTTGCCTGCAGGTTTGGACACAGCTTTCTTGGCGCCCTTCTTGGCCACTTTCGCTTGGTCAGGCATTCTGTCTGTCAGCTTTGGAAACACAAATGTAGGACAAGCAACCCGAGCGCGGATTAAATAGGCTGCCCCACCGCCCTATGCTAATGAGGGATTGGGGAAAGCGAACATTGTCATTGGCTGGTGTCAATCAACCTTTTGATTGGACCTTGAAGATTCGCTGCCACCAATCACAGAGCGCGCCCACTGCCCCGTGTCTGGTAACACTGACAGGACGGGGAGGCGGAGTTCGGCGGAGCCGCTGCTGACAATCATCTTTTTTAATTTTCAAAATAGACTTTATTCAAATTATAAATGTATACAATACATGAACCTTGCGGAAAATCCATCCGACATTTTCGGAGGCTGTACAAATTGATGAATACAGTTTAGACATTTTCTTTTCCCCAAATTTCCACAAATCAGTCCCCCACCCGTGCTACTCATGTGCCACAATGGCGTGGGATACCTTCCCTTATATTGAGGGGTGTCTCCACCATACCGTACCCCCCATTTCCAGCAGCGGAAGGACGTTAGACTGTGGCCCTCCCCCACCGAGCCTTGGCGTTGGCTGCACCGAGCTTCAGTGCGTCCCTCAGCACGTACTCCTGCAGTCTGCAGCGGGCCAGTCGGCAACATTCCCTGACGGACATCTCGCTCTGCTGGGTGGTGAACAATGCTCGGGCAGACCAAAGGGCGTCTTTTACCGAGTTGATGACCCTCCAGCAGCACTCGATGTCAGCCTCTGAATGTGTCCCTGGGAACAGTACGTAAACAACCGAGTCCTCTGTGACAGAGCTGTTCGGGATAAAGCGTACCAGGGACCCTTGCATTGTTCTCCAGACACTTTTAGCAAAATCACACTCTGTAAAGAGGTGGGCAACCGTCTCCTCTCCATAGCAGCCGTCCAGAGGGCAGCGTGTGCTGGCAGTGAGGTTCCGACGGTGCAGGAAGGATCTGACTGGGAGGGCTCCCCTCACCGCCAGCCAAGCCAGGTCTTGGTGCTTGTTGGTGAGTTCTGGCGATGAGGCATTTTGCCAGACAAGCTGGGCAGTCTGCTCAGGGAACCAAGCCACCGGGTCCATAAAGTCCTTTCCCTGCAGTGCCTGCAGGATATTCTGTGCTGACCACTGCCCAATGGACATGTGGTCAAAGGTGTTGGTCCGGAAGAACCCTTCCACAGATGACAGATGGGGCGGCAATGTCCAGCTGACTGGCACATTGCGTGGCACCTGCGCCAGGCCCATCCTTCGCAACACCAGGGACAGGTAGAACCTCAGCAGGTAGTGACACTTGGTGCCCACGTGCCTTGGCTCTACACTCCGCCTGATGCAGCCACACACGAAAGTGGCCATCAGAATGAGGGCGACGTTGGGCACGCTTTTACCCCCGTTGTCTGCCGACTTGTACATTGTGGCCCGTCGCACCCGGTCCATCCTCGACACCCAGATGAACTGGAAGATGACTCGGGTGATCCCTGTGGCATAGGAGTGAGGGACAGGCCACACTTGTGCCAAGTACAGCAGCCCCGAGAGCACCTCACACCTGATGACCAAATTCATTCCCTTTATGGAGAGGGAGCGTTGCCTCCACAGCTCCAGCTTCCTCCCCACCCTGGCTATCCGCTCCAGCCAATTTTTGTTACATCAGCCCCCCCCCAAACCAGATCCCCAGCACCTTCAAGAAGTCAGGCTTGATGGTGAAGGGGACAGAAGATCTGTCGGGCCAGTTGCCAAAGAGCATTGTCTCGCTCTTCCTGCGGTTCACCCTGGCTCCCGTGGCCGACTCAAACAGGTCGCAGATACTAATCAGACTGCGAACCGACAATGGATCCGAGCAGAAGACAGCGACATTGTCCATGTACATGGAGGTCTTTACTTGAATGCCCCCACTGCCTGGCAATGTCACTCCTTTTATGCTCGCATCCTTCCTGATGGATTCGGTAAAGGGTTCAATACAGCAGACAAACAAGACAGGAGAGAGAGAGCAACCCTGCCTGACTCCAGACCTTACAGAGAAACTGTCTGATTCCCACCCATTGATTTGGACTGCACTACGGATGTTGGTGTAGAGCAATTTGATCCAATTCCTGATTCCCTCTCCAAAAATCATTTTGGAGAGCACGTCCCTCATGTACGTGTGCGAAATCCTGTCGAAGGCCTTCTCCTGGTCCAAGCTGACTAGGCAGGCATCCACCCGTCTGTCCTGCACGTAGGCGATGGTATCTCTCAGCAGCGTTAGGCTGTCTGAGATTTTCCTGCCAGGTACAGCACAGGTTTGGTCCGGGTGGATCTCCTGTCCCAGAACAGACTTGGTACATGTGATCCCTGGTTGGCGATGGCCTTAGACAGGATCTTGTAATCTACATTCAAGAGTGTTATGGGTCTCCAATTCTTTATGTCCTTCATCTCCCCCTTCTGCTTGTAGATTAGAGTGATGTTGCTCTTCCTGATGGAGACTGATGTGCTACCAGCTAGAAGCTGTCATTGTACACTTCTAGCTGGTCCGGGCCCATCCAGTCCCACAGAGCCAAATACAACTCGGCCGGTAAGCCATCGCTTCCGGGAGTTTTATTCGAGTCAAAGGAACGGATGGAGCCAGTCAGCTCCTCTAGGGTCAGTTGTTGGTCCAGACTCTCCCGCTTGCTGTCCTCCAAGACCTCCGTGATCGAGGACAGGAAGTTCTGGGAGGAGGTACTGTCTGTGGTCTTTTGGTCATACAAATCTCTGTAAAAGGATTTGCAGATCCTCAGCACGTCTGTCTGTGAGGATGCTACCGTGCCGTCCTCCTCCCTAAGGCTGTTCATCACAGAGCTCCCCCTGTGAACCTTATGGAAGATGAAACGTGAGCACCTCTCATCCTGCTCCACATGGCGGACCCTGGATCGGAAGATGATCTTGGAGGATTCAGAGGTAAAGAGCCGAGCTTGCCGGTCCTTCAACTTTCTTAGTTCCTCCCTCACATCCACCCCGCTCGACTGCAGAAGGAGCAGGTGTTGCAAATCTGTCTGGAGTTGGCACAATTCCCTCTGACTCTGTCTTGCTCTCTGAATCCCTTTAATTATAAAGAATCTCTTAATGTTCTCATTGGTTGTTTCCCACCAAAGTGTGGAGGAGTCAAAGAGCGGCCTCACCGTTCTCCAACATGCGTAGTCCCTCTTTAGCTCCTCGACATTCTCTGGGGTCAACAGCTTCATGTTTAACTTCCACGTCCTTCTGCCTGCCTTCCGGTCCTCCTGTAGGTGACAGGAAGCCTGAAGGAGGCAGTGGTCGGAGAAGAACACTGGCGTGAGGTCAGTGTGTCTCACCGTGACGGCCTTCATCGTGAAGACAAAGTCTATTCGAGATCGGGTTAAACCGCCCGATCTCGACCAGGTGAACCGCGGCTGGGTCGCTGAAGGCGTCGCGCAGCTTTGCATCTTTTACCATCTCCATCAGGAACTTGGACGTACTGTCCAGCCTGCTGTCGGCACTGTCAGATCGTCCAGCCGCATCAATGATGCAGTTGGTCACCGGCCAGAACGAGCTGCCGGGATGTGGCCAGCAGCACTGGGAGCTTGCTGAACGGCCAGCTGCTCGCTCTGCGTGGGTGAGGCATACACATTTATCAGCCGGAGCGGAGAGCCACAGTACATAACATCCACCATGAGGAGACGCCCTCCAACCACTTCCCTGACCTCAGTGATGGCGAAGTTTCCTCCCCACATCAAAATCCCCAGGCCGGAAGCACGACAGTCATTTCCCCCCGACCACACAGGCAGTCCATGGGGCCACCATCGCGACCACCTCCGATAGCAGTGGAGATGTGGCAGCCCACATTCCTGAAGAAAATTCACATCTGCCTTGACCTTGGCCAGGTACTGTAAGGCATTAACACATCGCGCAGTGCTCTTCATACTGCGCATGCTTAAAGATGCCAGTTTGAGCTCCATTGTCTTTAGAGTCACTGATCATTTCCGTGTCCCCTCATTCCCACCACTTCGGTGAATTGCCTCAGCATTCCTGGGCTCAGGAATCCAGCGGTGAGGTGGGTTTCAGGTGGCGTAACCAAAGGTGTCGTTGGGGTGGGGGGGGGGGCTTCTCGTTCCATCCCCTTTTGGGCATGCCGCTTCCTCTGTCTCCTGTAGCTGGGGCCCAACGGCCTCTGCGCTGCTCCCGGTCGCCCGGAGCTGGGGCCCATCGGCCGCTGCAATGCTCCCGGTCGCCCGGAGCTGGGGCCCATCGGCCGCTGCCATGCTCCCGGTCGCCCGGAGCTGGGGCCCACTGGCCGCTGTGATGATCCCTGTCTCCAGGGGCTGGAGCCCCTCGACCGCTGCACTGCTCCCGATGTCCTGGGGTTGGAGCCCCTCGACCGCTGCACTGCTCCCGATGTCCTGGGGCTGGAGCCCCTCGGCCACTTCTCTGCTCTAGGTCTCCTGGGGCTGGGAGGTGATCTTTGTGGCCTCTCTCTTTCCCCCCCCCCCCCCCCCCCCCCCCGCCCATTTTCTTCTTCTGCCTCCCTCGTTGGGACTTCCCTGTCGCCTCATCCTCCGACGAGGAGGAGAGGTTGCTGCCTTCTGTAAGCGAAAGACACCTTTTTTGTGATTTACTTTTTGACTTACCACTCTTTCCGGCCTCGGCTCTTTGGGCTGACCCCTCTTCTTCTTGTACTTCACCGTTGTCCATTTCTCCTGCTGTTCCCCCTCCTCCATCGACTCTCCCTCCTGGGCAGGATGCTGGGCGTCTCCTTCTGGCACTTGGGGCCTTATGGTGGTTGGGCTGTCCTCATCCGTGTTCCCTCTTTCTGCTGGGGTCTTGGCAGTGGTGGGGGGTGCCGGCAGCTGCCCTTCTTGTCGCCTGTGCGTAGGTGTAGGCTCTTTTAGGGGAAGCCCCGTAAAGGTGGCCTACCTCCCCGCATAGGTAGCAGTTCTTGCTGGCCTAACAGTCCTTTGTCTCATGGCCCTCCGCCTTGCAGTTTTTGCAGACAACTGCAGTGCATTGGGCCATCACATGCCCCAGCTTGTTGCATTTCCTGCACAGCCTGGGTTGCCCTATGTGAGGAATAAAGTGATTCAACCCCACTATTGTAAGAGGCTTTAAAGAGGATTCAAACCGATAGAGGCCAGGGAGAGGGTTCTGACACAGCTGTGTATAAAAGTTACCAGAACCATCCTTGAGTAAGAAGTGATAGCATTGTATAGCAGTAGAAGGGAGTGATGAAGATAAACCCCTATCAGTAGAAGGGAGTGAAAGATGGGACCCATGTAACTATAGCTTAGCTTTAGTGCTGATATCGAGAACAGAGAGAGTTCAGTTGAGGGTGAGCAAAACTAGGGCAGTTCATAGACAACTGAACATGCTTAATAAAATAAATGAATATTACAACACACCCCTGGTCAAGAAACTGTTCATTACCATGCACATGTCTGGACATGCGATGTATGATGTGGGAGGTACTGGGGGGACGTACCTACAGATTGTGCACCTCAGTGTCTGATTGGAGGGGGTCAAAGGAGAGGAGGTTGGATGTAGAATTGTGTGTATAAAGGGGGTTTACGCTTCTGACTTCGGTGTGTCTCAACTTGGAGAGGCTCCCAACTCTGCAGACTCGAAAATAAAGAATCTCTTCCTTCCACGATATAGTCTCTGAGTAGTGATTGTGAGCACATCGCATATCTCACAAACTGGGGGCTCGTCCGGGATCGCCACTCCGGCTGCTCGGTGGAAGCATAGAAGGAAGGGAAGGTGCACCCTGCTGATTTCAGCAGTCTCTGATCTCCTTGCTTGCCATCAGCGGTTTGAGCGAGTGATATTCGGACAAAAGACTCAGGAAGCAAGAGGGAGTGTCAGATAAATAAATAAGGGATGGTCGAGCAATTCTTGTGCACAAGACCCAGGTAAGAAAACTGACTATTAAGTATTGCCTGGGCGACCGAGGGTCTGTCGGACGGGAATAGTCCGATAAGATAAAGATAACTGGAACGGGAGTCCCGGAGGAAACAGGAAAAGGCTCACACTGGTGAAGAGCCGTACATTCCGCATGATAGTCCATTGGGGCGAATGTGGCAATCTTGGGGAGAAGGAAGCCCCAGGGGTAAAAGATAAGGAGACTACGATTAAGTTCTGTTATTTTGATTAACCAAAGGAACCAATAAGGGGGAGTTCAGTCTGGTGGCACTGGACTGTAGAAAATATTCAGAGTATCACTCAAACATTGCAAAAATCTAAGGAAAATCACAGTGCCAAATGTTTTGAGTACGAAAAGTTAAAAAGGAAGGAGCAGCACATGAAAGAAATATTGAGTTGTTTCACACAATCTATAGAAGAAACTCATATACAGATTGGTCAGGTACATGAGGAGTTAGTGCAAAATATGTTAATTTTGAAACTTTAATCTCTGTAGGAAATTGCATAATTTCATTGAAGTAAGAATGGAACTAATGTGATTTGTGTGTAAAAACCGGTTTTGTATGAATGAGGAAGTTTGTATATGTGATAGGTTTGTTTGCTGTAGGCCACATGCTGTAAGGGTAGGTGTGTGTGTGTTCCTTTAAGAAATTGTAAGCAATGGGGAGGTTACGAACAGCTGTAAGGTAACGGACAACGCTTTGTATCATCGCAACTTAAAGGGGGAATGTTGGAAAATGTAGGTTGCTTGGCTTCTATAGATTTCTTTTCAGTAAAGTTAATTTGGAAAATTGTTAGTCCTATGTATTTAAACTAGGAATTGGAATTTGGGAATTGTAGAGAAAATGGTTTGAACAAAATTAGAAATAAGTTGATTGCTGAACAACAAGCAGCTTTTATGGTTTGTTTAGATAAACATTCTGGTTGGAGAAGGGTAATAAATTAATGGGGCCCAGGGGGAAAAAAAGGGAGTTGGCAGACAATGATGTCAATAATGGGAAGTTTATTTACTTCAGAAGAAAGACAGATGGTCAGACAAGTAGAAATAAAGATCTGGGAAAAGGGATTGGGTGTAAAACAAGTCAGAATCTCGGGGGTAGGAGGGAAAGTGATGACTGCCCCCGAGGTAGAAGGGGTGGTGATAAAATATGAGAATCGTGAAGTCAGTGGAAGATTTTAAAAGGAAGGTGAATAAATTTGCAAAGGAGGATAAACTATCTGAGAAGAAATTGAGTTTAGAATGAGAAAGAAGGCAGATCAGAAAGGATTAAAGTGGGAAGCAGAGGGATAAATTGATGAGACTGCTTTAAAAAGATAAGAGCAGGCCAGACACAGATTATCCTTTGGGGTACCCATAAACTGAGAGGGCTAAGAAATAACCTACCCAATATTCCTGATGGGGCAGGAAATGGATTATGGCTTTGGAGGACGATTATTGGCTATGGGAGATTTGAAGGCACTGTTGGTGAAAGTGATAGGAACCATTAAACTGACAGAACTCCTGAAGATGGCTGGTATAAAAATGCTGTGAACAAGGCAATAAACAATGGCATGCTGTTTGACACAGTCAGGCCGAGGGTATGGCAGGCCCTCAGACAAAAATCCAGCAGCCTATCTGGAGAACAAGCTGAAAAGGTGGAGACTGGAAACTGAACAAAAATAGAAGGCAACCAGTTAATGAACACTATATTTTGAACCGCTGTGGTGGATGTCATTCCTCCTAAAGTCAAGTCTACATTGGAGGAGGTGGTGGGATTGTAATCTATTTCCCACCCTTAATTCAGTGATCATTTGGTCAATGAGGTTGAGAAATATCGCAAAGATAGGAAAAAGACTTGCAGACCAGCAGGAAGAGGTGCAGAGAAAAATGATGCAAATGTAACTTGAAGAGCTCAAAAAGAAAGAGCATGAAAAAGGAAAGACAATGTTGTCAGTAACAACAGACCTGGTTGAAAAGTCTGAAATACGTGATGCACTGACACACAGTGAGTCCTATGACAGAGCAAAACAGGGGACAGAGATTCCATGCCAATAATAAATGTATTTGGAGAGTATTTCTTCAATTGCCCTATCAGGAGTGAAATAAATCTGGATATAAGCCCAGACAGGACTGGGGTCCTCAAGGGAGGGAGGGATCTCAAGGAAGAGGTCAAGAAAGGCTAGTAAGGAGATAGGTAATGGATAAGGTGTGTTGGGGATGTGAACAGGTACGGTAATCAGGAAATAATAATAATAATATTAAGATAATGGTGAACATAGCTATGGTAAAAACATTAAGAAGAGGTATTAAATACACCTAGGCTAGGATGTGGCAGGGTTTTAAATACTAGCACCATGTTTTTAATCAGATGTTGTAGGCAGATTTGGAAGGTGTTGATATAGTATGTGGATGATGTGTTGGTTTGTTCCACAAATGAGAAGCATTGTGAGAGACATTGTAATTATCTTGGAAAAGATGGCATAGGAGGTCATAATGTATCAAGGAAGAAGTTGTTGTTTTGTCAGCAGCAGGTAGAATATTTTGGACGAGTAATATCTAAAGTAAAAGCTATAGCGCAGGATCAAATTGAAGCGATAATTGAAGTTCCCAGACCTCAGACAGTAGAACAGATGATGATGATATTGGGAATGGCAGGATATAGTTCACACTAGATTGGGAAATATGTTGAAATGGTGATGCCATTAAGAAAAACAACGAAGGAAGAAGGACACACAAGTCTGAGAAATGTTTTACAGTCAGAGCCTTTGAATGAAGGGGACCAAAAGATTTTGCTTGTGCATGTTTCTTGTTAAAGGGACCATAATAGCAAGTATGCAGGGTTTGATGCGATGCATCAGGATGAATTAGACTTTAAGGTAATCAAATTGGAAGCTTGCCTGCAATCTTGCTTAGCTCAATTGGCAGAAATTAAGGCTTTAAGAGCAGCATATGTACATGGAGTCAGGCACATGTTTGGAGCAGTAGGGAAACAGAAAGGCTTTGAGAAAAGCAAAGGAGACCCCATGCAAAGTTAGCAGTGTCCCCCTATGAAATGTTGTTTGGGTTACCTTATCTGGGAAAGATAGAAGGAATACCCACCATAGAGGGCAGGGATGTATTCTTAAGGAACTATTTACAGGCAGTATCAGCAGGAACAGTGGATGATGAAGCCAGGAAATAAGCCCCTAACATTAACTTTTAGAAAACAATAAATGTATAACTAACAGTATGAAAGGAGCAGTCGTGGTATTGCTTGCTCTGCATGTAATTATGGTAAAAAGTATTAATAACTGTGATAAATGTTATCATCCTATCAGATACGGAGGGCGGACAACCAGATCATTTACTTATAATTCCCATGTGAACGATGCTTGCTATAACCTGAGGACTTGAACAATTTGTGAGGACGGGGGAAAGAAGTATTATAGGGTAGAGAATAGAGGATATGTAGGGAGGTTTGTGTACGTTACCTGCCCAAAGGGGGAGAGATGGGTTTGTATGACTAGGACAGGGCAGTTAGGTCTCCCTTTCCAGGCCTTAAGATGGACATTAGATAAAATAAAGAGGAAGTAATAACTAGATTAATGAAAGTAGTCACCAAGCCTCCCCCTCCCCCACCTACACAGCCTCAATTGCACCAGACACTGTACGAAGAAATAAAGAAGCAGATTGAGATCCCTGAAGGAGGGAAAAACCTGTTTGTGGACTTGGCCCTCCGGATAGCTGGAACCCTGAATGTGACTAACTTTTGGGTCTGTGGCGGACCACTGATGAGCTCACGTTGGCCATGGAGAGGATCCATTGTTGAAGTATGGGACCTGATGGAGTGGAACCTGACAGTTGGACAAGACCGAGATCCCCAGGCATGGGTCCTGACAGACGCTCCGGTTGGGACTGAGTGTATCTCTAGGCCCTGGGCAAAGGATGCTGTCCTAGTAGGCAGCAGCCCCTGCCAGTGCATCGTCACCAAGTGGCCAAATCAGTCCCGAGTGTGGTGGCCAGAGGAGCCTAAATCGTATCCAACTAAGAAAGACGGGAGAAACTGCACTATCTGGATGAAGACCGATGGAATGGAATCGACTGGACTATGGAACTGCACCGGGAACAATCCTTATCAACGAATCCCGGTATTGCGAGACATATGGAACAAGGTTACCTCTAGTGGACCAGCCCCTGAAGGACTGTTATGGATATGCGGACACAAGGCATACTCGGTGTTACCGACAAATTGGAGCGGGACTTGCTTTAATTGGACTGGTACAACCGGGATTTTTCCTGTTAAACACCGAAGAAGGGCGGTCGCTAGGAACACCTATATTTGACGACCTATATCAGAAGAAGAGGAAAATAGACATTGGAGAATGGGAAGATGATGAATGGCCACCCGCAAGAATCATCTCATACTATGGAC
The DNA here is from genome assembly GCA_035221665.1 of Okamejei kenojei. Taxonomy (NCBI): domain Eukaryota; kingdom Metazoa; phylum Chordata; class Chondrichthyes; order Rajiformes; family Rajidae; genus Okamejei; species Okamejei kenojei. Next base: position 465,963 of record CM069172.1, read on the forward strand.
CAGCCACTTGGGCACAGGATGGATCCTGGGGCTACCGAACCCCGGTATACATGTTAAACCAGATCATAAGACTTCTGGCAGTACTGGAAGTAATTACCAACCAAACTGCGGGGGCACTGGAGATGGTGGCAAAGCAGCAATCACAGATGAGAGCAGCAATATACCAGAACCGGTTGGCCCTAGAAGGAGGGGTTTGCGGGAAATTCAACCTCTCTAATGCTGTTTAAACATCGATGACAATGGACAGGCTGTGATGGACACATCAGAAGGAATCTGTAAGTTGGCACATGTTCCAATACAGAAGTGGAATTCGATTATGGGTACCCGATGGTGGGATTCCATCCTAGGAGGAACATGGTGGAGAATGGTGGGACTCTTATTTCTAAGTGCAGGGGCTGGACTGATCTTTATCCCCTGTTGCATCCCTTGTTTTAGGGAACTTATTACAAGGAGTACAAGTCAGATGCAGGCTGTAGTCGTGCCTATGGGAGAGAAAGGGGTAATACAAAAATAATGATAATGCGGCCAGGGAAGTTCCAGGATCTACAGGAAAAGGAGATTAGGATAATCTTACTTCAATTCGAACTGAACGAGCTTGAAACTGAGGTTTAGTCAATAGATGCGTAGCAAAAGAAAAAGGGAGGATTGTGAGGGATAAAGTGATTAAACCCCACTATTGTAAGAGGCTTTAAAGAGGATTCAAACCTATAGAGGCCAGGGAGAGGGTTCTGACACAGCTGTGTATAAAAGTTACCAGAGCCATCCTTGAGTAAGAAGTGATAGCATTGTATAGCGGTAGAAGGGAGTGACATAGATAGACCCCTATCAGTAGAAGGGAGTGATAGATGGGACCCTTGTCACTATAGCTTAGCTTTAATGCTGATATAGGAGAACTGAGAGAGTTCAGTTGGAGGTGAGCAAAACTAGGGCAGGTCATAGACAACTGAGCATGCTTAATAAAATAAATGAATATTACAACACACCCCTGGTCATGAAACTGCTCATTACCATGCCGTCTGGACATGCGATGTATGATGTGGGAGGTACTGGGGGGACGTACCTACAGATTGTGCACCTCAGTGTCTGATTGGAGGGGGTCAAAGGAGAGGAGGTTGGATGTAGAATTGTGTGTCTAAAGGGGGTTTACCCTTCTGACTTTGGTGTGTCTCAACTTGGAGAGGCACCTGACTCGAAAATAAAGAATCTCTTGCTTCCATGATTTAGTCTCTGAGTAGTGATTGTGAGCACATCGCACATCTCACACCCTACATAGCTCAAGTATCCTCGGTTTCCTCCAATCGCGACAACCGAGGGGGGGTGGACGATTTCTTCGTCCTTGTCCACCCTCAGCTATGCCTTGACTTGCCGCTTGCTGGTCCAAATCCCGTGCAGGTCCTTCACGCCCACACAATTTCCTGTTCCCTCGACCTAGCGGGCAAGGAAGGTGAGGACATCCACTACAGGCACATGTGGGTTGAACATGTGCACCGTGATGAACCTTTCCTTCTGGGTGGGGAGGGTGAAGAGCGGCTGCACTTTCAGCAGCGACAGCGGAGCTTCATTTCCCCTCTCCCGGAAGGCTTCCATCACCTTCTGCCATCCCGTCGGATACTTGAAGGTAACGTCAAGATATCCATTACCTGGGAAATCCTTGAGGCAGTAGATGTCCTTGGCCTCGAATTTGCAGGCCTCTAGCAAGACCTTCTTCACGAACAGGTCTCGTGAGAAGGGGGTCCCCTTGCTGAGGTCCTTATTCGCAGGGTATTCCGAATACCCTGCACTCCTGCTCCTGCTCCTGCTCCTGCTCCTGCTCCTGCTGACATTGTGGCTGAATAAGGTGTTAGGTTGGTTTCCCAACCAGCATGGATCCACCTCTAAGCCTGCAGCCGACCGACTCCTCAACGATTTCGCTCCGCAATCCACAGCCCTTGTCCCCAAGGAACCGCCAGAACTGTTCTGATAAGAACAGATAGTCTCTTTCACATAAGAACAGATACTACACTTGATCTTAGCCAAAAGGCCCACTTTGACCTGCACATGTTTGTGCGAGATCATCTCATTCAGCACAAGCCAGCATAGGGACCCAGCCGCTAGAGACAAAAATGTTTACACTGATGAGATAGGGAGTATTCTGGGTCCCCCCCCCCCCCCCCCCCCCCCCCCCCCCCCCCCCCCCCCCCCCCCCTCTCTCTCTATCTCTCTCTCTCACAAAGAAAGTTAACTCCAAGTATTCTTTTCATGTTGTTTCTATCCCCTGTGTATATGATAAAGTCTGCATGTATGTTCTTGTCCAATAGGACAATCTGAGCTCTTTGCCTTGGAAATGATGCAGTTAATTAAACTTGGTTTAAATGCATGCATTAGGCACAATGATTATGTAGGGAAAAAATTAGCCAAGTTCAATCCCGAATACTTGTTAAAAATCCCAACTTTTGCCATCCAAATGAACTTACTGCAAGGAATGTATATATAACCTCTCAACAGTTCTGATGTTTTACCATCAAATTTTCAAACGTGTAAGAGGTGTCGTATTGCACTGTCAAGATGTACAGTAAGTATATTGGAAAAATAATGTGATAAAGTGGAATCATACCAGTCACCATAGCAACATTTCAATTTTTTATTTTCATCCAATATCCTGTAGGTTAACATTTAAAAGTCAGTTGGGACATGATGATTTACTTCACTTCCTTAAAAACACATTTGTCATTTTATATGAATTTGCTATTACAGGAGTTCTCTGTATGCATAATGTTTGACAAGAATATGTTTAGTAATCATGACAGAGATGTACAATCGGTTAACAATGAGCAATAAAATGATGTTTTGAATGTCGGGTAAACTTGCACACGGCAAGTTAAGGTTTAATCTTCTTGTTCTGACGCTTCCCTCAAGCAATCATTACATGTAGTGATGTGAACAGTATTGTTGCTTCATCCTCTCAATTCTATCCAGTAGATTATTTTTTTTCTTCTATGATCTTTTGTAGGTCTACCTTGGGCATGACATATTGCTGCCAAGCACAAAGTTTTCTATGGTGTCGAGTCAAACAAAACATTCTTTGTTATTGAAGAATTTAGCGGTTTGCATCTGGGGATCCGACATCTTGCGACAGCGGTCAGTCACCGGAAAATCAAGTAACCGATTCAAAGACAGAGCAGTTGGCGAACCACTAGAGACTGCTAAACTTCAGGCAATTCGTGGTAATCATTAGACTACGATATATTTATTTAGTTCAATGTGTCTTTTAATTTAATAAAAGACATTTCAGTGTTTGTCATCACACTGAAGAAGGATTCTGACACATGCTTAATACAGACACATGCTTCTGAGCTTCTCAGACAATGTAATTTTTTCCACATGAAGTATTTGTATAACATTCCTTGTGGGGTGGGGGAATATGTAACAATAGTTTTGGTTTACATCTGGAAAGCATTTCACTGTCATTTTTGTTCTTCCAAACTTAACATGAGCCGTAAACACTATTTCATTCACAATGCAGCCTTGTTACATTAATTTCTTGATATTCGATTAGAGAAGGTTTTTTTTGTGATAATAAGTATGTCAATACATAGTCTCTGTCAAAGTGATACTATCAGTGCTCTTGTTTTCTCTTATGTGTGTTTGTATAACAGATTGCTTCCTACACCGGCTGACGCAGCTGAAAACTCCCCATGAGGAAAAACAGAAAGAGCTCGGGAAGGTGAACGCTTACATTAGTGAAAAAATAATGGATTTGAGGAGGAAAGTAAAGGCAACCTAAGGTTATGAACAGTTCAGACACTTACACAATACGATTAGTTCATGTTTATGACCATTATGGACTAGAGTTTTTTTGTTTTTGTTTTTTATATCATTATTCATACTGTGATCCATGATGCCAGCAAACAGCATGGTTTATTGTACACCCACATACCATAAATATTTATTTCTTGCCAAACACCATTGCCATATATTATTTCAAACAAGTTTCTTCTGTGCCATCAATTTCTGTTATTACTCTTCATCGATGATTACAGCAGCTGCCTCCATTTTGATGAACGTTTATATAATGTATACGAGTAGAACAATCATGTAATCTGTAGCACAAAGAAATGAGACATGGAAATTGTTTGGAAATTCAAACTTATTTTCCCACTATGTCAAACAGGGGATGTTGTCAATAGTCAGGGAAAGTAGTTGAGTGCACTAAGCACCAAAAGCAGTCACCTAAAATGTAAATAGAGTGTATGCATGAGCATTTGATAATTCCAATGTCTACTGTATTCATGGCGTCATGATGTTCTTTTTTTTTAATGTTACCAGTATCTACTTTTTCATGTCTTTCAGAGTATTATACATGTTTCTTGCCACATGATCCTTCTCATTCTAAACCAAATAATGGCAATTGTTTTAACACTACCTCATAGATTATCTCTTCAATTTATTTCCCCATGATGTCGAGAAAAAGCTGTTTACTTAGTATGTTGTCGATAGGGAAAGTAGTTGAGTGCGCTATGTATTATAAAACCAGTCACCTAAAATGTAGATAGAGTATTCATGACCATTTGATAATTCAAATGTGGACTGTATTTATGGCATCATGGTGTTCTTTGTTTTTACTGTTACCAGTAGCTTTTTCTTATGTCTTTCTATGTACACTGTATACATGTATATTTCTTGCCATGTGATCTCTCTCATTGTAAACCAAATAATTATTTGATTGTTTTAATGCTACCTCACAGATTATCACTTGCCAAACAACACAAAGAGTGTATATTTTTTGAACAACTCTTTCTATTGCTGTCATAAGTCAATATCATATTGTTATGTCATGAAATTCCTGTTTTCCTTTCATTTGAAGTCACTGAAATTTCATTGAGTGTCTTACAAGAGCAATCACCTAAAATGTCAAGTAACTAAAGAGCAAGTGAGAATGAGAATCCATTGTAGTACTATAAATGCATGTGTTCGCTACAGGTATTTACTATGTCATAGAACGTAGACAAATTATTTGCTATGGATGTAAAGTAAGAATTTTGAACTGGCAAAGATGCAGCCCGTTAAAAGTGCATACATATTGGTGTGCTCACTAAAGTAATATTCTTCGTGGTGCCAAGCAACGGAGTTGATTTATGATCCACCTACTGTATCTGTATTAAAAGTTCATCATCTGAAGTCACAGATATTGAACATGTAAAAAAAAAAATCTTTTTGTGTGTATGCAATTTATATAGCATGAGTTTGTGTGATTGTTTGTGGAATGTGTTGTTGTACGTAAGCCTCCATTGGTTTTTAGCATTCAGATATGTTTATGTCTCATTCGACCTGCTGGACTTCTGGTGGCATCATTCCAAATCTACTTTTCCTACCAATGTCCTGCCGATGTGCATTCTAACAGTCCAGTGAAGCATCCAAATACTCTGAAACTGCTCTTTACTGGAACTATTCTACTGGATCCAGTAGGGAGTCCTCCTGGTTTCTACTGGTTTGTACTGGTTCCAGTGTGATTAGCTACACTGGTCTTCTACTGGTTGTTGTTAAAAATTCCTACTGGTTTCTACTGGTTCATATGGGAACTTAAATTGGTCTTTACTGGTTTCAGTAGGAATTCCAACTGGTTTCTACTGGTTCCTATGGGAATTTTAATTGGTCTTTACTGGTTCCAGTAGGAATTCCAACTGGTTTCTACTGGTTCCAATGGGAATTTGAATTGGTCTTTACTGGTTCCAGTAGGAAATCCAACTGGTTTCTACTGGTTCCAGTAGGAATTCCATCTGGTTTCTACTGGTTCCATGAATAATTTGTACTGGTTTCTACTGGTTCCATGAAGATTTGTACTGGTTTCTACTGGTTCCAAGAAGAATTTGTACTGGTCTGCTACATGGCTCCAGTAGGAAATTCCTATTGGTTTCTACTGGTATTATTTCACTTTCCATATTAAAACCAGTAGAGAATTGGACCAGTAGAAACCAGTAAGACTCTACTGGTTTTAGCTCTACTGGTTTCTATTGGAATTTCGACCTGGGTGACTTCCTCACAACCAGTGTTCCAAGGACAGAAGCTATGTTTACCAATTATCCGCTGTCGGATCTTTGATGTCTACGTCCAAGCGATGATTGTCAGCAGCCCTGATAATAGTGATAATAGTGATCGCTTCTCGGCCTTTTGGCTAAGATCAAGTGTAGTATCTGTTCTTCAGATAAGAAAGATCTGTTCTTCTGAGTGAAATAGACTATCTGTTCTTATTAGAACAGTTCTGGCTGTCCCTTGGAGACAAGGGCTGTGGATTGCGGAGCAAAATCGTTGAGGAGTTGGTTGGCTGCAGGCTTAGAGGTGGATCCATGCTGGTTGGGAAACCAACCTAACACCTTATTCAGCCACAATGTCAGCAGGAGCAGGAGTACAGGGTATTCAGAATACCCTGCGAATAAGCGTCAAGGACCTCAGCAAGGGGACCCCCTTCTCACGAGACCTGTCCGTGAAGAAGGTCTTGCTAGAGGCCAGTAAATTTGAGGCCAAGGACATCTACTCCCTCAAGGATTTCCCAGGTAATGGATATCTTGACGTTACCTTCAAGTATCCGACGGGATGGCAGAAGGTGATAGAAGACTTCCGGGAGAGGGGAAATGAAGCTCCGCTGTCGCTGCTGAAAGTGCAGCCGCTCTTCATGTTTAACCCACATGTGCCCGTAGTGGATGTCCTCACCTTCCTTGCTCGTTACGTTGAGGGAACAGGAAACTGTGTGGACGTCAAGGACATGCACGGGATTTGGGACCAGCAAGCGGCAAGTCAAGGTAAAGCTGAGGGTGGACAAGGATGGAGAAATCGTCCACCCCCCCTCGGTTTTCGCGATTGGAGGAAACCGAGGGTACTTGAGCTATGTAGGGCAACCCAGGCTGTGCAGGAAATGCAACAAGCCTGGGCATGTGATGGCCCAATGCACTGCAGTTGTCTGCAAAAACTGCAAGATGGAGGGCCATGAGACAAAGGACTGTCAGGCCAGCAAGAACTGCAACCTGTGCGGGGAGGCAGGCCACCTTTACAGGGCTTGCCCTAAAAGAGCCTGCACCTACGCACAGGCAACAAGAGGGGCTGCTGCCAGCACCCCAAAGGGGGGTGAGGCACCCCCCACCACTGCCAAGACCCCAGCAGAAAGAGGGAACACGGACGAGGACAGCCCGACCACCTCGAGGCCCCCAAGTGCCAGAAGGAGACGCCCAGCATCCTGCCCAGGAGGGAGAGTCGATGGAGGAGGGGGAACAGCAGGAGAAATGGACAATGGTTGAAGTATAAGAAGAGGGGTCAGCCCAAAGAGCCAAGGCCGGAAAGAGTGGTAAGTCCAAAAGAAAATCACAAAAAAGGTTGTCTTTCTCTTACAGAAGGCAGCAACCTCTCCTCCTCGTCGGAGGATGAGGCGACCGGGAAGTCCCAACGAGGGAGGCAGAGGAAGAAAACGGGGGAGGAAAAGGAGACCGAGAGCAGAGAAGTGGCCGAGGGGCTCCAGCCCCAGGACATCGGGAGCAGCGCAGTGGTTGAGGGGCTCCAGGCCCCGGAGACAGGAATCATCACAACGGCAAGTGGACCCCAGCTCCAGGGGACTGGGGAGCAGTGCAACGGCCGATGGGCCCCAGCTCCGGGCGACCGGGAGCATTGCAGTGGCCGATGGGCCCCAGCTCCGGGCGACCGGGAGCAGCGCAGAGGCCATTGGGCCCCAGCTCCGGGCGACCGGGAGCAGCGCAGAGGCCATTGGGCCCCAGCTACAGAAGACAAAGGAAGCGGCATGCCCAAAAGGGGGTGGAACGAGAAGGCCCCCCGCAACGACAACTTTGGTTACGCCACCTGATACTCACCTCACCGCTGGATTCCTGAGCCCAGGAAAGCTGAGGAAATTCACCGAAGCGGTGGGGATGATAGGACATGGAAATGGCCAGTGACTCTAAAGACAATGGAGCTCAACTGGCATCTTTAAACGTGCGCAGTATAAAGAGCACTGCGCGATGTGTTAATGCCTTACAGTACCTGGCCAAGGTCAAGGCAGATGTGACTTTTCTTCAGGAGTGCGGGCTGCCACACCTCCGCTGCTATCGGAGGTGGTCGCGATGGTGGCCCCACGGACTGTCTGTGTGGTCGGGGGGAAATGACTGTCGTGCTTCCGGCCTGGGGGTTTTGCTGCGGGGAGGGAACTTCACCATCACTGAGGTCAAGGAAGTGGTTGGAGGGCGTCTCCTCGTGGTGGATGTTATGTACCGTGGCTCTCCGCTCCGGCTGATAAATGTGTATGCCTCACCCACGCAGAGCGAGCGGCTGGCCGTTCTCCAGCAGCTCCCAGTGCTGCTGGCCACGTCCCGGCAGCTCGTTCTGGCCGGTGACTTCAACTGCATCATTGATGCGGCTGGACGATCCGGCAGTGCCGACAGCAGACTGGACAGCACGTCCAAGTTCCTGATGGAGATGGTAAAAGACGCAAAGCTGCGTGACGCCTTCAGCGACCCTGCAGGCGGGTCCCAGCCGCAGTTCACTTGGTCGAGATCGGACGGTTTTAGCCCGATCCCGGATAGACTTCGTCTTCACGACGAAGGCCGTCACGGTGAGACACACTGACCTCACGCCAGTGTTCTTCTCCGACCACTGCCTCCTTCAGGCTTCCTGTCACCTACGGGAGGACCGGAAGGCAGGCAGAGGGACGTGGAAGTTAAACACGAAACTGTTGACCCCAGAGAATGTCGAGGAGCTAAAGAGAGACTACGCATGTTGGAGAACGGTGAAGCCCCTCTTTGGACTCCCCCACACTCTGGTGGGAAGCAACCAAGGAGAACATTAAGAGGTTCTTCATAATTAAAGGGGTTCAGAGAGCAAGACAGAGTCTGAGGGAATTGTGCCAACTCCAGACAGATTTTGCAGCAACTGCTCCTTCTGCAGTCGAGCGGGGTGGATGTGAGGGAGGAACTTAGAGAGTTGAAGGACCGGCAAGCTCAGCTCTTCACCTCTGAATCCTCCAAGATCATCTTCCGATCTAGGGTCCGCCATGTGGAGCAGGATGAGACGTGCTCACGTTTCTTCTTCCATAAGGTTCACAGGGGGAGCTCTGTGATGAACAGCCTTAGGGAGGAGGACGGCACGGTAGCATCCTCACAGACAGACGTGCTGAGGATCTGCAAATCCTTTTACACAGATTTGTATGACCAAAAGACCACAGACAGTACCTCCTCCCAGAACTTCCTGTCCTCAATCACGGAGGTCTTGGAGGACAGCAAGCGGGAGAGTCTGGACCAACCACTGACCCTAGAGGAGCTGACTGGCTCCATCCGTTCCTTTGACTCGAATAAAACTCCCGGAAGCGATGGCTTACCGGCTGAGTTGTATTTGGCTCTGTGGGACTGGATGGGCCCGGACCTGCTAGAAGTGTACAACAACATGCTTCTGGCCGGTAGCATGTCAGACTCCATGAGGAAGGGCAACATCACCCTAATCTACAAGCAGAAGGGGGAGATGAAGGACATAAAGAATTGGAGACCCATAACACTCTTGAATGTGGACTACAAGATCCTGTCCAAGGCCATCGCAATCGGGTCAAGTCTGCTCTGGGACAGGTGATCCACCCGGACCAAACCTGTGCTGTACCTGGCAGGAAAATCTCAGACAGCCTAGCGTTGCTGAGAGATACCATCGCCTACGTGCAGGACAGACGGGTGGATGCCTGCCTAGTCAGCTTGGACCAGGAGAAGGCCTTCGACAGGATTTCGCACACGTACATGAGGGACGTGCTCTCCAAAATGGGTTTTGGGGAGGGAATCAGAAATTGGATCAAACTGCTCTACACCAACATCCGTAGTGCAGTCCAAATCAATGGGTGGGAATCAGACAGTTTCCCTGTAAGGTCTGGAGTTAGGCAGGGTTGCCCTCTCTCTCCTGTCTTGTTTGTCTGCTGTATTGAACCTTTTGCTGAATCCATCAGGAAGGATGCGGGCATAAGAGGAGTGACATTGCCAGGCAGTGGGGGCATTCAAGTAAAGACCTCCCTGTACATGGACGATGTCGCTGTCTTCTGCTCGGATCCAGGGTCGGTTCGCAGACTGATTAGTATCTGCGACCAGTTTGAGTCGGCCACGGGAGCCAGGGTGAACCGCAGGAAGAGCGAGGCCATGCTCTTTGGCAAACTGGCCTGACAGATCTTCCGTCCCCTTCACAATCAAGCCTGACTTCTTGAAGGTGCTGGGGATCTGGTTCGGGGGGGCTGAGGCATGTAACAAAAATTGGCTGGAGCGGATAGCCAGGGTGGGGAGGAAGCTGGAGCTGTGGAGGCAACGCTCCCTCTCCATAACGGGAAAGAATTTGGTCATCAGGTGTGAGGTGCTCTCGGGGCTGCTGTACTTGGCACAAGTGTGGCCTGTCCCTCCCTCATACGCCACAGGGATCACCCGGGCCATCTTCCACTTCATCTGGGGGTCGAGGATGGACCGGGTGCGACGGGCTACAATGTACAAGTCGGCAGACAACGGGGGTAAAAGCGTGCCCAACGTCGCCCTCATTCTGATGGCCACCTTCGTGTGTGGCTGCATCAGGCGGAGTGTAGAGCCAAGGCACGTGGGCACCAAGTGTCACTACTGCTGAGGTTCTACCTGTCCCCGGTGTTGAGAAGGATGGGCCTGGCGCAGGTGCCACGCAATGTGCCAGTCAGCTGGACATTGCCGCCCCATCTGTCGTCGGTGGAAGGGTTCTTCCGGACCAACACCTTTGACCACATGTCCATCGGGCAGTGGTCAGCACAGAATGTCCTGCAGGCACTGCAGGGAAAGGACTCTATGGACCCGGTGGCGTGGTTCCCTGAGCAGACTGCCCAGCTCATCTGGCAAAATGCCTCATCGCCAGAACTCACCAACAAGCACCAAGACCTGGCTTGGCTGGCGGTGAGGGGAGCCCTCCCAGTCAGATCCTTCCTGCACCGTCGGAACCTCACTACCAGCGCACGCTGCCCTCGGGACGGCTGCTATGGCGAGGAGACGGTTGCCCACCTCTTCACAGAGTGTGGGTTTGCTAAAAGAGTCTGGAGAAAAATGCAAGGGTCCCTGGTACGCTTTATCCCGAACAGCTCCGTCACAGAGGACTCTGTTATTTACGGACTGTTCCCAGGGACACATTCAGAGACTGACATCGAGTGCTGCTGGAGGGTCATCAACTCGGTAAAAGACGCCCTTTGGTCTGCCCGAGCATTGTTCACCACCCAGCAGAGCGAGATGTCCGTCAGGGAATGTTGCCGACTGGCCCGCTGCAGACTGCAGGAGTACGTGCTGAGGGACGCACTGAAGCTCGGTGCAGCCAACGCCAAGGCTCGGTGGGGGAGGGCCACAGTCTAAGGCCCTTCCGCTGCTGGACATGGGGGGGTACAGTATTGTGGAGACGCCCCTCAATATAAGGGAAGGTATCCCACGCCATTGTGACATGAGTGGGGGACTGATTTGTGGAAACTTGGGAAAAAGAAAATGTCTAAACTGTATTGATCTATTGTACAGCCTCCGAAAATGTCGGATGGATTTTCCGCAAGGTTAATGTATTGTATATATTTATCATTCGAATAAAGTATATTTTGAAATTAAAAAAAAAAAAAAAAAAAAAAAAAAGGTCAAAGTGGGTCACACTTTCAGCCCTGACTTGTGCACTTCCAATGATACAGTTGCAAGTACTACGCACAGCAGGCACAGGCAGAGAATGTATGCGGTAATCACATCTAATTTTTTCCTTTTTATTGTGATCAAAGCAATGACCATTCAAAATATAAATGCACTTTTAGAGACTTGATCTTTCTTTTCCATTCTAGTAAACATCGCAGAGAAAATCTACCATTGATTGGAGATACATATGGTACTGAAGTGTTCCATGTTTTTATTTCTTGTGTGTGTGTGTGTGTGTGTACACTTAAGCAGAGCTTGCACAGTGCATAGGCACAGCATTGTTGATACACTGTTAGGGAAATTACATTGCGTTGCCACCATTTGAGTTTTAGCAGTTATGAGATAGTGAAAATAGGTGGTACTTGCCTGTCCATCCACAGGGATGTACAGTTGTTTGGTATCTTCTTTGTCTTCCTGGGCCTTGTCTGAAGAGGTGCTGGCTGGGGTAGGAGCACTGGGGGTTGCACTCAGCCTTACAATTTTCTCTTCCACTGAGATGTGTTATGAAATGATAATATATGATACCTTACAATTACTTTCAGTATGATCATGAATATGAGTATGAATTCCCTCCCACTTAAAAATTACGAGAGCAATTGAAAGCATGAGAGCACACTTCCATGGGAAAATTGACCATGAAAATTATGATTTAGTTTTTCAAAAAGTCATAGCTGTTATTATTGCATAGAATTCATGAAATACATTGAAAGAAGCATGATGATGGGAGCAGGCAACTTTATTGGATGGTAAGATTTATTGATCAGAATTTGATTCGAAACTGACATTAACGAGTTAAAAGGTGTCATTGGAGATTGGAGTTGAATGAGCATTAAGGCAAATGTTCATGCACCATATTGAAATAAACACATTTCCCACAATATCACAACAATCATCACTAGGAAATCAAATATGGTTATATTGTAATTACCTCATTTGCAGTATTTCAACATATTTTGTCATCAATGACATATGGTCACTTACATCCATCAAACTTTTCGAGGATACGGGTTTGGAGCTTTCTGTTGAGATTTCGCTCCTCCTCCAGTTGCTGCCGTAGTGAGGCATTTTCCTTTTTCAGCTGTTGAACTTCATTACTGGTAGAGTTGTGAACTCTATCTGGCCGCTTTGAAGACCCTGCTTGAACATGTGGATGGTCTGGAGTCGAATGGCAAGGGGCAGGATGAGGAGGTGAAGCAGCCATTGCTGATACTGGCTGCCTTGGTTTTGGCATCAAGGGCTTGTGGACTGCTGGGCCCTTTGCGGATGATGCTGGTATACTTGGTGTGGACTGAGTCAACTTAGCTTTGAGTTTTTGCTGCCTGATTCTGTTTAAAGTGCTAAACTTTGCAGCTTGTACAGTCTTCTGTTCGACACAAACATAAGAACAGGATGTGTAAAAAAAAAAGGTCACTCAGGTTTTACACATTTTTCACACTGATATACAGACGTGTAATTTGTGTAGAAGTCTGTCAAAACATTTTTTTTTCTTTCAGCATCTTTCTTGCGTTGATTTATTAATTTATTAATAATGCATTTGTTTGAATGGGGTGTCAGAAAACAGTTGTATCAGAGTCATAGAATCATAGTCATACTGAGTGGAAACAGGCCCTTCGGCCCAACTTGCTCATACCGACCAACATGTCCCAACTACACCTGACTTTATTGCAAACCAATAGAGGGAGATTCATTAAAAAAATTAGTTTAGTTTTGTTCAGTTTAGTTGAGTTCAGTTTAGATTAGTTTAGTTTAGTTTAGTTCAGAAACTCAGCAGGTGCAGCAGCTAGTTAGAAACTCAGCGGGTGCAGCAGCATCAATGGGAGCGAAGGAAATAGGCAACGTTTCGGGCCAAAACCCTTCTGCACCCGCTGAGTTTCTCCAGCACTTTTGTCTACCTCCGATTTTCCAGCATCTGCTGTTCCTTCTTAAACACCGGGCTGTTTCGGGTTGCCTTTGCCGATTTTCACGTCGCCATTTTAATCTACTTCCCGACGGCAGTGTCCCCCGTATCTGCGCCCTTTTGACGTGATACTTCCGTGTGACAGGGACCCAACGGGTTCACGCTGCGTCTAGTCTCCCTCTACACCTGTCCTATCCGTGTACTTGTCAAATTGTTTACGATGCGAGAAGATATGACAGGACTTTATTAATCACAGGAGGGAAATTGGTCTGCAAACAGTCATAGAACACAACAAGAAAAATGAAACATCGGTGGGGGGGGGTGTAGTCAGTTTACTCCAAGACGGAAAAGGGAAGAAACTTTAATAGCCACTGGCAAATAGGATCTCCTGTGGCGTTCTGTTCTGCATCTTCATGCAAGCAAGTTTCTTAAACGTTGCGATAGTCCCAGCCTCCTCTGGCAGCTCGTTCCACGCACCCGCCACCCTTTGTGTGAAAAGCTTACCCCTCAGATTCCGATTAAATCTTTCCCCCTTAATCCTATGTCCTCTGGTTGTCGATTCCGCTACTCTTGGCAAGAGACTCTGTTTGTCTACCCGATATATTCCTCTCATGATTTTGTGCACCTCCATAAGATCGCCCCTCATCCTCCTGCGCTCCGGGGATAGAGTCCTAGCCTGCTCAACCTCTCCCTATAGCTCAGGCCCTCGAGTCCTATGTGAAACAGTCATGCAAATTAGGAATTAATGAATGTGCATATTACTAATTAAGTGCACGTTATGTAGGCAAATGTACTGTTTTAGCATTTTTTATTGCAGATCTCGTCATGGAATGATCCAAACCAATCTTGAATGACACAAACAGATAAACAAACTCTACAAATCTAAACATAGCATAATTATTGTGTATATCATAATTTATGCAAATTATATGCATAAAAGTCCTGTTTTTATTTCTTATGTATTTCTTTCTTTTTTACATGCAAAATTGTAGTGGTCTTCACTGTTTTTTCTACTGGTTTAACTTCGTATGTAACACACCATTTCAAACCAGTAGACTCTACAGGTTTCTACTGTTTTCTGCAGGTTTGACTCCCTACTTGAAACCAAGACACTGTACTGGTTTCTAATGGTTTCTACTGGTTTGACTTTGGAATTTTATACCCCTCTTAAAACCAATAGAATCTACTGGTTTCTATTGGCTTCTTCTGGTCTTCATTCCAGTTGGATCTACTGGTTTCTAATGGAATCATATATTGAACCACTGGAAATTCCCATAGAAACCACTAGGATCCTGAAACCAGTATAAACCAGTAGAAGGTCTCTACTGGTTTTCTATGGGAATTTCGACCTGGGCAGGCAGAGGCCAGGCTGGGGAAGGATGGCAGATGGGCCCGGTCCTGTGGGACTCTACAAACTGCCGGATTGAAAGGCACGTTCTCAGTTCCACAACAGGACAGCTGTCACCACACATGGAATACCAGTGAGAGCTGACAGATATGGATAATCTGGATCCCAGTCTGGTTCCCCAAAATTCACTCAATGCTTGTTCATGTGAGTTTAGAAGGATGAGTGGGTGGGGTGGGCCGGGGCGGGGCAGGGGGGGGGGTCATTGAAACTTACAGAGTAGTGAAAGGCCTGGATACAGTTAACATGGAGGGGATGTTTCCACTCGTCTTGGACAAGAGGCCATAGCCTCAGAATAAAAAGGACGTACCTTTAGAAAGGAGATGTGGAATTCATTGCCACAGATGACTGGAGGCCAAGTGAATGGAGATTTTTAAGGTGGACATTGGCAGATTCTTTATTAGTTAGTGTGTCAGGGGTTTGGGAGTGAAGGCAGGAGAATAGAGAGGAAAAGATAGATCAGTCATGATTGAATGGCAGATGGGCTGAATGGCCTTATTCTGCTCCTTATGAACGTACGTGTGTACTGGATTTAATCTGGGTTTCCTCTGTCCCAGTCAGAGACTCAGGCACAAAGAGCGCAGGTTAAGCTGCAGTCATGTAGAGAGATGGCGACAGTCACTGGGTGTAGAGAGTCATGGTCCCATCATGCTAGGCAGCTAAAATGGTGTGGGATCAGAAACATAGACATGGGTGATACAGAGTGAGGTCACTCACCCACAGGATGTCCCATCAGGCGCTAGGCAGAGAGACCGCTAACAGGGATGGTGTGGGACCCTTGATGATTATGATGTAAAGACTTGGAGGTGAATGTGGGCGGCATAATTTGTCTGTTTACAAATTATATGAGAATGGGTGGTTTTGTAGAGAGTGAGGAGGATTATCAAAGGCAACAAAAGAATATAGATCAGCTGGAATGTCAGACAATGGAATAACAGATGGAATTTAATCCTGACACCTCTGAACCTGAGGTTTGAGTTTCCCACCTGCTTTAAAAGGGCATCAATTATACCGGTGCCCAAGAAGAGCAAGGTGACGTGCCTCAATGACTATCGACCAGTGGCACTAACGTCTGTGGTGATGAAGTGCTTTGAGATGTTGATCATGGCGCAAATCAACACCTAACTCGACATAAACCTGGACCTTCTGCAGTTCGCTTACCGCCACAACAGATCAAAGGTGGATGCGATCTCGCTGGCTCCCCACTCTGCTCTGGACCACTTGGACAACAAAAACTCATATGTCAGGCTGTTATTCATTGATTACAGCTCGGCGAGGTCATCGCCAACTGGGTCAAGTCTGCTCTGGGACAGGTGATCCACCCGGACCAAACCTGTGCTGTACCTGGCTGTTGAGAGATACCATCGCCTATGTGTAGGATAGACGGGTGGACGCCTGCCTAGTCAGCTTGGACCAGGAGAAGGCCTTCGATAGGATATCGCACACGTACATGAGGGACGTGCTCTCCAAAATGGGTTTTGGGTAGGGAATCCGAAATTGGATCAAACTGCTCTACACCAATATCCGTAGTGCAATCCAAATCAATGGGTGGGAATCAGACAGTTTCTCTGAAAGTTCTGGAGTCAGGCAGGGTTGCCCTCTATCTCCTGTCTTGTTTGTCTGCTGTATTGAACCTTTTACCGAATCCATCAGGAAGGATGCGAGCATAAGAGGAGTGACATTGCCAGGCAGTGGGGGCATTCTAGGAAAAACCTCCCTGTACATGGACGATGTCGCTGTCTTCTGCTCGGATCCAGGGTCGGTCCAGAGACTGATTAGTATCTGCTACCAGTTTGAGTCGGCCACGGGAGCCAGGGTGAACCGCAGGAAGAGCGAGGCCATGCTCTTTGGCAACTGGCCCGACAGATCTTCCGTCCCCTTCACCATCAAGCCTAACTTCTTGAAGGTGCTGGGGATCTGGTTCGGGGGGGCTGAGGCGTGTAACAAGAATTGGTTGGAGCGGATAGCCAGGGTGGGGAGGAAGCTGGAGCTGTGGAGCCAACGCTCCCTCTCCATAACGGGTAAACATTTGGTCCTCAGGTGTGAGGTGCTCTCGGGGTTGCTGTATGTGGCGCAAGTATGGCCTGTCCCTCCCTCCTACGCCACAGGGATCACCCGGGCCGTCTTCCAGTTCATCTGGGGGATAGACCGGGTGTGACGGACCACATTGTACAAGTCAGCAGACAACGGGGGTAAAAGCGTGCCCAACATCGCCCTCACCCTGATGGCCAACTTCGTGTGTGGCTGCATCAGGCAGAGTGTAGAGCCAAGGCACGTGGGCACCAATGTCACTACCTGCTGAGGTTCTACCTGTCCCCGGTGTTGCGAAGGATGGGCCTGGTGCAGATGCCACGCAATGTACCAGTCAGCTGGACATTGCCGCCCCATCTGTCGTCTGTGGAAAGGTTCTTCCGGACCAACGCCTTTGACCACATGTCCATTGAGCAGTGGTCAGCACAGAATGTCCTGCAGGCACTGCAGGGAAAGGACTCTATGGACCTGGTGGCGTGGTTCCCTGAGCAGACTGCCCAGCTTGTCTGGCAAAATGCCTCATCGCCAGAACTGACCAACAAGCACCAAGACCTGGCTTGGCTGGCGGTGAAGGGAGCTCTCCCAGTCAGATCCTTCCTGCACCGTCGGAACCTCACTGCCAGCGCATGCTGCCCTCGGGATGGCTGCAATGGAGAGGAGACGGTTGCCCACCTATTTGCAGAGTGTGGATGTGCAAACATAGTCTGGAGAAGTATCCAAGGGTCCTTGGCACGTTTTATCCCGAACAGCTCCGTCACAGAGGACTCTGTGATTTACGGACTGTTCCCAGGGACACATTCAGAGACTGACATCGAGTGCTGCTGGAGGGTCATCAACTCGGTGAAAGATGCTCTTTGGTCTGCCCGAGCATTGTTCACCACCCAGCAGAGCGAGATGTCCGTTGGGGAATGTTGCCGACTGGCCCGCTGCAGACTGCAGACTGAAGCTCGGTGCAGCAAACGCCAAGGCTCGGTGGGGGAGGGCCACAGTCTAGGGTCCTTCCGCTGCTGGACATGGGGGGCACGGTATGGTGGAGATGCCCCTCAAAAATAAGGGAAGGTATCCCACGCCAGTGGGCCACATGAGTGGCACGGGTGGGGGACAGATTTGTGCAATTTGAAAAATGGATAAACTGTATTGAACAATTTGTACAGCCTCCGAAAATGTCGGATGAATTTTCCGCACAGTTCATGTATTGTATATATTTATTACTTGAATAAAGTCCATTTTGAAATTAAAAAAAAAAATTTAAAAAGATTACAGCTCGGTATTTAATACAATCATCCCCTCCAAGCTGGTTACCAAACTCGCAGAACTGGGTCTCTGCGTATCCCTCTGCAATTGGATCCTAGACTTGCTCATTCAAAGACCACAGTCAGTTCATATTGGTGGAAATGTGTCAGCCTTGATAACAATCAGCACGGGAGCACCTCAAGGTTGCGTGCCTAACCCCCTGCTGTACTCACTCTTTTCTCATGACTGTCATAGTGCGAACTCCATCATCAAGTTCTCTGATGATACCACTGTTGTAGGATGTATCACTGATGGGGACGAGTCAGAGTACAGAAGTGAGATCGACCGACTGACCAAATGGTGCCAGCACAATAACCTGGCCCTCAACACCAGCAAAACCAAGGAACTGATTGTGGACTTTGGAAGGCGTAGGATGGGGACCCACAGTCCCGTTTATATCAACGGGTCGATGGTGGAAAGGGTCAAGAGCTTCGAATTCCTGGGCGTGCATATCTCCGAAGATCTTTCCTGGTCTGAGAACACTGATGCAATCATAAAGAAAGCACATCAGCGCCTCTACCCCCTGAGAATATTACAGAGCTGGTATGTCAAGGAGGACACCCTCTAACTTCTACATGTGCACAGTAGAGAGCATGCTGACTGGTTGCATTGTGGCTTGGTTCGGAAACTTGTGCGCCCTGGAGCGGAAAAGAGTACAAAAAGTAGTAAACACTCCCCAGTTCATCATCGGCTCTGACCTCCCTTCCATCGAGGGAATCTATCACAGTCGCTGCCTCAATAAGGCTGGCAGCATCATCAAGGACCCAAACCATCCGGGCCATGCACTCATCTCCCCAATATCTTCAAGTAGAAGGTACAGGAGCCTGAAGACCGCAATGACCAGGTTCAGGAATAGCTACTTCCCCACAGCCATCAGGCTATTAAACTCAGCTCGGACAAAACTCTGAACATTAATAGCCCATAATCTGTTCTTTTGTGCTTTAATCAATTTATTCATTCATGTGTGTATATATTTATACAATGGTACATGGACACACTGAACTGTTCTGTATTCGTGCCTACTATGTTCTGGTGTGCTAAAGCAAAGCAAGAATTTCATTGTCCTATCAGGGACACATGACAATAAACACTCTTGAACTCTCCCTTGATGTAATTTGGAAGGTGTAGCAGCTTCATACATACCAAGTAAATGGTAGGGCCTTAGGGGGATTAGATAAACAGAGCGATCATGGGGCACATCTTTCCTGAAAGTGGCAATACTTGTCACATGTTATAACTTAATTTAACATTAGCTAACCCATTTTGCAGGACTGGGCCATCAATTATTAATTGTCTATATTAATCACCTGGAGGAGAGGGCAGAGTATAAGGATGTATCTTGGCTGTGGGTAAAGTACAGAGGGAACAAGATATTCTAGTGTACTCATTGCACAGGGCAGGTGCAGCGAGTGGTGCTGGAGGGAAATGGCACACTAGGCATTTACTGCAAGAGGGTTAAAGTTTAGAAATATGGGAGTATTACAGTTGTGCAGGGATATGGGAGCGACATGAGGGAGAGAGAGAGGAGTGGGGGAGAGAGAGCAGGGGAGAGAGACGGTGGGAGAGAGAAGTGGGAAAGTGAAGGGGGAG
This sequence comes from Okamejei kenojei, assembly GCA_035221665.1. NCBI lineage: Eukaryota > Metazoa > Chordata > Chondrichthyes > Rajiformes > Rajidae > Okamejei > Okamejei kenojei. The sequence goes on from CM069172.1 coordinate 485,830, forward strand.
AGAGAAAAGGGGGAAAGGCAGGGGGTGGAAGGGAGGGGGGAGAGAGAGAGTAGAGGTGGGAGGGAGAGAGGAGGGGGTGCGTGAGGGGGGAGGGATGGGAGGAGAGGGGAGGGGGAATTGGAAGGCGGAGAGAAGAGGAGGGGAGGTAGAGGGGGGAGAGAAGAGAAGGAGGAGAGGTGGAGGGGGGAGAAGAGGAGGGGATGGAGGAGAGGGTATGGCGGAGAGGGGATGGAGGATAGGAGGGGCAGAGGTGGAGGGGGGAGGGTGGGGGGGTGGAGACAGAGGGTGATGGTGAGGGAGGGGTGGAGAGGGATAGGGTAGATAGGGAAGGGGGTAGGACAACTTGTTCTATTTGATCTTATTTGATTGTGCTCGCCAGTCCACGTGAAGTTTGCAATCTCCCACACCTGTCCCATTGTGATATCATATGTAAATGAGATCCATTGTTTTTTCAAAATATACTTTATTCAAATGATAAAATATATACAATACATTAACATTGCGGAAAATCCATCCGACATTTTCGGAGGCTGTATAGATCAATACAGGTTAGACATTTCTTTCCCCCAAATTTCCACAAATCAGTCCCCCACTCGTGCCACAATGGAGTGGGATACCTTCCCTTATATTGAGGGGCGTCTCCACCATACCGTACCCCCCATGTCCAGCAGCGGAAGGACCCTAGACTGTGGCCCTCCCCCACCGAGCCTTGGCGTTGGCTGCACCGAGCTTCAGTGCGTCCCTCAGCACGTACTCCTGCAATTCTGCAGCGGGCCAGTCGGCAACATTCCCTGACGGACATCTCGCTCTGCTGGGTGGTGAACAATGCTCGGGCAGACCAAAGGGCATCTTTTACCGAGTTGATGACCCTCCAGCAGCACTCGATGTCAGCCTCTGAATGTGTCCCTGGGAACAGTCTATATGAAAGTCGTGCATCCCGGGAATCAGTCTGGTGAACCTTCTCTGTATTCCCTCTATGGCGAGAATGTCTTTCCTCAGATTAGGAGACCAAAGCTGTACGCAATATCCAGGTGTGGCCTCACCAAGACCCTGTACAACTGCAGTAGAACCTCCCTGCTCTTGTAGTCAAATCCTTTTGCTATGAATGCCAACATACCATTCTATTTCTTCACAGCCTGCTGCACCTGCATGCCTACTTTCACTGACTGGTGTACCATGACACCCAGGTCTCATTGCATCTCCCCTTTTCCTAATCGGTCACCATTCAAATAATAGTCTACTTTCCTGTTTTTGCCACCAAAGTGGATAACCTCACATTTATCCACATTATACTGCATCTGCCATGCATTTGCCCATTCACCCAGTCTATCCAAGTCATCCTGCAGCCTCCTAGCATCCTCCTCACAGCTAACATTGCCCCCCAGCCTCGTGTCATCCGCAAACTTCGAGATCTTGCATTTAATTACCTCGTCCAAATCATTAATGTATATTGTAAATAGCTGGGGTCCCAGCACTGAGCCTTGCGGCACCCTACTAGTCACTGCCTGCCATCCTGAAAAGGTCCCGTTCACTCCTACTCTTTGCTTCCTGTCTGCCAGCCAGTTCACTATCCACAACAATACTGAACCACCTATACCGTGTGCTTTAAGTTTGTATACCAATCTCTTGTGTGGGACTTTGTCGAAATCCTTCTGAAAGTCCAGATATAACACATCCACTGCTTCTCCCTGATCCACTGTGCTAGTTACATCCTCAAAAAATTCAATAAGATTCAATAGGATGTTGCCAGGACTCAAGGGTCTGAGTTATAGGGAGAGGTTGAGCAAGCTAGGATTCTATTCCTTCGAGCAAAGGAGGATGGGTGGTGATCTTATAGAGGTGTAAGAGAACAGATTGTGTAAATGCACAGAGTCTCTTGCCCAGAGTAAGGGAATTGAGAATGGAGGAGAAAATGATTTACAAGAAACCTGAGGGAACCATTTTAAACGGTGGGAGTATCGAATGAGCTGCCAGAAAAGGTAGCTGAGGCAGGTATTATTGCAATGTTCAAGAAACATTTGGACAGGTAAATGGAGAGGATAGGCTTAGAGACAAATATGCCAAGCGCAGACAGGTGGGACTAGTGTAGATGGGACATGATGGTCGTGTGGGAAGTGGAGCCTATTTCCACGTTATATGACTCCAGGTAAAAACCTGAACTTTTCTCAGCACCACCAAAATGTAGAAGGGTCTTGACCCGAAACATCATCCACTCCTGAAAGAACTGATTTTGAATGGTTTTAATATCCTTACATCTTACGGTGCATCCATACCTCAGGTCTTTAGATAGTGGGGGAACATTTGCACTATAGAGTTCAATTGGTAGATTCCTTTTGCGATTATCCTTAAACAAAAAACACACACATGTGACTTGCTGTGATTTTAAAAAAAATGAAAAGGTGAAAATACAGTGTCGACACTGTAACAAGTGGCCCACCTGTAGGTGAGAGAAAACATTGTATCGACTTCCATTGTCGATATTAAACAATTAGCCCCGCGCCCTTAATAACTCATAGCATCGTGGAATGGGACCCGTTCAAAATCAAATGTACAGCACCCAATTACAATATATGTACACATTTCGTTATGGCTTATCATCTATATCTAACATTTTTATCTACTAAGTGTTTAAATGTATGGTTTTACCTTCGGTAATAATCAACTGTTGGTTGAAGGGGTTAACCTGAAACGGGCTCCTGGATCTGGGCCAGGTGCCCGCTTCTCCGCCCCTCCCCCCTAACATAGATAAGACTGAAACTTATTGAATTATATCTGTTAGTTTTTAAATTTGTTATTAGTCATTTCCTTATCAACTATCACCCTCTATGAAAGGGATGTTCCCTCTTTGTAATACTTGGTTAAATTCTTCCCCATTCTGCAATTCTGGTTTGCATCCATTACTATTTCTTTGTTAATATTGTTAGAAGTGTTAGTTCTGTATGATTTGAGTTAGTATTTTAATCTCGTAAACAACAATAATTGCTTCTAGTGTTTTCCACATTCTGCTCTTCAGTTCATCCTTCCCGTGTTAATCTTTCTTTGCTTCGCTTGGAACACAGAATGTCTTTGAATTAAAATTCCACAGATAAGGAGTCTAGACAGGCGCACGTGGAAAATTTCTCCATCTTAGTCTTTTAAAAAAGTAATGATTCTCCACTGATGTTCAGCTGATGAGGGTGGAATAATAAAAAGAAAGATTTGTCCATACCTTCCAAATACATTCTTTCGGGGGCGATCTCTTCCACGATGATTTGAGCATATTTGTATGCAGCCTCCGGGTTTATGAACGATTTTTCCTTTCCATTGTAGGTTTTCCGCATCTTAGCTGGATAAAAAACACCATATCTAACGTTTTGAATTACTTGGAGAATGTGCTTTGTCTTTGAAAACTGAAGATTGCTCTAAGACACCTTTAAGTCTTCAGCACTTTTATTAAACACACAGCATACATAGCCCTGGCTGTACGTGGTCTGTCACGAGCACCAGAGAGGGAGCTAGGGGCGTGTGGGTTGCAATTATACTAAATGGTGGGGGAGTGGTTAGCATGGACATCGTTACTATCAATTAAAGGTGTACACACATATCATCTACATCCTTCCTCTACCAAAACAAACAGTGAGTGACAGGGCGACCACGTCTCATGCGCCAGGGTGAGTGCAAACAGTAAAGCACAGGGATACAGGATCACACGTAATCGCCGTAGCGGACCGGCGGCCTGACCAGGCGACCAGACCGGGTCCGCACCTCGCCATCACCTCCTCCCCCGACAGCAACAAGCGGGGACGCCGGGTCATGGTGGGGGCTACGGACAGGAGAACCCCTTGGCGGTGAAGGCAGCGGGGAGGGAGGCGAAGAGAAAGTCGCGGAAGCCGGAGAAAGCGGGACCGCAGTCGGGAGGCACTCCGGAGGAGGACGAGGGGAGGCCGGCCCCAGGGGAATGGGCAAAGCACAGGGCCACGACAGGGGCAGCGGGGGGGCATACGGAGCCGCCGGGGGTGGGAGAGGCTCGTTCACGAGCCGGAGATGCTGGCGGGACCGGCGGTACACCCTACCGTCGCGGTTGACAAGGTAGGAGCGAGGGGAACCGGCAGAGCCGACGACCACGGCCAGCCGGGAACGGCCAGACGGGGACCACATACGGACGACCTGGCCGGGGAGAAGAGGGCAGAGGACACGGCAGGACCTGTCGTGGGAACGCTTCTGGATACCGTGTCTTTCGGTAATGCGTTCCTGGACCAAGGCAGGCTTAAGGACGGAAGGGGACAGGGACTGCTGAGACACCGGGACCGTGGGCCTCGTCACTCGGGACATGAGTCGCTGAGCCGGGGAGCCCAGGGCATGGTCGCGGGAGATGTTGCGGAGGTTCAGCAGGGCCAGCCAGATGTCGGTGCGGGATAGGCGGCAACGTTCCAACAGTCCTTTAACACTGCGGACCACGCGCTCGGCCAGTCCATTGCTCTGTGGGTATTCCGGACTGCTGGTGTAATGACGAAAGTTCCAACGCTCAGCAAAATCGCGGAACTCGGCACTGGTGAACTGGCTGCCGTTGTCCGACTGCAGGCTGACGGGGGACCCGAAGGTGGCAAAGTGGCGGCGCAACTTCTCGATGACCGCGGAGGAAGAGAGGGAGTGGAGCTGCTCAACTTCAAACCAGCTGGAGTAAGAGTCGACAAGCACCAGGAAGTGCTTTCCGTGCCACTCGAAGATGTCGGTTGCTAGCGCAGACCATGGCAGGTCAGCAGCTGGCTGCTGCAGGAGCGGCTGCCGCTGTTGCTGTGGAGCGAGGCTGTTGCAGGTAGGGCACGCGGAGACCCTATCCCGGAAGTAGCGAGGCATGTCGGGCCAGAAGAACTGGCTCTGAGCGACAGAAAGGGTCGCCTCGGCCCCGGGATGGCCACAATGAGCGGTCTCGAAGTATTGTTCCCGTAGTGCTTCGGGCACCACCACCTTGTGCCCCTTCACAATCACACCATCACGCAGCACCAACTCGTCACGAACCAAGAAGTAAGGCACCGCTGCGGCCGGCAGGGAAGAACGGCAGTCTGGCCAACCCTGCCTGATGATCGCGGCCAGCTGCTGTAGCGAAGCGTCTGCCGCCGTGTGCTCGGCTAGGGACTTCAACTGACCGGAGGGCACGAAGTTCACGCCCAGGACCATCAGATCGGACGTCTCGTACGGATGCTGGGTTGTGGATGAGAGAGGCGCCCGAGACAGCGTGTCCGCAACAACCATGTCCTTGCCCTTGCGGTAAACCACTGTGAAAGTGAAGCGTTGTAGCTGGAGCAACATGCGCTGGAGCCGGGAGGAGGCCATGTGTATCGGCTTGTTGAGGATGGTTACCAGAGGCTGGTGGTCCGTCTCGACAGTGAAACAGTTGCCCAGGATATAGTCCTTGAATTTGGAGCAGGCAAAGACAACTGCCAGCAGTTCCCTTCTCAATCTGGGCATAGTGTTGTTCAGCGGACGTCATTGTGCGGGACGCGTAGGATACAGGCAGTTGCACCTCGTCATGGATCTGCAGGCAGGCGGCCCCGAGGCCAAACTTAGAGGCATCACACGTGAGAACGACGGGGCGCTGGAGGTCGAAGTACTTCAGCGTTGGCATGCTGACCAGCTTAGACTTGAGGGTTTCAAATGCGCGCTGGTGTTGCGGGAACCAGGCCCAGGCAGTGTCCTTTTTCACCAGATCCCGCAGAGGGGCACTCAGTTCACTCAGGTCGGGGATGAACTTTCCCAGGTAGTTGACCATGCCCAAGAAGCGCTGCAGGCCAGGCACGTCAGCAGGTGCAGGCATCTCGGATATTGCGGCCGTCTTCTGCGGGTCGGGCTTCAGCCCCGACGCCGTGAAAACATGCCCCACGTAGGTGACCTCAGGGACACGGAATCGGCACTTTTTCGGGTTGAGTTTCAGGTTGACCTCCCGGGCCCGCTGCAGCACCTGGCGAAGGTGGTGGTCGTGCTCAGCGACATTCTTCCCAAAAACCAGGATGTCGTCGACAATGATGGCACACGGAAGTCCAGCAAACAGTTGTTCCATGGTCCTCTGGAACACCTCGCTGGCAGAGTTGATCCCAAACGGCATGCGGAGGAAGCGATACGTGCCGAAGGGCGTGCTGAAGGTTGTCAGGTGCGAGGACCGCTCGTCTAGAGGTATCTGCCAGAACGAACTCTTGGCATCAAGAACCGAGAACACGGTGGCAGGGCCGACCTGTGCAGCAACATCCTCCACCGTCCGCATGGGATAGTGCGGGCGCCTGATGGCCAAGTTCAAGTCCTTGGGGTTGATGCAGATCCGTATTTCGCTCTTGTCTTTCTTCGCAGCGACAACCATAGTAGAAACCCACTGGGTGGAGTCCGTGACTGGCGCCAGGATGCCCGTGGCCACCATCTCGCGAAGAGCAGACTCGAGCAGGGGGTCACATTTACTGTCCAGCAGGAAGAAAGAGAGGGGCCGAGTGGTCGACAGCACCTTGCAGTGGAGAGTGGCCCTCCCCACAGGAACAAGCACGCCACCCCCATAGGCACGCAAAACAGCACTGTCTGTGGAAACAGGCTCATTATTTCTTATCTTCCTGAACAGGCTTGTTGACATAACATTGGCAGCTGCCCCCGTGTCGACCTTCGCAGAGAAGGCCTTGCCATTCACCGTGATTCGGATGGTCGGGTCCGTTATCAGTCCAGCTGCACCTCGCAAGGAAAACACATCCAGCTCGCTCTGAGAAGATTCAGGGTCAGACGGGGGAAGATCATCGTGCTGGAGATGGGAACCAGACGCTGAATCATCACGTGTCAGGTAGCGAGACGGTTTCTGCTGTGGCTGGGCAGTGTTCCCACGGGAACGGCATGCAGCTGAAAAGTGCCCGAGCTTGTTGTAAAAGTTACAGGTTTTCCCCAACGCCGGGCACACATTAAAACGGTGTGAGACAAAGTTACAATTTGGACATCGTTGAGGCGGTCTGGAGCCCTGCAGTGGTCCTGCCCACTGTCGCCGGGGAGCATTGTTTCGGGGAACAGCGAGACTGGCTGTGTGGACCACAGGGTCTGGTACAGCGGAGAAGACAGCCTCAGCTAAACGAGAGGCATGCATCGCCTCATGGAATGTCAGATCAGGCTTACGCAGTAGCTCAGAGCGCAGCTTTTCATCCCGCAGACCAAAGACTAAAATGTCACGGGTCAAGGTATCGGGGGTCAGGTCATGCGAGCCAGCTGGCGCAGCGCGGCCACAAAATTGTCAATAGACTCCCCAGGGTTCTGGCGTCTGGAGAACAGTTTGAAACGCTCTAAAATGTGATTAGTGGGAAGGTCACACATCGCCGTAAATTTAGCAATCAGGCAAACGGGGTCTTGGGCGCTCTCACCATGTCCATAGACGAACGACTCCGAACGCTCGAGCGCCTCCGGACCAGCCAGGTTAAGCAGCAAGGAAGCCTTGACAGCGGGGGCCACAGCAGGGTGGGCAATGGCAACATAATGCTCAAAGTCCCGTCGGAACACACTCCAGCGATGAGTGATGTCCGCATCAAAGACCAGGACGTCAGGCTTACGACAGGCAGAAGCCATCACGGAACCAGGAGGGGGTACTGGGACTAAGAAAATAAAACGCGATAGACCAGAGACGCAGGAAGAACCACTTCTGACGCCATGAAGATTGCTCTAAGACACCTTTAAGTCTTCAGCACTTTTATTAAACACACAGCATACATAGCCCTGGCTGTACGTGGTCTGTCACGAGCACCAGAGAGGGAGCTAGGGGCGTGTGGGTTACAATTATACTAACTGGTGGGGGAGTGGTTAGCATGGACATCGTTACTATCAATTAAAGGTGTACACACATATCATCTACAAAAACTGATTTCGCTTTTGTACAATTTCATAAGGTTGTTCCTGAATAGTTTGATAGAGTCATTACCAAACATCAATTGCACTCCATGTTTGATTTTCCTCATAACCTCTTCAAGATCTGAAATGTCCCGAAATTTCACGATGATCTGTCGTGTATGGTCTGGTCTTGTTTGTGATCTAGGTTGAAATCTCGGTACTCTATGTGCCACTTCAATTTCCGGTTCATTAGGGAGCTAAGAACTTGTTTAATTAAGTCCGCAGCGAACTCATGTGGGTCATCTCCCTCGGCTCCCTCTGGCACTCCAACTATTCTTAGATTATGGCATCTCGAACGAGCTTCCAAATCAAGGCATTTAAGAGAAACTTTCGCTAGCTGAATCGCCATCTGTCTTGTGGTGAGGTCTTGTTCTAACTTCATACTCTTCATCTTTTCAGCCATTCGTGCCATGTCTGTCTCCATTTCTTTCATTGTAGTCAGATATGAAGCGACAGTTTCCACCTTATCAATTCTCTCCAAAAATTCTTCTTTCACATCATCAATGCATTTATTTATGATGCCAATTGAATCAATAACTTTCTGATTACCAGCACTCATATTCTCCGTCATCTTTTCCATCTTTTCCATCATCGTTCCCATCATCTTTTCCATCTTATTTCCATCCACAATTTCATCTTTCATTTCTCTTACCGATTTCTTTAATTCGTCAAATTCTTTGTCTTTATCTTTAGCCAGATCAGTCTTGGATCTTGTAGCCATTTCAGAGCCGACTTCAGGGCCCACTTCAGAGGTGAGTTCATCAGGTTTCGTCTGGCTTTTCAGGAGGTGTCTTGTGATTGTTCTTTGAGGACTCTGACCAGTGGACGAATTTTTCATTTAAAAGGCTTTAAACCTCCGTCAATTTCACAGCACTTACTGATGACGTCAACAGCGCAATGTGCAGGAGCTCTGGTGAGATTTTTAAATTGGTCCCGACCAGTAGACCCGGTTTTAACGCAAAAAATCGCAAATTTTCGGAAGCGGAGCCAGGTGCTGCATCTGTTACTGTAACATGGCGCGTCTCACAAATCTGATTTAGTTTATTTGAAGATGTGACCAAAAAGGTTAATGAGGGCAGAGATAGATGTTTTACATATGGATCTCAGCAAAGCATTCAACAAGGTTCCACATTGTAGGCTGCTCTGGAAGGATAGATTGCAGGGGATCAAAGGAGAGATAGCTGATTGGATAGAAAATTGGCGTCATGGAAGGAAGCATAGGATGATGGTGGAAGGTTGCCACTTAGACTGGAGGCCTGTGACCAGGGTTTGGTGCTGGGCCCATTACTGTTGATCATCTATATCAATGATTGGGATGAGAACATACGTGGCAAGATTAGCAAGTTTGCAGATGGTACAAAAGTGGGTGGTATTGCAGATAGTGAAGATGGTTGACAAAAATCGCAGCACAATCTTGATCGGCTGGCTAGTGGGCTGAGGAATGATTGATGAAATTTTATACAGAGAATTTCTCTGTAATTAATACTGAGAAATGTGAGATGCTTAATTCAGGAAGTTTGATATGAGCAGGACCTACACAGTGAATAGTAGGGCTCTGGCAAGTGTTACAGAGCAGAGGGATCAGAGGTCCACATCTGTGCCAGGTGTGTCGAGTTGGGGCTCCTAAAGGAGTGTGTAAGGAACCTGGAGCAGCAGCTCGATGACCTCCGTCTGGTCAGGGAGAGTGAGGAGGCCATAGAGAGGAGTTATAGGCAGGTAGTCTCTCCAAAACCACAGGAGGCAAACACGTGGGTCACGGTTAGGAGAGGCAAGAGGCAGAGGTGGGTGCTAGAGAGTACACCAACGGCTGTACACCTTGGAAATATGTACTACTGTTTGGGGGGACAGCCTACCTGGGGGTAGCAACAGCGACCTGGCCTGCGGTACAGACACCGGCCCTGTTGCTCAGAAGGGTAAGGAAAAGAAGAGGAGGGCATTAGTAATAGGGGACTCTATAGTTAGGGGGTCAGATAGGCGATTCTGTGGACGCAGTCCGGAGACCCGGATGGGAGTTTGCCTCCCTGGTGCCAGGGTCCGGGATGTGTCTGAACGTGTCCAAGATATCCAGAAAAGGGAGGGACAGGAGCCTGAGGTCGTTGTACATATTGGTACCAATGACATAGGTGAAAAAAGAGAAGAGATCCTGAAAGGAGAATTTAGGGAGTTAGGAAGAGAGTTAAGGAAAAGAACCGCAAACATAACAATCTCAGGATTACTTCCTGTGCCACGCGACAGTGAGAGTAGGAATGGAGCAAGGTGGAGGATAAATGCCTGGCTGAAGGACTGGTGCAAAGGGCAGGGATTCAAGTTTCTGGATCAATGGAACCTCTTTTGGGGAAGGAATGACCTGTATAAAAAGGACGGTTTGCAAATGATCCCGAGGGGGACCAGTATCCTGGCAGGGAAATTTGCAAAGGCTACCTGCGGGACTTTAAACTAGAACGGTTGGGGGGAGGGACTCAAATAGAGAAAGCCAGTAGACAGGGTCTGATGCAGGAGGCAGAGAAGGGAAGCACTCAGACCCAACATGTAGTGGGGGAAAGAAGAAAAAAATAATAAACAGAGAATAAGAGGTGGAGGGTTTCCAGGGCAAAAATCAAAAGGGACCACTTGTCAACATAATTGTATAAGGAGTAAGAGTGTTATAAAAACAAGCCTGAAGGCTTTGTGCCTCAATGCAAGGAGCATTCGTAATAAGCTGGACGAGTTGAATGTGCAGATAGCTATTAATGACTATGCTATAGTTGGTATCATGGAAACATGGCTCCAGGGGGACCAAGGCTGGGAGCTGAACATCCAGGGATATTCAATATTCTGGAGGGATAGACAGAAAGGAAAGGGAGGTAGGGTAGCGTTGCTGGTGAGAGAGGAGATTAATGCAATAGAAAGGAAGGACATTAGCTTGGAGGATGTGGAATCGATATTGGTAGAGCTGTGAAACTCTAAGGGGCTAGTGGGAGTTGTGTACTGGCCACCTAACAGTAATAGTGGAGTTGGGGATGGCATCAAACAGGAAATTAGAAATGCGTGCATGGGTAACACAGTTATAATGGGTGACTGCAATCTACATATAGATTGGGTGAATCAAATTGGCAGGGGTGCTGAGGAAGTGGATTTCTTGGAATGTATGGGGGATAGTTTTCTAAACCAACATGTAGAGGAACCAATGAGAGAGCAGGCTATTCTAGAATAAAAAATCGGGGCAGGCAGTGCATCCAGGGATAACAAGGGAAATCAGGGATAATATAAAAACAAAAGATGAAGCATACAAATTAGCCAGAAAAAGCACCCTTCCAGAGGACTGGGAGAAATTCAGTTCAGCAGAGGAGGACAAAGGGCTTAATTAGGAAAGGGAAATTAGATTATGAAAGAAAACTGGCAGGGAACATAACAACTGACTGCAAAAGTTTTTATAGATATGTGAAGAGACTAGTTAAAACAAATGTAGGTCCCTTGTGGTCAGAAACAGGTGAATTGATCATGGGGAACAATGACATGGCAGACCAATTGAATAACTACTTTGGTTCTGTCTTCACTAAGGAAGACATAAATAATCTGCCGGAAATAGCAGGGGACCAGGGGTCAAATAAGGTGGACGAACTGAGTGAAATCCAGGTTAGCCGAGAAGTGGTGTTGGGTAAATTGAATGGATTAAAGGCCGATAAATCCGAGGGCCAGATAGTCTGCATCCCAGTGTACTCTAGCCACAGAATTAGTGGATGCATTAGTGATAATTTTTCAAATAATTAAAAACAGAATAAATACATACAACTTTAAAATTAACATATGTAAAATTGAACTAAAATCAGACATTCAGACTGAACTGACTTTACCTTGACAGGTGTCTAGCTGTCAAAGTCCGTTAAGCATTTTTATTGCCTGTGGGGAGAAGCTGTGTAGCATCCTGCTGGTTCTGCAGCTGATACTCCGGTATCTCTTCCCAGATGGCAGAATGGAGAAGATGTGGTATGATGAGTGATAAGGGTCCTTAAAGATGGAGATGGCTTTGCGGATGCAGCACTCCTGATAGATCTCCAACAGGAAAGGGAGTGGAGCACCAATGATCCTACTGGCTGTCTTCACTATCCTATTTAGCTGTCTTTGTTCGTAAGCCTTGCAGCTCCCAAACCAGGAAGTGATGCCGTAGGTCAGTATGCTCTCGATGGTACCCCTTCAGAAGGCCGTTAGGCACCGCAGTGTGCCTCGTGAAAGTCAACGGATCCTTGACGGCCCCCATTCCCTTCCACAGAGGAGTACGTCAGGGATGCCCCATGTCAGGCCAACTGTACGCCATCTGCGTGGAGACATTCCTTAGTCTGCTTCGGAGGAAGTTGACGGGCATGGTTCTACGTGAGCCGGACATGGAGGTGGTCCTCTCGGTCTACGCCGATGACGTGCTCCTCATGGTCACTGGCCCCGTCAACATGCAGAGGATGCGTGAGTGTCAACAAATCTTCTCGGCCGCCTCCTCTACCAGGATCAACTGAAGGAAATGTTCTGGACTCTTGGCGAGTCCCTGACAGGTGGACTCCCTCCCGGAGGAGATGCGGCCTTTCACGTGGAGTACCATGCACCTCCTCTACCTGGGAGTCTACCTGAGTCCTGGTGCAGAGATCTGGCTGGCGAACTGGCAGGAGCTGGAGATGAAAGTCGTCACCCGACTGGGACACTCGGCGGGTCTCCTCAGAGTGCTTTCCCACCGGGGCAGGGTGTTGGTCATTAACCAACTCATGGCCTCCATGCTCAGGTACAGATTGACCACATTGGTCCCATCAGCCACCTTTGCTGGGATCATCCAGAAGAAGTTGGTGGACTTCTTCTGGGGCAACGGAAAGCACTGGGTCTCTGCAGCAGTCCTGAGTCCCCTGATCGAGGAGGGCGGTCAGTCGCTGGTGTGCATTCGCACCAAGTTGGCGGCTCTCCGCCTCTGGACCTTGCAGAGATACCTGTACTCAGGGCATTCTCCCAGGTGGCACCTGCTGGTGATGCCCTTTTTCCAACGGGGCCGCTGCCTTCAAGGAGGTACGTGGATCCCGATGGTGGGCATCAGCTGTGCGGTCCTGATGGGGATGCCCGGCTTCTTCAGGGACTTGTTGAGAGTCTGGAACCTGGTTGCCGCCGGCGGAAGGCGACGGCCCAGGCGTGAGAGCAGCCGGTCCTTGTCCCGCCCCACCGGGTGTTGGGGGGGGCTCAAATGTGTGGAGTACCTGTGGTTGAGCAAACCCCCGCTCAGCCGGAAGTATTCCTCGGACCCAGGCGCCGTAATCCTTCCCAGGAGCAGGTCCCACACAATTTGAGCCGCCTTTCCTCGACACCCTTTATCTCCCTCCGAGACGAAGGGAGGCGTGTCCTGTACGGGCTCCTCCTCCACACCCTGCACTTCCTCGCCCTGGTCCACAGTCCGGACACTAAGTGGTGGTCGGTGTTGCCTTCCGGTCGCGAGGCGGGGCCCCGGTGGGGGTCCCACAATGCAGGGATTCTCCCCCTGTACATTGGGGATCTAGGATGGAGGGTATTGCACCGAGGTGTTCCCTGCAACTTGTTTCTCTCGAGCTTCACAGACTCGCCAGCCACCTGCCACTTTTGCGGGCTGGAAAAGTCTGTGTACCACGTGTACATGGAGTGCGTGAGCCTGCAGCCGCTGTTTGAATACCTGAAGGGGCTGCTCCTTGCCTTCTGGCTGCATTTTTCACCTACCATCCTCATCTTTGGACAACCTGTGCATAGGGAAGAGGGTAGGGCTGAAGATGCCCTGGTTGGGTTGCTCCTGGGCCTGGCCAAGCTTGTCAACCGCGAGTCAAGGCGCCAGGCGGTGGAGGGCTTTACCGAGTCGGCTGCCTGCCCATTTTCCGGGGATATGTCCATGCCCGGGTGCCATTAGAGAGGGAATATGCCCTGTCCACGTGCACCCTGATGGTGTTTCGCGACTACTGAGCACTGCAGGGCTTTGAATGTATCCTCAATAAGGATTGTATCATAGCTGTATAATAGTTCATTATGGATATATGTTTGTATTGTATTATGGTGGTGGGTTCTGGCTTGTTTTATTGTACTGTATATATTCTTTTTTTAATAATTGAATAAATGTTTCGATTTAAAAAAAAAATAAGATCACTAGGTGAACAGTGGGGAGACCTGCTTTTCTGAGTCTCCGGAGGGGGTGGAGCGCTGCTGTGCTGTTTAGATGATTGCTGTGGTGTTGGTCATTGAGGTCAGGTCGTCCGCCAGGTGAACTCCCAGGAACTTCACGCTGCTAACCCTCTCCACAGCAGCACCATCAATATGCAGCGGATCAACTGATTGGACTTGCAGAATAAATTTTGGGAGTGCAGGTGCAGGGTCCCCAAAGTCCCTTTGCTCCTCCGATTTCTGAATTCTCACCCCATTTCGAACATAGTCTAGCCTTTATTCTTACTACCAAAATGCATGACTCCACATTTTGCCACACTATATTCCACTTGCCACTTCTCTGCCCACCCTCCCAACCTGTCCAACTCCTTCTGCAGAGTCACTAGCGTGTTCACACCGGAGAGAGGCCGTTCATCTGCTCTGAGTGCGGGAAGGGGTTCAGAGTCATCTGTCCTTCTGACACACCAGCGTGTTCACACCAGGGAGAGACCTTCACTTGCTCTAAGTGTCAGTCATCTAGTCTGCAGACTCACCAGCGGGTTCACAACGGGGAGAGGCCGTGTGACCTGGGGACGCACCAGCGAATACACACTGGGGAGAGGCCTTTCACTTGCAACGAGTCTGTGAAAGCATTCGGTCGACCATGTGACTTGCTGATGCACCGGCGAACACACACACAGGGGAAAGGACATTCACCTGCTTGGATTGTGGGAAGGGATTTACACGGTCATCCAGGCTGCTCACTCACTAGCGAGTGCACACCGGGTAGAGACCGTTCACCTGTGGGAAGGGGTTCACTCAGTCGACCCACCAGCTGAGACTCATGCTGAACAGAAAGGTTGATTGTGCGGTATATACACGGGGCGTCTGATCACTGCAGCTGCCGAGACACCGTAGGTCCACAGGTGACTGCGCTCATCGGTTCGCAGTCAGTGCTGTATTTCATCACGTCCAGGACTGGACCCTGGTTATTGGGCACATTGAGCGGTAGTTCACTATTTGAATTGGAGGCACAATTCTGTTCTCCATTAATTTTAAATATAGTTGTGGTGTTTGAATGAACTGGCTGCGAGTTTGAAGCGATCTTAAGATCTGTATACATGAGTCCCTCTGCATCGCGGCCTGTGTCTCGCTCAGTCTCAGTTTGTTTGTGCCGTCTCTCTCGGTGCTTCCTGTATCGGGAGGTGAAGCCACACTGGCTTCTAATTCTGAATATCCGCTTTTATCCTTGAGAGTCTCTAATCCAACTTGCCAGTGGCATCTCATGGTCCCTTCCGGGCCCTCCTAATTCCCATCTTGAATTCTTTGCCGCTTTGTTTATATTCCTGGGGATCGGGAGGTAGGTGGGGTTGGGGTTTGGGTGGAGGGGAGGCTCCAGGTATAGGGGAGAGGTTGAGCAGACTAAGACCATTCCGTGGACACAGGAGGATGAGGAGTGATCTTATATAGGTGTACAAAAGCATGACGGGAACAGATTTTGTAAAAGTACAGGGTTCTGTAAATGCACAGTTTTTGTAAACACATTTGCCCAGATTAGGGGAATCGAGAAGCGGAGGATACAGGCTTCAGGTGAGAGGTTAATCTAGTGTAGATTAAGATTTAAGATTCAATCTAGTGTAGATGGGACATGTTGGTCAGTGTGAGCAAGTTGGGTGGATGGGCGTGTTTTCAACTTGTATGAATCTATGACTCTGGAACTCTTTGCACAACAATCAACTTATTGTGTTCAGTTCTGGGCATACAGTCATTGGATACAGTGTGGTAACAGGCCCTTTGGCCCAACTTGTCCACACCGACCAACAATGTCCCAGCTACACTAGTCCCGCTTGCCTGCGCTTGGTCCATATCCCTCCAAACCTGTCCAATCCATGTACCCGTTTAGATGGGATCATCCCAGCCTCATATACCTCCGCTGGCAGCTTGTTCCATACACCCACCTCCCTTTGTGTGAAAATGTTATCCCTCGGATTCCTATTAAATCTTTCTCCCTTCACCTTGAACCAATGTCCTCTAGTCCTCTATTCCCCTACTCTGGGCAAGAGACTCTGTACCCGATCTATTCCACTCATGATTTTGTATACCTCTATAAGATCATCCCTCATCCTCCTGTACTTCATGGAATAGAGACCCAGCTTACTCAACCTCTCCCTATAGCTCACACCCTCTCGTCCTGGCAATATCCTCATAAATCATTTCTGCAGCCTTTCAAGCTTGTCAATATCTTTACTATAACCTGGTGGCCAGAACTAAACACAATATTCTAAATGCGGTCTCACCAATGCCTTATACAACTGTAACATGACCTCCCAACTTCTATACTGAATACTCTGACTGAATAAGGCCAAAGTGCCAACAGTCTTTTTGACCACCTTATCCTTCTGCGACTTGACCTTGAAGGAACCATGCACATACTCCTAGATCCCTCTGCTCCTCAACACTACCCAAAGACCTACCATTTACTGTGTATGTCCTGCCCTTGTTCAGCGTCCAAAAATGCAACACCCCACACTTCTCTGTATTAAATTCCATCAACCCTTCCTCTGCCCCCCTGGCCAATCAATCCAGATCCTACTGCAATCTTTCACAAACATTTCACTATCTGCACTCTGTTATAGGAAAGATGTTGTCAAGCTGGAAAGGGGACAGTGAAGATTTATGAGGATGTTGACAGAATTAGAGGGTCTGAACTATATGCAGAGGTTGATGAGGCTGGGACTCTATTGCATGGAATGCACACGGAAAAGGGATGATCTTATACAGGTGCATAAGATCATGAGAGGAATAGATCTACATGCAAGAGTCTCTTCCCCAGAGCAGGTGAATTGAGGACCAGAGGACATAGGTTGAAGGTGAAGAGGAAAATATCTAATAGGATTCTGAAGAGTAACTTTTTTACACAAAGGGTAGTGGATATATGTAACAAACTGCCAGAGGGGGTAGTTGAGGCAGGGACTATCCAAACATTTAAAAGCAGTAAGAAGGTCACATGGATAGGACAGGTTCAGAGGGATATGGACAAAATGCTGGCAGTTGGTAGTTAGTGTAGCCAGTTGGGCCGAAGGGCCTGTTTCCACTCTGTTTCACTCTATGTTATGATTCAAAAACCGGACTCTTGGGTTTTTATTGCACAAGGATATGTGTATTGTACCAATATTCGAGTATTATTTATTGATTTTACTTCGGAGTCACGTGAGTGACTACGTGAAGACCCCGCCTGGACGCATGCGCGACATATCGTCGAACGCATTGCGGAAGCGACAGTCGGGAGGAGCGCCGCTCCTCCAGTGTAAGTTTAAAAGACAGAGGTAAGTCTTACCTTTCTGGTGAGCGTAGCGACTGCGCGTGTTTTGTGTTTCGGGAAACACCATGGAGTCGCGCAAGTCCAGGAGAGGAGCGGCAAAAACAGCAGCTATGGAAAGCAGCCAGCAGCGTGCCGTTTCTCCAGAGCTGCAGGTGCTACCAGCAGTTCCCGACTTCCCGCCGCGAGAGACCGAAGGTACGCCGCGGACCGGCAGCAAAGCCACCCGGAAGTCGGACAGGGCCGTTGACTCAGCTGGGTCCGGTCCTCAAGACACCACGTTTGCGGATAGCGACGGCGGGCGTCTTTCCCGCATGGAGCGGATGGTGGAGCAATTGCTCCAGCGTGACCTGCTTATGCAGGGGCAGAGTCACAGTGGGTCTCCTTGCAGACCCACGGCAGCATCCTTACTAGGGCTGCCAAATGTCTCACCCTCTTCGCAGGGGAGCATTAGGGGTCAGAGCTGGGCTGACCCTGAAGAAGGGGCAATGGCTGAACAGTCATCTGTGTTAGGGGTGCCAGAAGAACTACTGGGCATGGCAAACAAACATGCTGTGCCAACACAGAAAGGACTGCCCATACATCCAAAGCTGGCAGCCAGCATAAATTATATGGCTACAAACCAGCTGCAGGAGCAAGCCATTAATTCCACGGCTGAGAAATACCTTGCTCCAGAGAATTGCAATTCTCTTAATGTTCCAGCAGTCAACAACCCCATCTGGGGCAGTATGAGCCCATCCATAAGAAGCCAGGAGGTGAAGCTACAGAGGATCCTCAAACTGCTGGCTGCAGGGATCACAGCAGTGACCAGAACAGCTGATGGGGTGAAGTTGCCAGAAGAGCTACAGGATGCTCTAGTGTTACTGTGTAATACTCAGTTTGAAATCAACAACTATAGGAAGAGCATCATTAAACCAGCACTTAATCCCAAATTTGCGGGATTATGCAGGACCAGTAGTGCTCAGCCGCCAAATTTGCTGTTTGGGGACAACCTGTCGAAGCAGGTGAAAGAATTAGATGAAGAGGCCAAGGCCATAGGCCTGATCAAGGTGCCAAACACTTCGAAATCTCATTATCAACAGCGGCGGCACCCCTACACAACCACCAGACATCGATATAATGAAAGAACACCTGGTGGTGAAAGCTCGAGGGCCGGTCCACCTGCACAGCGGTCTTTTTTAGGCCATGGCCCAGCACGGCCTTCTTGGAAAATGCGCCACCCCCGCAACGAAGCAAAGAAACAAGGACAGAGACAACACACACAACACCGGCGGTAACCATGGAGGTAGGTGGGTCTGGTTGTCTCAAAAACATTGCATGTTTAGGTGCATCAAAAATTGGTGGAAGGTTGCACTTGTTTCATCACGTGTGGAGCACTTTTACATCTGATACTTACATACTCAAATGTATTCAGCGTTACAAACTAGAATTTGTGAACAAACTCCCCATCCCAGTTCAGCATACGCCTAGCCGGAAGTTCATACTTTCGCAAAAAGAGAAAACAGCAGGCCATGCTGAACTGTTGAGATTAATCAATAAAGGGGTAATTGAGAAAACAAACAGGGAATCTCAAGAGTTCGTATCTAATATATTTACAAAAAACAAAAAAGATGGCGGTTGCCGCATTATTATAGATTTGACCGAACTAAATAATTACATTCAGTTTACCCATTTCAAAATGGACACGTTTGTCACAGCCACACAGTTGATTTTTGATAGGTACTACATGGCTTGCATCGATCTTAAAGATGCATACTATTCAGTACCAATACACAAGGATTATCGAAAATACCTAAAATTTGTCGGGATGGGACAGCTATGGCAGTATAAGGCTTTACCCAATGGGTTATCATCAGCACCACGGCTGTTTACTAAATTGTTAAAACCAGCTTTAGCATACTTACGAGAACATAACCATATAGTCATGGCTTACCTTGATGATATTCTCATTGTAGGTGAAAATTAGTAAATGGCTACTTTGGCAGTATCAGCCACAAAACATCTTTTTCAAAAGCTGGGATTTATCATACATCCAGATAAATCAAAATTGGAACCGTCCACTATAATGGATTATTTGGGCTTCACTATTGATTCAGTGCGAATGTCTATCACCTTGCCACTACACAAAGTAACAGACTTGGTGATAGCATGCAAAAGCCTCACTGGCATCAGGGAACCATCTATTCGGCAAGTAGCCAGAGTGATTGGGAAGTTAGTGGCTGCGTTCCCAGCGGCACAATTGGGACCTCTCCATTATCAAAATCTGCAAAGAGCAAAAATTTCAGCTCTCAAAAATCATGCAGGCCATTTCGATAGGCCCATGGAACTACCAGAGAAAGCAAAATCGGAACTAAAATGGTGGATAGAAAATGTTCAGCATTGTTCTAACCCCATCACTATCATGAACCCCTCAGTTACATTACAAACTGATGCCAGTGCTAAAGGTTGGGGAGCAACTAATACCATCACAAGTTGTGGTGGCAGATGGAGTGCACAAGAATTAACCTTGTTCAAAGCAATAGGGATTAATTATTTAGAAATGCTGGGAGCATTTTATGGACTGAGGGCCTACTGCTCTGATATGCGCCAGTTGCATGTACGGTTACAAATTGATAATACCACAGTGGTGGCCTATATTAATCATATGGGAGGAATAAAGTCGATATCATGTGATGAATTGGCTAATAATATCTGGCACTGGTGTCTGGAAAGAGAGATTTGGATTTCAGCCACTTACCTCCCAGGTAAACAAAATACAGTGGCAGACACCAGATCAAGTAAATTCAACGACAACATTGAATGGATGTTGGATCGGAAAGTGTTTACAGATATTATAGAACGGTATGGGACACCAGATATCGACCTTTTTGCATCCAGACTTAATCACCAACTTCCAACATATGTTGCTTGGGAACCAGACCCAGGGGCAGCAGCGATGGACGTTTTCTCGCTGTATTGGGGAGATTTGTTTTGCTATGTATTTCCCCCCTTCTGCCTCATCAGTCGGGTCTTACAAAAAATTAAACAAGACTCCGCAACGGGTATTTTGGTTGTTCCCGACTGGCCTACCCAACCATGGTTCCCAGCAGTACAAAAGATGGCCTCAGAACCCTGCATCCGGATCAACAAACGGCCGAGTTTGTTGGTACACCCCGTGACAGGGGAAAGTCATCCGTGCCATGACCGCATGAATTTATTGATTTGCAGATTCTGAACAGGCCATTCCTGGGATACGGAACTCTCCGATAGGACGATCAATGCCATCTCAGCGTCGTGCAGGGAGTCCACGAGGAAACAGTACCTGACATATGTTAGGAAATGGGAAGAGTTCTGCACCAGGACGAACACTACATATGACTCAGCCACCATCACTGAAGTGCTGGAGTTTCTGGCCACCCTTCATTTCAATGAAGGATTGAGTTACAGTGCCATTAATTGTGCAAGAAGTGCCCTTTCTAATTATCTGGGCAGAGGGAGTGATCACTTGGCTATAGGATCACACCCACTAGTATCTAAACTTATGAGGGGTATATTTAATTCTAATCCCCCCAGGCCCAGATACACCCATACATGGGATATAGGCATCGTATTAACTATGTTACGAGGATGGACACCCATATCGGGGCTCACTCTGGACAAACTAACATACAAGATGGTAATGATAATGGCACTTGTAACGGCACAACGGGTCCAGTCCTTACACAAGCTAAATATGGATGCCATGTATATCACAAGTGGCAAGATAACTTTTCTAATACAGGGGTTACTCAAACAAGACAGACCTGGTTCTTCTGGCCAAAAATTAGAGTTTCTGGCCTATCCTGCAGATAGTCGGCTCTGCATTGTGACACATATTTTACAATACATAGAAGTCACCAAGACTCTAAGGGGCACGGAGAGAGCTTTACTCGTAAGCCATAAACGCCCTCACCATAAGGTCACAGCGCAAACCATATCCAGATGGTTAAGGGTGGTATTAGATGCAGCGGGGCTGGATACTAATGTTTTCAAATCTCATTCCACCAGGGCAGCATCTACATCGGCAGCTAGGATGATGGAAGTTCCTTTGTACCACATCCTTGCCACAGCGGGTTGGAGCAATGAACAAACTTTTCAACGCTTTTATAATAAACCCGTAGCCGTTCCTGACACGTTTGCAGGGAAAATTTTGAGTTCTGTAAAATAAATTACCCAATGTGGGGCATACTGTTAGGTATGAATAAATACCTTTTTTCTTTGTGTTTTCAGCACGGTGTCATGACTGACGTTCATCCTCTTTTCTCCTAGCATGGCAGGGTTTAAGCATGGACTCGTTCCAGGGCATGAAATCACAGAGCTTTGAAATCTTCACGTAGTCACTCACGTGACTCCGAAGTAAAATAGTAAGATTAAATGAGAACTTACCAGTTTGAAGTTTGATCTTTATTTTATGAGGAGTTACGATGAGGGATTACGTGCCCTCCGCTCCCAAAACCCTCGATTATAAAGATAAACTGGTATGGAGGTTCTCTCTTATCTTACTATATTAGTCACTCTGTTATCTGTGATTTCACACCACTGCTTTGAAGAATGTCGCGCATGCGTCCACGCGGGGTCTTCACGTAATCCCTCATCGTAACTCCTCATAAAATAAAGATCAAACTTCAAACTGGTAAGTTCTCATTTAATCTTACTATTTTATTTGTTTAGAGGGGGTGGGGTAGCTCTCTTGCTGAATGAAATTCAGTCCTTACCGAGGGGCGACATAGGATCAGAAGATGTAGAATCATTGTGGGTATAGCGGAGGAATTGTAAGGGTAAAAAGACGCTAAATGGGAGTTAACCTCAATCCTTTTCGAATGACTATCTACTCGTACCAGAAAGAGAACATTACCCTTTTCACAAAAATCTACATGAACTCTCTGAAAAGGTCTACTTGGCCATGATCAGGGTTGCAGTGGTGTGTTTGGTGGTTTACACCGGCAATTTTGGCAGACACTACATTTGCTCACCAGTGACTCGATATCACTGTCAATACCAGCCCAATACACAACACTTCTGGCAATTGACTTCATGCTTTCTATGTCAGGATGTTCGGCATGAAATTCATTCATAATTTTGTTTCTCAAAGACTGGTACAACCACTCTGTAACCGCACTTAGTGCATCCTCCCTCACATGATAATTCATGGCGTCGATTATGGAAAGACTTCAGCTCTGAGTTCAGAACAGAGTTGAATCCACTATCAATTTCAGTCCAAATGTTAAATGTCTGTTCATAGACCCACTTCAACACATTGTCTTTCTCTGTTTCTGCTGCAATGTCTGTTGTGGTCATCGGAAAGTCTTCATCTACAAATTGCAGTGTGTAGATTGAGTTCTCACTTCCCACATCAGAGTTCTCATGGGGCAACCTGGACAACGCATTTGCAACTGCGTTGCACTTGGAGTTTCTGTGCTCAACCTTGTAGTCATATTGGGACAGCAAAATTGTCCAGCGCTGCATCCTTGATGCCGCCATGGAAGGTATAGTTGACTTGGGACCAAGTATCACTAGTAGTGGCTTGTGATCAGTCACTCGGGTGAATGGTCTGCCGAGAAGAAACTGATGGAATTTCTTGATTACGAACACCATGCTGAGTGCTTCCGTTCATGCGGTGATAGGGTGCGGGATGCAAAAGCAATAGGCTTTTCCTGTCCGTCATTCATTATGTGGGAGATCACTGCACCTACACCATAACTTGAAACATCACAAGCAAGTTTCATCTCGCGTGTCGTATCGTAATGAACAAGGAGTTTGTCACTTCTCAAGTTTTCCTTGCCATATGTTCGTTGCTGTTCCTTTCCCCATGTCCATTTCACATCTTTTTGTAGCAGATGATGTAGTGGCTTTAGCACAGTTGCTAAATCTGGAAGGAATCGTGAATAGAACTGCACCATCCCAAGGAATAATCATAGCTCTGACACGCTGTTGTGTATTGGAGCATGCACTATTGCTTCCACATTTGCCTTCAAAGTGCGAATTCCATTGGCATCTACTTTGAGTCCAAGGTAGACCACCTCCCGCAGATTGTTGGTTTCCTGTCTTTAGCTTGGCCCGACGTGCTGAGGCGATATGGCATTTCTTCTGGCAGTTATTGCACTTGGCCATTTTAAACTGACAAAATTGGGATGAGTGATTACCGTTGCAACAGTAACAGCTATCTGAATTCGGCTCCCCGCCATACTTTGGTGTTGGTTTAACGCTTCATGGTTTGGCCATAGGCACTGCCTTGTGACTGTAAACGGCCACTGCAGTCTGGTGGATGAAACTCGCGAGCATTCTTTGATGCCATCCCCATTGTGGTAGCAATCTTGCATGCTTTTTCGAATGTAAGCTCTGGAGTGTTCATGAGTTTGGTCTGAATTCGTTCATCCACTAGACCACAAATAAATCTGTTGCATAGTGCGCGTACGAGAAAGGTTCCAAAGTTACAGTGCACAGTTAAATTTTTCAATGCTACGATGTATTCATTGATTATCTCATTCTGCTTCTTGTTTCTAGCGCCAAATTTATAGCTTTCTGCAATTTCCAGAGGTTTTGGTTTGAAATGCTTCTCCAACTTCTTCATAATGTCATTGAATTGCACATCTTTTGCCTTTAAGGGTGCAAGGAGATTCACGAGTGTGCCGTACACTTCAGGACCGATCTCTGTGAGCAGAATCAATTTCATGCATTCGCAAACGGCCTTATTTGTTTCAGTCACTATCTCTCCTTCACCACTAATCTTCCACTATTTGCTCTCTCCATATAGGAACTGAACGGCTCTCTACTCTTGTCAAAAGTGCCAAGGTTTCTGATGTAGCCCGTGGACGATGCCATTGTGTCGTTCTCTCGGTTTTTTGTTTTAAACTCCATTCAAAAATACCAATTTCCTGTCTGTTCTGGTGTAACAATTCACCTAAAACTGTACAAAGGCTATCAACCTAAGGAACATGACCAAAAAACTTATTCTAAAATGTTATACAATCGACATCTTGCCACGCAGACAAAACATAGAGATAGCCTGACAAACTCACCGATTTGTACTGCTGTTGTTTTTTTTTTTTGTAAAATATTTTTATTAGAAGTAAATACATATTAAGAAGGAATAACATAAAATCAAAAAAAGAAAAAAAAACATATTATTCGTCATACATTCTTAATATTTTTAAAGTTTACAGTCGTTCTTATTTATACTTCTCTATATTTTTTATTATTTTATAACAGAAAGAAAATAGGAAAGAGAAATAATAAAAAGAAATAAAATAGAAGTAGAAAATCAATAAAATGAGTGTAGTATAAAGCACGATATTCTTCATTGGAGATATATGCGTGGTCTATTGTATATATTTCTTCATCTATTCCTTCATTCAGGCTTCAGTCAGGCCCTCGAACCGGACCTCCTTGACCCTTTAAGTATTCAATAAATGGAGACCAAATTCCTCTGAATTGATCTAGCTTGTCCAAAAGGACAAGTCTTAGTCGTTCCAGATGAAGTGTCTCCGACATTTCTGTAATCCACATTTTGATTGTGAGGGATGTAGGACCTTTCCAAAATCTTAGTATTAGTTTTTTACCGATTATTAAACTATGACCAATAAAAAATATTTGCTGTGTTGTTAGTAGATGATCCATTTCTATTATTCCTAATATAATTAATTTTGAGTCTGGAGTCAAATTTGCATTAACTACTTTTGAAATTAAGTTAAAAAATTTTATCCAAAAATTAGTAATTTTTATACATTTTGTGAATGAATGCGTTAGATTAGCTTCTAAATGCTGACATTTGTCACATATAGCAGAAACATTTAAAAAAATTCTGTTTAATTTGGATTTCGAAAAGTGTAATCTATGTAAAACTTTAAATTGTATCAGGGAATGTCTGGCATTTAATGAGCAGTGGTGTATATGTTGTAAACTTTCATTCCATACTTCTACACTAATTGTTTGTCCTAATTCGTCTAAAATTTCTGTCTTTCTATTTCTAAAATTCTGTGTATTTGATTTAACATTGTCTCCAATTTGTAAATATCTAAAGTACTCTTTTGAGTGTAATCCATAATTTTGTTGTAATTTCTGAAATGAAAGGAATAAACTTTCCCTATAGAGATCACCCATCTTATTTATTCCATAGTTCTTCCATTTAAAAAACCTTTATCCATCATTGAAGGTTTAAAAGTGATGTTATTTGCAATGGGAAGAGCCAGTGGTATACTTTCTAATTTTAATGTTTTCTTTAATTGTTTCCAAATACGTATGCCACTTTCTATTATTGGATTTCCTCTATAACTTTTTTTTTAATGAATTTTAGTATTAGCAAATAAAATCAAGCGAATTTCAAAAGGTGAACAATCTTCCTTTTCCATTTTTTAACCAGTTTGGTTGTTTATCTACTTCTTCCAACCAAAAGTTCATATTTTTAATATTAACTGCCCAATAATAATACATAAAATTTGGTAATGCAAAACCTACATTTATTTTTGATTTACATAGATATTTTTTTATTTATTCTATGGCTCCTATAATCCCAAATAAAGTTGGTAACTATAGAGTCCACTTTCTTAAAACATTTTTTAGGAAGATATATCGGGATCAGTTGAAACAGGTATAAAAATTGCGGAAGAAAAATCATTTTTATCGCATTCATTCTACCTAGCATTGAAGTAGGTAATGTTTTCCAATATAGGATATTCTTAAGTAGTTTATTCAATAGGGGTGGGAAATTAGATTTAAATAAAGAATCATATCTTTTTGTTACATGCATTCCAAGATATTTGATTTTTTCATTTGCTATCTTAAAAGGATATTGTTGTAATATATGTGAGTTGTTTCCCATTATTGGCATCAGTTCACTTTTATTCCAATTAATTCTGTATCCTGAAATCAATCCAAATTGAGTTATTAAATCTAATAAGTTAGGAATACTAATTTCCGGATTTGTAATATAAAGTAATACATCATCTGCGTATAAAGAGATTTTATTTTCCGTTTCTTTGGTTTCATACCCATATATTTCAGGATGTAATCTGACACGCTGAGCTAATGGTTCAATTGCCAGTGCGAACAGTAGTGGAGATAGAGGACAACCTTGTCTACAGCCACGGAATAAATTAAATTTAGTTGTTAACATTTGATTTATTAATATTCTAGCTGTTGGCTTGGTATATAGTAGCTTAACCCACGTTATAAACTTCTCTCCCAACTGAAAAGTTTCCATAATCGAAAATAAACAAGACCATTCAATCTGATTGAAAGCTTTCTCTGCATCCAACGAAATAATTGATAGATCTTTATTAATGTTTCTTTTCGAGTATATAATATTGAATAATCTTCTTAGGTTGTTTGAGGAGTATCGTTTTGGTATAAATCCTGTTTGGTCTGAATGAATTACTTTATTAATCACTGTATTTAGTCTTTGTGCAAGTATTTTAGTTAATATTTTTTGATCAGTATTTAAAAGAGCTATGGCTCTATATGACCCTGGATCATCCAGATTTGTTATCTAATTTAGGTATAAGTGTTATAATAGATTCATTTAATGTCATCCTACTCGGCCCTTCGGGCTCCATCAAAACGAAAGCAGGCAGCCTTGGAAGCCTAACCTCTTTACTCAAACCTCACGTCAAAAACCTTGGTGTGATATTTGACTTTGCATTGAAGTTTGACAAACAAGTCAATGCTGTGGGAAAAGCTAGCTTCTTCCTGCGTCGCACGATAGCTAAAATAAAACCATTCCTCAAATTCGACGACCTTGAAAAGGTCATCCATGCATTTTCTCCTACCGCCATCATTACTGCAACTCCCTTTACACTGGCATCAGCCAATCATGCCTGTCCTGCCTGCAGTTGGTCCAAAACGCAGCATTGAGACGACTGACGGGCACCCAAAAAAGGGACCACATCACCCCGATTCTGGCCACTCTCCACTGGCTCCCAGTGCGGTTCAGAATCAATTTATTTATTTATTTTAAAATCTTTTTTTTTCACAAGCAAAAACAAAACATCACAAAAAAACCCTAATAATGATAAACATAACAGTGATATTGATACATAAGGATAAGGATTACACTAATAACAAGTATAACCTAAATATGAGTCCAGTTCTAAACCTTTTGTCCAAAACGTAAGATTGCGAGCATTAACTGCCCAATAGTAGAATCTAAGGTTCAGCAGTGCCAAACCACCGTCTTTTTTGGATTTCTGTAAGTATGTTTTACTTTGTCTGGAATTTTTATTCTGCCATATATATGAAGACGTTTTGGAGTCAATAATATCAACGAAAAATTTAGCAATAAAAATTGGTATCACCTGAAATAAATACAAACATTTAGGTAGGATAAACATTTTAATAGCATTGATTCAGCCGATTAGAGATAAGGACATAGGTGACCATTTAGTAAACTGTTGTCTGATGTGGTCAATGAGGGGCGTAAAATTGGCTTTAAAAGATCGTTGTGTTTTTTGGTAATCTTAATGCCTAAATAAGTAAAACAGTCGGTAGTCAATCTAAATGGAAACTGTCCATAATTCGAAATTTGATTGTTTAATGGAACAAGCTCACTCTTACTAAGATTTAGTTTATAACCAGAAAAACTACTAAATTGATTAAGTAGTGCTACTATTGCAGGAATTATTTTTACCGGGTTAGAGATAAATAATATCAGATCATCTGCATAGAGAGATAGCACGAATGTGGCAGCATGCTGTAAGTTTTAACGTTGTTTACTCCCTTAACTTTTAACTCCTTGCCTACGACTTTTAATGTTACTTGTTATTACTTGATTTCAAGACACGGTCTAACCTTTTTTAAAGTGTTGATAACACTTTTATAGGCTTCGATCAAGTAAAGGATGGAGGCAAGAGCGAAAAAGCATCTCCAAGGGAGGAGCATGTGGAAGGCGCAGACTCTGACTGGTACCTTCGAAGCAATATCGAAAATGAACGGAGAAATGAACACAAGATTCTGCGGTTTGGAAGAAATTATGAAAGGAATTTCGAGCAAATTGAAGGAAGTTCAAGACAAGCTGATTATGTTACAAGATGAATCTCGTGAACAGAAGGAACAAATTGATAACTTTTGAACCTTGGGTCAGGAAAGAGATTTGAAGATTGAAATACTGGATCGGAAAATAAACAAAAATACTCGGGCACTCGAGCAATACAAGGATGTTACTTATGTTTACCAAAAACATGGATCTAGGAAACAGAAGCCGTGACTGAATCTGCAAATTGTTGGTTTGTCTGAAGGTCAAGAAGGGGATAATGTTATAAATATGTCTCTAAAATGATAAAGGAGACTTTTAAAATCGAGAAGTATGAAAATCTTCCAATTTTCGTCAACGCACACAGTCGGGAAGAAAGCTGGTCTCAAAAAGAAAGTTAAATATTTAGGTATTTATGTAACTAAGGGGTATAGCTCTTTATTTAAATCAAATTTTCTACCTTTAATGAATAAACTAAATAAGAATATTCAATACTGGAAAACACTTCCTATCTCAATGTTCGGTAGAATTAATGCTATAAAAATGATTTTTCTACCGCAATTATTGGAACTATTTCAATCCATCCCGATATATATTCCAAAATCTTTTTTATTAAAAGTAGACTCCACTGTTACAAGTTTCATCTGGGACTACAAGAATCATAGAATAAATAAAAAACATTTATGTAAATCAAAGATTAATGGAGGTTTAGCTCTACCAAACTTTTTGTTCTATTTCTGGGCAGTTTATATTAAAAACATGAAGTTTTGGCTGGAAGAAATGGATCAACAACCAGATTGGTTAAGGATGGAAAAGGAGGACTGTCTACCTTTTGAAATAGGTTCGATTATATTTGTACCGACAAAATTGCACAAAAAAAACTTATGGGGAAAACCCTATAATATATAGTGGTATACGAATCTGGAAACAACTTAAAAAGGCTCTAAAACTGGACAATATACCACTCTACCTCCCTATTTTAAATAATCCCTTATTCAAACCTTCCATACTAGATAAAAGGCTTTATACAATGGAAAAACTATGGAATCAAAAGGGTGGAACACCTTTACAAAAAAGGCACTTATCTCTCATTTCAAGAACTGCAACAGATTTATGGGTTACACTCAAATAATTTTTTTCGATACTTACAACTCAGAGATTATGTTAGGTCAAATACACAAGATTATAGGAATAGGGAACCAGAAATCTTAGATGAATGTCTGAATAAACATCCTAATACAGAAAAATTAATAACTTATATTTACAACACCCTTTTAGATAGTGAGATACCATCAACGGAATCATATAGACACACATGGGAAAATGAAATAAATCAATCCATAACGAAAGATTTATGGGATAAAAGTTTACAATACATACATCAATGCTCGCTAAATTCCAGACACGCTCTAATACAATTTAAAGTTTTACATAGATTACATTATTCCAAAGTTAAACTAAATAGAATCTTCCCACAAATATCGTCTACCTGCGATAAATGTCAACATCTAGAGGCTAATTTAACACATACTTTTGCAAATTGTATAAAAATTAAGAATTTCTGGACTGAGATTTTTAAAATAACTTCTGAAGTTATTAATACTAAACTGGATCCGGACCCAAAATTAATAATACTTGGAACATCAGAACAAAGTTTAACTCTTACAACAAGCCAAAGAAATTTCCTAGACTACAGTATAATAATTGGGAAGAAATTAATATTAAAATTTTGGAAAGGCCCTATATCCCCCACAATTAAAATGTGGATTATGGAAATGTCGGAGACCCTACACCTGGAAAGAATCAGATTTGCCTTATTGGACAAACAATAAGTTTTTGTTAGAACATGGTCTTCTTTCATTGATTACTTAAAAGGGTAGAATGGTTCGGCAGGGAACCCTAACTGAAACTTGGATTTAGGAATAGATGAAAAGTTATATCTTATACTCTTTGATCTTATCTCCTACGATGTATTAATAGTAAATTATTCCTTTCTTTATGATTTTCTTCTTTGATATAGATTATTATTCTATTTTTCCTACTGCTCTCCTCTATAAAAAAAAACTATTAGAGTCAAAATGATACAACTGATAATATTAATAATGTATGCTTGTTGAACATGAAATATTTCTATCATAATATATGTTTGCTAATCCACTGTCTAAATACTCTAATAAAAAAATATATATTCAAAAAAAAAAAAAAGAAAGAAACTGAGACACCTGATCGTTCGGTTTCACTTTCTGCAAACGAAGGAGAATATCCTCCGAGCAGCAAAAAAGTCGGGCATGGTTGAATATGAAGGATGCAAGTTTCGGCTTGTTACTGATTACTGCCGTGAGCTTATGGGACTGAGAATGCCTTTCCATAATGTAATGTCTGAGATGTTTAAGAAACAGCCGCACCCTTCCTTGCTCTATCCAGCTAGACTGCGTATTCGACTCCCTAATGGTAACAACCAATTTTTTAACAATCCGCAAGAAGCTTCCAGCTTTCTGGAGGCTTATGGGGCTGAAGCTGCGACGAGGAGTTATTGATAGCCGACTGAGTTACATTCGGAGATTGTTATTGTTCCTATTTTGACAATATATCGTTCTATAAATGATTAAGAATTTAATTGGTTGAGTTATTTTCTAATTCGTTTTTAGAATTTTAGTATGATGGTATCAAACCATAACTTTTACTTCTCTAAGATACTGTTAATTTAATGTAATGGTATTATATATTAACTTTTAAGATCTTCTTTGTTAGCTTTTCCACTTTTAAAATGTCCACGAAAGGATATTCCCCTGACTTTAGACAAATAAAGTGAAGCAGTTCTTGTTTTTCACAGTTTGCACATACTTTGACCTTGGATAAACAATATGAAGTAGTTCTTGTTTTTCACAATTAGCATGTACTTTTTAACCAAAATATTAATTAGTTTTGGCTATTGAGTGGTAAATATAGCTTCTTTTTACATTAGGAGCTGTCATTGGAAGAAATACGGGTAGGGGAGGGATTAGGTAGCATACTCACTGTCTACTGGTCAGTTTCGGTGGGGGGTGGGGTGGAACTGCATAGGTGGGGGGGGGAACTTTTAGTTTAGTTTGTTCTATCTGGGCAGAGTATGAACCTCAAAAATGTCTGAAATGTCGTCACTTCTGGCTCCACCTTAGATTTTTCTCCTTCAGTATCATGAACTGCTATAGTCTACGAAATTAACCCTTTACATTCCACATGATTTTTACAAACAATATGCATAAAGTTATTAACTTCCTTTCATGGAATGTTAATGGTTTGAACCATCCCATTAAGATGATTTTTTTTTTAAAGTTCTTGGTAGACTAAATGCTCAGATTATCTTTGTTCAGGAAACTCATGTAAGGAAAGACGACAATCAATGATTCTTTATGTTTTGGAGAGGACAGCAGTTTCATTCAAATTCACAGGTGAAGGTGAAAGGAATCTCTATTTTTATTGACTCCTCAATTTTGTTTGTTCATTATGAAACAATTTCTGATCCATATGATAGATTTTTGATGATCACTGGTGTTCTTCATAACCAAAAAGTTGTTATGGTGAATGTTTATGCGCATAATATTGATCACCCTGAGTTTAAGCTGTTAATAGCATCCTTTCCTAATTAAAATGAATATCTTTTGATTATTGCTGTTTGAACCCCTCAATGGTCAGATCTACATCTGACCATGCGCTTCCAAATAAATCAACTTGTTTTATCAATTATTTTTTACTTGACTCTGGAATGCTAGAAGTCTGGAGATTCCTACAACCAAATTATAAAGAATCTTCTTTTTTCTCTCATGTATATCATAGTTGCTCTAGGATTGACTACTTTATAATAGATTCTCGGCCAGGTTCATCGGTCACTGCGTGTGAGTATGATGCAATTGCTAGTTCAGATCATGCCCAATTAAACTATCAATCAAACCACCTGCTCCCAAGTTTAGTGCTAAACAATGGTGATTTAATACTACTTTGCATCAAGATTTAAATTTTGTTAATTTTATTAAAGATCAGATTGCTTTCTTCTTCTTAACAAACTCTACTGAAGAAATATCCAATGGTGTAGTCTGGGATGCTTTTTAAGACATATATTCATGGACAATTTAAGGCATATATTCATGGACACATTATTTCATACTCCACGGGATTTAAAAAAAAACTAAAAATGAAATACTTAAGCCACAGCAGGAGCACTGTGTGCAATTCTGGTCACCACACTACAGGAGGGACAGGAATGCTCTGGAGAGGGAGCAGGAGATAAGCACATGAAGTATCAAACGTGAAGATTAATGCAAAAAACTTGAAGAGTCTTGACCCGAAACATCACTTGAGGATCCAATGACAAAGTGGCAGGTTGAACCAGACAGATGGTCAGCATGGTGGGCCACATGGAATGTCTCTGTTCTGTCCGCTCCATAGCTCGATCAGTCATCACTACAGAGGATACGCAGAGACTCCCAGTGATGGTGACAAATCAGGAACTGGAAGTAAGGTAACACAAAAAAACCTACAATCAGCAAGGAATTGTCACTGAGCATATTGTTGCAGCTGTGGGCAAAGTAGTCTCTGGAACATCTTCCCATCCCAGTGTTGTCAAAAAAAAAACAACTTGTGAGTTAGTTGATACTTGGCTTTTTGTTAGTTTGCAAAAATCCCCAGCTTGGTGATTTTGGACACCACTGCATCCTCTGGACACCACAAAGGGAACTATTGAACTTTATATTTAAAAAAAATGTGGAAGAGGAAAAGCAGGAAAATCCAGGCTAGTTAGCTCAGCCACCTGTCACAGGAAACATAGAATCATAGAAACATAGAAAATAGGTGCAGGAGGAGGCTGATCGGCAGATCAGGCCAGCACCGCCATTCATTATGATCATGGCTGATCGTCCCCAATCAATAACCCGTGCCTGCCTTCTCCCCATATCCCTTGATTCCATTAGTCCCTAGAGCTCTATCTAACTCTCTCTTAAATCCATCCAGTGATTTGGCCTCCACTGCTCTCTGTGGCAGGGAATTCCACAAATTGACAACTCTCTGGGTGAAATAGTTTTTTCTCACCTCAGTCTTAAATGGCCACCGTTTTATTCTAAGCCTGTGGCCCCTGGATCTGGACTCGCCCAACATTGGGAATTTTTTTCCGCATCTAGCTTGACCAGTCCTTTTATAATTTTATATGTTTCTATAAGATCCCCCCTCATCCTTCTAAACTCCAGTGAATACAAGCCTAGTCTTTTCAATCTTTCCTCATATGACAGTCCTGCCGCCCCAGGGATCAATCTCGTGAACCTACGCTACACTGCCTCAATCACAAGGATGTCCTTCCTCAAATTAGGAGACCAAAACAAAGACCAGCATTCCATTAGCTTTCTTCACTGCCTGTTGTACCTTCATGCCAACTTTCAGTGACCGGTGTACAAGGACACCCGGGTCTCGCTGCACCTCCCCTTACCTAACCTAACCTAACCCCATTGAGATATTAATCTGCCCTCTTGTTTTGCCGCCAAAGTAGATAACCTCACATTTATCCAGATTATACTGCATCTGCCACGCATCTGCCCACTCCCTCAACCTGCCCAGGTCACCATGTTAGCTGTTATTAATAAAGACATAATAACAAGGCACCGAGTAAGTAGCAATTCCACTGGGTAAAGTTAAGGGGGGGGGGGGGGGGGGGCGGGGAGTAGGAAGAGAGACTTTTGGGACTATATTGAATCCTTGTAATTTGTTGGCGCCCTATACGTATGCAATATAAAGAATTTCACTGTACATGTGACAATAAAGTATCAATAAATCAATCAATCCACCAGGATACACAAGACATAGTGAGGCTCTGGTCAGAAAAAGCAAGGCATGCAAAGGGAACTGGGATCAGGTGAATCTCCTGAGGAGTATCAAGGATGCAGAAGTACACCTAAGATGAAAATCAAGAGGGCAAAAAGGGAATGAGAGAGCTTTGGCTGATAAAGTTAAGGGAATACTAAGATATTGTTTTAGTATATTCAGAGCAAAAGGGTAACTACAGAGAGAATAGGGTGCCTAGAACGTCAATGTGAAAGTGTGTGTGAAATCACGACTAATGGGCGGGGACCTAATTGAATATTTTTCATCTATATTTCCATGGAGATTATATGAACTGGAGAATTCATGGAAGAGTACAGTAATGCGTTGAAACATATCCACAATATGAAAAAGGCAGTGCTGTCTGATTTAAAGATCATCAAACAGTTATCATGGGTGACTCTAATCTTCATATAGATTGGGTATGAATTGGTAACCGCTGAGGAGGATTTCCTGGAACGTATACGGGATGTTTATATAAGCCAATATGTAGAGGAACCAACTAGAGGCCAGCTCATCCTAGACTGGATATTATGTAATGAAGAATGATTAGTTACGATCTGGTTGTGCAAAGCACTTTGGGCAACAGTGAACATATTATGCTGGAATTCTGCATTAGGATGGAGAGTGACACGGTTATTCAGAGACTAGGGTCCTGAACTTAAAGAAAGGAAACATTGATGCTATGAGACGGGATTTGGCTAGGATAGACTGGCAAATTATACTTAAAGTGTTGACAGTGGAGATGCAATGACAAAGATTTATAGATCGCAGAGATGAAGTCCAAAAAA
Source organism: Okamejei kenojei (assembly GCA_035221665.1). Lineage (NCBI taxonomy): Eukaryota > Metazoa > Chordata > Chondrichthyes > Rajiformes > Rajidae > Okamejei > Okamejei kenojei. The sequence continues at coordinate 520,751 of CM069172.1, forward strand.
ATTGTTCATCCCTGTCAGGCGAAAAATAAAACGGGGAAGGCGGCTCAACCATGGCTAACGAGGGAAATCAAGGAAGAGGCATATAAATTGGCCATAGAAAGCAGAAATCCGTAGGACTGGGAGAAATTTAGAATTCATCAGAGTAGGACAAAGGGGTTAACTAAATCACAGGAAAAAGAGCATGAAAGAAAGCTTGCGGAGAATATAAAAACTGACTGTGACAGCTTCTTTAGATATGTAGAAAGGAAAAGATTAGTGAAGACAAATGTAGTTCCCTTACATCAGAGACAGGTGAATTTATAATGGGAAATAGGGAAATGGCAGAATAATTAAACAGATAATTTGTTTGTGTCTTCCTTGGTGAAGACAGAACCAATCTCCCAGAAATACTAGGGGGCCAAGGATCTAGTGGGAGGGAGGAACTAAAGAGAATCCACATTGGTCAGGAATTTGTATTAGGTAAACTTTTGGGTCTGAAGGCAGATAAATCCCCAGAGCCTGATGGTTTGCATCACAGAGTACTCAAGGAGAAGGCCCTAGATTTTTTTTTTTTTAATTTTATTTTTATTTTTTTTAAATTTCAAAATATACTTTATTGAAATGATAAATATATACAATACATTGACCTTGCGGAAAATCCATCCGACATTTTCGGAGGCTGTACAATATATCAATACAGTTTAGACATGTCTTTTCCCCAAATTTCCACAAATCAGTCTCCCACTCGTGCCACAATGGCGTGGGATACCTTCCCTTATATTGAGGGGCATCTCCACCATTCCATACCCCCCATGTCCAGCAGCGGAAGGACCTTAGACTGTGGCCCTCCCCCACCGAGCCTTGCGTTGGCGGCATCGAGCTTCAGTGCGTCCCTCAGCACGTACTCCTGCAGTCTGCAGCGGGCCAGTCGGCAACATTCCCTGACGGACATCTCGCTCTGCTGGGTGGTGGACAATGCTCGGGCAGACCAAATGGCGTCTTTTACCGAGTTGATGACCCTCCAGCAGCACTCGATGTCAGTCTCTGAATGTGTCCCTAGGAACACTCCGTAAATCACCGAGTCCTCTGTGACGGAGCTGTTCGGGATAAAGCGTACCAGGGACCCTTCTCTTTTAGCAAACCCACACTCTGTAAAGAGGTGGGCAACCGTCTCCTCTCCATAGCAGCCGTCCCGAGGGCAGCGTGCGATGGCAGTGAGGTTCCGACGGTGCAGGAAGGATCTGACTGGGAGGGCTCCCCTCACCGCCAGCCAAGCCAGGTCTTGGTGCTTGTTGGTCAGTTCTGGCGATGAGGCATTTTAACAGACAAGCTGGGCAGTCTGCTCAGGGAACCACACCACTGGGTCCTTAGAGTCCTTTCCCTGCAGTGCCTGCAGGACATTCTGTGCTGACCACTGCCCGATGGACATGAGGTCAAAGGTGTTGGTCCGGAAGAACCCTTCCACCGACGACAGATGGGGCGGCAATGTCCAGCTGACTGGCACATTGCGTGGCACCTGTGCCAGGCCCAACCTTCTCAACACCGGGGACAGGTAGAACCTCAGCAGGTAGTGACACTTGGTGCCCACGTGCCTTGGCTCTACACTCCGCCTGATGCAGCCACACACGAAGGTGGCCATCAGAATGAGGGCGACGTTGGGCACGCTTTTACCCCCGTTGTCTGCCGACTTGTACATTGTGGCCCGTCGCACCCGGTCCATCCTCGACCCCCAGATGAACTGGAAGATGGCCCGGATTATCCCTGTGGCGGAGGAGGGAGGGACAGGCCACACTTGTGCCAAGTACAGCAGCCCCGAGAGCACCTCACACCTGATGACCAAATTCTTTCCCGTTATGGAGAGGGAGCGTTGCCTCCACAGCTCCAGCTTTCTCCCCACCCTGGCTATCCGCTCCAGCCAATTTTTGTTACATGCCTCAGCCCCCCCGAACCAGATCCCCAGCACCTTCAAGAAGTCAGGCTTGATGGTGAAGGGGACGGAAGATCTGTCGGGCCAGTTGCCAAAGAGCATGGCCTGCGGTTCACCCTGGCTCCCGTGGCCGACTCAAACTGGTCGCAGATACTAATCAGTCTGCGGACCGACCCTGGATCCGAGCAGAAGACAGCGACGTCGTCCATGTACAGGGAGGTCTTTACTTGAATGCCCCCACTGCCTGGCAATGTCACTCCTCTTATGCCCGCATCCTTCCTGATGGATTCAGCAAAAGGTTCAATACAGCAGACAAACAAGACAGGAGAGAGAGGGCAACCCTGCCTAACTTCAGACCTTACAGGGAAACTGTCTGATTCCCACCCGTTGATTTGGACTGCACTACGGATGTTGGTGTAGAGCAGTTTGATCCAATTCCTGATTCCCTCCCCAAAACCCATTTTGGAGAGCACGTCCCTCATGTACGTGTGCGAAATCCTGTCGAAGGCCTTCTCCTGGTCCAAGCTGACTAGGCAGGCATCCATCCGTCTGTCCTGCACGTAGGCGATGGTATCTCTCAGCAGCGCTAGGCTGTCTGAGATTTTCCTGCCAGGGACAGCACAGGTTTGGTCCGGGTAGATCACCTGTCCCAGAGCAGACTTGACCCGGTTGGCGATGGCCTTGGACAGGATCTTGTAGTCTACATTTAAGAGTGTTATGGGTCTCCAATTCTTTATGTCCTTCATCTCCCCCTTCTGCTTGTAGATTAGGGTGATGTTGCCCTTCCTCATGGAGTCTGACATGCTACCAGCTAGAAGCATGTCGTTGTGCACTTCTAGCAGGTCCGGGCCCATCCAGTCCCACAGAGCCAAATACAACTCGGCCGGCAAGCCATCGCTTCCGGGAGTTTTATTCGAGTCAAAGGAACGGATGGAGCCAGTCAGCTCCTCTAGGGTCAGTGGTTGGTCCAGACTCCCCCGCTTGCAGTCCTCCAAGACCTCCGCGATTGAGGACAGGATGTTCTGGGAGGAGGTACTGTCTGTGGTCTTTTGGTCATACAAATCTGTATAAAAGGATTTGCAGATCTTCAGCATGTCTGTCTGTGAGGATGCTACCGTGCCGTCCTCCTCCCTAAGGCTGTTCATCACAGAGCTCCCCCTGTGAACCTTATGGAAGAAGAAACGTGAGCACGTCTCATCCTGCTCCACATGGCGGACCCTAGATCAGAAGATGATCTTGGAGGATTCGGAGGTGAAGATTTGAGCTTGCCGGTCCTTCAACTCTCTAAGTTCCTCCCTCACATCCACCCCGCTCGACTACAGAAGGAGCAGTTGCTGCAAATCTGTCTGGAGTTGGCACAATTCCCTCTGGCTCTGTCTTGCTCTCTGAACCCATTTAATTATGAAGAACCTCTTAATGTTCTCCTTGGTTGCTTCCCACCAGAGTGTGGGGGAGTCAAAGAGGGGCCTCACCGTTCTCCAACATGCGTAGTCCCTCTTTAGCTCCTCGCCATTCTCTGGGGTCAACAGTTTCATGTTTAACTTCCACGTCCCTCTGCCTGCCTTCCGGTCCTCCTGTAGGTGACAGGAAGCCTGAAGGAGGCAGTGGTCGGAGAAGAACACTGGCGTGAGGTCAGTGTGTCTCACCATGACTGCCTTCGTCGTGAAGACAAAGTCTATCCGAGATCGGGCTAAACCGTCCGATCGCTGAAGGCGTTACGCAGCTTTGTGTCTTTTACCATCTCCATCAGTAACTTGGACGTGCTGTCCAGTCTGCTGTCGGCACTGCCGGATCGTCCTGCCGCATCAATGATGCAGTTGGTCACCGGCCAGAACGAGCTGCCGGGACGTGGCCAGCAGCACTGGGAGCTGCTGGAGAACGGCCAGCCTCTCGCTCTGCATGGGTGAGGCATACACATTTATCAGCCGGAGCGGAGAGCCACGGTACATAACATCCATCACGAGGAGACGCCCTCCAACCACTTCCTTGACCTCAGTGATGGTGAAGTTCCCTCCCCGCTGCAAAATCCCCAGGCCGGAAGCACGACAGTCATTTCCCCCCGACCACACCGACAGTCCGTGGGGCCACCATCGCGACCACCTCCGATAGCAGCGGAGGTGTGGCAGCCCGCACTCCTGAAGAAAAGTCACATCTGCCTTGACCTTGGCCAGGTAATGTAAGGCATTAACACATCGCGCAGTGCTCTTTATACTGCGCACGTTTAAAGATGCCAGTTTGAGCTCCATTGTCTTTAGAGTCACTGACCATTTCCATGTCCCCTCATTCCCACCGCTTTGGTGAATTGCCTCAGCTTTCCTGGGCTCAGGAATCCAGCAGTGAGGTGAGTTTCAGGTGGCGTAACCAAAGGTGTCGTTGGGGGGGGGGGGGGGGGGCTTCTCGTTCCACCCCCTTTTGGGCATGCCGCTTCCTTTGTCTCCTGTAGCTGGGGCCCAATGGCCTCTGCGCTGCTCCCGGTCGCCCGGAGCTGGGGCCCACTGGCCGCTGTGATGATTCCTGTCTCCAGGGACTGGAGCCCCTCAACCACTGCGCTGCTCCCGATGTCCTGGGGCTGGAGCCCCTCGGCCACTTCTCTGCTCTCGGTCTCCTGAGGCTGGGAGGTGATCGTCGTGGCCTCTCTCTTTTCCTCCTCCGTTTTCTTCCTCTGCCTCCCTCGTTGGGACTTCCCAGTCGCCTGATCCTCTGACGAGGAGGAGAGGTTGCTGCCTTCTGTAAGAGAAAGACACCTTTTTTGTGATTTTCTTTTTGATTTACCCCTCCTTTCCTGCCTAGGCTCTTTGGGCTGACCTCTCTTCTTATACTTCACCGTTGTCATTTCTCCTGATGTTCCCCCTCCTCCATCGACTCTCCCTCCTGGGCAGGATGCTGGGCGTCTCCTTCTGGCACTTGGGGCCTCAAGGTGGTCGGGCTGTCCTCATCCGTGTTCCCTCTTTCTGCTGGGGTCTTGGCAGTGGTGGGGGGTGCCTCGCCCCCCTTTGGGGTGCTGGCAGCATCCCCTCTTGTTGCCTGTGCGTAGGTGCAGGCTCTTTTAGGGCAAGCCCTGTAAAGGTGGCCTGCCTCCCCCACACAGTTTGCAGTTCTTGCTGGCCTGACAGTCCTTTGTCTCATGGCCCTCCATCTTGCAGTTTTTTGCAGACAACTTGCAGTGCATTGGGCCATCACATGCCCAGGCTTGTTGCATTTCCTGCACAGCCTGGGTTGCCCTACATAGCTCAAGTATCCTCGGTTTCCTCCAATCGCGAAAACCGAGGGGGGGGTGGACAATTTCTCCATCCTTGTCCACCCTCAGCTTTACCTTAACTTGCCACTTGCTGGTCCAAATCCCGTGCATGTCCTTCACGTCCACACAGTCTCCTGTTCCCTCAACGTAGCGAGCAAGAAAGGTGAGGACATCCACTACGGGCACATGTGGGTTAAACATGTGCACCGTGATGAACCTTTCCTTCTGGGTGGGGAGGGTGAAGAGCGGCTGCACTTTCAGCAGTGACAGCGGAGCTTCATTTCCCCTCTCCCGGAAGACTTCCATCACCTTCTGCCATCCTGTTGGATACTTGAAGGTAACGTCAAAATATCCGTTACCCAGAAGGCCCTAGATATTATGGATGTATTGGTGATCATTCTCCAATGTTCTATAGACTCTCTATTCCTGTGGACTGAAGGGTAGCTAATGTAACTCCACCTTTAAAGAAAGGAGGGAGAGAGAAAACTGGAAATTATAGGCCAGTTAGCCTAACATTGGTAGTGGGGAAAATGCTTTAATCGATTATTAAAGATGTAACAGCAGCACATTTGGAAAGCAGTGACAGGATCAGTCAAAGTCAGCATGGATTTATGTAGGGAAAATCATGGAAATGATTTCTGGAGTTCCACTAACCTTCTGGAATTTTTTGAGAATGTAACAAGTAGTATGGATATGGGAGAACCCAGTGGATGTGGTGTATCTGAACTTTCAAAAAGCCTTTGACAAGGTCCCACACGAGATTAGTGTGCAAAATTAGGATAGGCATTGACGTGGATAGAGAACTGGTTGGTAGACAGGAAGCAAAGAGTAGTAATTAACGGGTTTGTTTCAGAATATTTAATGGGGTGCTGCAAGGCTCGATGCTGTGTCTCCAGTTATTTACAATATATATTAATGATTTAGACAAGGCAATTAAATATAACATCTCCATGTTTGCAGATAACACAAAGGTGGGTGGCAGTGTGTGCTGCGAGGAAGATGCAGTGAGGCTGCAGGGTGACTTGGACAGAGTAGGTGAGTGGGCAGATGCATGGCAGATGCAGTATATGTGGATAAATGTGAGATTATCCACTTTGGTGGCAAGAACAGGAAGGCAGATTATTGTCTGAATGGTGTCAGATTAGGAAAAGGGGAGGTGCAAAGAGGCCTGGGTGTACATGTACATCAGTTACACAAAGTAAGCATGTTGGTACAGCAGACTGAAGAAAGCTAATGGCATGTTGGTCTTCATTGCGAGAGGATTTACGAGAGTTTACGAGTAAGGGGGTCCTACTGCAATTGTACAGGGCCCCGGAGAGACCTCACCTAGAGTATTGTGTGCATGTTTGGTCTCCTAAATTGAGGAAGGACATCATTGCTATTGAGGGAGAACAGCATAGGTTCACCACGTTAATTCCTTGGATGATGGTACTGACATAGAATGAATGAATGGGTCGACTGGGCTTGTATTCACTAGAATTTAGAAGGATATAGAAACATATAAAATTCTTAAGGGATTGGACAGGCTAGATGCAGGAAATATGTTCCCAATGTTGGAGGATTCCAGAAACAGAGGTCACAGTTTGAGAATGAGGGGTAGGCCATTTAGGACTGAGATGAGGAAAAACTTTTTCACCCACAGAGTTGTGAATCGGTGGAATTCTCTGCCACAGAAGGCAGTAGATGCCAATTCATTGGATGTTTACAAGAGAGAGTTAGATTTCATTGTTAGGGCTAAATAAATCAGATATGGGGACAAAGCAGGATTTTAAATGCTCAGCCATGATCATATTGAAAACTTTTTCACCCACAGAGTTGTGAATCGGTGGAATTCTCTGCCACAGAAGGCAGTAGATGCCAATTCATTGGATGTTTACAAGAGAGAGTTAGATTTCATTGTTAGGGCTAAATAAATCAGATATGGGGACAAAGCAGGATTTTAAATGCTCAGCCATGATCATATTGAATGGCGGTTCTGGGTCGAAGGGCCAAATGGCCTACTCCTGCACATATTTTAATATTTTCTATGTCTTTCTAAGGTGGATAAATCCCTGAGGCCTGACCAGGTGCATCCCAGGACATTGTGGGAAGCCAGGGTAAAATTGCAGTGGATCTACGAGATATAGTTGCATCATTGTTAGACACAGGTCATGTATTGGGGAAGTTGCTGCGGGGGATTTTGAGAAACAGGGTCTTCCTGCATTTGGACTGATTAGAACTGGGGAGGGGAGAAAACTTGAACAGCACAAGGCCAGTTGCGTGAGGTAGATACAGGTTGAGATGGTTGATAGGCAGATGATTTCACGAAGGTCAGATATGAAAAAAATCCCAAAAGGTGAGTGATAAGGACAGAAGATGTGCGGATTGTTATAGAGGTTGTGATGAGCGAGGGAGAAAAAGTAGGGGTGAATTTGGGAATTATTTATAGATTAGTTAACTAAAACTGGCCAATTCAATGTTCATACCATCAGGTTGTAAGCTACCCAAGCACAATATAAAGTACTGTTCCTCCAGTTTGCATGTGTCCTCAATCTGGCAGATGGTGTGGTCAGTTGAAGGCAGAAAGGGATGAAGATAGGAAGCTGTGACCAGTGGTGGGATCACGGTAATATCAGAGAATGATGTGTTGTATGTGGAGTCTGGTGGTGTGAAAGATGAGAATCAGGGAATCTCTGTGATCTATCTGGGGGCAGGGGAGTGAGTGCAGAACTGCAGGACACAAAATATATCGGGCAGGATGGAAGGAGGTGTACAGATAACATTGGAAGCTAGTAGGTTTGCAGTAAATGCCATTCTATTGCCTGTCCCGTGTGATGGAGACAGAGAGATCATGAAGGGGGAGAGGTGTCAGATGTATACCACGTGAAAGAGGGCAGAGTAGAATTAATGGTAAAGTTAATGGAATCAATGGTTTCTGCACGGGTGCAAGGGACAGTCCCGATGCAGTCATTGATACGGCAGGGAAGCATTTGGGGCCTGGTGCCAGTGCACATTTGGAACAAGAATTGTTTGACATAACCAACAAAAAGGCGGACTAGCTTGGGCCGTGCAAGTGCTCATGGCTACACGTTTAACCTGAAGAAAGTGAGGAGCCAAAAGAGAAGTTTTTGAGGGGAGGACAGGATCTGCCAGGCAGACAGGATTGTTCATAGAGGGGAACTGATTGGGTCTCTGTTCAAAGAAGGTGGCATTTCATGGTGGGTGATGGAGGCGTAAAGGGACTGGACGTTCATGGTAAAGATTGAATTGAATACATTTTATTAGCCAAGTATTATGTATACATACAAGTAATTTGCCTTGGTGCTTTGCCCGCAGGTAACAACATAATATACAGTAGACAATTAAAAATAAAACATAATTTAGATGAGCCAATGGGGTCCAACAAATTGCAACCTATTCAATTCCATTCAATTCAATTCAATTCAACTTTAATGTCATTGCACAGATACAAGTATGGATACAACAAAATGCAATTTAGCGTCAGTTCGTAGCAATAGCAATATAGAACTAAATAAAGAATGCAGACAATGTGGACGGAGCGACTGGAGAAATCTATCGGCGGGACTCCGAGTTCAGCAGTGTGATGGTGTTGTTGTAGAAGCTGTTCCTCATCCTGCTGGTGCAGGACCTGAGGCTCCTGTACCGCCTCCCTGATGGTAGGAGGGCAAACAGTCCATGGTTATGGTGGGAGGATTCTTTGATGATCTTCCCAGCCCGTCTCAGACACCATTTTCGGTGGAGGGCATCCATGGCAGGGAGCGGGGCACCGATGATGTACTGGGCAGTTTTCACCACCCGTTGTAGTGCCTTCCTGTCTGCTACGGTGCAACTGCTGTACCATACCGTAACGCAGGTGGTCAGGATGCTTTCGATGGTACAGCGGTAAAAGTTGGTCAGGATCTGGGGGGACAGGTGGGCTTTTTTGAGCCTCATCAGGAAGTAAAAGCGAAGTGTTGAGGGACCAGGACAGATCCTCCGAGATGTGTACCCCAAGGAATTTGTAGTTGGAGACCCGCTCCACCTCAGTCCCGTTTATATGGATGGTGATGTGTCTGCCCTCTCTGTTCTTTCTAAAGTCAACATTGATTTCCTTCCTCTTCTAGGAGTTGAGGACGAGGTTATTGTTGGCACACCAGGTTGTCATGTGCTGGACCTCCTCCCTGTCGGCTGACTCCTCGTTGTCACTGATCAGTCCTACCACAGATTTGGACGTGTGAGGTGTCTCCAATGGTGGTCGGGAGTGACTGGACAGGGAGGATAATAGAGGAAAAACTAATTGGGTCTGTTCAGGGAAAACCAGAGAGCCTCACGACCTTCGTGGAGGAGTATTGAGTTGTAGGAGACCTAGACATAGCAGAGGGATTACAAGACATTGGGGTCTGACAAGGGATGCAGCCCCGTGGAATACACTGGTGAGGAAGGTATATAGCGTGCTTACTCGCATAGCTATTGATATAGAAAATAAACCAGAAATGTTCTGGTTTTTCCCTACTTCAGGGCTGACAGCTTTTGGGGAGACGAGAACGCATCACAAAGGGATTCACATGGTGACCAGGTCCGTCCGGGACACTGGAGTCCGTGGGGTCAGACTCCTCTCGGCAGCTGTGACTGCGGTGCCAGTTCTGTTAAGAAAGGCCGGGACCATAATGTTAGAGGACAATAAACAGAAGGGCACAGTTCTTTCCACTGCCGGATTGGTGGCTCTTAAAAGAGCCTTTTGCTGTCCTTGGTTCCGAGTTTAAGCGCGCTCCCCGCGGATGCGGCGGGCCAGCTGGATATCTTTGGGCATGATGGTGACTCGCTTGGCGTGGATGGCGCACAGGTTGGTGTCCTCAAAGAGCCCCACCAGGTAAGCCTCGCTGGCCTCCTGCAGGGCCATGACGGCCGAGCTCTGGAAGCGCAGGTCTGTCTTGAAGTCCTGAGCGATCTCACGCACCAGGCGCTGGAAGGGCAGTTTGCGGATGAGCAGCTCAGTGGATTTCTGGTAGCGCCGGAATCTCCCGCAGAGCCACGGTGCCGGGCCGGTAGCGGTGAGGTTTCTTCACTCCGCCCGTGGCCGGAGCGCTCTTCCGCGCCGCTTTGGTCGCCAGTTGTTTGCGAGGAGCTTTCCCTCCGGTCGATTTGCGCGCTGTCTGCTTGGTCCGGGCCATTGTACTTCAACAGTTGTATTACAGCCTGAAATAGAGGCACTGGAATGACGGAGCCGGCTCTGGAGCCGACTTTTAAAGCCTTGGTGAAGGGCCGGCCCACAGCGTGAGATTGGCTGTAGCAGAGAAGCAAACATGTCGTTCCCGCGCTGCGATTGGCAGCAGCTCAGTCAGCAACTGGCCGGCAGTTTCAGGCAAAGATCTTATAGCGAGCAAGATAGTCCACTCCTGCTAAATCCAATGGCCGACGTGTAGTACGCAACGGAGAGGAACGTTGGTCATTTCTTCGGCCATTTCAGTGATTCCGACCCAACTCTGGTTATACCTCTGGCAGTGTGATCAACGTTGCGGGGGAACAGTTTGTGTTAATACATTATAACTGTGAAAATGAGATCTTTACCAAAGAACTTTGATTTTTACGAGGATGTTTCCGTAACCGGCCGCCGTCTACGCACTAGTATCTTTGTTCCGCGGGGGAAATATTATGTGTGACCTAATAGAGATATGTGAGCGGCGGGCGGAGCTCAGGCAACCACTGAGGGCAGACTGTAGTGTGGTTGGCTACTGGTTACATTTCAAATTGACCGCCAATTTAACAGCAAACGAGAACCAAGGTAAATACCCCCTTGCAATTGTAAATGCAGCACTATTTTGTACCTACCAACTTAATTTCGAATCAATTTAAATCACCTCCGTAAACCACTAAGTCTGAATATGCGGTGCGAATATACAGACCCGATGTCGAAACTGGCGATATTCATCTACTGGATGAATGCTTCCCGGGAACTTCTATCTCCAATCTTCTACGAGACTGGAGATAGAATGCTTCCCGGGAAGATTCGAGTCGACCTTTGTGCTGGATTTACAAAGCGTTAAGTGGCAAAGGAGAGAGCGAGATAGCCTCTATGATCTTTGACCTGGAGAATGGTCTACCATAAGCCCCCTCCTCAGTTTAAACCTTCAGAATATCTGCCTAACTTCAGCGTTCCTCATCACAACCAAAGATCCTATAGCGAGCTATCGGATATTTCATCACAACCGGTGTAAGCAACAATCAAACAAGCGCATGCAGCGGTCGGGATATAAAAAGTTCATTCATAAAATATGTTCATGCCCCCGGTCACTGCTCCCTCAGTGAAATGGTGAGTGGCTCTTAAAAGAGCCTTTGTTTTATCGATTGGGTAAAGGGAGGAAATCTTCAACCGCCGAAGCCATACAGTGTGCGGCCCTGGCGTTTCAGAGCGTACACCACATCCATGGCAGTGACCGTCTTCCGCTTGGCGTGCTCGGTGTACGTGACCGCATCCCTGATCACATTCTCCAAGAAAACCTTCAGCACCCCGCGGGTCTCCTCGTAGATGAGACCCGAGATTCGCTTGACACCGCCACGCCGAGCCAGGCGGCGGATGGCTGGTTTGGTGATGCCTTGGATGTTATCGCGAAGTACTTTGCGATGCCGCTTGGCTCCGCCTTTGCCCAATCCTTTGCCTCCTTTCCCTCTGCCAGACATGATATTTCTTTACTCAAGTCGCTGCACAATAAAAGACCGAATGCTAATGTCTCCTTTTATACACAGCGCCCCGACCTGCTCGAGAAACGCAGAGAGACAGGCGAGAAGGGGAGGAGACAGTTTGAGTGACAGACAGAGCAGAGAGCGGCCTCTCATCCCCAGCTCCTCCCTCGGTTATCTGCAACCGCCAATTTCCAACGGTTTGCTGACAATACACCCGAATGGCCTCCTCCTGCACCTATTGTCTATTGTCTGTTGTGACTCTACGTTCCGCAAACTTTCACAGGCACAGATTCCACATTAAAGGTCAATCAGAAATATTACTACCTAAATACTGTGACGTTACTTTGTCTCCTTCCCATTCATCACCAGAATCTGTTCCCTCTCCCCAAACCGCTTCTCCCTAGACCTCACCATCTCCATCGCAGGTAACGGACTACTGACCAACATCAACTACAAACCCACCGTCTCCCATGGTTATCAGGATTACACCTCTCTTCCCACCCTGCTTCCTGTGAGGACTCTATCCCCCAACTCCCAATTTCTCTGTCCATGCCGCATTTGCACCCAGGATGAGGTGTTCCAAACCAAGGCATCGGAGATGTCGTCATTCTTTAGGGAACGGGGGTTCCCTTCTTCTAATATAGAAGAGGCTCTCACCAGGGTCTCCTCTATATCCTAGAGCTCTGCTCTCACTCCCCATCCCCCTACTCGTAACAATGACAGTGTATCGCTTGTCCCCACCTTCCGCCCTACCAGCCGTCGCATACAACATGTAATCCTCTGCCATTTCGCGGGATCCCACCACTAGCCACATCTTCCCATCTCCTCCCCTTTCTGTTTTCCGTAGAGACCGTTCCCTCCATAACTCCCTGGTCAATTCGTCCATTCCCACCCAACGACCCCTTGCTCAAGTACTTTCCCATGCAACCACACGAACCGCTACGCGTGTCGCTTTATCTCCTCTCTCATCTCCATCCAAGGACCCAAGCAGTCTTTCCAGGAGCGGCAGAGGTTCACCTGCTCCTCCTCCAACCTCATCTATTGCATCTGCTGTTCTCTGTTCTCACATTTCTCTTTATTAAATTCCATCAAACATTCCTCAGCCCACCTACACAACCAATCAGGATCCTGCTGCAATTTTTGACGAACATCTTCACTACCTACAATACTACCCACTTTTGTGTCATCTGTAAACTTGCAATTCATGCCATACACATTCTCATCCAAATATAATTTGAGAATAATTTGGATGATAATCCAAATAGCCCGGGCAGCCACTGCAGTGATATAATGAACTGTTGGGTAAAGCAAGTGAAGGACAAAACAACCCAGTGACCCTGACATTATTTCAGGACCACTCAAGATGTCTGTGGAAGGGCCGAATAATGACATGTGACGCGGTGGAAATGATTAATAAAGCAGTTTGTTCTTGGGAAGACCAGAACGCGTCACAAGGGGATTCACATGGTAACCAGGTCCGTCCAGGACACTAGTCCAAAGCAAAGATTTTAGAGGAGCAAGAGGCGCCATTCAGCGAAACAAGCGTAGTAACACATGTGTGATTGTCGACGCCATTTTACCGGTGTGCCTCGACCAAAGATGGCGTCGACTATGGCGTTAACATCATTGGGAAACTAGGCTCCTCCATAATCTTTGTCGGTACATTAGAAAGTTATTAGAGTTATTTGTAATAGATCTTTACTTACCTCTCGATCTCGATCTCTCTATCTCCCTCTCCCCTCTCTATCTCTCTCCCCTCTCTTCTCTCTCTCTCCCCTCTCTTCTCTCGATCTCTTCCCTCTCAATCTCTTTCTCTCCCCTCTTGATCTCTCTCTCCCCTCTCAACCTCTTTCTCTCCCCTCTCGATCTCTCTCGATCCCCTCCCTTCTCTCGATCTCTCTCTCCCCTCTTTATCTCTTTCTCTCCCCTCTCGCTCTCTCTATCCCCTCTCTTCTCTCGATCCCTCTCCCTCCCTCCCATCTCTCCTTCCCTCCCCCCTTGCCTCTCTCCCTCCCTCCCCTCCTCCCCTCTCTCCCTCTCTCTCTCCCTCCTTCCCTCTCTCTCTCCCTCCATCCCCTCTCTCTCTCCCTCCTTCCCCTCTCTCCCTCCATCCCTCTCTCTCTCTCTCCTTCCCTCTCTCCCTCCTGCCCTCTCTCTCTCCCTCCTTCCCTCTCTCTCTCCCTCCTTCCCTCTCTCTCTCCCTCCTTCCCTCTCTCTCCCTCCCTTCCCTCTCTCTCTCCCTCCTTCCCTCTCTGTCCCTCCTTCCCTCTCTCTACCTCCTTCCCTCTCTCTCCCCCTCCTTCCCTCTCTCTCCCTCCCTTCCCTCTCACCTTTCCCTCTCTAACTCCCTCGCTTCCCTCTCTCCCTCCCTTCTCTCTGTGTGAGAGTTGGCAGCCCTGCTATGCCTTAGGTCCAATAGAGGATAGAAATAAATTACTTAATGTTCTTTGTAAGAAGATTTTAATAAGCTCTTCTATCTTTGCCATCTAATAAACACAGCAATACATAACACACAGCAATACAAAGACATGAACTTGTGCTGCAATAGAGTCAAGGTTAGAATTGTAGCAATCTTTGTGAGTATCCACATGCACTATGGACTCAAATTCAAGAATAGAAAAATGCATAACTTGACTGTTAACAGGAAATGTAAAACACTTCAAAAAGTGGAACATAAGTAAACTGCATAATTTTCAAAATGTATTTATTTGAAGTAATACTATTCAAGATCAAATCCAAGTGAGTTTATTGTCATGTGTCCCTGATGGTACAATGACATTCTTGACTTTGTTTCAGCACAACAGGACATAGTAGGCATTGACTACAGAACAGATCAGTGTGTCCATATACCATTATATAAATATATACACACATGAATAAATAAACTGATAAAGTACAAATAACAGATAATGGGCTATTAATGTTCAGAGTTTTGTCCGAGCCAAGTTTAATAGCCTGATATACCATTATATACCATTATATAAATATACCATTATATAAATATATACACACATGAATAAATAAACTGATAAAGTACAAATAACAGATAATGGGCTATTAATGTTCAGAGTTTGGTCCGAGCCATGTTTAATAGCCTGATGGCTATTGGGAAGTTGCTATTCCTGTACCTGGTCGTTGCAGTCTTCAGGCTCCTGTACCTTCTACCTGACGGTAGCAGGGACATGAGTGTGTGGCCAGGATAGTGTGGATCGTTGATGATACTGCCAGCCTTTTTGATACAGCGACAGCGATAGATCCCCTCGATGGAAGGAAGGTCAGAGCCAATGATGGACTGGGCAGCGTTTACTACTTTTTGTAGTCTTTTCCTCTCCTGGGCGCTCAAATTACCAAACCAAGCCATGATGGAACCGGTCAGCATGCTCTCTACTTTGCACCTGTAGAAGTTAGACTTCTCCTTGACAAACCGACTCTCCGTAATCTTATCAGGAAGTAGAGGCGCTGATGTGCTTTCTTAATATTTGCATCCATGTTCTCGGACCAGGAAAGATCACAGATGTGCACGCCCACGAATTTGAAGCTCTTGACCCTTTCAATATAAACGGGACTTTTGTTTCAGCAGCAGCAGCCTCTACAGGAGGCTTTAAACGTTTGAGTGAGTCTGTGTGTGTGTGGGAGTCAGTGTGTGTGAGTATGTGTGTGTGTGTGTGTGTGTGTGTATATATATGGTGCTTATATAAAAGTGTGCTTCTTGGAATGATGACTTCTGAGATATGTTATCAGATTTTACTTCGGAGTCACGTGAGTGACTACGTGAAGAACCCCGCCTGGCGCTGGAAACGGCATTACGTCGACGCTGACGGCAGAAGCAAGAGCTGCACAGACAGCTTCTCGACAGCGGTAGGTTCGGAACCGGCAGGTAAGTGCTGTTGATAAAAATTTTTAGGACTGGAAAACTCCGTGCCTGGAGGAAACCAGGATTTTAAAGGTTTTAAAAACAAACTAAAAGTTTAAATTGAACAGATATACTCTGTTAAAATAACGGAGTTTTAAAAAGAACGTCCCAGGGGAATACCCAGCGATCGGGACGAGAGATTAATTACGGGGCCGGTTCCGATACTGGTACCGTTAAAAATACGGTAGAGAGGTAAAAATGCTCCAAAATCTTTTGGCAGGGAATTTTAAAAGACAGAAAGGCTGTACTTTAAAAAAGTTAATAAAAATCGCGAAAGTACTCCAAAATATAAAAAGAGACCAGGGTCACAGTACCCAAACAGCCCAAAAAAGACCCTGAGGGGCTTGAATATACAAAATATGGCTATGTGCCAAATTGAGAATTGAACCTTGGTTTAAGGGTGGAGGAAGTCTCTTTGGATATAATTCCAAGTGGATCAGGGCTGCAAAAGACAGACCCTGCAAGTGGTGATGTGAATTATGAATGCACACCACAAATAAAAAAGTGAGGCCAGATGTGCCTGAGATAGCAAAAGATTTTGCTATATCTAAAGGAAGTGGTGAGGCTATGGAAGAAAACCTAGCTGCCAACATTAATTATATGGTATCTCACCAACTTCAAGAATACGATAAAACTTTTTTGTTTTATTAAAATATCAACGGTAAATACGTTTATAAATATCCATGTCTCAAATAATATGAGATATAAAGAAATACAATTTCAAAGTATTTCAAAATGGTGCAAATAAGTAATACTTTCAAAATAAAATAAATTGCCATCAGTTGTGGAGCTCAATAGGAAGATATATATATAATTTACCGAATCTGCACTATAGGTTTGCAGATCAATACAAATCAGGATATTAAACTCCTGATTATTATAGAATAAACCTGCCTTATGATAAATCAAAGATATTAATTACAAAAGAACAGACTACTGATCTTTAAACTTTGGGGAGAAAAACTATGATCCAATGAAAAATTTTGATAATGGATCAAAACAAAGGCAAAGATCTTTTAACTTGCGGTGAAAAAACTATGATCCAAACAAAGATTTGATAATGGATCATGGCAGAAGTGGTATAACCAAACATAGCCTTATCTAAACCTATATAAATTGGGGAAAGAAGGCTTGAAGTACGTTGAAAAGGTGCAAACATCTGGTTACAAAATAAGTTCATGAAATCTCCAATTATGGGGGGATTACAGGTGTATTATGATTGTTAACCAATATAACTAAGGAAGGATTGGTTCACCTGTATAAGAAAACTTTTAAAATTGATTTCAGGTTTGCACTCAAAAGTAATTTTAATAAGAAGGGGTACGTACATGTATATTATAAAATTACCTCAGTGTAAAGATTTCATGGTATAAACCATACAAAACATCATTATATTTACACTTTCACAGTGTAAGAAAATGGAAACATCTAGAACATGGAAAAACTGTTGTGATTAACAAAGTGTTAATCAATATTACAGGTGCTTGAAATTAATTAAAGTGGGTCAAGCAGTGCAAGTTAAAACATTGTCCAAACAATCAATCAGTTCAAGGCTGTTAAACCGAATACTGAAGGAACAATTATACTGATAAAAGATCAGCACTTGCACTAATGAGGTCATGGTCATGGGTTATCTCGATTACATTTAAATTGGAAGAGATAAGAGCAGCTGCAAATTAGTGCCTGCCATTACAAATCTGGTGATAGGTAAGGACCTGACCCATTACATAAAGCATATGCTCAGGCATTAATAAAATATTTATAAATTACTATTCTGAATTTAGAAGTAATTCAAGCACCATAAGAGAGGGGGAAAATTGTTCCATGATACAAATATGTCTAATTGTTGTTGACATATAATTTGTCCGTCCATTAGGATTAGGGAAAAAATAAAAAATAAAGTTCCAAAAGAAGGAATACAGAAGCTTATAAGAATATGTATGCCTTGTGACGAGGCTTATGCAAAATATCAAATGATACGTTATCATTATTAAAGTAATGTAAAAAAGGTTCATAAGCTGCTTCAACTATAAGATTAACAGCTGTTGCAAACTGAAGCAAGTGTTACAGATGATGTACAGCTTCTGTGAATGTTTGGGTAAAGATAAGAATATTATCTATTCTTATAACAATAATTGATATGTCTCTTGTTCGGACTGCAGACAATAATACCAGGCGAACATAAATGGTTTGTCCTAAGAAATTTTCCATGGAATTATGGAACTGTCCATGTCGTATCAAGATGAACAATACCACGGCTGTGGCATATGTTAACAATGGTCAAATTTGGGAGAAAAACATATTGTCATTATTTTGCATTACTTACGATTAATCTGGTTGTATACAGATTAAATCACTGATCTTTCAAATGTTTCTTGTGGGTCACAAGATAAGTCAAATAACAATCATGGGATTATCTAAGTAAACAGATGTGGCATATTTTAAAGTTTAGTCCACCTGTTTATCTCTAAGGAAGAGACAATGGTATCGGAAGATAACAAATTTGGGAGAAAAAACATATTGTCATTAATATGGATTACTTACGATTAATCTGATTGCATACAGATTAAATCACCGATCTTTCGCATATTTCTTGTGGGTAAACCAAGAGCAGTGAAGGTGGATGCTTTTCTCCCAATTACATAAGGAAAAGATTTCTTTGTGTTCCTCATTTTTTGTTAATAGGGCAGTGTCTGATGAAAATGTAGCGGGACACAGCCAGAGGCATTTTTGGTGGCCTAATACGGGTCCTTTATGGTTTCATAAATATTGTGTGATTTTGAACTGCTAGTGATGATTCATAGTGGCAGCAATTTATTGAAGTCAAAAAAGGGGTCTCGACCTAGGTCGTTGCCTGTCTCCCTTCGCTCTTTGGATGCTGCTGCACCCACTGGGATCTCCAGGTTTGAGAAACCCTGCAGTAATTTATTGTTGTACAAAAAACCTCCATGACATGAAAATATGAATTTGACTATCTACAGGTTGACCAGACCATCATAACAGCTGATGGTCAAAGAAGTCTATGAATGTTAACCAATATAACAATATATCAATAAAATAATTATGTATAAAGAAGTGTTATACCTGCAATTTGCAGAAATAAGTCTAAAAAACAATATTTTGTTATAAGAAATTGGAGGTCTGTATATACAGTAAAGTTATTTTATCATATTAGATATATGTGAATTCCTTGTGGATTGCATTTTCTAAGTATCTAATTGATAGAGCCAATAATAGGGCTCAGAGTGTTATCGTCTTATAAACGGACAATATATTATATATATATATATATATATATATATAAATATGATATATATATATGATATATATATATGATATATATATGATATATATATATGTGTATATGTATATATAATCTGTCCAATAATAGGGCTCAGAGTGCTATCGTCTTATAAACGGACAATATATTATATATATATGATATATATATGATATATATGTGTATATGTATATATAATCTGTCCAAAATTGTAAAAAATATAAAGGCAGGAGATAAATAATCTTGAAATGCCTTAAGAAATGGACTCTAACTCTATTTATGATTCAAAAAACTTAAACATTGAAAATAATAATTCTGATAACTTTAGTATCAATATAAGAGTGCAAACATTGCAAATGTTACGTTATAATTGCATGTGGATACAAATTGCATTATCATATATGTTTATGAATCTACCAAACAAAGCATACCAAGAAGACCTGAAACGAAGGTAAACCTATAAGCATATCCTGCCGGCTTTAAGTTGTGTGTGTGTGTGTGTGTGTGTGTGAACATTGATAAAAATGTTGCAGTAGGTAAGAGTCTCTGTGTCAATGAGACTGCTTATTACACACAAAAACCACATTGGGTTCAGTAAAAACTGATGGTTATAGAGGAATGTATTTCTAGATGGTTAAAAATTGGATACATTCAGTAGGAACTAGACATTGAAAGGTAGAAAATCACTCTGTTAATGAGGAAAATACATTCACAGGAATGGCACAGGAATGGCACAGGATGAGCCACTCGAGCAAAGATGCAAGGCCGCAGGAGGCTGTAGATTACTGTTAAAGTAAAAAGGAACCAGTCATGGTGTCAGATTTAGACACGCAATATTCGGTTCTCTATAATTGTTGCTTTGTCATGCCATAAATACATATATATCAATTGTTATTTGTGATAAACTTGCCTTTCAATGGAAAGGGCATTATTTTCATTTTTTATAATGTGAAATAATTTATCACATAACTTGAGGCAATGTTTGGGGAAAATGTGTTATTTGCTCGTTATTGTGTTAAATGAGCAGTACTGGAATAAATTCTATGACAGGAAAAACACAGAAAGCTTCAAACTCTTCACGTAGTCACTCACGTGACTCCGAAGTAAAATAGTAAGATTAAACGAGAACTTACCAGTTCGAAGTTTGATCGTTATTTTATGAGGAGTAACGATGAGGGATTACGTGCCCTCCACTCCCCACCCTCATAAAATAAATGATCATCTGGTAGTTCTAAATCTATGATGAGCCTTACTATCTTACTCCGGCTATTTGTGTTCTGTGTTTTTCATGCCGCTGCTTTTAAGTATGCCGTTTCCAGCGCCAGGCGGGGTTCTTCACGCAATCCCTCATCGTTACTCCTCATAAAATAACGATCAAACTTCGAACTGGTAAGTTCTCATTTAATCTTACTATTATCTTGGTTAAAATTTGACCGCGACAAAGCAACATAAAGATGCAGTGGGCAGCAACAAGAGACACAACAAGAAAGAACTTAATAATTCTCATCTTAGACATTTAAATTGTTCTTATATTTTAAGTTATTCACATTTTAAAATTTAATAAATCCTTTTTCCACTTTTCATGCCTGTGTGTTCTTCATCACAATGGGAACCAAATGGGCAGGAATGGATACTCTGTGGGAGAGCCATTAAGAGCAAAGATCCTATTGCGGAGCAAGATGGACCACTCCTGTGAAAAACACGTAGTACTTTTTTTTTCTCACTTCCGTCCTAAATGATCTCCCCCTTATTCTAACACTGTGGCCCCTGGTTCTGGACTCGGCCAACATTGGGAACATTTTTTCCTGCATCTAGCTTGTCCAGTCATTTTATAATTGTATATGTTTCTATAAGATCCCCCCTCATCCTTCTAAACTCCAGTGAAGACAAGCCTAGTCTTTTCATTCTTTCCTCATATGACAGTCCCGCCATCCCAGGGATCAATCTCGTGAACCTACGCTGCACTGCCTCAATCACAAGGATGTCCTTCCTCAAATTAAAAGACCAAAACTGTACACAATACTCCAGATGTGATCTCACCAGAGCCCTATACAACTGCAGAAGAACCTCCATCCTTCCTCAGCCTGGCCTCTGCGGGACTTCATCGTAACCAGTGTTCCAAGGACAGAAGCTACGTTTACCGCTCTCGGATCTTTGATGGACTGATTTGTGGAAATTTGGGGGAAAGAAATATCTAAACTGTATTGATCTATTGTACAGCCTCCGAAAATGTCGGATGGATTTTCCGCAAGGTTAATGTATTGTATATATTTATCATTTGAATAAAGTATATTTTGAAATAAAAAACGTCCAAGCGATGATTGTCCGCCTCCCCGTCCTGTCAGTGTCACCAGACACGGGGCAGTGGGCGCGCTCTGTGATTGGTGGCATCGAAGCACTATGATCGGTTACTTCAAGGTCCAATCAAAAGGTCTATTGACATCAACCAATGACAATGTTCGCTTCCCCAATCCCTCATTAGCATAGGGCGGTGGGGCAGCCTATTTAATCCGCGCTCGGGTTGCGCTCTCTACATTTGTGTTTCCAAAGCTGACAGAGGAAATGCCTGACGCACCAGCGAAAGTGGCCAAGAAGGGCGCCAAGAAAGCTGTGTCCAAACCTGCAGGCAAGGCGGGTAAGAAGCGCAGGAGGTCGAGGAAGGAGAGTTACGGCATCTACATCTACAAAGTGATGAAGCAGGTTCACCCCGACACCGGCATCTCTTCCAAGGCCATGAGCATCATGAACTCCTTCGTCAACGATATTTTCGAGCGCATCGCGGGTGAGGCTTCCCGCTTGGCTCATTACAACAAGCGGTCGACCATCAGCTCCCGGGAGATCCAGACCGCCGTGCGCCTGCTGCTGCCCGGGGAGCTGGCCAAGCACGCCGTGTCGGAAGGGACAAAGGCGGTGACGAAGTATACCAGTTCGAAGTAAAGATTCTCAATCCTGATAAATCGAAAACCTAAAGGCTCTTTTAAGAGCCACCCACAATCTCACTGAAAGAGTTGGTAGCATTCGATATCGAATTGCAAAATTGCATGGGGACTTTAGGAAAGGCAGGTATAATATGTTGAATTGCGTTTTATGTTTATCAAACTGCGGCCGTATTTCCTGAATGCCGCTTTTACTGAGATTACAACAGGTTCAGTCACAGAACTACTTGACGTCGTAGTCTCGCATCCGTCCGCACTTTATGAAATGACCCGACTATAAATGAATGCTATGTTATACAGAAACCCACCCGCTGTGTGATCCGTGAGAAGCAGTTACTCCGTTCGATTACCAGTTAATGGAGATATGAGATTAAATTCCCAGAATCTCTTATCTATTGTAAATGGACCGGGAACAAGTGACGGGCGAAATTACGTACGCAAGCTCTGAGTTCATAATGTATTTGTTTTTGGAGATTATTGGGAATAACTTTTTTGGCGGACTTTTTCAAACTCTTGGGGTCCAACGGTTGGTTTCCGCGCTTATCTTGTGGCTGCCTGTTCACTGGTGTACGACGACACTCTGATTATGCTGTTCCTCTGATTATGCTGTTCCTCTCAAAGATCCTACAGCGAACTATAGGATCTTTGGTTCCTCTCACCAGAGGTTCATCCAGGAAGTACAAGGAGGAGGAGTGGTGATTTCCCTTCTGGTAAAATATCTGGTGAAAAATAGTACTGTGTCCGGCTAAGACGGCGTTCTTCGTGCGCAGATAAATAGTCGTTTCTCTGCGGGATTTAGACTAAAACGGGCATACGGAGATTTATCTGTGGTAGATACACAGAACGGTTGTAATTAACGGGAATATCCCACTCCCGCGGTATTCAGCTCTTCCGGTCACTGTGGGTGGCTCTGAAAAGAGTCTTGGAGCCATTACATTAATATTTCGCCAAGTTACTTGCTGTTACTGTTCGCGCTGGTCTTCTTGGGCGGCAGCACCCCGCCTTGAGCCATGGCCACCCTTCCCATCAGCTTGTTGAGCTCCTCGTCGTTGAGGACAGCTAGCTGTAGGTGTCTGGGGATGATACCGGGCCGCGTTACCGGCCAGCTCCAGGAATTCAGCCGTCAGATACTCGAGCACTGCAGCCATGTATACCGGGCTCCAGCACCCACCCGCTTAGCATAGTTACCTTTTGTTCAGAAGCCTGTGAAAACGGCCTACCGGGAACTCCAGCCCAGCCCGGGACGAGTGAGATTTGGGCTTGGTCCGAGCTGTGCCACCTGTTTCCCTTGTCCAGACATTTCGACTAATGACAAATGGTAACGCATTCGCCCTTCTAATAGCTTCTGCGGGGATAATTCCTTCTGCAGTTGTACAGGGCCCCGATGAGAGCACACCTGGAGTATTGTGTGCAGTTTTGGTCTCCAAATTTGAGTAAGGACATTCTTGCTATTGAGGGAATGCAGCGTAGGTTCACGAGGTCAATTCCCGGGATGGCGTGATTGTCATATGTTGATAGAATGGAGCGGCTAGGCTTGAATACTCTGGAATTTAGAAGAATTGGAAGGGGATCTTATTGAAACATATAAGAGTATTAAGGGATTGGACACGCTAGAGGCAGGAAACATGTTCCCGATGTTGGAGGAGTTCATAAGGGGTAGGCCATTTAGAACGGAGATGAGGAAAACAAATTTCACCCAGAGAACTGTGAATCTGTGGAATTCTCTGCTACAGAATGCAGTGGAGGCCAATTATCTGGATGCTCTCAAGAGAGGGTTAGATAGAGCTCTTAATGTAGTGGAGTCAAGGGATATGGTGAGAAAGCAGGGACGGGGTACTCATTGTGGACCATCAGCAATAATCACATTGGATGGCAGTGTTGGCTCGAAGGGCAGAATGGCCTACTTATGCGTCCATTGTCTATTGTATATCATGCCGTTAGGCGCTTACGATTGGTGATACAGCGCTGTATCTCATTGGTAGTATGTAAGAGTCGAATTAGATAGTTGGTTCATTCTCCAACCATCAGACGGCAACAAGACGATCACGGAAAATAACCGATAGTCGCAAAAATGACTTGAAATTTGAAAGGTCCGCCAATTGGGGATGGTGGGAGAACAAAGTACAGTGGGGAAATCGCGGTGGGGTGAACAATACGAGAAGTTGTCGTGTTTATAATTTGTCAGCGCCGTAGGTGTCTGCTATTTGTATACATTGGTTATGCAAGCAAATAATTTCACTGTGCCTAGTCACATGGGATAATAAACTATTCCATTCCTTTCCAAAACATATTTAAAAATAGGCCAAAAGGAAATCCATTCCAATATGTTTGTGAACATGGATTTCCGGTATCGTTCGATTACAACCCACCTACAATACAGGCAAAGTATGCACGAATTCCACCATAAGAGATACTGTTGAATTAATTACAGTATTTTCCATTTTTTTTCCACTCCTAAGCTATCAGATTCTTGATTAACAGAATATATCGAGGTCGATCTTTGTGTGAAGGAATCGGACTGTGGGTGGATCAAAACAGTTGCATCAAAGCTGTGTCATAACGTTAGTACAACTCTGGGACTGGGAGACTCTTAAAAGAGCTGCAAATTCACTGTGAAATTCAGTTTCCCAATATTGACTGGGAAATCATAGTGTGAAAGGTTTAGATGGGGTGCAATTTCTCAATAGTTTTCAGGAGAGTGCTCCAGCAATATGTAGAGGGCAACACTTAATCTGGTCTTGGGAAATTGGGAAGGGCAAGTGAATGTATTGTTCATTGGGAGACTTTTGGGACCTGTGACCACTATTCGATTAGCTTTATGATAGTTATGGATAGGGACAGAAAGGGCCCACAAGTTAAACTGTTAAATTGGGGCAAGTCCAAATTTGAGGGTATGGGAGAAGGTTTCAAGTTGTTCACAGTAGGTTGTTTGAGGGGAAAGCAACACCAGTAAAAAGAGCAACAAGGGGCCAGGAGATAGCATGAATGACAATCCCAAGAAATTTTATAAATATATGTGAGGGATAAAGTGATTAAACCCCACTATTGTAAGGTGCTTTAAAGAGGATTCTGATAGGGGCCAGGGAGAGGGTTCTGACACAGCTGTGTATAAAAGTTACCAGACCCATCCTTAAGTAAGAAGAGATAGCATTGTATAGCGGTAGAAGGGAGTGATGTAGATAGCTCCCTATCAGTAGAATGGGGTGATAGATGGGACCCTTGTCACTATAGCTTAGCTTTAGTGCTGATATAGGAGGACTGGGAGGAGAGTAAAACTAGGATAGGTCATGAACAACTGAGCATGCTTAATAAAATAAATGAATATTACAACACACCCCTGGTCATGAAACTGCTCATTACCATGAACATGCGATGTATGATGTGGGAGGTACTCTGGGGGACGTACCTACAGGTTGTCCACCTCAGTGTCTGATTGGAGCGGGTCCAAGGAGGGGAGGTTGGATGTAGAATTGTGTGTATAAAGGGGGATGACTCTTCTGACTTCGGTGTGTCTCAACTTGGAGAGGCACCTGATTCTGCAGACTCGAAAATAAAGTATCTCTTGCTTCCAAGATTTAGTCTTTGAGTTGTGATTGTGAGCACATTGCATATCTCACAAACTGGGGGTTCATCCTCGATCGCCACTCCGGCTGCTCGGTGGAGGCAAAGAAGGAAGGGAAGGTGCACCCAGCTGATTTCAGCAGTCTCTGATCTCCTTGCTTGCCATCAGCGGTTTGAGCGAGTGAAATTTGGGCAACAGACTCGGGAAGCAAGAGGGAGTGTAAGGTAAATAAATAAGGGATGGTCGAGCGATTCTTGTGCACAAGACCCAGGTAAGAAAACTGACTATTAAGTATTTTCTGGGCGACCGGGTTTTCTCGGACGGGAATAGTACGACAAGACAATGGGACACCGGAAAGGGAAAAGTAAGAGTTTGGGGGGGAAACAGGACAAGGCTCACACTGGTGAAGAGCCGCACATACTGCCTGATAGTCCATTGGAGCGAATGTGGCAATCTTGGGGAGAAGGAAGCCCCGGGGGTAAAAGAAAGGAGAAGCACATTAAAGACCTGGGTGTCATGGTACACCAGTCATTGAAAGTAGGCGTTCAGGTGCAGCAGGCTGTGAAGAAAGCGAATGGTATGTTGGCATTCATAGCAAAAGGATTTGAGTACAAGAGCAGGGAGGTTCTACTGCAGTTGTACAGGGGCTTGGTGAGGCCACACCTGGAGTATTGCGTACAGTTTTGGTCTCCTAATCTGAGGAAAGACATTCTTGCCATAGTGAGAGTTCACCAGACTGATTCCTGGGATGGCACGACTTCCATATGAAGAAAGACTGGATAGACTCGGCTTGTACTCGCTGGAATTTAGAAGATTCAGGGGTGATCTCGTAGAGACTTACACAATTCTTAAGGGGTTGGACAGGCTAAATGCAGGAATATTGTTCCCGATGTTGGGGAAATCCAGAACAAGGGGGTCACAGTTTAAGGATAAGGGGGAAGTCTTTTAGGACAGAAATGAGGAAAAATTCACACAGTGGTCAATCTGCCACAGAAAGTAGTTGAGGCCAGTTCGTTGGCCATATTTAAGAGGGAGTTGGATGTGGCCCTTGTGGCTGAAGGGATCAGGGGGTATGGAGAGAAGGCAGGTACAGGATACTGAGTTGGATGATCAGCCATGATCATATTGAATGGCGGTGCAGGCTCGAAGGGCCGAATGGCCCGCTCCTGCAACTAATTTCTATGTTTCTATGAAAGAAATATTGAGTTGTTTCACACAATCTCATTCAAGTAAGAATGGAACTAATGTGATGTGTGTGTAAAAACCGGTTATGTATGAATGAGGAAGTTTGTATATGTGATAGGTTTGTTTGCTGTAGGCCACATGCTGTAAGGGTAGGTGTGTGTGTTCATTTAAGAAATTGTAAGCCATGGGGGAGGTTACGAACAGCTGTAAGGTAACGGACGACGCTTTGTATCATCGCAACTTAAAAGGGGAAAGTTGGAAAATGTAGGTTGCTTCGCTTTGTTGATTTCTTTTCAGTAAAGTTAATTTGGAAAATTGTTAGTCTTATGTATTTAAACTAGGAATTGGAATTTTGGAATTGTAGGGAGAGTGGTTTGAACAAAATTAGAAATAAGTTAATTATTTCTAATTATTATTATTTACAATGCAATTATTTCTAATTGCTGAACCACAAGCAGCTTTTATGGTTTGTTTAGATAAATATTCTGGTTGGAGAAGGGTAATAAATTAATGGGGCCCAGGGGAAAAAAGGAGTTGGCAGACAATGATGTCAATAATGGGAAGTTTATTTACTTCCGAAGACAGACAGATGGTCAGACAAGCAGGAATAAAAGGGGTTGCAGGCTCCGGGGGTAGCAGCAGACGCAGGTCAGCAGTTACTAAAGGTTAATTTCGTAACCAAGTCATGGCCAGATATTAGAAGGAAACTGGAAAAATTGGAGGATTGGAATGACAAACCATTAAATCAGTTGTTACCAGAGGCTCAGAAAGTATGTGTATGATGGGATGAGGAAAAACAGAAAGGAAAGGCAAAAATGATGTTGCAGGCAGTACAGCAAGGGATAAAGAAGAAGGGAGATGAAGGTGATAGAAGGCCGGGTGCTCATGGAGACGGGGGAAGGGGAAGAGGCAGAGACAGAGGACGAAGAAGAGGTGAATGGAGGGAGAGGATATGGTATTTATGGTATTTTTTAAAGAAGGAACTGCAGATGCTGGAGAATCGAGGGTACACAAAAAGCTGGAGAAACTCAGCGGGTGCAGCAGCATCTAAGGAGCGAAGGAGATAGGCGACGTTTCGGGTCGAGACCCTTCTTCAGACTTTACGTTTCGTGGTCGAGACCCTTCTTCAGTGGAAGATTTTTAAAGGAAGGTGAATAAATTTGCAAAGGAGGATAAACTATATAAGTCTGAAGAAGGGTCTCGACCCGAAACGTCGCCTATCTCCTTCGCTCCTTAGATGCTGCTGCACCCGCTGAGTTTCTCCAGCTTTTTGTGTACCCTGGTATTTATGGTAATTCGGGAGCGGAGAGATCAAGTAGAACTAAGGTACCAGAAGAAATTGGATTAGGTTAAAAATAAGTCAGAATCTCGGGAATAGAGGGGAAAGTGATGACTGCCCCCGAGGTAGAAGGGGTGGTGGTAAAATATGAGAATTGAGAAGTCAGTGGAAGATTTTTAAAGGAAGATGAATAAATTTGCAAAGGAGGATAAACTATCTAAGAAGTAAGAAATTGAGTTTAGAATGAGAAAGAAGGCAGATCAGAAAGGATTAAAGTGGGAAGCAGAGGGATAAATTGATGAGACTGCTTCAAAAAAGATAAGAGCAGGCCAGACACAGATTATCCTTTGGGGCACCCATAAACTGAGAGGGCTAAGAAATACCTTACCGAATATTCCTGATGGGGCTGGAAATGGATTATGGCTTTGGGGGACAATTATTGGTCTCTGGGAGATTTGAAGGCACTGTTGGTGAAAGTGATAGGAACCACTATACTGACAGAACTCCTGAAGGTGGCTGGTATAAAAATGCTGTGAACAATGCAATAAACAATGGCATGCTGTTTGACACAGTCAGACAGAGTGTATGGCACAGGCCCACAGACAAAAATCCTGCAGCCTATCTGGAGAACAAGCTGAAAAGGTGGAGACTGGAAACTGAACAAAAATAGAAGGCAACCAGTTAATGAACACTATATTTTGAACCATTGTGGTGGATGTAATTCCTCCTAAAGTCAAATCTAGATTGGAGGAGGTGGTGGGATTGTAATCTATTTCCCATCCCTGATTCAGTGATCATTTGCTCAATGAGGTTGAGAAATATCGCAATGATAGGAAAAAGACTTGCAGACCAGCAGGAAGAGGTGCAGAGAAAAATGATGCAAATGTAACTTGAAGAGGTCAAAAAGAAAGAGCGTGAAAAAGGAAAGACAATGTTGTAAGTAACAACAGACCTGGTTGAAAAGTCTGAAATAAGTGATGCACCGACACACAGTGAGTCCTATGACAGAGCCAAACAGGGGCCAGAGATTCCATGCCAATAATAAATGTATTTGGGAAAGATAGAAGGAATACCCACCATAGAGGGCAGTGATGTATTCTTAAGGAACTATTTACTGGCAGTATCTCGTTCCCTTACAGAATTAAAAGCTAAAGGACTATTGGCTCAAAGCCCACCACTCGACTTTCCAATACATGCTGTAAAGGCCGGCGACTGGGTACTGGTCAAGAATTGGAAGGAGGAGAAACTCCAACCCAGGTGGACCGGCCCATACCTAGTATTACTGACAACCGAGACAGCAGTACGAACAAAAGAAAAAGGGTGGACCCACGCAATCCAGGTTAAAGGACCCGTTGATCCACCCGCTCCTGATAAGGAGGAACTGTGGATGCTGAAGCCAGGAAATAAGCCCCTAACATTAAATTTAAAAAAAAAAAATTTAATGCATAATTGACAGTATGAAAGGAGCAGTCGTGGTATTGTTTGCTCTGCATGTGATTATAGTAAAAAGTATTAATAACTGTGATAAATGTTATCATCCTATCAGATACGGAGGGCGGACAACCAGATCATTTACCTATCATTCCCATGTGAACGATGCTTGCTATAACCTGAGGACTAGAACAATTTGTGAGGACGGGGGAAAGAAGTATTATAGGGTAGAGAATAGTGGATATGTAGGGAGGTTTGGGTACGTTACCTGCCCAAAGGGGGAGAGATGGGTTTGTATGACTAGATCAGGGCAGTTAGGTCTCCCTTTCCATGCCTTCAGATGAACATTAGACAAAATGAAGGAGGAAGTAATAACAAGGTTAACGAAAGTAGTGGTTACCAAGCCTCCCCCTCCCCCACCTACACCGCCTCAATTGCACCAGACACTGTACGAAGAAATAAAGAAGCAGATTGAGATCCCTGAAGGAGGAAAAAAAACCTGTTTGTGGACTTCGCTCTCCGGATAGCTGGAATCCTGAATGTGACTAACTGTTGGGTCTGTGGCGGACCACTGATGAGCTCACGTTGGCTGTGGAGAGGATCCATTGTTGAAGTATGGGACCTGATGGAGTGGAACCTGACAGTTGGACAAGACCGAGATCCCCAGGCATGGGTCCTGACAGACGCTCCGGTTGGGACTGAGTGTATCGCTAGGCCCTGGGCAAAGGATGCCGTCCTAGTAGGCAGCAGCCCCTGCCAGCGCATCGTCACCAAGTGGCCAAATCAGTCCCGAGTGTGGTGGCCAGAGGAGCCTAAATGGTATCCAACTAAGAAAGACGGGAGAAACTGCACTATCTCGATGAAGACCAATGGAATGGAATCGACTGGACTATGGAACTGCACCGGGAACGACCCTTATCAAGGAATCCCGGTGTTGCGAGACATATGGAACAAGGTTACCTATAGCGGACCGGCCCCTGAAGGACTGTTATGGATATGCGGATACAAGGCATTCTCGGTGTTACCGACAAATTGGAGCGGGGCTTGCTTAATTGGACTGGTACAACGGGGATTTTTCCTGTTAAACACCGAAGAAGGGCGGTCGCTAGGAACACCTGTATTTGACGACCTATATCAGAAGAAGAGGAAAATAGACATTGGAGAATGGGAAGATGATGAATGGCCACCCGCAAGAATCATCTCATAGTATGGACCAGCCACTTGGGCACAGGATGGATCCTGGGGCTACCGAACCCTGGTATACATGTTAAACCGGATCATAAGACTTCAGGCAGTACTGGAGGTAATTACCAACCAAACTGCGGGGCACTGGAGATGCTGGCAAAGCAGCAGACACAGATGAGAGCAGCAATATACCAGAACCGGTTGGCCCTAGATTACCTCCTGGCAGAAGAAGGAGGGGTATGCATGAAATTCAACCTCTCTAATTGCTGTTTAAACATCGATGACAATGGACAGGCAGTGATGGACATATCAGAAGGAATCCGTAAGTTGGCACATGTTCCAATACAGAAGTGTAATTCGATTATGGGAACCCGATGGTGGGATTCTATCCTCGGAGGAACATGGTGGAGAACAGCGGGACTCGTGTTTCTATGTGCAGAGGCTGGACTGATATTTATCCCCTGTTGCATCCCTTGTTTTAGGGAACTCATTACAATGAGTATAAGTCAGATGCAGGCTGTTGTCAAGCCTATGGGAGAGATACAGAAAATACAGATAATGCGACCAGGGAAGGTCCAGGATCCACAGGAAAAGGAGATTAGGACAGTGTTGCGTCAATTCGAACTGAAGGTGCTTGAAATTGAGGTTTAATCAATAGATGCGTAGCAAACGAAAAAGGGAGGATTGTGAGGGATAAAGTGATTAAACCCCACTATTGTAAGGTGCTTTAAAGAGGATTCAAACCGATAGGGGCCAGGCAGAGGGTTCTGACACAGCTGTGTATAAATTTACCAGACCCATCCTTGAGTAAGAAGTGATAGCATTGTATAGCGGTAGAAGGGAGTGATGTAGATAGCTCCCTATCAGTAGAATGGGGTGATAGATGGGACCCTTGTCACTATAGCTTAGCTTTAGTGCTGATATAGGAGGACTGAGAGAGTTCACTTGGAGGTGAGTAAAACTAGGATAGGTCATGAACAACTGAGCATGCTTAATAAAATAAATGAATATTACAACACACCCCTGGTCAAGAAACCGCTCATTACCATGAACATGCGATGTATGATGTGGGAGGTACTGGGGGTACGTACCTACAGGTTGTCCACCTCAGTGTCTGATTGGAGCGGGTCCAAGGAGGGGAGGTTGGATGTAGAATTGTGTGTATAAAGGGGGATGACTCTTCTGACTTCGGTGTGTCTCAATTTGGAGAGGCACCCGATTCTGCAGACTCGAAAATAAATAATCTCTTGCTTCCAAGATTTAGTCTTTGAGTTGTGATTGTGAGTACATTGCATATCTCACATTATATGGGGGAGAGGGTAACTAGAGAGAGTGGGATCACCAAAGTGGTCAACTCTGCGTGGAGCCACAGGAGATGGGCAAGGTCCTCAATGAGTACTTCTCTGTTTTTACAGAGGAGGGAGAAACTTGGGCCAATCCATGGAATTGTCATGAGAGCAGTTAATATTATAGTAGAAGAGGTGCTAAAGGTAATATTAAGTACGAAGGTAGACAAATCTCCCGGGCCTGATCAAATATATCCAAGAACATTGTGGGAAATTAGAGAGGAAATTGCGGGAACCCTGGTTGAAATCTACAAGTTGTCATTTGGCTGGGAATTTGCAACCTTCACGTGGTCCACCCTGTTTCAACTAATGCAATCAACCCGACGTGCTTAAACAAATGGATCACGTAGAACACGTTGACCTACAACTGTAGGCTGTGCATGCCATACGCAAGAAAAAGAAGTGGAACCACAAGAGATGGGAAAGATCCTTAATAAGTATTTCTCCTCCAAGGAGAAAGACAGGAGGACTGAGGAACTTGGGACAATCAATGGTACTGAGAGCAGTCAATATTACGGTAGAAGAGGTGCTAAAGGTAATATTAAGTTCAAAGATAGACAAATCTCCTGGGCCTGATCAAATATATCCATTAGAATAGTGGGAATTTAGAGAGGAAATTGGGGGAACCCTGGTTGAAATCTACAAGTTGTCATTAAATACAGGAGAGGTGCCGGAAGACTGGAGGGTGTTAAATGTTGAGCCTCTACTCAAGAAAGGCTGCAGGGAAAATGCTGGGGACAATAGGCTAGTGAGCTTAACATCTGTAGATGGAAACTTACTGGAGAATATTCTGAGGGATGGTATATACATTTAGATGGATGAGCTGATGAGAGATAGTCAGCATGGTTTTGTACGTGGAAGGTCGTGTCTCACAAATCTGATTTAGTTTTTTGAAGATGTGACCAAAAAGGTTAATGAGGGCAGAGATAGATGTTGTACATATGGATCTCAGCAAAGCATTCAACAAGGTTCCACATTGTAGGCTGCTCTGGAAGGATAGATTGCAGGGGATCCAAGGGGAGATAGCTGAATGGATAGAAAATTGGTGTCATGGAAGGAAGCGGAGGATGATGGTGGAAGGTTGCCACTTAGACTGGAGGCCTGTGACCAGTGGTGTGCCTCAGGGTTTTGTGCTGGGCCTGTTATTGTTTATCATCTATATCAATGACTGGGATGAGAACACATGTGGCAAGATTAGCAAGTTTGCAGATGAAACAAATGTGGGTCGTATTTGCAGATAGTGAATATGGTTGTGAAAAATCGCAGCACGATCTTGATCGGTTGTCTAGTGTGCTGAGGAATGGTTGATGGAATTTTATACAGAGAATTTCTCTATTTAATACCGAGAAATGTGAGATGCTTCATTCAGGAAGTTTGACATGAGCAGAACCTAAACAGTGAATAGTAGGGTTCTGGCTAGTGTTACAGAGCAGAAGGATCAGAGAGTGCAGGCATATAATTTCTTGATTTTTGGATCACAGGTAGACAATGTGGTCAAAAGGGCATTTGGCACATTGGCCTTCATTAATCAGAGTATCCAGAAAAGATGTTGGGAGATTAGGTCACAGTCGTATAAGACATTGGTGTGGCCGCATTTAGAGCATTGTGTTCAGTTCTGGGTACCATGTTATAGGAAAGATGCTGTCAAGCTGAAAAGGGTGCAGTGAAGATTTATAAAGATATTGCCAGGAGTCTGAGGGTCAGAGCTATAGGTTGAGGTTGCGTTGGCTGGGACTATTCTTTAGAGCACAGGAGGATGGGTGATCTTATAGAGATGCATACAATCATGTGAGTAATAGGCCAGGAAGATGTAGTATTTTACCCAGAATAAATGAATCGAGGGCCAAATGGGGTAATCCATTTAGAATGGAGATGAGGAAACACTTTCTCACAGAGTTGTGTCTGTGGAATTCTTTACCTCAGAGGGCGGTGGAGTCCTGTGCTCTGGATACTTTCAAGAGAGAGCTAGATTGGGCTCTTAAAGATAGCGGAGTCTGGGGATATGGGGAGAAGGCAGGAACAGGGTACTGATTGGGGATGATCAGCCATGATCACATTGAATGGCAGTGTTGGCTCAAAGGGCCAAATGGTCAACTCCTGCACTATTGTCTATTGACTCATTTGCATTGATGGCGCACAGGTTGGTGTCTCCTGCAGGGTCATGACGGCCGAGCTCTGTCTTGAAGTCCTGAGCGATCTCACGCAACAGGCGCTGGAAGGGCAAATCCCTCCGTACGATTTGCGCGCTGTCTACTTGGTCCGAGCCAAAGCTCGCTATAAGATCTTTGGTCCGGGCTATTGTTTTGGTTTTTTTTAATTTCAAAATATACTTTATTCACATGATAAATATATACAATACATTAACCTTGCGGAAAATCCATCCGACATTTTTGGAGGCTGTACAATAGATCAATACAGTTTAGACATTTCTTTCCCCCAAATTTCCACAAATCAGTCCCCCACTCGTGCCACAATGGCGTGGGATACCTTCCTTTATATTGAGGGGCGTCTCCACCATACCGTGCCCCCCATGTCCAGCAGCGGAAGGGCCTTAGACTGTGGCCCTCCCCCACCGGTGCGGGCCATTGTGCTTCAACGGTCGTATTACAGCCTGAAATAGAGGCTCTGGAATGACGGAGCCGACTTTTAAAGCCTTGGTGAAGGGGCGGCCCACAGCGTGTGATTGGCTGCAGGAGAGATGCAAACATGTCGTTCCCGCGCTGCGATTGGCTGCAGTTCAGTCAGCAACTGGCCGGCAGTTTCAGGCAAAGATAGCTCCTCTAGTATTAAAGAAGGAACTGCAGATGCTGGAGAATCGAGGGTACACAAAAAGCTGGAGAAACTCAGCGGGTGCAGCAGCATCTAAGGAGCGAAGGAGATAGGCGACGTTTCGGGTCGAGACCCTTCTTCAGACTGGTCAGAGATCAGGGAAACGAGAGATATAGATGGTGATGTGGAGAGATGTGGATGTGATGTTCAGACTGAAGAAGGGTCTCGACCCGAAACGTCGCCTATCTCCTTCGCTCCTTAGATGCTGCTGCACCCGCTGCGTTTCTCCAGCTTTTTGTGTACCCTAGCTCCTCTAGTATCTTTGGTTTCAGGTCTGAGGCCGGCGGGGGAAATATTATTTGTGACCAAATACAGAGATTTGTGACGGCGGGCGGTGCTCAGACAACCAGTGAGGGCAGACTGTAGTGTGACTGGCTACCCGTTCAATTTCAAATTGCCCGTCAATTTAACAGCAAGCAGTAACCGTGGGAAATATTCCCTTGTAATTGAGCAGCCTTTAAATCTGAATATGCCGTGTTGATTTACAGACCCGTTGCCGAAGCTGACGGAATTCAGCTCTGCCCAAGACTGGAGATACGCGACAGTTCCCAGGAGAGGTTTCGAGTCGACTTCAGTGTTGCTGGATTAAGTAATGTGGTTTAAATGGGAACGGAGATCGCCTGGGGAATTAACTACTACAGGTCTCTGCTAATAGTCGGAACCTGCACAGTATCGGCCTAACCTCACCTTTCTTTATCTGACAACGGCTGAACCCAGGAATCAATCGGTGAATTCTACATGCAGCGGTCGGAAAATAGCAATTCATTCATGATAATCTGCTCATACTCCAAATCATTACGCACCCTGTGAAACGGTGGGTGGCTCTGAGATTTGGAGGAAATTTTCAACCGCCGAAGCAATATACAGTGCGGCCCTGCCATTTCAGAGCGTACACCACATCCATGGCAGTGACCATCTTACGCTTGGCGTGCTCGGTGTAGGTGACCGCATCGCTGATAACATTCTCTAAAAAATAATCCTCTGCCCCCCCACTGGTCTCCTCGTACATGAGACCTGAGATTCGCTTGGCACCGCCACGCCGAGCCAGTCGGCGGATGGCTGGTTTGGTGATGCCTTAGATATTATCACGAAGTACTTTCGATCAAAGATCCTATAGGATCTCTGCTTTCGATGGCGTTTGACTCCGCCTTTGCCTAGTCCTTTACCTCCTTTCCCTATGCTAGACATGGTACTGCGTCACTCAAGACGCTGCACAATGAAAGGCCGACTGCTACTGTCTCCTTTTATATACAGCACCCCGACCTGCTCGAGAAATGCAGAGAGAGAGAGAGAGAGAGAGGGGGGCGAGAAGGAAAGACCGAGACAGAGTCGGAGTGACAGTAGCAGAGCGCGGCCTCTCATTCCCAGCTCCTCCCCCGGTTTGCAACTGCCAATTTTCAATGGTTTCTTGACAATTCACCCAAGACTCAGCGGCCCGCAAACTTTCAGAGGTAGATTCCATATGAAAGGCTATTCACTAATATTACTGTCAAAATACAGTGACAAATCATTCGTCTCCATAAGGGAAAGGCCTTAAACTGAGCCCATTCCAAGTGTTTATTTCAGACACCAGGGACGCGGCCGCGAATTATCGGGGATTCCAGGTTTAATGGAAATTATTTCCCATTGGCACCGAACCTCGTCCCGGGACTGGAATCAATTGATTCGGATCAGCTCTTTCCTGGGATATGTGAGTGGCTCTGAAAAGAGCCGTTGGGTTTAGGACTTTACAAGTTGATCTTTTTAATTCATTTTCTTGTCGTTTTCTTGAGGACTTTCGCTGATTTCGGCTTCGGTGCTTTTCTCGACGTCTTGACCACAGTCACCTTTGTTACTGGAGCCTTCTTCGGGCTCTTGGGCGCCGCCTTTTTGGCCGCTGATTTCTTCGCTACCGGTCTCTTAGGTGTTAGTTTCTTGGCCCCAACTTTCTTGGCGGGAGATTTCTTGTTTACAGTTTTCTTGGACATTTTCTTTGCCGGTGGTTTCTTGGATGGAGTTTTTTTGGCGGTCGGATTTTTGGTCTTCGAAACCTTGGATGCTGGTTTCTTGACTTTCTTTGCCATTTTCACGGCGGCATCTTTCGCAGCGGCCTTGAAGGAGCCCGAGGCGCCCGTGCCCTTGGTCTGAACCAGGGAGCCGGTTTCCAATTTCCTCTTGATGGTCACCTTGATCAGCTTGTGGTACTTTTCAGCATCGATACCGCTTGCGACCAGTCCCTTAGTTACCGCCACCAGGGACATTCCTCGCCGATCGTGGCAATCCGCAACAATCTTGTCGATCCGTTCTCCCAGCTTGGGACCCGCGGTCTTTTTCCGGGCGGCCGCCGCTTTCTTCTTGGGAGACTTGGTTTGGGCGGGTGGAGGAGCCGCTTCGGCGGCTGCTGTTTCGCTCATATCAGCAACTCTGCACAAGTTGTCTCTCGCAGTCAGGTCCAAAAATCCTTGGTCAGAGCTGGGTGAGAAATGAAGCGAGAGGCGGCGGCACAGAGCACCTTAAAGGCAGAGAGCGGACGGGGCGGAAACATCCTGTTGTCAGCAGATTGTCAGCTCCCGGCCACTGTGTTTCTCACTGCTCAATAAGTCTCAATTTCTTATGAAAATCGGACACCTTTGTGTCCCAAACCGCCCCCTGTTCGTCCTTGAGGCCGGAACGTTTCCTTTATAGAAAGTTTGATCGAAATTAAATGCAGCACTTTCCATTTAAACAGGTTTCATTGCTGCGCTGAGCGTGTTCTCCGCCCCGATCGCTGACATACTCGCTGCTTTTCGACTGAAATGTTAAAACTAACTAATACGTTGCGGTTCGTTCGCACCTCAGGATTGAGATCACTGGCGGGACGATCTTGTGACAGGGAAACATTTTCATTTTCCACCGTAGGGACTGGGAAATCCGGCGATGTGATGGCACCCACAAACACAGTGACACCAGTCCCAATCGCGGGCCCCTTTAACATGTAGAAACGAGGAACTCCAGTTGGTGGTTTGCAAAAATAGACACCATTGTACTCAACGACTCAGACAGCATCCATGTGTAAATCCTGGCCAAAATAGAGTCAGAATGGAACCAAAATGTAGCAGAGGATTCATGCATTACAAGGGTACACAAAAAGCTGGAGAAACTCAGCAGTTGCAGCAGCATCTAAGGAGCGAAGGAGATAGGCGACGTTTCGGGTCGAGACTTTTTTTTTTTTTTTCAAAATATACTTTATTCGAATGATAAATATATACAATACATTAACCTTGCGGAAAATCCATCCGACATTTTCGGAGGCTGTACAATAGATCAATACAGTTTAGACATTTTCGTTTTCCCAAGTTTCCACAAATCAGTCCCCCACTCATGCCACAATGGCGTGGGATACCTTCCCTTATATTGAGGGGCGTCTCCACAATACTGTACCCCCCCATGTCCAGCAGCGGAAGGGCGTTAGACTGTGGCCCTCCCCCACCGAGCCTTGGCGTTGGCTGCACCGAGCTTCAGTGCGTCCCTCAGCACGTACTCCTGCAGTCTGCAGCGGGCCAGTCGGCAACATTCCCTGACAGACATCTCGCTCAGCTGGGTGGTGAACAATACTCGGGCAGACCAAAGGGCGTCTTTTACCGAGTTGATGACCCTCCAGCAGCACTCTATGTCAGTCTCTGAATGTGTCCCTGGGAACAGTCCGTAAATCACAGAGTCCTCTGTGACGGAGCTGTTCCGTTTCGGGTCGAGACCCTTCTTCAGACTGGTCAGGGATCAGGGAAACGAGAGATATAGACGGTGATGTGGAGAGATAAGGAACAATGAGTGAAAGATATGCAAAAAAGTATCGGTGATAAAGGGAACAAGCCATTGTAAGCTGTTTGTGGTGTGAAAATGAGAAGCTGGTGCGACTGGGGTGGGGGAGGGAGATAGAGATAGAGGGAATGCCAGGGCCCGAGGGCTGAGGGAGAGGTGGGAAGGGGAGGAGACAGCAAGGGTTAACAGAATTGAGAAAATTCAATATTCAAGCCCAAAGGATGCAGACTCCCCAAGCAGAATATGAGGTGCTGTTCCTCCAGCTTGCGGTGTTGCTCACTCTGGCCGTGGAGGAGGCCCAGGACCGAGAGGTCGGATGTGGAATGGGAGGGGGAGTTGAAGTGCTGAGCCACCGGGAGGTCGGGTTTGTTATTGCGGACCGAGCGGAGGTGTTCGGCGAAGCGATCGCCAAGCCTCTGCTTGGTCTCACTGATATAGATCATCTGGCATCTGGAGCAGCGGATGCAGTAGATGAGGTTGGAGGAGGTGCAGGTGAACCTCTGTCGGACCTGGAAGGACTGCTTGGGTCCCTGAAAGGAGTGGAGGGGGGGAGGTGAAGGGACAAGTGTTGCATTTCTTGCGGTTGCAAGGGAAAGTGCCTGGGGAAGGGGTAGAGTGGGAGGGGGAGGGAAGAATTGACAAGGGAGTTGCGGAGGGAGCGGTCTTTGCGGAAGGCAGACAGGGGGGGAGATGGGAAGATGTGGCGGGTGGAGGGGTCACGTTGGAGGTGGCGAAATTGGCGGAGGACTAGATGTTGTATTTGCCGGCTGGTGGGGTGAAAGGTGAGGACCAGGGGGACTCTGCCCTGTTTGCGAGTGGGGGAATGGGGAGCGAGGGCAGTGTTGCGGGGTATGGAGGAGACCCTGGTGCGAGCCTCATCAATAGTGGGGGAGGGGAATCCCCGTTCTCTGAAGAATGAGGCCATTTGTGATGACCTGGTGTGGAACACCTCATCCTGGGAGCAGATGCGTCGTAGACGGAGGAATTGGGAATAGGGGATGGAGTCCTTACAGGAAGCAGGGTGGGAGGAAGAGTTGTCCAGGTAGCTGTGGGAGTCAGTAGGTTTGTAGTGGATGTCGGTCAGGAGCGTATCACCTGCAATAGAGATGGTGAGGTCAAGGAATGGTAGGGAAGTGTCGGAAATGGTCCAAGTGTATTTGAGTGCCGGATGGAAGTTGGTGGTGAAATGAATGAAGTCAGTCAGTTGTGTGTGGGTGCAGGAGGTGACACCAAAGCAGTCGTCGATGTAACGGAGGTTGAGGTCGGGGATGGGGCCCTGGTACGCCGAGAACGAGGATTGTTCGACGTACCCAACAAAGAGGCAAGCGTGGCTTGAATATTGAATTTTCTCAATTCTGTTAACCCTTGCTGTCTCCTCCCCTTCCCACCTCTCCCTCAGCCCTCGGGCCCTGGCATTCCCTCTATCTCTATCTCCCTCCCCCACCCCAGTAGAACCAGCTTCTCATTTTCACACCACAAACAGCTTACAATGGCTTGTTCCCTTTATCACCGATACTTTTTTGCATATCTTTCACTCATTGTTCCTTATCTCTCCACATCACCGTCTATATCTCTCGTTTCCCTGATCCCTGACCAGTCTGAAGAAGGGTCTCGACCCGAAACGTCGCCTATCTCCTTCGCTCCTTAGATGCTGCTGCACCCGCTGAGTTTCTCCAGCTTTTTGTGTACCCTCGATTCTCCAGCATCTGCAGTTCCTTCTTTAAAAAGTTCATGCATTACAAGACCTTTTTGGCCAAGTCTGTATTTCAGTATAAGAACCCACAAGCTGCTGGCTGGTGCCAGGAAGTTTAGGTCCCAGATCAGTGTTTCAGATAAGAAATGTCTCTTCAATTGTCAATATGTCTGAGATTCTTGCATGAGTTTGATTGGATTGCTGCAAAATAATTGTATATAATGTAAATCATGTTGCAAGACAGTTACACTTCTGTTTGTTGATCGGCCAAAGTATTAAGCCCGAGCAGAATTGTTTTGAGTTTCAGGGTAAATGTATTATTTAGTGGACTAGGTTCCTTACAGAAGCTTCTACAAGAAACATTGTTTTTGATATTCTGTAATTGGTTGGCAGAACTGTCAAAAATGTATTCATGTA
The DNA here is from genome assembly GCA_035221665.1 of Okamejei kenojei. NCBI lineage: Eukaryota > Metazoa > Chordata > Chondrichthyes > Rajiformes > Rajidae > Okamejei > Okamejei kenojei. The sequence goes on from CM069172.1 coordinate 561,388, forward strand.
ATAAATATGATTGATTGGACTGTAAAGAGACCACCCCTATGTAGTTCAGCCTCTTAAGTTTCTTGAACCTATAAAGGCCTTTTTGGCCTTTATCGACGCATTTTAGATCAGCGTCGATCTTCTGGAGGGGCGATTGTGTCTGCTTGCATGAGGCTGAAGGGGTTGGCCGGGCAGAGACAAGGATCGAACCTGCGGTGCTTTATGTATTGTATAGGGGAATTTGGCGTTCATTCTAAAAATAAAGTTTAGTTGGTCCAGTATTTAAGCCAGTGTTTTTTTTACTGAACCAGACTAGTGGGATGTGAGATATGCAATGTGCTCACAATCACAACTCAAAGACTAAATCTTGGAAGAAAGAGATTCTTTATTTTCGAGCCTGCAGAATCGGGTGCCTCTCCAAGTTGAGACACCCCGAAGTCAGAAAAGTCATCCCCCTTTATACACACAATTCTACATCCAACCTCCCCTCCGGACCCTTCTCCAATCAGGGTCTGAGGTGCACAATCTGTAGGTACATCCCCCAGTACCTCCCACATCATACATCGCATGTTCATGGTAATGAGCAGTTTCTTGACCAGGGGTGTGTTGTAATATTCATTTATTTTATTAAGCATGCTCAGTTGTTCATGACCTATCCTAGTTTTACTCACCTCCAAGTGAACTCTCTGAGTCCTCCTATATCAGCACTAAAGCTAAGCTATAGTGACAAGGGTCCCATCTATCACCCCATTCTACTGATAGGGAGCTATCTACATCACTCCCAATCACTTTATCCCTCACAGGGATAAGCTGGAGAAGAGTGTATTTACACATGGAGAAAATGGATAAGTGATGTTTCGGTTCAAGAAACACTTCAGACATTCGTGCCTTTAATAAGCTCCCTCTGACGCAATGTTCACATGGAGACATATAGCACGAACAAGGCCCTTCGGCCCAATTTGCTCCTGTCGACCAATATGACCCTTATACTCTAGTCCCATCTGTCTTCTTTTGGCCCATATGTGAGGGATAAAATGATTAAACCCCACTATTGTAAGGACTCAGGAGAGGATTTTAACCGATAGAGGCCAGGGAGAGCATTCTGACACAGCTGTGGATGAAGTTACCAGAACTGTCCTTGAGTAAGGATTGATGGCATTGTATAGTGGTAGAAGAGAATGATGGATGCGACCCTTATCAGTAGAGTAGTGATGAATGCGACCCTTGTTAGTAGAGACTAGCTTTTAATTCAGATACAAAAAAACTGAGAGAGGTCAGTTGGAGGTGAGCAAACTGGGGCAGGTCATTTACAACTGAGCATACTTAATGAAATAAATGAATATTACTAACACACCCCTGGTCAAGAAACTACTCATTACCATGCACATGTATGGACATGCGATGTATGATGTGGGAGGTACTCGGGGGACGTACCTATAGACTGTGCACCTCAGTGCCCTGATTGTGAGCTCAACCTATAGCTCACAAAGTGGGGGCTCGTCCATGATCGCAACTCCGGCCGCTCGGTGGAGGCACAGAAGGAAGGGAAGGTGCACCCTGCTGATTTCAGCAGTCTCTGATCTCCTTGCTTGCCATCAGCGGTTTGAGCGAGTGATATCCGGACAAGAGACTCGGGAAACAAGAGGGATTGTCGGAAAAATAAACAAGGGATGGTTGAGCGATTCTTGTGCACAAGACCCGGGTAAGAAAACTGACTATTAAGTATTGCCCGGGCGACCGAGGGTCTGTCGGACGGAAATAGTACGATAAGACAATGGGTAACCAGAACAGGAAAACTGAGGGTCCGGGGAAACAGGACAAGGCTCACACTGGTAAAGAGCCGCACATTCTGCCTGATAGTCCGTTGGGGCGAATGTGGCAATCTTGGGGAGAAGGAAGCCCCGGGGGTAAAGATAAGGAGACTATGATAAATTTGTGTTATTTTGAATAACCAAAGGAATCAATAAGGGGGAGTTCAGTCTGGTGGCCACGACTGGGCTCCAATGAGGATTGGACACTTTGGATGCTGTACAGAATATTCAGAGTATCACTCAAACATTGCAAAAATGTAAGGAAAATCACAGTGCCAAATGTTTTGAGTACAAAAAGTTAAAAAAAAAAATGAGCAGCACATGAAAGAAAGATTGAGTTGTTTCACACAATCTATAGAAGAAACTCATATACAGATTGGTCAGGTACATGAGGAGTTAGTGCAAAATATGTTAATTTTGAAACTTTAATCTGTATAGGAAATTGCATAATTTAATTGAAGTAAGAATGGAACAAATGTGATTTATGTGTAAAAAACAGTTTTGTATGAATGAAGAAGTTCATATAAGTGATAAGTTTGTTTGCTGTAGGCCACATGCTGTAAGGGTAGGTGTGTGTGTCCCTTTAAGAAATTGAAAGCAATGGGGGAGGTTACGAACAGCTGTAAGGTAACGAACAACGCTTTGTATCATTGCAACTTAAAAGGGGAAAGTTGGAAAATGTAGGTTGCTTGGCTTTGCTGATGTTTCTATAGATTTCTTTTCAGTAAAGTTAATTTCGAAAATTGTTACTAGTACTAGGAATTGGAAATTTAAAAATAGTGGTGAGAATGGATTGAAATAATTGGAAATAAGTTAATTGCTGAAACATGACCAGCTTTTGTGGTTTGTTTAGATAAACATTCTGGTTGGAGAAGAGTAATGATTGTTTGCAGAGATTTTCAGAAACAGTTGTGAGGAAGTGGCCCAAGGAAGGCACTTTCAAGATAAATGTGTGACAAGATGGAAGTGTTAATTATGAATTATATGCCACAGATAGGAAAGGAATTAGATGTACTTAAGCAGTTTAGAGAGAAAAGTAGGATAGACTATCTGAGAAGTAAGAAATTGAGTTTAGAATGAGAAAAAAGGCATATCAGAAAGGATTAATGTGAGAAGCAGAGGGATACATTGATGAGTGCTTTAAACAGATAAGAGCAGGACAGACACAGATTATCCTTTGGGGGCACCCATAAACTGAGAGGGCTAAAAATACCTTACCCAATATCCTGATGGGGCAGGAAATTGATTATGGCTTTGGAGGACGATTATTGGCTATGGGAGATTTGAAGGCACTGTTGGTTAAAGTGATAGAAACCACTAAACTGACAGAACTGTTGAAGAAAATGTTATCATCCTATCGGATACGGAGGGCGGACATCCAGATCATTTACCTATCATTCCCATGTGAACGATGCTTGCTATAACCTGAGGACTAGAACAATTTGTGAGGACGTGGAAAGAAGGATTATATGGTAAAGAATAGGGGATATGTAGGGAGGTTTGGGTACGTTACCTGCCCAAAGGAGGAGAGATGGGTTTGTATGGCTAGGACAGGACAGTTAGGTCTCCCTTCCCATGCCTTAAGATGGACATTAGACAAAGTGAAGGAGGAAGTAATAACAAGGTTAACGAAAGTAGTATTCACCAAGCCTCCCTCTCCCCCACCTACTCACCCTCAATTGCACCAGACAATGTATGAAGAAATAAAGAAGCAGATTGAGATCCCTGAAGGAGGGAAAAACCTGTTTGTGGACTTGGCCCTCCGAATAGCTGGAACCCTGAATGTAACTAACTGTTGTTTCTGTGGCGGACCACTGATGAACTCACGTTGGCCGTGGAGAGGATCCATTGTTGAAGTATGGGACTTGATGGAGTGCAACCTGACAGTTGGACAAGACTGAGATCCCCAGGCATGTGTCCTGACAGACGCTCCGGTTGGGACTGAGTGTATCGCTAGGCCCTGGGCAAAGGATGCCGTCCTAGTAGGCAGCAGCCCCTGCCAGCGCATCGTCACCCAGTGGTCAAATCAGTCCTGAGTGTGGTGGCCAGAGGAGCCTAAATGTTATCCAACTAAGAAAGACGGGAGAAACTGCACTATCTGGATGAAGACCGATGGAATGGAATCGACTGGACTATGGAACTGCACCAGGAACAACCCTTATCAAGGAATCCTGGTGTTGCGAGACATATGGAACAAGGTTACCTCTTGTGGACCAGCCCTGAAGGACTGTTATGGATATGCGGACACAAGGCATACTCAGTGTTGCCAACAAATTGGAGCGGGACTTGCTTTATTGGACTGGTACAACTGGGATTTTTCCTGTTAAACACCGAAGAAGGGCGGTCGCTAGGAACACCTGTATTTGACGACCTATATCGGAAGAAGAGGAAAATGGACATCGGAGAATGGGAAGATGATGAATGGCCACCCGCAAGAATCATCTCATACTATGGACCAGCCACTTGGGCACAGGATGGATCCTGGGGCTACCGAACCCCGGTATACATGTTAAATCAGAAGACTTCAGGCAGTACTGGAAGTAATTACCAACCAAACTGCGGTGGCACTGGATGAGATGGGAGATGATGAGAGAGGATAAGATCACAGATGAGAGCAGCAATATACCGGATCCGGTTGGCCCTAGATTACCTCCTGGCAGAAGAAGGAGAGGTATGCGGGAAATTCAACCTCTCTAATTGCTGTCTAAACATCGATGACAATGGACAGGCAGTGTTGGACATATCAGAAGGAATCCGTAAGTTGGCACATGTTCCCATACAAAAGTGGAATTTGATTATGGGAACCCGATGGTGGGATTCCATCCTCGGAGGAGCATGGTGGAGAACAGCGGGACTCGTGTTTCTATGTGCATAGGCTGGGCTGATCTTTATCCCCTGTTGTATCCCTTGTTTTAGGGAACTTATTACAAGGAGTATAAGTCAGATGCAGGCTGTAGTAGTGCCTATGGGAGAGAAACTGTGCACCTCAGTGCCCTGATGGGAGAGGGCCAGAAGGGGAGGTTAAATTTAAAATTGTGTGTATAAAGGGGCTTTACTTTCCTGACTTTGGTGTGTCTCAACTTGGAGAGGCACCCGACTCTGCAGACTCGCAAATAAAGCATTTCTTGTTTCCATGATTTAGTCTCTGAGTAGTGATTGTGAGCACAACCTATATCTCACACAGATCCCACTAAACATTTCCGATCCATGTACCTGTCCAAATTTCTTTTAAATGTGATTATAGTACCTATCTAAAGCTACCTCCTCTGGCAGCTCATTGGATAGCCCCACTACCCACTGTGTGAAAAGGTTGCTCCTCAGTTTCCTATTGTATCTTTACCCACTTACCATAAACCTCTGCCTCCTGATTCTTGATTACTTGATTCTTAATTGTTGATGTAAAGGTATTGTACATTCGTCTTGATGTAAATGTATCGTACATTGTTTCTGTTCCCCTCATCATTTTATACACATCCCTTCAGCCTCCTGCACCAAGGAACAAAATCCTAACCAGTCTCTCACTGTAGCTCAAGCCCTCAAGACATTGCAATACACGTGAATTTTCTCTGCACTTCCAGCTTAAAGACATCCATCTTATAACAGGTTGTCCAAAACTGAACGCAATACCCCATTGCAAGATCAGCAACATTTGTACAACTGTAACATAAATCCCAACTTCTATGCCCGGTACCCTGACTGATGAAGGCCAATGTACCATGGCATGGTGGAGCAGTGGTAGAGTTGCTGCCTTGCAACGCCAGAGACCCAGGTTCGATTATAAATATGGGTGGTCTCTGTACGGAATTTGTACATTCTCCTCGTGACTGCCTGGGTTTTTTGCACACTCCCAAGACATATGGGTGTGTTAGTTAATTGGCTCGGTACGAACATAAAATCGTCACTAGTATGTGTAGGATAGGTAATGTGAATGTGCGGTGGGCTGAAGAGCCTGTTTTCATGCTGTATCTCTAAACTAAACTAAACTACCAAAACCTTTCTTGATCATCCTGTCTGTCTGTGATACCCCTATCAGGGTATGATATACCCGTAATCCTAGATCTCGCTGCTCTACAATAATAACCATGCCCAGCTATTCACAGTGAAGGTCCTGCCTTGGTATGACTTCTTAAACTGCAAAACCTCACACTTATCTACAATAAACTCCATTATTCTGCTGTAATTTTGATAACTATTTACACTGTCTATGATACCACCCTATTTAGTGTAATCGGCAAACTAACTCTTCATACAGTGTACATAAAATCGTTCAAATAAACCACACAAAGAAATAGGCCCCACACTGATTCCAGAGGTACAAGCCTCAAATCCAAAAAACAACCTCACTCCATTACCTTTTTCCTTCCATGAAGCCAACTCATGAAAGAAAACTTGTGGGGAATATTAAAAAGAAATGACTGTAAAAGCTTCTTTGGATATCTGAAAGGGAAAAGATTAGTGAAGACAAATGTAAGTCCCTTACAGTCAAAAACAGGAGAATTGATAATGGGAAACAAGAAAATGGCAGAACAGTGAAACAAGTACTTTGGTTTGGTCTTCACCAATCTGGAAGACACAATCTCCCAGAAACACTAGGGGACCGTGTATCCTGTAGGAGGGAGGAACTGAAGGGAATCCACATTAGACAGGAAATGGTGTTCAGTAAACGGTTGGGACTGAAGGCGGATCAATGCCAAAGGCCAGATGGTCTGCATCACAGAGTACTCAAGTATGTGACCCTAGAAATCATGGATGCCAATTTGTACATGACACAAAGCTGTGTGGCAGTGTGAACTGTGAGGAGGATGCTAAGAGGATGCAGGGTGACTTGGACAGAATGGGTGAATGGGCAGATGCATGGCAGATGCAGTTTAACGTGGATAAATATGAGGTTAACCACTTTGGTGGCAAAAACAGGAAGGCAGATTGTTATCTAAATGGTGTCAAGTTGGGAAAAGGGGAATACAACGGGATCTGGGGGGGTCGTTGTTCATCAGTCACTGAAAGTAAGCATGCAGTTAAAGCAGGCACTGAAGAAAATGAATGGCTCATTGGCCTTCATAACAAGAGGGTTGAGTGAAGGAGCAAAGATTTCCTTCTGCAGTTGTACAGGGCCCTAGTTGGACCACACCCAGATTTTACTTCGGAGTCATGTGAGTGGGACGGTTGCGGGCCATCAGTGGTGCATGGGATAAAATAACTACCGACTCTTTTATTTTACAAAGTGTTCAGGGTTATGTCATAGAGTTTATTAACAGTCAGCTTCCCCCTATTCAGTATGTACTTCATCGCACATTTGCGCTCTCTGACAATGAGATCGAGCAAGGACATGCAGCAATATTACGGCTAGCAGCCAAAGGGGTGATAGGGAAGACGACACATGAACCCATTGAGTTCGTGTCCACCATCTTTACTAAAACCAACAAAGATGGAGGTTGTCGGATCATGATTGACCTAACTCAGCTGAACACTTTCATACAATATACCCATTTCAAAATGGAAACCTTTGGAACCACTAAGCAGCTACTGTTTCAGGGGTACTTTATGGCTTGCATCGATCTCAACAAAATGCATACTATACAGTCCCCATCATAGAATCCCATAGGAAATTCTTACAATTTGTCTGGAAGGGGCAGTTATGGCAATATGAAGCTTTACCCAATGGCTTAACCACAGCCCTAGACTGTTTACCACAATCATCAAACCACTACTGGCTATCCTACAGCAACAGCATTATATCGTCATGGCTTACCTAGACGATATCCTTATAGTGGGACCATCCCTCCAATTGGCAGAGCTGGCTGTCACAGCGACCAAATTTTTATTCGAGACGTTAGGGTTTGATACCCATCCAGACAAATCCAAATTCACCCCACCTCAAATCATGGACTATCTGGGCTTTACTATTCACCCTGCGAAGCATCTGATATAACAGATGCGTGTACCAGCCTTGCTTGCGCCAGGGTGCCGACCATTCGACATACTGCCAAGGTGATTGGGAAACTGGTAGCTACATTTCCAGCTGCCCAATTCGGCCCACTGCCCTATCGAAACTTACAACGAGCAAAGATTTCTGCATTACAAGCCAATGCTGGGCACTTTGACAGGCCAATACGGCTACCAATTAAGGCTAAATCTGAGCTACAGTAGTGGGTTGACAATATTAGTGCGTGTTACAAACCCACCATTGCTAGCAATCCATCAGTCGTGTTACAAACTGACGCAAGCGCTCAAGGCTGGGCTGCAACTGACACCACGTCCAGTTGTGGGGGCAGATGGGATCCTCATGAGTCTACCCTCATTCAGACACTCGGGATAAATTATTTGGAGATGCTTGGGGCTTTCCATGGTGTGAGGGCATACTGCCCCAATTTACAGCAATTACATGTCCGCCTTCAAATAGATAATACCACGGTGGTGGCTTACATAAATCATATGGGTGGTATCAGGTCGTTATCTTGTGCCGAATTGGCAAACACCATTTGGCACTGGTGTATTGAAAGAAACATTTGGCTTACAGGGACCTATCTACCAGGGAAGCTCAACACAGTGGCAGACACCAGGCCACGTGTGTTCAATGATAACATCGAGTGGATGTTGGACCCCAAATATTTTCTCAAATCATAGTTAACTTTGGTACACCAGATATCGACCTCTTTGCGTCCAGGTTGAACCATTAGATACCAACATATGTGTCTGGGAACCTGACCCTGGGGCAGTAGCTATGGATGTTTTTTCACTCCATTGGGGGAAATGGTTCAGCTACGCATTTCCCCCATTCTGCCTCATCAGTCGGGTATTGCAGAAAATACAACTGGATTCTGCTTCAGGCATGTTGATCATAGCCGGTTGGCCTATACAGCCATGGTACCCGGTGGTTCTCCAAATAATAATACGTCCGTGGGTTCAAATTGCTAACCACCCCACTTTACTCACTAACACCATTACGGGGGAAAGTCACCCGTGGCATGGTCACTCAATCCTGTTGGCTTGCAGGTTCTGAAGAGGCCGCTCTTGGAGGCCGGCATATTGGCCAGAGCTATGGACCTCATTTCAGCATTGTGCAGAGTATCAACCCGGCAGCGGTACCTCACCTAGAACAGGAAGTGGGAGGTCTACTGCTCCCGAACACATACCACCTACAACTCTGCTACGATCCCTGACGTCCTGGAATTCCTAGCGGGCCTTCATTACGATGAGGGTCTCAGCTACAGTGCCTTCAACTGCGCCAGGAGTGCGCTCTCTTCATACCTGAATATTGGTGTTGACAAGCACCATTTGGTGTCCAAATTCATGAGGGGAGTGTTCAACACCAACCCTCCATGACCCCGATACATCACATGGGATGAGGGCGTAGTGCTTACACTACTGAGAAGCTGGTCCCCTTTGACAGGACTCACACTTGACAAGCTCACCCATAAAGTGGTGATGCTGATGGCACTCACTACAGCTCAATGAGTCCAGGCCTTGCAGAAGCTTCGGCTGGACCGGTTGGTCTCGACTCATGCAAAGGTGACTTTCTTTGTCGAGGACCTGCTGAAGCAACATAGGCCTGGGGTTTCTGGGCTGCAGTTGGAATTCCGGGCGTACCCCTCTGATGCCACCCTCTGCATAGCCACCCATCTCCGCTATTACATCCGAACAACTCAAACCATCCGGAAGATGGAGCAGGGGCTCCTCATCAGCCACAAACAACCACATCACCGGGTGACTGTGCAGACTATCGCAAGGTGACTCAGGGTGATGTTGGGTGCAGCTGGTATCGATACTAACATTTCAAAATCTCACTCTACCAGGGCTGAATCCACATCAGCGGCGAGTGCCATGGAGGTGCCCATGGACCACATCCTCGCCACCGCGGGCTGGGCTAGAGAATCGACTTTCCAGAGGTTTTATAATAAACTGGCGGTCGCCCCCGCTACATTCGCGGATGCCGTGCTGAGAGCCGCTCCGTGAATGTTTCCTCCCCAAGAAGGGGTTTTGCTTTGTTATTCTTTGTTTTAATAACTCTGCATTATTTTTCAGCCTGTTCAGTCTGGAATGCATTAACAAACTTCCTCCATCAGTATTGCGGCAGTGTGATAGCATGGACATTGTCCAGGGCGTGTAATCACAGAGGCTTTGAAGTCTTTACGAAGTCACTCAAGTGACTCTGAAGTAAAATAGTAAGATTAAACAAGAACTTACCAAGTTTGAAGGTTGATCTTTATTTTATGAGGAGTTGCGATGAGGTGCCCTCCGCTCCCAACCCTCTATCATAAGGTCAACAGGTATGTTCTACTTTGTTCAATCTTACTATCTCCTTCCATGATATGTTCTGTGATTCCACACCGCTGCTTTGAAGAATGTCACGCATGCGTGCTGGCGGGATCTTCACAAAATCCCTCATCGCAACTCCTCATAAAATAAACATCAACCTTCAAACTTGGTAAGTTCTCGTTTAATCTTGCTAGTACAGTGCGCAGTTTTTTCCTCCAAATTTGAGGAAGGATATTCTTGATATTGAGGGGGTGCAATGTAGGTTCACAAGGTTAATTCCCGGGATGGCGGGGCTGTCATATGTTGATAGAATGGAGTGGCTGGGTTTGTATATTCTGAAATTTAGAAGGATGTGGGGATCTTATTGAAACATATAAGATTATTAAGGGTTTGGACACGCTAGAGGCAGAAAACATGTTCCCGATGTTGGGGGAGTCCAGAAATAGGGGCACCTCCAGATTAAGGGACAGATTCTTCCCGGCTGTTATCAGCCAACTGAACCATCCGCTCACTAACAAGAGAGCGGTCCTGAACTCCCATCTACCTCTTTGGAGACCCGGGGATTATCTTTAATCAGAATTATCTGGACTTTATCTTCCACTATACATTATTCTCTTTATCCTGGATCTGTACACTGCGGACAGCTCAATTATAATCACGTTTCGTCTTTCCGTTGAATGGATAGTAAGCTAAAGAAAAGCTTTTCACTCTACCTCGGTACAAGTGAAAATAATAAATTAAACTAATGCAGACTAGTAATAAGTTGAGGGTTACTAATGCCTCAGATTTGGGATATTAATTGTTTGGAGACATGGGCATAGAAATTGAGTTTAATCTGAGCAAGTATGTGTGACGGTGGAAGTTGGAAAACAATTTTGCAGCAGCTGTGAACAGTTGGAAAAAGTTGTAGAAGCCTTGTAACTGCAGATGCTCATTTACTTTAAAAAAAAGTACACAAAGTGATGAAGTAACTCGGAGACCCAGAGCACATCTTTGGTGAAAAAGGACAGATGACATTTTGGGGTGGGACCCTTCAGACGTAAATTTTGACTTTTGAGATATAATGTGGAAGCAGGCCATGAGATTCACCGAGTCTGCACAAACCAGCGATCTCACCATACACAAGTACTATCCTACACACAAGTGACAATTTACCATTTTACTGAAGACAACTCAACTACAAACCTTTACTTCTTTGGAGTGTGGGAGGATACTGGAGCACCTGGGGAAAACACACGTGGTCAGGCCATCAAAGAGCTCTCGCACTCGATTCCTGGCACCATCCTTGTTAATCTTCTCTGCACCTTTTGCAGTTTAAGGACATCCTTCCTATAGCATGGTGACCAAATTGAATATAATACTCCAAGTGTGGCCTCACCAACGTCTCGGGCAATTGTAACATAACCTCCCAACTTCTATACTCAGACGATTTATGAGGATGTTACCAAGAATCGAGGGCCTGAGCTCCAGGGAGATGTTCGGCAGGCTAGGACTATATTCCTCGGAATGCAGGAGGATGAGGGGTGATCTTATAGAAATGTATAAGATCACAAGGGAATTAGTAATGGTGAATGCACACTCTTATACCCCCAGGCTAAGGGAATCAAGAAACAGTGAACATAGGTTTGTGAGAGGGGAAAAATTTAATAGGAACCTGAGGGGCAAACCTTTCCACAGACGCTGGTCAGTATATCGCTCGAGCTGCCAGAGGAGGTAGTTCAGTCAGGTACTATCAAGTTTAAAAGGCACTTGGACAGTACATTGATAGGAAAGGTTTAGAGGGATATGGGTCAAACATGGACAGGTGGGACCAGTGTAGATGGGACATGTTGGTTGTTGTGGGCAATTTGGGCCGTTTCCACACTGTATGACAGTGACCATATGGGAGAGGGAGGGGAAGGAGAATGGCAGAGAGAGAGAGAGAGAGGCACATTGGCTTTCATTAATCAGTGTATTTAGATGTTGGGACCTTATGTTTCTGTTGCACAAGATGTTGATGAGGTTGAACTTGGAGTATTATGTTCAGTTTTGGTCGCCCTGTTATATGAAAGATGTACTTCTGCTGGAAAGAGTGAAGAAGAGATTTACAAGAATGTGTTAGAAGGAACTCCAGATGCAGGTTAATACCAAAGATAGACAAAAAAAAGCAGGAGTAACTCAGCGGATCTGGCAGCATCACTGACGAGAAGGGATGGGTTATGTTTCTGGTCGAGACCCTTCTTCAGAATAGTTGGAATAAGGGAAGTGAGAAATATAAATGGTAATATGTAAAGATAAAGAGCAATGTATGAACGATATGCAAAAAAAGTTATGATGATAAAGGAAGCAGGCCGTTGTAAGCTGTTTATAGGGTGTAAATGAGAAGCTAGTGCAACTTGTGTGGGGAAGGGATAGAGAGATAGGGAATGCTAAGGCTACCTGAATTGAGAGAAATCAATATTCATACCACTGGGCTGTGAGCTGCCAAAGTAAAATAGGAACTGCTGTTCGTCCAATTTGCATTTAGCCTCACTCTGACAATGGAGGATAGGTGGCTGTGTAGGAATGGGAAGGAGAGTTAAAATGTCTAGCAATCGGGAGATAAGGTTTGTCATGTGGGTTGAGCGAAGGTGTTCCGCGAAATGATCACCGACTTTCCAATTGGTCTCACTGATATATAAGAGTCCAATATCTTGAACAACAGATACAGTGGATGAGGTTAAAGGAACCTCTGCCTAACCTGAAAGGAGTGTCGGGGTCCCTGGACAGAGACGAGGGAGGAGGTATAGCAACAGGTGTTGCATCTTCTGTCGTTGCAGGGGAAAATACCTGGGGAGGGTGTGGCTTGGGTGGGAAGGGATGAGTTAACCAAGGAGTTGCGGAGGGAATGTTCTCTGCGGAAGGTGGAAAGGGGTGGAGATGGGAAAATATGGCTAGTGATGGGATCCCTTTGAGGTAGTGGAAATTTCAGAGGGTTATATGTAGTATGCAATGGCTATAGTGGCAGATTATTCTATTGTTCAAGATATCGCTCCCTCTAGCTTCTTAGGAGAAAGCATGGTATTAGGAGAATGTTGTATTACACATGTGAGCTCTTCACAAGACTTTTAGAGCTTTCCGAAAGATAAATCTTCATAATGCAACCTTTTGATAAATAGTTTATTTAGTATTGAAGAAAAACAGTAAAGTATTCATCCAACCTTCTTCTTCGACTCGTACACATTAATATTCGTCAAACTCCAGCATATCGCTTTTAAACGTTAGATAACTCCTTATGTCTCAGTATAACTCCACATGGTTGAAGGATATCCTTCTAACCATGTTTTTGTTATTTTTTTAATTTATTTTTCATTCAGAAAATTTACTCAATTATTAAAATACTAATATTACACTACAATAAAACAAACCAGAACCTACCACCATAATACAATACAAACAAATATCCTTAATAAACTACTATACAACTATCTTACACTCCTTGTCAAGGATGCATTCAACACCCTGTGGAGTCCAGCGGTCCCCCAGGGTGCCCGTGGACAGGGCGTAGTCCCTTTCTAACCCCACCCAGTCAGGGACATAACTCCTGAAAATGGGTAGGCTGCCGGCTCTGGTAAAGCCCTCTACTGCCTGACACCATGACTCACGGATGGCCAGCTTGGCCCGGCCCAGGAGCAACCCAACCAGGTCATCTTCAGCCCTATCCTCTCCCCTATGCACATGGTGTCCAAATATGAGGATGGTGGGTGAAAAATGCAGCCAAAAGGAAAGGAGCAGCCCCTTTATGTCCTCCAACCATGTTGGCGCCAAAACTAAAATTAACAAAAAGCTTCTGCGCAAGAAACCCAGCAGCAACCATGCCACGACTACGTAATAAATCCCATCCACATAATTACAGGGTGGCAATATTTAACGGCAAATGCCATAATTTATGATACACAAAATAAAGCCAAATGGCCACTACAACTGCTGATGGAGTGGGAGGTAAGGACTAGGGAGACTCTGTCTCTGTTGCTGCGCAGATGTGGCTTAGACGGAGGAATTGGGATAGAGTCTTTGTAGGAAGCAGGGTGGGAAGAGGCGTGGTCAAAATAGTTGTTGGAGTTAGTGGGTTTGTAATAGAAGTCAGTCAATTGTTTAATTATTTTGATGGAGACTGTGAGGTCAAGAAAGGGGAGGAAGATGTCGGTGTTGGTCCAAATAATTTTTTGTGCAGGGTGAAAATTGGTGGTGAAGTTGATAAAGTCCATGAGTTCTGCATGGGTGCAGGAGGTAGCAGTTATTTTTGCTAACTATTTGAGGAGCCGACAGTTATTTTTCGCGCTTTATTAATTTAATGGTGTTTCTTGTCGGTAAAAGCAGGGTGCGTCATAAAGGGGCCGAAGAGCAATCAGCTGGCGTGGTTTGCTCGGGTCGTGTACCAACGTTATGAAATTTATAACATGAATAGATCTACCGGAGATGTTGGGTCAGCGGCGTGTGATTCCGTTCAGCAACAGCGAGCGCGGAACCCTGCTAAATAAAGTCCCCCTGATAGCCCGGGTCTCCGTAGTAAAGGGATAAGAAACAGCTGGGTAAAGCACATGAAGGAAAAAACAGCCCGGTGACGCAAAGGCTCTTTCAGAACCACTCGCTGTTTCTGTGAAGGGCGGAGCCCGCGGAAAAGGCGTAATAAAGACGTTCTTGAGATCAGAACGCGTCACAAAACGGATTCACTGGTCCCCGGATAGTTTTCGAGTCGACATCAATGTTGCTGGATTAAGTAATGTGTTTAAGATGGGAACGGATATCGCCTGGAGAATGATCTACTACGGGTCTCCTCTAATAGTTTGAACCTGCAGATTATCGGCCTAATCTCACCTTTCTTTATCTGACAACAGCTAAACCCAGGAATCAATCGGTGAACTCTAAATGCAGCGGTCAGAAAATAGCAATTCATTCATGATAATCTTCTCATACTCCAGGTCAGCACTCCCCCTCTGAGAAGAGCCTTTGTTTGGCCGTCTGGACAAATTCTTCAACCGCCGAAGCCGTAGAGAGTGCGGCCCTGGCGTTTCAGAGCGTACACCACATCCATGGCAGTGACCGTCTTCCGCTTGGCGTGCTCGGTGTACGTGACCGCATCCCTGATCACATTCTCCAAGAAAACCTTCAGCACCCCGCGGGTCTCCTCGTAGATGAGACCCGAGATTCGCTTGACACCGCCACGCCGAGCCAGGCGGCGGATGGCTGGTTTGGTGATGCCTTGGATGTTATCACGAAGTACTTTGCGATGCCGTTTAGCTCCACCTTTGCCCAATCCTTTGCCTCCTTTCCCTCTGCCAGACATGGTACCATTTCACTCAAGTTGCTGCACAATTTAAAAGCCAAAGGCTACTGTCTCCGTTTATATACAGCGCCCCGACCTGCTCGAGAAAGGCAGCGAGAGAGAGAGAGAGAGAGGAGCGAAGGGGAGGAGACAGAGTCAGATTGACAGCGAGTGCAGAGAGCTGCCCCTCATCCCCAGCTCCTTCCCCCGGTTTTCTGCAACCGCCAATTTTCAGAAACTTTCGAAAGTCGAAATACAGTAATAATTCATCCGTCTCCTTCCCATTCAACTTCTGAGCCCGTTCCCGCTCCCCCCCCCCCCCCCCCCCCCCACCCCCAACATAATTCAGAAGTTTACAACCATATTAAGAATAAGGAATATTTAGAATTTAGAACGGAGACGAGGAAACACTTATTCTCACAGAGAGTGGTGAGTCTGTGGAATTCTCTACCACAGAGGGCAGTGGAGGCCAAATCACTGGATGGATTTAAGAGAGAGTTGGATAGAGCTCTACGGGCTAGTGGAGTCAAGGGATATGGGGAGAAGGCAGGCATGGGTTATTGATAGCGGACGATCAGCCATGATCACAGTGAATGGCGGTGCTGGCTCGAAGGGCCGAATGGCCTCATCCTGCACCCATTTTCTATATTTCTATGATATGAAGTGCTGTACAGCCATCAGACACAAACGTAGCACTTGTGAACACCCAGTAGTTAACAAGTAGTTGTTCAATGCGCCATCAATGCATCGATCCACATTCCTCAGTAAATGTAATTGTGTTTTAGAAGAAGTATTAATGATGCTGCGTTCCTTTGAATACAATTCATGCGACGTCATTAACACTTCTTCAAAACATAATTCGATTTACTGAGGAATGCAGATTGATACATTGATGACACATTGAGAATTTCTTAAAACTCACCATCATGATTGAGGACTTCTTTGTGAGATTCTTCATCTGCAGCAGGTTAGTCATTCAATTTATCTATCGACCCACATTATGTATCTGTGTCTTTCGCTCTCTTCCTCCCTCTCTCTCGTGCTATCTCTCTCTCTCTCGTTCCCCACCTCTCTCTCTAGCTCTCCGGCATTCCCGGAATCATTGACGTTTTGCGGTAGACAAAAATGCTGGAGAAACTTATCGGGTGAGGCAGCATCTATGGAGCGAAGGAAATATGCAACATTTCGGATCGAAACCCTTCTTCAGACCCGGCTATTTCCTTCGCTCCATAGATGCTGCCTCGAGCCCTGGTCCACTGTGCGAGTTCACCCAAGAGCTTAAAATCTCTGTGTAGCATCTCTGTCCCTGTCTTCAAATTCCCACTTTGAAATAAAGTACAACTTTCGACAACCATTTTGCAGCAGGATCGCGATTAGTCGAATCCCACGCATTTTTAATCATTGTTCGATTCAGTGTAATTTTCACAGCTGGTTGTTGTAGTTTTTTTTAAAGATACAGTACATTACAATAACTTTTCATACCCAGTACTAAATGCACGAACATTAAGGTGGTTACTGATATAATTTCAAAGTGAAATAAGAGATTTCCGTGGAAAGAATATTTAACCATAATATAAGGTGAGGTCACTGCAAAATGCTCACTTAAAACAATACGACGTCAACTCAGGATTGTTTCTTAGCCCTCTGACAGGTGTTTCAATCTAACCTCGTAGCTCACTGTTAATCGATTCATAGCCATTAATTTTCAATCCGGGTCCGTATCGAACTTCTCCAAATGCAAACGCTTCAAGTTACGCTTCTTGTGTGGTGTAAAGGGGGGGCGGTGTTGCTAGGATAAAATACCATATGTTTGCATTTATATAGCGACCCTGCTGCGAAATTTTAAAGTCGAAAGTCGAAAGTTGTATTTTTTTTCAATGTGGGAATTGGAAGATAGGGACAGAGATGCTACACAGAGATTTTGATAGGAAGGTAATGTTACAGCAGCTGAGTAAAAGATTAGTCAAATGGTAGGTTCAATGAAGATCGGGCGAGGGGGATTGGTGGTGGGTGAAAAGTATCTGTAGCTTGGGACTTGCCTAAATGAGTACTGAGATGGATTATCATTCCACACCAAATTTCTTAGACAATAATACATTTTATGCAATTATCACAACTCCTTGTTGGATATGGATCAACCTATGGTACATGCTCGTAAATTAGTATAACAAATGTTCTTTAAGTACTGTTGTTTCTGGGATGGGATTTCTGATAACAAATAACCTACATTCTATATTTTGTCATAATGTGGCTGAAACAATGGCATATTTTGCGATATTTATTGAGATAGAAAAATACAACTGAGTTTGGACAAGATATTACCTTGCAACATTCTGTATGACTAATAGATATTGTGAAATGGAACTCAGAAATTATGGGAGGATTACATAAAACTACAATTCAAAGCTAGTGAATATACAGAGTATTCTTATTTCCATCATGAACATACAATAGTGATATAGGACACCAGGTCCTACTACGGTAAACTCACGAGCTACTACGGTATGACTACGTGTTAAAAAGTATCAAATTTTTACATCCTGAGTATATTTTACTTGTGGTCATTTTTCAACATGTTGAAAAATCTTCACGAGTTACCACGTTTCCCGAGTACCTGCCGTTAGCGCTAAGAAATGTCATGTTAAATATACACAACAGTTTTAGCCACATGTATTGTGCAAAAAAAATGTTTTGATTATCTTGAGTGGATGTTTCTAGATTAATTTATGGGAATTAAACATTAAATTCCTTCCATCAGGCATATAAATTCATGACAGTGAGATTTTAAAATCATATTATATTGTGAATTCTTTTGTGAATGGGATTAGTTTGTTATTTGGATACCTAGGCTATTTTTATAAATTATATTTTTCTTAAGAAATTGAATCTACAGGACTTTCTTAATTGGAAAGTCGTGGGCAGAAAGGCACGTCATGCATGGTTTGTAGACCACGGATGCTCTTTGTGGATTACAGCTCTGCTTTTAATACTATCCTTCCCCACAAGCTGGTGGACAAACTGGGGGACTTGGGACTTCCACACTCCACCTGCATGTGGATAAATAGCTTCCTATCGGGTCGCAGCCAGAGAGTCAGAGTGGGCCATCACGCATCCTTGGCCCTCAGCCTCAGTACCGGCTCTCCACTGGGCTGCATGCTGATCCCCCTGCTCTACACCATATACACACATGACTGCACCCCCACCCACCACAGCAACACCATTGTCAAATTTGCGGATGACACTACGGTGGTGGGACTCCTCTCCGGGGGGGATGAGTACGGCTATCGGGATCAGGCGGAACAGATGACGGTATGGTATGGAGAAAATAACCTGCTCCTCAACACCTTAAAGACCAAGGAGATAATAATAGACTTCAGGAAGAACAAAACGGACATGGTACCACTGATCATCAGAGGGGACTGTGTGGAGAGGGTGGCTGGTTTCTGCTTCCTGGGAATCCATATTGAGGAGGACCTGTGCGTGGAGCGTGAACACTTCTGCGCTGCTGAAAAAGGTCCAGCAGAGACTGCACTTCCTGAGGGTGCTCAGGAAGAATAACATCACTCAGAGACTGCTACTGTCCTTTTATCGGTGCTCCATTGAGATCATCCTAACATACTGTGATGTGTGTAGTACACCAGCTGCACAGCGGCTCAGAGGTCAGCGCTCCAGAGGCTATTGACGACGCCCAGAGGATTGTCGGCTGCCATCTCCCTACCTTGGAAGACTTACACAGTTCCCGCTGCATCAAAAAATCCCAGATTATTATAAAGGATATTTCCCACCCCGGACACTCCCTGTTTGAACTGTTGCCGTCAGGCAGATGGTACAGATCTACAAGGACAAGGACAAACAGACTTAAAAACAGTTTTTACCCCACTGCTATAAAGGTACTAAATGTAGCCGCCAAGGAACGCAGGGACTAAGGGACTGTGGTTGGTACACTGTGAAATCGACAGAAGGATGTAGGGTTGGGTGTTTATGCGTGCTATTTTCTTTTTGTTAAATATTTTTATTAGACGTAACTACATATTAGAGTATACTTCTAACATACATTCGTAATTTTATTAATATTAACAATTATGTCATATATTTCTATACTTTTTTTTACAGGTATGAAAAGATAGAGAAAAATAAAGTAAGATTTAGGAATGAATGGAGTATTAAAAAAGTTATCCATCATTGGAGATATATCCATGATTTGTTATACGTGATTCTTCATCTATTCCATTATTCAGGCTTCAGTCAGGCTCTCGTACCGAGCCATTTTGACCCTTTAGATATTCAATTGAATGGAGACCATATTCCTCTGAAAAGATCCAACTTCTCCAATAGGACAAGTCTTAATCTTTCCAGATGAAGTGTCTCCAACATTCCTGTAATCCACATTTTGATTGTGGGGGATGTAGGACCTTTCCAGAATTTCAATAAATATTTTTTTTCCAATTATTATACTATAAATCAATAATAATTATTTGATTTGTTGTTATTAATTGATCTGTTTCTAATATTCCCAGTATTATTAACTTTGAGTCAGGGGCCAGATTAATATTAACAAAATTCGAAATTATCTTAAATATCTCTGTCCAAAATTTAGTAATTTTTACACAATTTGTAAATGAGTGCGTTAAGTTAGCTTCTAAGTGTTGACATTTATCACATATAGCAGATACATTTGGAAAAATACTACGTAGTTAGGATTTTGAATAATGTAGTCTATGTAATATTTTAAATTGTATAAGAGAGTGTCTAGCATTTAACGAGCAGTGGTGTATATGTTGTAGACTTTCATCCCATATTTCTGGTCTAATGATTTGACCTAATTTGTTTTCCCATGATTGCCTATATATTTCTGTCATTGGGGCATCGTTTTCCAGTAAAATATTATAAATATATGATATCAATTTTTCTGTGTTCGGTATTTAGGCCTTCATCTAAAATTTCTGTCTTTCTATTTCTAATTTCCTGATTATTTGCTTTTACATAGTCTCTAATTTGTAGATATCTAAAGTAATCTTTTGAATGTAATCCATAAATTTGTTGTAATTCTTGAAACGAAAGGAAATAATTTTCTCTGTAGAGATCTCCCATCTTATTAATTCCATAGTTTTTCCATTGTAAAAAACCTTTGTCCATCATTGAGGGTTTAAATGTAACATTATTTACGATGGTAAGGGCTAGTGGTATACATTCCAATTTTAGTGTTTTCTTTATTTGTTTCCAGATACGTATTCCACTTTCTATTATAAGGTTTTCACTATAGGTGTTCTTACCTATTTTAATATTGGCGAATAAAATTGAACTAATTTCAAAAGGCGAACAATCTTCTTTTTCTATTTTTAACCAGGTTGGTTGTTTATCTGTCTCTACAAACCAAAAATTCATATTTTTAATATTAACTGCCCAGTAATAAAACATAAAGTTTGGTAGTGCTAAACCTCCATTTATTTTTGGTTTACATAAATGTTTTTTATTTAATCTATGGCTCTTATAATCCCAGATAAAGTTGGTAACTATAGAATCAACCTTCTTAAAAAAAATTTTAGGAAGATATATAGGAATCAATTGGAAAAAGTATAGTAATTGCGGGAGATAAATCATTTTTATTGCATTAATTCTACCTAGCATTGAGATAGGTAATGTTTTCAATATAATGTTCTTATTAATTTATTCCATTCTTAAAAGAAAATTTTATTGGCATGTTCACTTTTATTCCAATTCTAGAAAATAATCCAAATTCAGATATTAATTTTAGTAAATTTGGGATACTAATTTCCGGCTTTGTAATAAAAGTAATACAAATCCGCATATACGAAATTTTATTTCCAGTATCTCATATCCATATATTTCAGGATGTAATCTTTGAGCTAAAGGTTCTAAAGTGCAAACAGTAATGAGGATAGAGGACAACCTTGTCTACAGCTTCGAAATAGATTCAATTTAGTTGATAGCATTTGATTTGTTATTATTCTGGCTGTTGGTTTAGTGTATAATAATTTAACCCAAGTAATAAACTTCTCTCCCAGCTTAAAAGTTTCCATAACCGAAAACAAATAAGACCATGCCACCTGGTCAAAGGCTTTCTCCGCATCTAACAAAATAATTACAAGGTCTTTATTAATATCTCTTTTTGAATATATAATATTGTATAATCGTCTCAAGTTATATGAGGAATATCGTTTTGGTATAAATAGAGAGACAAAATAGAGAGAGTACAGAATACAAAATAAAGAGAGTACAGAGGAGATTTACTAGAATGTTGCCAGGGTTCCAGCAACTATGTTACAGAGAAAGGTTGAACAAGTTAGGTCTTTATTCTTTGGAGTGCAGAAGGTTAAGGGGGGACTTGATTGAGGTCTTTAAAATGATGAAAGGGATAGACAGAGTTGACGTGGATACGTTTTTCCCATTGAGGGTAGGGAAGTTTCAAAATAAGAGGGCAGGACATAAGAATTAAGGGACAGAGGTTTCGGTGGTAACGTGAGGAACTTCTTTACTCAGTGGCTGTGTGGAATCAGCTTCCAGCAGAAGTGGTGGAGGCAGGATCGATTTTAACATTTAAGAGTAAAGTGGATAGGTATATGGACGTGATGGGAATGGAGGGGTATGGTCTGAGTGCAGGTAGATGGGACTAGGGGAAAACAAATGGTCGGCACGGACTGGAAGGGCCGAGAGGGCCTGTTTCCGTGCTGTAATTGTTATATGGTTATATGGTTATAAATCCTGTTTGATCGGGGTGAATTATTTTATTAATAACTGTACTTTGTCTTTGTGCTAATATTTTGGTTAGTATCTTTTGATCAGTATTTGAAAGAGCTATAGCTCTATATGATCCTGGGTCATCCAGGTCTTTGTCTATTTTAGGTATGTGTTATAATAGATTAATTTAACGTTTATGGTAGATTCTGGTGAGTATAAATGTATTCATAGAGTGTCTTCAGACATGGTGCAATCAGATCATAAAATGTTTTATAAAATTCCAGGCCTATACCATCTGGTCCCGGTGTTTTACCGTTTTTTAATGATCTGATAGATTCTTCGATTTCTTTTACTGAAATTTCAGCATTTAATGATTCTCTATTTTGTCAATCCAACCCATTCAAATTACATTTTTTTTTAAATACTTCTATTCCTATCTTGTTTTCTGTCGTTGTAGCTGAATATAATTTTTATAATATTGCAAAGATCTCTCATTAATATCTTTAGGTTGTACTAATGGTTCGCCATTATATGATTTAATCCTATGGATTATTTTTTCTCCGTGCTATTTTATGCATGCTATTTTCATATTTATTTTAGTTGTTTATCTTTTTTAATATTTTATCTTGTATGTATCGTTAGCTTTTAGAAATGTTTGAATGGTGTACTGACAGGCTGACATTTTTTTACATTTCGTTGTACATGGTTCATGTTACAATGAAATCAAGAAACTATTCTATTCCAGAGCAAAAACTTGTAGTTTACAATGCCAAAATTGAAAAGTTAAGGAAAAACAAGGTGTACAGAGTTGCTTATTGGTTACAATCTGAGGAGTATGATGATGCTACTGGTTATGGTATGCCAAAGTACCAACTTGCAACTGATCTTCTCCATAAAGGCCTGGTCTGTTGCTAGAAATTGTAATTTATTTACCTATCTGTTATGGACTTACAGCATATAATACAATAATATTAAAGTTCTGATCTTGAAAATATCACATTTTTGAATTTTCAATGCAGTCTGGGTGTTTATTACTATTTCCGTCACAACGGTCAATTTTGTAATTAGCTACAATTAGGTAATTAACTAATTATATGCTTTAATTTCAGGTCATCCAAGTAAGATATTTTTTATTTCTTTCGGAATGCTTCAATCTATGATAACTGAACATTTCATTCAGTTCTCTTAATTTTTAAGGAAGTTATGGGCTTTTGACTGTCCTCGATCACAGCTTTTGTGTTAAGTCAATGGAAAAGCAATAGGGAACACGATGCTAATTTCCGAGTATGAAAATGGCCATAACTTTTTTTAATACTGAAGATATGAAAGTGAAATAGGTGTCAAATTAAACTTCTTTTTGTGCTTAAGAAGGAACTGCAGATGCTGGAGAATCAAGGGTACACAAAAGGCTGGAGAAACTCAGCGGTTTCAGCAGCATCTAACGAGCGAAGGAGATAGGCGACGTTTCGGGTCGAGACCCTTCTTCAAACTGGTCAGGGATCAGGGAAACGAGAGATATAGACGGTGATGTGGAGAGATAAAGAACAATGAATGAAAGATATGCAAGAAAGTATCGATGATAAAGGGAACAAAGCCATTGTAAGCTGTTTGTGGTGTGAAAATGAGAAGTTGGTGCAGGTGGGGGAAGGAGATAGAGAGAGAGGGAATGCCAGGGCCCGAGGGCTGAGGGAGAGGTGGGAAGGGGAGGTGACAGCAAGGGTTAACAGAATTGAGAAAATTCAATATACAAGCCCAAAGGATGCAGACTCCCCAAGCGGAATATGAGGTGCTGTTCCTCCAGCTTGCGGTGTTGTCACTCTGGCCGTGGAGGAGGCCCAGGACTGAAAGGTCGGGTACGGAATGGGAGGGGGAGTTGAAGTGCTGAGCCACCGGGAGGTCGGGTTGGTTAATGCGGACCGAGCGGAGGTGTTCGGTGCAACGATTGCCAAGCCTCCGCTTGGTCTCACCGATATAGATCGTCTGGCATCTGGAGCAGCGGATGCAGTAGATGAGCTTGGAGGAGGTGCAGGTGAACCTCTGTTGGACCTGGAAGGACTGCTTGGGTCCCTGAAAGGAGTGGAGGGGGGAGGTGAAGGGACAAGTGTAGCATTTCTTGCGGTTGCAAGGGAAAGTGCCCGGGGAAGGGGTAGAGCGGGAGGGAAGGGAAGAATTGACAAGGGAGTTGCGGAGTGAGCGGTCTTTGCGGAAGGCAGACAGGGGGGGAGATGGGAAGATGTGGCGAGGGGTCACGTTGGAGGTGGCGAAACTGGCGGAGGACTATGTGTTGTATTTGCCGGCTGGTGGGGTGAAAGGTGAGGACCAGGGGGACTCTGCCCTGTTTGCGAATGGGGGAATGGGGAGAGAGGGCAGTATTGCGGGGTATGGAGGAGACCCTGGTGCGAGCCTCATCTATAGTGGGGGAGGGGAATCCCTGTTCTCTGAAGAATGAGGCCATTTGTGATGACCTGGTGTGGAACACCTCATCCTGGGAGCAGATGTGGTGTATACGGAGGAATTGGGAATAGGGGATGGAGTCCTTACAGGAAGCAGGGTGGGAGGAAGTAGTCCAGTAGCTGTGGGAGTCAGTTGGTTTGTAGTGGATGTCGGTCAGGAGCGTATCACCTGCAATAGAGATGGTGAGGTCAAGGAATGGTAGGGAAATGTCGGAAATGGTCCAAGTGTATTTGAGTGCCGGATGGAAGTTGGTGGTGAAATGAATGAAGTCAGTCAGTTGTGTGTGGGTGCAGGAGGTGACACCAAAGCAGTCGTCAATGTAATGGAGGTAGAGGTCGGGGATGGGGCCCTGGTACGCCGAGAACAAGGATTGTTCGACGTCGCCGAGAACAAGGATTGTTCGACAAGGACAGCAACCCTTGCTGTCTCCTCCCCTTCCCACCTCTCCCTCAGCCCTCGGGCCCTGGCATTCCCTCTCTCTCTATCTCCCTCCCCCATCCTAGTCGCACCAGCTTCTCATTTTCACACCACAAACAGCTTACAATGGCTTTGTTCCCTTTATCATCGATATTTTTTTGCACATCTTTCATTCATTGTTCTTTATCTCTCCACATCACCGTCTATATCTCTCGTTTCCCTGATCCCTGACCAGTCTGAAGAAGGGTCTCGACCCGAAACGTCGCCTATCTCCTTCGCTCCTTAGATGCTGCTGTACCCGCTGAGTTTCTGCAACCTTTTGTGTACCCTTCTTTTTGTGCTTTATCTGATGGGATAAATTGCAGACTTGATTTTTAAAATCTCAAAATTTTGTAACATTGCTAGAAAATGTGCCTGCAACTTGGAGACCGAAGGTTAGGTTGTTAACCAAGAAAGATAGACTCTGTTATCCCTCAGTACAACAACATCAAGAACGAGGGTTACACAAAAAGCTGGAGAAACTCAGCGGGTGCAGCAGCATCTAAGAGGCGAAGGAGATAGGCGACGTTTCGGATCGAGACCCTTCTTCAGACTGGTCAGGGATCAGGGAAACGGGAGATATAGACAGTGATGTGGAGAAATAAAGAACAATTAATGAAAGATATGCAAAAAAGTATCGGAATATAAAGGGAACAAGCCATTGTAAGCTGTTTGTGGTGTGAAAATGAGAAGCTAGTGTGACTAGGGTGGGGGAGGGAGATAGGTATAGAGGGAATGCCAGGGCCCGAGGGCTGAGGGAGAGGTGGGAAGGGGAGGAGACAGCAACGTCTAACAGAATTGAGAAAATTCAATGTTCAAGCCCAAAGAATGCAGACTCCCCTAGCGGAATATGAGGTGCTGTTCCTCGAACTTGCGGTGTTGCTCACTCTGGCCGTGGAGGAGGCCCAGGACAGAGAGGTCGGATACGGAATGGGAGGGGGAGTTGAAGTGCTGAGCCACCGGGAGGTCGGGTTGGTTTTTGCGGACCGAGCGGAGGTGTTCGGCGAAACGATCGCCAAGCCTACGCTTGGTCTCACCGAACGATGTTGCTGTACTGAGGTATAGTCAAATCTATCCCTCATTGCTTGCAGCTGATGGGAAGCGGCTGTAAAGTGGGAAGCGGCTGCAAAAGGACAGGGCTGCTGGGGGGGTTCCTTTCAGAGCGTGTGGGTAATCTGTCCAGGAGTAAAGTTGCGGGGAGGGAAGACAGGTTGAGAAGGAGATCATCCAGCTCAAGAGTGGGTCAGCAGGTGATGGATAACAGGACAGCGGGCGGTGAAGCTTAATCCATATATCAGTGCGAGTAACTTCAATTGATCCCTTGTTCGCGCTGACACAGGAGTAAGCTCCACCACCCGCTGTGATGTTATCCATCACCCGCTGACCCGCTCCGCTCTATGATCTTTGCTCTTGAGCTGGTCCCCTCACTGTTCATACGGAGAGCACTGCCAGAGGTGAGCGGGCTGGCAGAAGGCGCTGAGATGGCAGTCGGTTCTGCTGTCCGGTGATGGAGGACGCTCATAGCTACGTGAGCTGCTTCCCTCCCCGGCCACAATGAGGTGGCGCCCGGAGCGCCATGACAGCGGTAAGTAAGCAAATTACTGGCATGAACCTGACCCCCTCCTTCTCAACGCTCCTTCCCTCCCCGCAACTTTACCCCTGGCTAGACTCTCCACACGCTGTGAAAGGAACTCTCCCCCGAATTGTCATGTTACTCACGACACGCGACTCATTTATAATTATTTATTTATATTTCTTAGAATAATTTTCCCAATTGGGCCCCGCACTTCCTAAGGCCAGCCCTGTCCTGCATCTATTGTCTATTGTATTAACCCGCGGATCTGGTGATCCTCCCGAGTTGGACTTTGGACTGTGAGCGGGGATTCACCATCAAAGTTGCAGTTTCACAGAGAAGGGAACGGCCTTAAACAGCCCACATTCTCTGCGTTTATTTTAGACACCAGGACGGGGCAGCGATTTACCGGGGATCCCAGGTTTAATGGAAATTATTTCCCATTGGCACTGAGCCTTGTCCTGGGACTGGAAGCCATTGATTCAGGATCTGCTAAAATCGTAAGATTAAATGAGAGCTTACCAGTTTGAAGTTTGATCGTTATTTTATGAGGAGTCATGATGAGGGATTACGTGAAGAAGGCCATCCCCACGCATGCACGTCAATCTTCAAAGCAGCGGTGTGAAATCACAGATAACAGTTGTTGAACTAACATAGTAAGATTATAGATGACTAGAACTACCAAATGATCGTTATGTTACGAGGGTAGGGAGCGGAGGGCACGTAATCCTCATAAAATAACGATCAAACTTCAAACTGGTAAGTTCTCGTTTAATCTTACTATTTTACTTCGTAGTCACGTGAGTGACTACGTGAAGATTTTGAAGGTCTGTGATTTTATGCCATGGAAAAACGAGTCCACACAAGCACGACAGCATCAGTTGACCATAGATGAGGGAAACATCATAATGCATACATACATGACATAGATTTAAAACATGCTGATGCTGATAAAAGAACAAACAATAATAACAGTAACCCCTCTGAACCGAGGGGAACTATAAATTGAACCTAATGGATGGGTCCAGAGGACCGCACCTAACCCTTGCTGCTGGTGTTATAGCAGCCTGGTGGAGTGAGATTAGAAAGCAGTATCCACTCCTGTATAAACCAAACCTGGCATAACCACCTGGAGATGGTCTGAACTAGATCAGAGCTTCTAAGACTCTAGATGAACTTGACGTAATGATGTAAACGTGTGACCACATGTAACCGAAGGTGCTTGGGGTATGTAAACATGAATTATGATATTGCAGGTGTAATGATCCTGTCCATTCGCAATTTATGTAATGACTGGACCCGTACGCTGATGGCAGCGCCAGGGAATAACCTACCTATGAGAGCCGAACCAAAGATAGAGATATAGCTGGAGCCCCATGGTGAATAAATGTTAAAATTATGTCAATATCCATACTTCTGTGTACTTGGGTCTGGAAGAACTTGTGTTAATGATATCCTAAATAATGAAAACCTGAGAGAGCGGGTCCCACTTGCTGCAGCAACTATGATGAGAAGCATGTTGGGTACAGTTAAATGGACTATAACAGAATTTATTGTCAAAGACCCATAGAAAATGAACTCCAAGACGTCAGTGTCCATGCTGTATTATGTGTAACATAACATTTAACAGAAAAACGCTTCCTATCTCCTGAAGAGGCAAAGTAATGCTTATTTGTTGCTATCCCTGCACTCTGCAGTGAGACATATACATGGATCAGTCTGACAGCCCGAGCCGCAGGAGCGGTCTTCTCAGATTCTGTAAAGCAATGAATTGATTAATCATGTAGAGGCTGGTTCCCTGAATCCCAGGCTGAACCAGCAAATTTTATGTTTAGAACCCCATATAAGGTTCTAATATTATTCCCAACATTTGCGGGAAACCATGGCCAGTCAGACAGTACAAGAACCCTGAATGTGGGATCTTGCTGAATTATTGCAAGCCCCAACTGATGAGGCAAAATGGAGAACCACATAAAAGAACATTCCTCCCCTGTGTAGCGAGAATGAAATGCATGCAAACATATTGATATTGGATGCCATCGAGCCATCAATCCTAAAATGCTTTGTGATCCAACATCCATACTGTGTTGTCCTTGACTTTGCACGATGATACACCAGAGCCAAAAAGGTTGGGTAAATTATGACAGGATACATTATATTTATTGCATCCATGTGACTAACATATACCACCACCACAGTGTATCAACTTGGAACTAAGCATGCAGGTTTTGCCTATTTGACAATAACCCTTTAACCCATAGTATACACCTAGTGTCTACAGGTAGTTGGTACCAATAACTGAAAAATTGGTGATTCATGCAAATCCCATCCGCCTTCGTTGCTAGAGATGGCATTCGTGATTTTCCATCTTTGAGCTCTAGCACGTGTAAGTAATATAACTGAATAGTATGTGACCAAAACTACTGGAGCAATGCTGAATATAGTTCGACCACCATTGTGACTTTGGTAACTTCAGCTGACAATAGCATAGGCCTGTTAACAATGACATATATGGCACTTGAGCGGTTAATACTTGCACGTTGAAAGTTCCAATAATGCAAGACCCAATTGCACAGCTGAAACACAGCTTCTATATCCAATTACACTTGATAAATAGAAGACTGCTTGATAACAAGGTTGTTACAGACTTCAATTGATTCTAATCTGTTGCCCCAGGGCGGAATCACATTAGATAAAGGTATATCCGATAAACAACAACTTCCAGTTGGTATCAACTTAAATTTGACTGGATGGCTGAAAACAGTTGATTTAAGCAAACACAGCGTAAGGAATATCCTCCAGATCATTTTGAAATGTCTTTGGTGATTTCCTGTGAATGTGTCCTAAAAAGTATGCATCTATGATCGATGCATGCGATGGTGCCAGGGTCTCGCATGTGTCGGAACGTGTCCAAAATATTCTGAAAAGGGAGGGAGAGGAGCCTGATGTTGTGGTACACATAGGTACCAATGACATAGGCAGAAAAAGAGATGAGGTCCTGAAGGGACAATTTAGGGAGTTGGGGGGAAAGTAAAGGAAAAGGACCAAAAGGGTAACGATTTCAGGATTACTGCCTGTGCTGTGTGACAGTGAGAGTAGGAATGGAATGAGGTGGAGGATAAATGCATGGCTGAGGGACTGGTGCAGTGGGCAGGGATTCAAGTTTCTTGATCACTGGGACATCTTTTGGGGAAGGCATGATCTGTACAAAAATGACGGGTTGCACTTGAACCTGAGGTGGACCAATATCCTGGCAGGGAGATTTGCAAAGGCTACTGGGGAGACATTAAACTAGAAAGGCTGGGGGGGAGGGACTCGGGTAGAGGGGGCTAGGGGACAGGGTGTGGGGCAAGAGGCAGAGAAGGGAAGCACTCGGACCCAAAATGTGGGCGAGAAAGAGGAAAAAGATAATAGACAGAGAATAAGGGATGGTGGGTTTCTAAAATGTGTATATTTTAATGCTAGGAGCATTGTAAGAAAGGTGGATGAACTTAGAGCCTGGATTGACACCTGGAAATATGATGTTGTGGCAATCAGTGAAACATGGTTGCAGGAGGGCTGTGATTGGAAACTAAATATTCCAGGATTTGGTTGCTTCAGGTGTGATAGAATTGGAGGGACCAGAGGTGCAGGTGTTGCATTGCTTGTCAGAGAGGATATTACAGCAGTGTTTTGGCAGGATAGATTAGAGGGCTCATCTAGGGAGGCGATTTGGGTGAAACTGAGAAGTGGGAACGGTGTAGCAACACTTTTAGGGGTGTATTACAGACCGCCAAATGGGGAGCGAGAATTGGAAGAGCAAATATGTGAGGAGATAGCAGATATTAGTAGTAAGCACAAGGTAGTGATTGTGGGAGATTTCAATTTTCCAAAAATAGACTGGGAAACACATTCTGTAAATGGGCTGGATGGTTTGGTGTTTGTAAAATGTGTGCAGGATAGTTTTTTGCAGCAGTACATAGAGGTATCGACCAGAGAAGGGGCAGTGCTGGGCCTCCTGTTAGGAAATGAGGCAGGTCAGGTGACGGAGGTATGCGTTGGTGAGCATTTCGGGACCAGTGAGCACAATACCATTAGTTTCAATATAATTATGGAGAATCAGAACTGGACCTAGGGTGGCGATTTTTGATTGGAGAAAGGCTAACTTTGAGGGAATGTGAAAGGATTTAAAAGGAGTGAATTGGGACACTTTGTTTTATGGGAAGGATGTAGAAGAGAAATGGAGGACATTTAAAGGGGAAATTGTAAGAGTACAGAATCTTTATGTCCCTCTTAGGTTGAAAGGAAATAGTAAAAATTGGAAAGAGCCATGGTTTTCAAGGGAAATTGGACACTTGTTTTGAAAAAAGAGAGATATCTACAATAATTATAGGAGGCATGGAGTAAATGAGGTGCTAGAAGAGAATAAAGAATGTAAAAAGAATCTTAAGAAAGAAATTAGGAAGGCTAAAAGAAGATAGAAACATAGAAACATAGAAATTAGGTGCAGGAGTAGGCCATTCAGCCCTTCGAGCCTGCACCGCCATTCAATATGATCATGGCTGATCATCCAACTCAGTATCCCGTACCTGCCTTCTCTCCATACCCTCTGATCCCCTTAGCCACAAGGGCCACATCCAACTCACTCTTAAATATAGCCAATGAACTGGCCTCAACTACCCTCTGTGGCAGAGAGTTCCAGAGACTCACCACTCTCTGTGTGAAAAAAGTCTTTCTCATCTCGGGCTTAAAGGATTTCCCCCTTATCCTTAAGCTGTGACCCCTTGTCCTGGACTTCCCCAACATCGGGAACAATCTTCCTGCATCTAGCCTGTCCAACCCCTTAAGAATTTTGTAAGTTTCTATAAGATCCCCTCTCAATCTCCTAAATTCCAGAGAGTATAAAACGAGTCTATCCAGTCTTTCTTTCATAAGACAGTCCTGACATCCCAGGAATCAGTCTGGTGAACCTTCTCTGCACTCCCTCTATGGCAATAATGTCCTTCCTCAGATTTGGAGACCAAAACTGTACGCAATACTCCAGGTGTGGTCTCACCAAGACCCTGTACAACTGAAGTAGAACCTCCCTGCTCCTGTACTCAAATCCTTTTGCTATGAAAGCTAACATACCATTCGCTTTTTTTCACTGCCTGCTGCACCTGCATGCCTACTTTCAATGACTGGTGTACCATGACACCCAGGTCTCGCTGCATCTCCCCTTTTCCTAATCGGCCACCATTTAAATAATAGTCTGCTTTCCTGTTTTTGCCCCCAAAGTGGATAACCTCACATTTATCCACATTATACTGCATCTGCCAAACATTTGCCCACTCACCCAGCCTATCCAAGTCACCTTGCAGTCTCCTAGCATCCTCCTCACAGCGAACACTGCCCCCCAGCTTAGTGTCATCCGCAAACTTGGAGATATTGCCTTCAATTCCCTCATCCAGATCATTAATATATATTGTAAATAGCTGGGGTCCCAGCACTGAGCCCTGCGGTACCCCACTAGTTACTGCCTGCCATTGTGAAAAGGACCCGTTTACTCCTACTCTTTGCTTCCTGTTTGCCAGCCAGTTCTCTATCCACATCAATACTGAACCCCTAATACCGTATGCTTTAAGTTTGTATACTAATCTCTTATGTGGGACCTTGTCGAAAGCCTTCTGGAAGTCCCAGATATACCACATCCACTGGTTCTCCCTTATCCACGCTACTAGTTACATCCTCGAAAAATTCCACAAGATTCGTCAGACATGATTTACCTTTTGTAAATCCATGCTGACTTTGTCCAATGATTTCACCACTTTCCAAATGTGCTGCTATCCCATCTTTAATAACTGACTCTAGCAGTTTCCCCACTACCGATGTTAGACTAACTGGTCTGTAATTCCCCGTTTTTCTCTCTCCCTCCCTTCTTAAAAAGAGGGGTTACATTTGCTACCCGCCAATCCTCAGGAACTACTCCAGAATCTAAAGAGTTTTGAAAGATTATCATTAATGCATCCACTATTTCCTGAGCTACTTCCTTAAGTACTCTGAGAAGCAGCCTATCTGGCCCTGGGGATTTATCGGCCTTTAATCTATTCAATTTACCCAACACCACTTCCCGACTGACCTGGATTTCACTCAATTCCTCCTTTGACCCACAGTCCCCTGCTATTTCAGGCAGATTATTTATGTCTTCCTTAGTGAAGACGAACCAAAGTAGTTATTCAATTGGTCCGCTATATCCTTTTTCCCCATGATCAACTCACCTGTTTCTGACTGCAAGGGACCTACATTTGTTTTAACTAACCTCTTTCTCTTCACCTATCTATAAAAACTTTTGCAGTCAGTTTTTTATGTTCCCTGCCAGTTTTCTTTCATAATCTATTTTTCCTTTCCTAATTAAGCCCTTTGTCCTCCTCTGCTGGTCTCTGAATTTCTCCCAGTCCTCTGGTATGCTGCTTTTTCTGGCTACTTTGTACGCATCATCCTTTGCTTTGATACTATCCCTGATTTCCCTTGTTATCCCACGGATGCACTACCTTCCCCGATTTATTCTTTTGCCAAACTGGGATGAACAATTTTTGTAGTTCATCCATGCAGTCTTTTAAATGTCTTCCATTGTATATCCACCGTCAACCCTTTTAGAATTAATTGCCAGTCAATCTTGGCCAATTCACATCTCATACCCTCAAAGTTACCTTTCTTTAAGTTCAGAACCATTGTTTCTGAATTAACAATGTCACTCTCCATCCTAATGAAGAACTCAACCATATTATGGTCACTCTTGCCCAAGGGGGCACGTACAACAAGACGGCTAATTACCCCTTCCTCATTACTCAAAACCCAGTCTAAAATAGCCTGCTCTCTCGTTGGTTCCTCTACATGTTGATTTAGATAACTATCCCGCATACATTCCAAAAAATCCTCTTCCTCAGCACCCCTGCCAATTTGATTAACCCAATCTATATGTAGATTGAAGTCACCCATTATAACTGTTTTGCCTTTGTCGCACGCATTTCTAATTTCCTGTTTGATACCATCCCCAACTTCTCTGCTACTGTTAGGTGGCCTGTACACAACACCCACCAGCGTTTTCTGCCCCTTAGTGTTTTGTAGCTCTACCCATACCGATTCCACATCCTCCAAGCTAATGTCCTTCCTTTCCATTGCGTTAATCTCCTCTCTAACCAGCAACGCTACCCCACCTCCTTTTCCTTTCTCTCTATCCCTCCTGAATATTGAATATCCCTGGATGTTCAGCTCCCAGCCTACGTCACCCTGGAGCCATGTCTCCGTGATCCCAACTATATCATAATCATTAATATCTATCTGCACGTTCAACTCGTCCACCTTATTACGAATACTCCTTGCATTGAGACACAAAGCCTTCAGGCTTGTCTTTACAACGCACTTACCCCTTATACAATTTTGCTGAAAAGTGGCCCTTTTTGATTTTTGCCCTGGTTTTGTCTGCCTGCCACTTTTACTTTTCACCTTGCTACCTAATGCTTCTACCCTCATTTTACACCCTCCTGCCTCTCTGCTCTTGTACCCATCCCCCTGCTACATTAGTTTAAATCCTCCCCGACAGCACTAGCAAACACTCCCCCAAGAACATTGAGGTTATGAGGTTGCTTTGGCAAGAAAGGTGAAAGTAAATCCAAAGGGTTTCTACAGCTATATTAATAGCAAAAGGATAACGAGGGATAAAATTGGACCATTAGAGAGCAAGAATGGACAGCTATCTGCAGAGCCAAAAGAGATGAGGGAGATATTGAAGAATTTCTTTTCTTTGGTATTCACCGAACAGAAGGATATTGAACTCTGTGAGGTAAGGGAAAAAAGTAGAGTAGCTATGGAAACTATGAGATTCAAAGAGGAGGAAGTACTGACACTTTTGAAAAATATAAAAGTGGATAAGTCTCCAGGTCCTGACAGGATATTCCCTAGGACATTGAGGGAAGTTAGTGTAGAAATAGCAGGAGCTATGACAGAAATATTTCAAATGTCATTGGAAACGGGAATGGTGCCGGAGGATTGGCGTACTGCACATTTCTTTCCATTGTTTAAAAAGGGTTCAAAGAATAAACCTAGCAATTATAGATCTGTTAGTTTGACGTCAGTAGTGGGCAAATTAATGGATACTTAGAGATAATATATAGAAGCATCTGGATAAACAGGGTCTGATCAGGAACAGTCAACATGGATTTGTGCCTGGAAGGTCATGTTTGACAAACCTTCTTGAATTTTTTGAAGCAGTTACTAGGGAAATTGATGAGGGTAATGCAGTGGATGTTGTCTATATGGATTTCAGTAAGGCCTTTGACAAGGTTCCCCATGGAAGGTTAGTTAAGAATGTTCAATCTTTGGGTGTTAATGGCGGAGTGGCAAGAATGATTCAACAGTGGCTGAATGGGAGATGTCAGAGAGTAATGGTGGATGGCTGTTTGTCAGGTTGGAAGCCGGTGACCAGTGGAGTGCCTCAGGGATCTGTGTTGGGTCCACTGTTGTTTGTTGTGTACATCAATGATCTGGATGATGGGGTGGAAAATTGGATAAGTAAGTATGCAGATGATACTAAGATAGGTGGTGTTGTGGATAATGAAGTAGATTTTCAAAGTCTACAGAGAGATTTGGGCCATTTGGAAAGTAGGCTGAAAGATGGCAGATGGAGTTTAATGCTGATAAGTGTGAAGTGCTACACCTTGGCAGGACAAATCAAAATAGGACGTACATGGTAAATGTTAGGGAATTGAGGAATGCTGTTGAACAGAGAGATCTAGGAATAACTGTGCATAGTTCCCTGAAGGTGGAATCGCATGTAGATAGGGTGTTAAAGAAAGCCTTTCGTGTGCTGGCCTTTATAAATCAGAGCATTGAATATAGGAGTAGGGAAGTAATGTTAAAATTGTACAAGGCATTGGTAAGACCAATTCTGGAGTATGGTGTACAATTTTAGTTGCCTAATTATAGGAAGGATGTCAACAAAATAGAGAGAGTACAGAGAGGAGATTTACTAGAATGTTGCCTGGGTTCCAGCAACTACGTTACAGATAAAGGTTGAACAAGTTAGGTCTTTATTCTTTGGAGCGCAGAAGGTTAAGGGGGGACTTGATTGAGGTCTCTAAAATGATGAAAGGGATAGACAGAGTTGACATGGATAAGCTTTTCCCATTGAGGGTAGGGAAGATTCAAACAAGAGGGCATGACATGAGAATTAAGGGACAGAAGTTTAGGGGTAACATGAGGGGGAACATCTTTACTCAGAGGGTGGTGGCTGTGTGGAATGAGCTTCCAGCAGAAGTGATGGAGGCAGGATCGATTTTAACATTTTAAAGTAAAGTGGATAGGTATATGGACGGAAAGGGAATGGAGGGTATGGTCTGAGTGCAGGTAGATGGGACTAGAGGAAAACAAATGGTCGGCACGGACTGGAAGGGCCGAGAGAGCCTGTTTCCGTGCTGTAATTGTTATATGGTTATATGGTTTATAAAGATCCTAAGGAAATTAGTAGTTAGACAGTAGAGAAATTCCATATACTGAAAAGCTATGTTGCACATGGGAGTAAATTAAATATGAACCGACATCTCTCCATCTTTCACAAGGAACAGGCCACGCCTGCCATCGTTCCGTGCCTGCCTCGAAAGACAACTCTGGCCATATTACCGAGCTTGTCGCAGAAGGCAATGCTGGCCATAATCCTGAGCATGCCTCGAAAGACAATTCTGGGTCCAATTCTAAGCCATGCTTCGTACTCTTGCATAGTGTGTAATAATACCCATCACATGTTATAATCTTCATTTGTACAAAAACAAGTGTAAATATTACAAACTTGTAAATGGTCCACTTACCCCATGTTTCGAAAAACCAGACCCACCTACCTCCATGGTTACCGGTGGTCTTATGGTAAACCCAAAGGCCCCTGTGAGTTCCATTCCCATCCTTGATTTCCATATTCCTGAGACCAGCTTGGCCCAGCTTTCAAACGGCCATCAACTTCAGTGAATTGCTTACTGCCATTGAGGCGTGGGGGTGTCATCGCCGATACGATGGTTTCATTTGATAGCTCTGTGCACTACCGGCACTTGTAGCGTGAGGGAATCTGGCCCCTGACGCGTATGGCCTTGCACTCCCCTCCACCGAGAGGGAGACTCGTAGACAGCCCTGAGACATGTGCTGCCGCAGGCCCCTGAGGATACCTGCGCTGACATGGCCCCTCGGACCTACATCAGAATATGACTCTGGGCCAGAGCAAAACTGACCCCTGATGCTCCCCTCCTCAGAGAGGGAGACCTTGTGCAGCCCTGAGACAGGTGCTGCCGCAGGCCCCTGAGGATACCTGCGCTGACATGGCCCCTCGGACCTATATCAGAATATGACACTGGGCCAGAGTGAAACTGACCCCCTGATGCTCCCCTCCTCAGAGAGGGAGACATTTTGCAGCCCTAACAGGTGCCGCTGCCAGCGGGTTTTTCATAATACCCTGGCTCAGATAGCTCTCTTCTGGAGCATATGTCTCTGGAGCCACTTCCATCAGGCGCTCCAGGTGGGTTTTAGGCGGTTCACAGACGCTACCCATAGAAGGAGGGGGGGACTTCCTGGCCCGACTCGACCAAGTCCCAAGGCCTGACCGGCTTCCTCGTGGTTTAACCCCTTTCCTGGGGAACCATAGCGGTCTGTGAGTTGCTGACCCCATAGTTAGTGACTGGGTCTCGAGACCAGCTTACTGCCAGTTTTCCCCTTATTTAGGAAGACCTAAGCGGTCTGGGAGCTGCTGACCCCATTGTCAGGCACTGGGGTCGCGAGACCAGTTTACTGCCAGTCTAACCCCTATCTGGGAAGCCCTAAGAGGATTGGGAGCTGCTGACCCCATTGACAGATTGGGGTAGCGAGACCGGCTGCCTGCCAGTCTAACGGCTTTTCCTGGGAAGACCTAAGCGATCTGGGGCTGCTGACCCTATTGTCTGCGACTGGAGTAGCATGACCAGCTTACTGCCAGTCTGACTGCTTTCTCTAGGAAGACCTAAGCGGTCTGGGGCTGCTGACCCCATTGTCCGAGACTTGGGTAGCTAGACCGGCTTGCTGCCAGTCTAACCGCTTCACTCGGAAGACCTAAATTGTCTGGGGGTTTCCGACCGCATTGTCCGAGACTGGGGTATCTAGACCAGCTTGCTGCCAGTCTAACCTCTATTTCTGGGGACCATAATGGTGTAGGAGCTGCAGACCCCATAGTAAATGACTGGGGTTGCAAGACAGGCTGACTGCCAGTCTAACCTCTTTTCCCGAGGAATCATTACGGTGTGGGAGCTGCAGACCCTTTTGTGAATGACTGGGGTTGCAAGACCGGCTAACTGCCAGTCTAACCCCGTTGTCTGGGGGACCATAGCGGTCTGGGAGCCCAACTAGGAAAGCCCCACTTGCATTCCCCTCCTGGGTGTCGCTGACCTCCTTATCAGCGACTTGGGAGCGAACCCGACGGCCACCGGCTACCCACGATATCGCGGTCCTGACCGGGATTTACTCACGGTCCATAACCGGTTTCTCGCGGCTCATCCAACTTCGCCCCCAATTCAGCAGGCAATCCTGCAATACAAAAAACAGCCCAAGAAATAAGTTAAAACTTACCTTCCAGATTCAAAAACTTACCTCTGGTAAGAGCCGCACGCCCACCAGTCAGTCCCTGCGCAATGCGTCAGACGTAATGACGCGCATGCATGGGGACGGCCTTCTTCACGTAGTCACTCACGTGACTCCGAAGTAAAATAAAACAATTCCTCCAGTTTGATGACCTCGAAAAGATCATCCACACATTTGTCTCCACCTGCCTAGATTACTGCAACTTCCTCTACACTGGCATCAGCCAATCTTCCCTGTCCGGCCTGCAACTGGTCCAAAACACCGCAGCGAGACTCCTGACGGGCACCTGAAAAAGGGACCACATCACCCCGATCCTGGTCTCTCTCCACTGGCTCCCTGTGTGGTTCCGAATAAATTTCCAGATCCTCCTTTATATCTACAAAGCCATTAACGGGCTTGCCCCACCTACATTAAACGTCTGCTTCCCCACCACACCACCTCCAGGTCCATTAGATCGGTGGACTTGGGGTTACTAAACATCCCGTCGTCTAGGCATAAGATCAGGGGCGACCGTTGCAGTTCCTAGACTGTGGAACAGCATCCCTCTTCCCATCAGAACTGCCCTCTCCATCGACTCCTTTAAGTCGAGAATAAAAACTCATCTTTACTCTCAAGCCTTTCTTGACGTCCTCTGAGTGAGGGCTATATGTATGTATGTATTTATGTATGTACTTAATCTATGAATAACGTTAGTACCTCCACCAATGTAAAGCACTTTGGCCAGCGAGAGGGTACACAAAAGGCTGGAGAAACTCAGCGGGTGCAGCAGCATCTAAGGAGCGAAGGAGATAGGCGACGTTTCGGGTTGAGACCCTTCTTCAGACTGGTCAGGGGTCAGGGAAACGAGAGATATAGACGGTGATGTGGGGAGATAAAGAACAATGAATGAAAGATATGCAAAAAAAGTATCGATGATAAAGGGAACAAGCCATTGTAAGCTGTTTGTAGTGTGAAAATGAGAAGCTAGTGCGACTAGGGTGGGGGAGAGAGATCGAGAGAGAGGGAATGACAGGGCCTGAGGGCTGAGGGAGAAGTGGAAATGGGAGGAGACAGCAAGGGTTAACAGAATTGAGAAAATTCAATGTTCAAGCCCAGAGGATGCAGACTCCCCAAGCGGAATATGAGGCACTGTTCCTCCAACTTGCGGTGTTGCTCACTCTGGCCGTGGAGGAGGCCCAGGACCGAGAGGTCGGATATGGAATGGGAGGGGGAGTTGAAGTGCTGAGCCACCGGGAGGTCGGGTTGGTTATTGCGGACTGAGCGGAGGTGTTCGGCGAAACGATCGCCAAGCCTACGCTTAGTCTCACTGATATAGATCATCTGGCATCTGGAGCAGCGGATGCAGTAGATGAGGTTGGAGGAGGTGCAGGTGAACCTCTGTCGGACCTGGAAGGACTGATTGGGTCCCTGAAAGGAGTGGAGGGGGGAGGTGAAGGGACAAGTGTAGCATTTCTTGCGGTTGCAAGGGAAAGTGCCCGGTGAAGGAGTCGAGCGGGAGGGAAGGCAAGAATTTGTGAGGGATAAAGTGATTAAACCCCACTATTGTAAGGGGCTTTAAAGAGGATTCTGACACAGCTGTTTATAAAAATTACCAGAGCAGTCCTTGAGGAAGAAGTGATAGCATTGTTTAGCGGTAGAAGGGAGTGATGTAGATAGATCCCTATCAGTAGAAGGGAGTGATAGATGGGACCCTTGTCACTATAGCTTAGCTTTAGTGCTGATATAGGAGAACTGAGAGAGTTCAGTTGGAGGTGAGTAAAACTAGGGCAGGTCATGGACAACTGAGCATGCTTAATAAAATAAATCAATATTACAACACACCCCTGGTCAAGAAACTGCTCATTACCATGCACATGTCTGGACATGTGATGTATGATGTGGAAGGTACTGGGGGGAAGTACCTACAGATTATGCACCTCAGTGCCTGATGGGAGAAGGGTCCGAAGGGGAGGTTGAATGTAGAATTGTGTGTATAAAGGAGTTTACCCTTCTGACTTCGGTGTGTCTCAACTTGGAGAGGCACCCGACTATGCAGACTCGCAAATAAAGAATCTCTTGCTTCCACGATTTAGTCTCTGAGTAGTGATTGTGAGCACATCGCATATCTCACAAACTAGGGGCTTGTCTGCGATCACCACTCCGGCTGCTCGGTGGAAGCACAGAAGGAAGGGAAGGTGCACCCTGCTGATTTCAGCAGTCTCTGATCTCCTTGCTTGCCATCAGCGGTTTGAGCGAGTGATATTCGGTCAAGAGACTCAGGAAGCAAGAGGGAGTGTCAGATAAATAAACAAGGGACGGTCGAGCAATTCTTGTGCACAAGACCCGGGTAAGAAAACTGACTATTAAGTATTGCCTGGGCGACCGAGGGTCTGTCGGACGGGAATAGTCCGATAAGATAAAGATAACCGGAACGGGAAAAGTAAGAGTCCGGGGGGGAAACAGGACAAGGCTCGCACTGGTCAAGAGCCGCACATTCTGCCTGATAGTCCATTGGGGCGAATGTGGCAATCTTGGGGAGAAGGAAGCCCCGGGGGTAAAAGATAAGGAGACTACGATTAAGTTCTGTTATTTTGATTAACCAAAGGAACCAATAAGGGGGAGTTCAGTCTGGTGGCATTGGACTGTACAGTATATTCAGAGTATCACTCAGACATTGCAAAAATCTAAGGAAAATCACAGTGCCAAATGTTTTGAGTACAAAAAGTTAAAAAAGAAAGGAGCAGCACATGAAAGAAATATGAGTTTGTTTCACACAATCTCATTGAAGTAAGAATGGAACTAATGTGATTTGGTGTGTAAAAATCCGATTTTGTATGAATGAGGAAGTTTTTACTATATGTGATAGGTTGTTTGCTGTGGGCCACATCTGTAAGGGTAGGTGTGTGGTGT
This sequence comes from Okamejei kenojei, assembly GCA_035221665.1. Lineage (NCBI taxonomy): Eukaryota > Metazoa > Chordata > Chondrichthyes > Rajiformes > Rajidae > Okamejei > Okamejei kenojei. The sequence goes on from CM069172.1 coordinate 602,396, forward strand.
TCCTTTAAATAGAAATTGTAAGCAATGGGGAGGTTATGATCAGCTGTAAGGTAACGGACAACGCTTGTATCATCGCAACTTAAAAGGGGAAAGTTATAAAATGTAGGTTGCTTGGCTTCTATAGATTTCTTTTCAGTAAAGTTAATTTGGAAAATTGTTAGTCGTATGTATTTAAACAAGGAAGGGAATTTTGGAATTGTAGGGAAATGGTTGAAACAAAATTATAAATAAGTTAATTGCTGAACACAACAGCTTTTTATGGTTTGTTTAGATAAACATTCTGGTTGGAGAAGGGTAATAAATTAATGGGGCCCAGGAGAAAAAAAGGGAGTTGGCAGACAATGATGTCAATAATGGAAACTTTATTTACTTCAGAAGAAAGACAGATGGTCAAACAAGCAGGAATAAAGATCTGGGAAAAGGGGTTGCAGGTTCCGGGGGTAGCAGCAGATGCAGGTCAACAGTTACTAAAGGTTAATTTCGTAACCAAGTCATGGCCATGAAGGTTAGAAAGAAACTGGAAAAAATTGGAGGCATTGGAATGACAAACCATTAAATCAATTGTTAACAGAGGTTCAGAAAGTATGTGTATGATGGGATGAGGAAAAACAGAAGGGAAAGTGATGACTGCCCCCGAGGTAGAAGGGGTGGTGGTAAAATATGAGAATCGAGAAGTCAGTGGAAGATTTTAAAAGGAAGGTGAATAAATTTTGCAAAGGAGGATAAACTAATCTGAGAAGTAAGAAATTGAGTTCAGAATGAGAAAGAAGGCAGATCAGAAAGGATTAAAGTGGGAAGCAGAGGGATAAATTGACGAGACTGCTTTAAAAAGATAAGAGCATGCCAGACACAAGTTATCCTGTGGGGCACTCATCAACTGAGAGGGCTAAGAAATACCTTACCCAAATATTCCATTTTGCGGGGGCAGGAAATGGATTATGGCTTTGAGGACGATTATCAATGGCTATGGGAGATTTTGAAAGGCACTGTTGGTGAAAGTGATAGGAACCACTAAACTGACAGAACACCTGAAGATGGCTGGTATAAAAATGCAATAAACAATGGCATTCTGTTTGACACGGTCAGGCAGGGGGTATGGCAGGCCCTCAGACAAAAATCCAGCAGCCTATCTGGAGAACAAGCTGAAATGGTGGAGACTGGAAACTGAACAAAAATAGAAGGCAACCAGTTAATGAACACTACATTTTGAACCACTGTGGTGGATGTCATTCCTCCTAAAGTCAAGTCTACATTGGAGGAGGTAGTGGGATTGTAATCTATTTCCCACCCCTGATTCAGTGATCATTTGGTCAATGAGGTTGAGAAATATTGCAAAGATAGGAAAAAGACTTGCAGACCAGCAGGAAGAGGTGCAGAGAAAAAATTATGCAAATGTAACTTGAAGAGCTCAAAAAGAAAGAGCGTGAAAAAGGAAAGACAATGTTGTCAGTAAACAACAGACCTGTTGAAAAGTCTGAAATAAGTGATGTACCGACACACAGTGAGTCCTATGACAGAGCCAAACAGGGGCCGGAGATTCCATGCCAATAATAAATGCATTTGGGAGAGTGTTTCATCAAATGCCCTATCAGGAGTGAAATAAATCTGGATATTAAGCCCAGACAGGAGGCTGGTCCCCAAGGGAGGGAGGGATCTCAAGGAAGAAGTCAAGGAAGGCTAGTAAGGAGATAGGTAATGGATAAGGTGTGTTGGGGATGTGAACAGGTAAGGTAATTAGGAAATAATAATAATAATAATATAATGGTGAACATAGCTATGGTAAGAACATTAAGAAGAGGTATTAAATACACCTAGGCTAGGATGCGGCTGGGTTTTACTACTAGCGCCATGATTTTAATCAGATGTTGTAGGCAGATTTGGAAGGTGTTGATATAGTATGTGGATGATTTGTTGGTTTGGTTGGTTTGTTCCACAAGTGAGAAGCAATGTGAGAGACATTGTAATTATCTTGGAAAAGGTGGCATAGGAGGTCATAATGTATCAAGGAAGAAGTTGTTGTTTTGTCAGCAGCAGGTAGAATATTTTGGATGAGTAATATCGAAAGAAGTAAAAGCTATAGCGCAGGATCAAATTGAAGCGATAATTGAAGTTCCCAAACCTCAGACAGTAGAATAGATGATGATGATATTGGGAATGGCAGGATATAGTTTAGACTAGATTGGGAAGTATGTTGAAATTGTGATGCCATTAAGAAAAATAATGAAGGAAGAAGGACACACAAGTCTAAGAAATTGTTTTACAGTCAGAGCCTTTGAATGAAGGGACAAAAAGGTTTTGCTTGTGGATGGTTTCTTGTTAAAAGGATCATAAAAGCAAGTATGCAGGGTAATGAAGTGTTGCATCAGGATGAATTAGACTTTAAGGTAATCAAATTGGAAGCTTGCCTGCAATCTTGCTTAGCTCAATGGCAGAAATTAAGCTTTAAGAGCAGCATATGTACATGGAGTCTGGCATCCAATGTTTGGAGCATATGGAAACAGAAAGGCTTTGAGAAAAGCAACGGAGACCCCATGCAAAGTTAGCAGTGTCCCCCTATGAAATGTTGTTTGGCTTACCTTATTTTGGAAAGATAGAAGGAATACCCACCATAGAGTGCAGTGATGTATTCTTAAGGAACTATGTACTGGCAGTATCTTGTTCCCTTACAGAATGAAAAGCTAAAGGATTATTGGCTCAAAGCCCGCCACTTGACTTTACAATACATGCTGTAATGGCCGGCGACTGGGTACTGGTCAAGAATTGGAAGGAGGAGAAACTCCAGCCCAGGTGGACCGGCCCATACCTAGTATTACTGACAACCAAGACAGCAGTATGAACAAAAGAAAAAGTGTGGACCCACGCAATCTGGGTTAAAGGACCCGTTGATTCACCCGCTCCTGATAAGGAGGAACAGTGGATGGTGAAGCCAGGAAATAAGCCCCTAACATTAACTTTTAGAAAAAAATAAATGTATAACTAACAGTATGAAAGGAGCAGTCGTGGTATTGCTTGCTCTGCATGTAATTATGGTAAAAAGTATTAATAACTGTGATAAATGTTATCATCCTATCAGATATGGAGGGCGGACAACCAGATCATTTACTTATCATTCCCATTTGAACGATACTTGCTATAACCTGGGGACAAGAACTATTTGTGAAGACGAGGGAAAGAAGTATTATATGGTAGAGTATAGAAGATTTGTAGGGAGAGATGGGTTTGTATGAATAGGACAGGGCAGTTAGGACTCTCTTTCCATGCCTTAAGATGGACATTAGACAAAATGAAGGAGGAAGTAATAACAAGGTTAATGAAAGTAGTCACCAAGCCTCCTCCACTCCCACCTACTCAGCCTCAATTGCACCAGACAATGTATGAAGAAATAAAGAAGCAGATTGAGATCCCTGAAGGAGGAAAAAAAACCTATTTGTGGACTTGGCCCTCCGGATAGCTGGAACCCTGAATGTGACTAACTGTTGGGTCTGTGGTGGACCACTGATGAGCTCACGTTGGCCGTGGAGAGGATCCCTTGTTGAAGTATAGGACCTGATGGAGTGGAACCTGACAGTTGGACAAGACCGAGATCCCCAGGCATGGGTCCTGACAGACGCTCCGGTTGGGACTGAGTGTATCTCTAGGCCCTGGGCAAAGGATGCCGTCCTAGTAGGCAGCAGCCCCCCCTGCCAACGCAATCGTCACCCAGTGGCCAAATCAGTCCCGAGTGTGTGGCCAGAGGAGCCTAAAGAATCGTATCCGACGAAGAAAAGACGGGAGAAACTGCACTATCTGGATGAAGACCGATGGAAATGGGGGAATTGACTGGACTAGGAACTGCACCAGGAACAACCCTTATCAAGGATTCCCGGGTGTTGCAGACATATGGAACAAGTTACCTTTAGTGGACCGGCCCCTGAAGGACTGTTATATATGCGGACACAAGCATACTCGGTGTTACCCAACAAATTGGAGCGGGACTTGCTTTATTGGATTGGTACAACTGGGATTTTTCCTGTTTAAGCAACCGAAGAAGGGTGGTCCGTTAGAACACCTGTATTTTGACGACCTATATCGGAAGAAGAGGAAAATAGACATGGAGAATGGGAAGATGACGAATGGCCACCCGCAAGAATCATCTCATACTATGGACCAGCCACTTGGGCACAGGATGGATCCTGGGGCTACCGAACCCCGGTATACATGTTAAACCGGATCATAAGACTTCAGGCAGTACTGGAAGTAATTACCAACCAAACTGCGGTGGCACTGGAGATGCTGGCAAAGCAGCAGACACAGATGAGAGCAGCAATATACCCGAACTGGTTGGCCCTAGATTACCTCCTGGCAGAAGAAGGAGGGGTATGCGGGATATTCAACCTCTCTAATTGCTGTTTAAACATCAATGACAATGGACAGGCAGTGATGGACATATCAGAAGGAATCCGTAAGTTGGCACATGTTCCAATTCAGAAGTGGATTTTGATTATGGGAACCCGATGGTGGGATTCCATCCTTGGAGGAACATGGTGCAGAACGGTGGGACTCGTGTTTCTATGTGCAGAGGCTGGACTGATCTTTATCCCCTGTTGCATCCCTTGTTTTAGGGAACTTATTACAAGGAGTATAAGTCAGATGCAGGCTGTAGTCGTGCCTATGGGAGAGAAAGGGGTAATACAGAAAATAATGATAATGCGGCCAGGGAAGGTCCAGGATCTACAGGAAAAGAGATTAGGACAGTTACGTCAATTCGAACTGAAGGAGCTTGAAATTGAGGTTTAATCAATAGGTCAAGAAACTTCTCATTACCATGCACATGTCTGGACATGCGATGTATAATGTGGGAGGTACTGGGGGGATGTACCTACAGATTGTGCACCTCAGTGCCTGATTGGAGAAGGGTCGGAAGGAGAGGTTGAATGTAGAATTGTGTGCATAAAGGGGGTTTACCCTTCTGACTTCGGTGTGTCTCAACTTGGAGAGGCACCCGACTCTGCAGACTCGCAAATAAAGAATCTCTTGCTTCCACGATTTAGGTTCTGAGTTGTGATTGTGAGCACATCGCATATCTTACAAATTGACAAGGAAGTTGCAGAGGGAGCGGTCTTTGCGGAACGCAGACGGGGGGGGGGGGGGGGAGATGGGAAGATGTGGCGAGAGTGGAGGTCACGTTGGTTGTGGAGGAACTGGCGGAGGATTATGTGTTCTTTTTTAAATGCGACTTGACTTGAGCTCTTTCCGGGGAGATGTGAGTGGCCCTGAGAAGAGCCGTTGGGTTTAGGTATTTACAAGTTGATCTTTTTAATTCATTTTCTTGTCGTTTTCTTCGGGATTTTCGCTGCTGATTTCGGCTTCGGTGCTTTTCTCGACGTCTTGGCCTTCACCTTTGTTACTGGAGCCTTCTTCGGGCTCTTGGGCGCCACCTTCTTGGCCGCTGCTTTCTTCGCCACCGGTCTCTTAGGTGCTGGTTTCTTGGCCCCAACTTTCTTGGCGGGAGATTTCTTGTTAACAACTTTCTTGGATATTTTCTTTGCCGGTGCTTTCTTGGACGGGGTTTTTTTGGCGGTCGAATTTTTGGTCTTCGAAACCTTGGACGCTGGTTTCTTGACTTTCTTTGCCATTTTCACGGCGGCATCTTTCGCAGCGGCCTTGAAGGAGCCCGAGGCGCCCGTGCCCTTGGTCTGAACCAGGGAGCCGGTTTCCAATTTCCTCTTGATGGCCACCTTGATCAGCTTGTGGTACTTTTCAACATCGATACCGCTGGCGGCCAGTCCCTTCGTTACCGCCACCAGGGACATTCCTCGCCGATCGTGGCAATCCGCAACAATCTTGTCGATCCGTTCTCCCAGCTTGGGACCCGCGGTCTTTTTCCGGGCGGCCGCCGCTTTCTTCTTGGGAGACTTGGTTTGGGCGGGTGGAGGAGCTGTTTTCGCTCATATCAGCAACTCGCGGGCGGGTCGTCTGCTGTTTCGCTCCAAATCACAACTGACTTACACTGATAAGCTGCCTGCTCTCTTATCTCTCACAGTCAGCACTACGTGAGAAATGAAGCGAGAGGCGGCGGCACAGAGCAACTTAAAGGCAGAGAGCGGACGGGGCGGAAACATCCTGTTGTCAGCTCCCGGCGCCACTGTGTTTCTCTCTCCTCAAAAAGTCTCCGATTCTTATGAAAATCGGACATCCTTGTGTCCCAGACCGTCCCCTGTCCGTCCTTGAGGCCGGAAGGTATGCTTTAGAGAAAGTTTGGCCCGAATTAAATGCAGCACTTTCCATTTAAACTGGTTTTATTAAGCGCTGAGCGAGTTCTCAGCCCCGATCGCTGACATACTCGCTGCTTTTCGACTGAAATGTTAAAACTAACTAACACGTTGCTGATCGTTCGCACCTCAGGATTGAGATCACAGGCGGGGCGATCTTGTGACAGGGAAACATTTTCATTTTCCACCGGGGGGGCTGGGAAATCCGACGATGTGATGGCAACCACAAACACAGTCTAAACCGCGGGGCCCTTTAACATGTAGAAACGAGGAACTCCAGATGCTCGTTTGCAAAAATAGACACCATATGCTGGAACGACTCGGAGCGCATCCATGGTGAAAATGGATGTGACGTTTCGGTTCGGAATAGGCTTCAGACTTAACCCCTGTCTCACGGTGCGAGTTGACCCACGAGTGACCCTGAGTTGTCACTCGCAGTAATCACGTACACTAAACGTAGCGGGAACGTCGGAACTCTTGCGAGCAACTTATGACCCTGTCTCATGGTGGGAGTTGACCCACGAGGTACCCCGAGTGAAAGACTCGTGGTTGTGTACGAGACTTCAAGTTTATGATCAAGTGTGTAACCGAGTTCCCACGGGTATGTCATTGCTGCGATGCTCCAACTTCCTGTCCCGAGTTACCAAGTTCCTCTCCCGTTACTCTTGAGCTAACCGTGAATGAAGGTATGTTTTAATAAAGCAACAATGTTAAAATACAATCTCCATCCTTTGTGGCTTTGAGTTATTTCAGCGCGGTCCCGCATCTAATGATATGACCTACAAAGGGAAATGCGCACCCTCCAGTAACCAATATCGTGGTAAGTGCATTTCTTTGGTGCTTTATGTTTTTTAAATACTGTATTTCCCGGGGTGGGGGTGAGCTCAGTTCATATATTTGGGTAGTCTGGCATTGTGAAGGAGGGGATTGGGGTCAGTAACCCACTTGCCACGCTCCGGTCTGAGTGCAGGTAGATGGGACTAGGTGAGTAGTGTTCAGCACGGAGTAAAAGGGCAGAGATGGCCTGTTTCCATGCTGTCATTGCTATATGGTTTTATTGTGGCTGGGGAGTGAATTTGCTTGGGTGGCTGCCGCAGCGCTCCGGGCACGGACAGCAGAACTGGCCGCCACTTCCGAGGAAGGAAGCAGCTCGGGTGACTGACTTTGAGCGGCCGCCGGGACCCGACAGCAGACACACACACACACAATACAGATACACACAGACAGAGAGACACACATACACACACATACAAATACACACAGACAGCAGAACTGGCCACCACTTCCGAGGAAGGAAGCAGCTCGGGTGACTGACTTTGAGTGGCTGCTGGGACCTGACAGCGCGCGCGCACACACACACACACAGCAGGACTGGCCGCCACTTCAGAGGAAGGAAGCAGCTCGGGTGACTGACTATTGAGCGGCCGCCGGACCCAACGCACACGCGCCACAGCGCACACACGCACCGCGCACAACACACAACACACAACACACACACACATACACACACGCGTCAATCGCACACACACACACACACACCACACACACACACCACACACACACACACACTCACACACACACACACACACACACACACACATACACACACACACACACCACACACACACACACACACCACACACACACACACAACACACACACATCCACACACACCACACACACACACAACACACACACACACACACACACCACACACACACACACAACACACACACACACAACAACAGCAAACACCACACGGCGTTTCCTGCTCGGACCCTTCTTCACACAATCCAATGTCCCATAATATATTCTTTAAATATTAAGGTTTCTTTGAAAGTGTGTGCCGTGGATACGGTGGGCGGAAGGAAGATATGATGAGTCTGGTACAAGTTGACTTTGTTTTCAGTAATCAGGCCACCGTGTTGGCCGATGTCTGTTGATCGAGCGCTCATACAGTTTGCGAGCGAGCGAGGTCCATATATAGAGCAAGGAACGCGAAGCCTCTGAGGGTTCATTGTTCGCCTGGTTTGGATGCTCCCAGAGAGGCGGGCACAAAGACAAATTTAGCATTTTTTTCTGTGGAAGGGGGAGGCAAATAGAATCAAAAGCATTGTAACATCAGCACTCTCCCCAACACGAAACCACAGCGCAGCGTAAACAATTAAACAGCTTCACATTTAAAAGACAAAGACACACGTTAAATTACATGGCCCCAAGTAACACCTCTCAATTGCTTCGGGGTTGGAATTGAAATATATATAATATATATAATATGTATATACAAATTAAGACTACAAATAACATATATATATTATATATACTGCAATTTGTGAGAGTGGTGAATCTGTGGAATTATCTGCCACAGAATGTAGTTGAAGCCAGTTCATTGGCTATATTTTAAGAGGGAGTTAGATGTGACCGTTGTGGCTAAAGGGATCAGGGGTATGGAGAGAAGCAGGTACAGGATACTGATTTGGATGATCAGAGATGATCATATTGAATGCGGTGCAGGCTAGATTGGCTGAATGCTACCCTGCACTATTGTCTATGTTTCTAAGTTTCTAATATACTATATATCTCTCTCTCTCTCTCTATTTTATATATAGGCAATATAGTAGCGCAATATCAGTTATATATGTAGGCAACCAGGCAACACGCCAAATGTATATATACAGCACATGGACATGTGTAGGTATGTGTGTGCGTGTGTGTGTGTGTTGATGTGGTTTCCTGTGTGTGTGTGGTGTGTTTGTGTGTGTGTGTGTGTGTGTGTGTGGTGTGATGTGTGTTTTGTGTGTGTGTGTATATATTTATAATATATATAAAAATATTATAATATCATATATTATACATACACACCACACACACACACGCACACATCATACATACACATGTCCATGTGCTGTATATATACATTTGCGTGGTTCCTGGGTTGCCTACTATATTAAACTATATTGCTATATTTTGCCTATATATCAAATAGGACATGTGTACTGTATGTGTGTGCGTCGGTTTGTGTGTGTGTGTGTGTGTGTGTTTTGTGTGTGTGTGTGTGTGTGTGTGTGTGTGTGTCGTGTGTGTGTGTGTGTGTGTATATAATATATATATATATAGTATACATATATATATATATACAATATATATATTATATATATATATATATATATTATTATATATATATATTAAAATATATTTTATTTATATGTATATATATATATATTATATTATAAATTTATATATTATTATATTTATATTATATAGTATATATATATATATATATATTATATATATATATATATATATATATATATAATATATATATTTTATATATATTATATATTTCATTTGTATAATATAACTTAAGTAACTTAACAGCGGGACGTTTAGGAACCTATGTGTGTATTGTGGTGGTTGGCGCGCTACTGACTACTTTCTATCCAGTGTCTCCGTGCTAATTGCAATGCATAGCGGTTTTGATATTTAGACAAAACTTAATTTATTTCCAGTTTTGAATTTTTAGTTTGTCCACACATTTATTAGTTTTATCTCTCCAGAAAAAACCTGGAAGAGGAGATGGTTCTCATACATAAAGCCCAGAGAATGGTTTCTTGGTTCTAACGAATTGTTTGGGGGAGGAAAATAGACACAAAAAGCTGGAGTAACTCACGGGACAGGCAGCATCCTCTGGAGAGAAGGAATGGGTGACGTTCGGGTTGAGACCTTCTTCGACTGGTGTTGGGAAACGTGGATTTGGTTTGTTTTCGGGGGGCGAGGGGGGGAATACATTCGCCTTTTTCTCTGAATTTCAGTGATTATGAATGCATGTTGACCACACACAACACAGAGAAGGGGGATCGCTGCGGTTTAGGTCTGAGGAGACAGGAGCAAGAGTTCTCGATTTTCCCATGTGGATAGTTTCACTTTTTTGCATTTTTTTCCTTCTCTCTGGCCGCCCTTGTCCGCTGAGTTACTCCTGCCTTTTTGTGTCAAAGTGTCTTGTTCAATCTCATTTCATTGCAACTTTCAGTCGGGATACGCGCGTATTTCAGTATTTAATTTCTCAAGCCTCTTTACCTCCCGGAGCCACATATAACTTAACCACATGTAAATACTATCTCTCTTATG
>CM069172.1:613274-1112698 GCA_035221665.1 Okamejei kenojei
AAAAATAGAAATTTTAGATGAATGTTTGAATAAAACATCCAAAATATGGAAAAAATGATATCATATATATATAAATATTTTATTGGAAAAAATGATACACCTTCAACTGAAATATACAGAGGAGTCTTGGGGAAAAGGAATTAGGCCAAATATAAGAACCAGAAATCTGGGGATGAAAGTTTAAACATTTTACATTATTGGTTCATTTAAACGCTAAACATTTCTTATACAGTTTAAAATATTACATAGATTACATTACTTAAATCTAAAATTACATAATATTTTTCCAAAGATATCTCCCATATGTGACAAATGTCAAATTCAGAAGCAAATTAGACACAATCATTTACTATCTGCATAAAAATTGTAGAATATTGGAAGGAATATTTAAAAATAATTTCGACCGTTATCAATATAAATATAACCCTGACCAAAGTTAATTTATACTTGGAATAATGAAACTGACCAATTAATAAAATGATCAAAGAACTTTTCATTGACTAGTGGTTTATAATTGGGAAAAAAAATTAATATTAAATTTTGGAAAGGCCTGCATTCCACAATCAAAAATGTGTGAATATAGAAATGTCGGAGACATCCATTTGGAGAGGACTTGAGGCTTTGTCCCTTATGGATAGGTTAGATCTCTTCAGCGGATTTTGGTCTCCATATATTGAATTATTTACAGGGTCATTAATGGTTCGGCGCGAGGACTGTCTGAGGCTCGATATTTGAATGGAAATGGTGAAGACAATACATTATAATAATTATGAATATATTTATTTGGAGGATTAATGACGATATTTATTCTCATCAAACCTTTTTTTCCTACTCTTTATTCTTTTTCTTAACTTTTCTATTTTCTTATATTCTATATAAAAAATTAAAAAACAATATAGATAACACATTTTCTTAATCTCTTATTATTGTGTACTCGAATATAAATATTATTAGATTTATGAGAATGTATTAGTTTATTAGTATTTGTGGTTTTTTATATTTTTACATTATATAAAATTTGTACTTTTAATGGTACAATAATTTTCAATTTAAATTTTGCTGATAATAAATATTGTAACATTAGGAAGAAATAATGGAAATTTACTATAAGTTTTTACTAACTTTTTTGTAATCAATAATATTATAAAATTTGGCTTATACCTAAAAATATTAGTGATAAAATGAAAATTACTAATTAGTTATGAGTATAATGCTAATCTTATAATGTAATTATTAGTATTATGTATCTTTAGTTATATAAAATATACAACTTTGTGAACATTTATAATTAAGGATAATACAGTATAAATAATATTTTTAGTATTGAATCAATTATTAAGGACTATGTATTTTACTATTGAAATATAATGTACCTGGTTATTATTTTTGTTTCTATAATAAATAACATTTAAAAAAAAAACAAAAAAACATCACATGGACAATGGACAGGCAGTGATGGACATATCAGAAGGAATTCGTAAGTTGCGAATGTTCCAATTCAGAGTGGATTTTAATTATGGCGAACCCGATGGTGGGGATTCCATTCCTTGGAGGAACATGGTGGAGAACGGTGGGACTCGTGTTTTATGTGCAGGGGCTGGACTGATCTTTATTCCCATGTCGCATCCCTTGTTTTAGGGAAATTATTACAAGGAGTATAAGTCAGATGCAGGCTGTAGTAGTGCTATGGGAGAGAAAGGGGTAATACAGAACACAATGAAAAATAATTCGGCCAGGGAAGGTCACAGGATCTACAGGAAAGGGAGATTTAGGACAGTTAAGTCAATTGCACTGGAAGGAGCTTGAAATTGAGGTTTAATCAATAGGTCAAGAAACTTCCTCATTACCATGACATGTTGGACATGCGATGTATAAGTGTGGGAGGGGGTTACTGGGGGGACGTACCTACAGATTGTGCACCTCAGTGCCTGATTGGAGAAGGGTCCGAAGGAGAGGTTGAATGTAGAATTGTGTGCATAAAGAGGGTTTACCCTTCTGACTTCGGTGTGTCAACTTGGAGAGGCACCCGACTCTGCAGGACTCGCAAATAAAGAATCTCTTGCTTACCACGATTTAGGTCTCTGAGTTGCCTGTGAGCACATCGCATATCTCACAACTTGACAAGGAAGTTGCAGGAGGGAAGCGGTCTTTGCGGAACGCAGACGGGGGGGGGGGGGGGTAGGGGGCAGATGGGAAGATGTGGCGAGAGTGGAGGTCACGTTGTGTTGTGGAGGAACTGGCGGAGGATTATGTGTTCTTTTTTAAATGCGACTTGACTTGAGCTCTTTCCGGGGAGATGTGAGTGGCCCTGAGAAGAGCCTGTTGGGTTTAGGTATTTACAAGTTTGATCTTTTTAAAAAAACAAAAATTTTTTTCATTTTCTTGTGTTTCTTCGGGATTTTTCGCTGCTGATTTCGGCTTCGGTGCTTTTCTCGACGTCTTGGCCTTCACCTTTGTTACTGGAGCCTTCTTCGGGCTCTTGGGCGCCACCTTCTTGGCCGCTGCTTTCTTCGCCACCGGTCTCTTAGGTGCTGGTTTCTTGGCCCAACTTTCGTTGGAGGGAGAGATTCTTGTTAACAACTTTCTTGGATATTTTCTTGGCGGGTGCTTTCTTGGACGGGGTTTTTTTGGCGGTCGAATTTTTGGTCTTCGAAACCTTGGACGATGGTTTCTTGACTTTCTTTTGCCATTTTCACGGCGGCAATCTTTCGCAGCGGCTTGAAGGAGACCGAGGCGCCGTGCCTGGGTCTGAACCAGGGAGCGGTTTGTCTAATTTCCCTCTTGATGGAAACCTTGATCAGCTTGGTGGTACTTTTTCAACATCGATTCGCTGGCGGCCAGTCCCTTCGTTACGCCACCAGGGGACATTTCCTCGCCGATCGTGGCAATCCGCAAACAATCTTGTCGATCGTTATCCCGCTTGGGACCCGCGGTTCTTTTTCCGCGGGCGGGCCGCCCAGCTTCTTCGTGGGAGACTTGGTTTGGGCGGGTGGAGGAGCCGCTTCGGCGGCTGCTGTTTCGCTCATATCAGCAACTGCACAAGTTATCTCTCACAGTCAGCACTACGTGAGAAATGAAGCGAGAGGCGGCGGCACAGGCAGCTTAAAGGCAGAGAGGGACGGGGCGGAGAAACATCCTGTTGTTCAGCTCACGGCGCCACTGTGTTTCTCTCTCCTCAAAAAGTCTCCGATTCTTATGAAAATCGGACTTCCTTGTGTCCCAGACCGTCCCCTGTCCGTCCTTGGAGGCCGGAAGGTTTGGCTCTTAGAGAAGTTTGGCCCGACTTAAATGCAGCACTTTCCATTTAAAAGGGTTTTATTAAGCGCTGAGCGAGTCTCTCAGCCCGATCGTGACGTAACTCGCTGCTTTTCGACTGAAATGTTAAAACTAAATAAAACACGTTGCTGATCGTTCGCACCTAGGATGAGATCATGGCGGGGCGATCTTGTGACAGGGAAACATTTTCATTGTCCCCGGGGGGGCTGGGAAATCCGACGATGTTGATGCAACCACAAACACCAGTCTAAACCGCGGGGACCCTTTAACATGTAGAAACGAGGAACTCCAGATGTCGTTTGCAAAAATAGACACCATATGCTTGAAAACTGGCTCGGAGCGCAATCATGGTGAAAATGGATGTGACGTTTTCGGTTCGGAATTGGCTTCAGATTAACCCTGTTCACGGTTGCGAGTTGACCACGAGTGACACTGAGTTGTCACTCGCAGTAATTAATCACGTACACTAATCGTAGCGGGAAACGTCGGAACTCTTGGAGCAAATTATGACCTGTCTCATTGGTGGGGGAGTTGACCCACGAGAGGTTACCCCGAGTGAAAAGACTCGTGGTCGTTGTGTTCGAGACTTTCATGTTTTGATCAAGTGTGTAACCGAGTTCCCCAGGGGTATGTCATTGCTGCGAATGCTCCAACTTCCCTGTCCGAAGTTACCATGTTCGTCTCCCGTTACTTCTTGAGCAAACCGGTGAATGAAGGTATGTTTTAATAAAGCAAACAATGTTAAAATACATCTCCATCCTGTGGCTTTGAGTTATTTCAGCGCGGCCGGGATCTATTGTTATGGGACTAACAAAGGGAAATGCGCACCCTCTCCAGTAACCAATATCGTGGTAAGTGCATTTCTTGGTGCTTTATGTTTTTAAATAATGTATTTCCGGGGTGTGGGGGGAAGCTAAGTTCACTAGTATTTGGGCTAGTTGGCGTTGTGAAGGAGGGGGATTGGGGTTCAGTACCCAATTGCCACGCTTCCGGTCTGAGTGCAGGTAGATGGGACTTAGGTGGTAGTGTTTCAGCACGGAGTAGTAAAAGGGCAGAGACCAGAGATGGCCTGTTTCCATGCTGTCATTGCTATAGGTTTTATTGTGGTGGGGGAGTGATTGCTTGGGTGGCTGCCGCAGCGCTCCGGGCGACGGGAAAGCAGAACTGGCGCCACTTCCGAGGAAGGAAGCAGCTCGGAGTTACCTGACTTTGAGCGGCCGACGGGAACCGCAGCAGACACACACACAATACAGATAACACAGACAGAGAGACACACATACACAACATACAAATACACACAGACAGCCGAATGGCCACCACTTCCGAGGAAGGAAGCAGCTCGGGTGACTGACTTTGAGTGGCTGCTGGGACCTGGACAGCCGCTTGCGGCGCACCACACACCCACACAGCAGACTGGCCGCCCACTTCAGAGGAAGGAAGCAGCTCGGAGAGATGACTGTTGAGCGGGGCGCGGGAACCAACGGCACACACCAACACACACACACACACACTCACACACACACACACACACACACACACACACACACACACACACAAAACAAACCACCCCACACACACATAAACACACCACACACACACCCACACCCACACACACACCCACACACACACACACACACACACAACAACACACACACACACACACACACACACAAAACACACACACACACACAACAACACACCCACACACACGCACACGCACAACACGTGGCGTTTCTGGCTCGGGGCCCTTCTTCAGACAATCCAATGTCCCATAATATATTCTTAAATATTATAGGTTTCTGTTGAAGGTGTGGTGCCGTGGTTACGGGTCGGTCAGGTCGGGCGGAAGAAGATGATGAGGTCTGGTACAAGTTGACTTTGTTTTCAGTAATAAGGCCTCCGTGTTGGCCGGATGTCTGGTTGATCGAGCGCTCATCACAGTTGGGAGCGATAAGGAGGGTCCATATATAGGAGCAAGGAACGCGTAGCCTCTGAGGGTTCTTGTTCGCTCATGGTTTGGATTGCTACCAGGAGAGCGGGCACCAAGACTATTTTAGGCATTTTCTGTGGAAGGGGGGAGGCCGAAGTAGAGATCAAAAGCATGGTAAACATACAGCACTACTCCCCCCCTACACGAACACAGCGCAGCGTAAACAATGAAACAGCTTCACTTTTAAAAGCAAAGACCACACGTTAAATTACATGGCCCCCAAGAAACCACTTCAATTGCTTCGGGGTTGAATTGAAATATATGATAATATATATAATTTGTAGTATAAAATTATACTACAAATAACATTATAAATTTTATATACTGCAATTTGTGAGCGTGGTGAATCTGTGGAATTATCTTGCCACAGAAGGTTGTTGAAGCCAGTTCATTGGCTATATTTAGAGGGGAGTTAGATGTGGCCCGTTGTGGCTACAGGGATCAGGGGGTATGGAGAGAAGGCAAGGTACGGTACTGAGTTGGATGATTCAGAGTTGTCATATTGAATGGCGGTTGCAGGCTCGATTGGCTAATGCCTACCTGCACCTATTGTCTATGTTTATAAGTTTTATAGTATATATACTTCTCTCTCTCTCTCTATTTTATTTATAGGCAATATAGTAGGCAATTTAGTTATATATAGTAGGCAACCCAGGAACCACGCAAATGTATATATTACAGAACATGGACATGTGTATGTATGTGTGGCGTGTAGTGCGTAGGTGTGCGTTTATATATATATACTTTATATATATATATATAATATATCTAATCTATTATATATATAAAAATATATATATATATAATATTATATATATA
This sequence comes from Okamejei kenojei, assembly GCA_035221665.1. Lineage (NCBI taxonomy): Eukaryota > Metazoa > Chordata > Chondrichthyes > Rajiformes > Rajidae > Okamejei > Okamejei kenojei. The sequence continues at coordinate 619,360 of CM069172.1, forward strand.
TATTTTATATTTATATATATATATATATATATATATACACACACACACACACTCAACACACCACAATACATACACAAGTCTTGTGCTGTATTTATAACATTTGCGTGCGTTCTGGTTGCCTACTTTATATAACTTTATTGCCTACTATATTGCCTATATATAAAAATGGACATGTTGTAGTGTATGTGTGTGTGTGTGTGTGTGTGTTGTGATGTGTGTGTGTGTGAGTTGTGTGTGTGTGGTGTGTGTGTGTGTGTGTGTGTGTATATATATATATATATAATTTTTTATATATATATATATATATATATTATTATATTTATATTATATATATATATATATATATATATATGTATATTATATTTATATATTATATATATGTATATGATAAACGCTTAAGTATTAAGCGGGACGTAGGGTCCTATGTGTGTTTGGTGATGTTTGTGCGCGCTATCTTGAAATGCTTTCTATCCAGTGTCTTCAGCTGCTATTGCAATGATACGCGTTTTGATATTTAGATAATACTTATTTTATTTACAGTTTTGCATTTTTAGTTTGTCCACACATTTAATTTAGTCTTTAATCTCTCCAGAAAAAACCTGAAAGTGGAGATGGTTCTCATACATTAAAGCCCATGAGATGGTTTCTTGGTTCTAAGCGATTGTTTGGGGGAAAAATAGACACAAATAAGCTGGAGTAACTCACGGGACAGGAAGCTCTCTGGGAGAAGGATGGGTGACGTTTCGGGTTGAGACCCTTTCTTCGGACTGGTGTTTGGGAAACGTGGATTAGGTTTGTTTTCGGGGGCGTGGGGGGGAAGTACATTCGCCTTTTTCTCTGAATTCAGGAATGAATGCATGTTGACACACCCAACACAGAGAAGGGGGGATCGCTGCGATTTTTAGGTTCTGAGGAGAAGGGAGCCACGAAGTTTCTCGATTTTCCCTGGGGATAGTTTCACTTTTTTTCGCATTTTTCCTTCTCTCCTGCCGCCTGTCCCGCTGAGTTATCCTGTCTTTTTTGTGTCAAAGTCTGTCTTGTTCAATCTCATTTCATTGCAACTTCAGCTCTGGATACCCGCATTGAAACAATCGCGGGTATTTCTGTATTTTCTATATTTCTCCAAGCCTCTTACCTCCCGAGCCACATGTAACTTAATCCAACATGTAATTACTTACAGCATTTGTGATATCTTTGGTTCAGTCCCTTTAAGATTATAAAAGGTTCCCACGATAGACTCACAAGACCTAAGGTAAACACACGGGCATTACGTTATTGCGACGAGTTTAAATGTTCCATTTTTAACTTGAACAGTTAATTTGACTCGTGGAAAAAATCAAAACATGTGGTGCTAACGGCAGGTACCCGTGAACACTTGGTAAACTCGTGAAAAAAAAAACAAACATGTGTGATTTTTTCTACGAGTCAAATTTACAGTTCAAGTTTAAAATTGAAACATTTTAAACTTTGTTTATTAACGTGGTGGCCCCGTTCGTTTATCCTTAAAGTTATGATTCGTGAGTCTACGTGTGAGAAATCTTTTAACACAGGGGCAGCAGCTTCTCTGGAGAGAAAGAAATGGTGTGCGGGATGACATTTCCAAATTTCTCCAGCCCCTGTGTTCACTTTTTTTCACACTAGCATCTGCCCTTTCTTGTGTATGACATCATTTTGTATTTTACATGTCTTGTGTCTTGTGTGATATCATGATTCACACACAAACACACACAATGCTGGGGTACTCACACACACACCACACAACACACACATCACACACACACACACACACACACACACACACACACACACACACACACACACACACACACACACACACCCACACACACACACACACCAAACACACACAATGCAGGGTAACTCACACACACACACAATGCTGGAGTAACTCACAAACACACAATGTGGATATATATAAGGAGAGAGACAACACGCACCCACACAAATACACACAACGCACACGACACAAATACAACACACAACACACACACATATATTTATACATAATATATATTGTAACATATATAATGTATATAACTTTATATATAAAAAATAGCAGTAGGCAACCCAGGAACCACGCAAAGTATATTACAACCATGTCCATGTGCTGTATATGATCCTGTTGCGAGGTTCCTGGGTTGCCTACTGCTGGGTAACTCCTGCGAATATCATCCCCCTGCATTCAAAATCTAAAGCTCTCGCCTATTATGTATATGTGTGTGTATATGTGTGTGTATTTGTGTGTGTGTGTCTCTCTGTCTGTTGTGTGTATCTGTGTGTGCTGTGCGTCTGCTGTCGGGGTCCCGGCGGCCACTTCAAGTAGGGGGTCATCGATCTGCTTCCTTCTCGGAAGTGGCGGGCCAGTCTGCTGTCTGTCTGTCTGTCTGTTCTCTGTGTGTGTGTTTGTGTGTGTGGTGTGGTGTGTGTGTGTGTGTGTGTTTGTGTGTGTGGTGGTGTGTGGTGTGTGTGTGTGTGTTGTGTGTGTGTCTCTGTCTGTATCTGTGTGTGTGTCTGCTGTCGGGTCCCGGCGGCCGCTCAAAGTCAGTCACCCGAGCTGATTCTTCCTCGGAGAGTGGCGGCCAAGTTCCGCTGTCCGTGCCCGGGCGCTGTGGCAGCCACCCAAGATAACCACTCACCTGGCCACAATAAAACCATATAGCAATTGACAGCACGGAAACAGGCCAATCTCTGCCCTTTAACTCCGTGCCGGTTTACTGTCACCTCTGTCCCATCTACCTGCACTCAGACTGGAGCGTGGCAAGGGGGGTTTCTGTCCCAATCCATCCTTCACAACGCCAGACTCCCCGAATACTATGAACTGAGCTCTCCACCCACCCAGGGAATGGAAATACAGTATTTAAAAAAATAAAGCACCAAGAAAGGCACTTACCACGATTTATTGGTGGTGGAGGGGTGCGTATTTTCCTTTGTAGGTCGTATTAATGATGCGGCTGCGCAGAAAATAAATCAAAGCCACCGGATGGGAGATGTATTTTAACATTGTTGCTTTATGTAAAACTTACCTTAATCACGGTTGGCCAAGACTCAAGAGGAACGGGAGAGGAAACTTGGTAACTCGGGAGGAGGAACTTGGATACATCGCAGAAATGACATATGTGGGAACTCGGTTTTTTAAAAACTTGAACATAAACTTGCAGTCTCGTACGCAACCACGAGTCTTTCATCGGGGTTACCTCGCTGGGTCAACTCGCTCTGTGAGACAGTGCCTTAAAGTTAAACAAAGTAGAGCGGCGGACGCTGCCCTGGCAGCCAGCGCTGCCTGCAATCCGTCTCTTTTTCTTTTTTTTTATTTAGTCTTTTTTATCTTGTCTCTTGTTTTTAACGTTAGTTTGTGTTATTATGTATGTATGTGTTATGTGTAGGGGGGGGGGGGGGGGTGGAGGTGGGAAACACGTTCTTAGTCTCCTTCCTTTTGGGGGGACGCCGACTTTTCTTGTCGTTATTTCCCAGTCTTCGTCTGCGCTGAGGCTATCACTGAGCTGGCGGCCTCCAACTTTTACTGTGACCGACCCGAGGCTCCGGTGGTAGAGCCAGCAGGACCCTTGCCGCGCGGGGAATGGCCGATCGGGGCCGGCGGCGGGTGTTCAGGCGTTCCGGCGGGCGACTCGGAGAGCTGTGGCGCTTTCCTGGGTGGCGGCGGCAGCGACTTCAGAGGCCGCGCCGCGGGCCCAGTGGACGACATCATCGGGAGCTCGCAGGACACAGGTTGGTGACCTGTTTTTCCGGGGCTCCCGCGGCAACAGCTGCGTCCGCTGGACTGGAGGGTGGCAGCTTCACTGGAGGGTGATAAGTGTGAAGTGCTACATCTTGGCAGGACAAATCAAAATAGGACGTACATGGTAAATGGTAGGGAATTGAGGAATGCTGTGGAACAGAGGGATCTAGGAATAACTGTGCATAGTTCCCTGAAGGTGGAATCGCATGTAGATAGGGTGGTAAAGAAAGCCTTTGGTGTGCTGGCCTTTATAAATCAGAGCATTGAATATAGGAGTAGGGAAGTAATGTTAAAATTGTACAAGGCATTGGTAAGACCAATTCTGGAGTATGGTGTACAATTTTGGTCGCCTAGTTATAGGGAAGGATGTCAACAAATAGAGAGAGTACAGAGGAGATTTACTAGAATGTTGCCAGGGTTCCAGCAACTATGTTACAGAGAAAGGTTGAACAAGTTAGGTCTTTATTATTTGGAGCGCAGAAGGTTTAAGGGGGGACTTGATTGAGGGACTTTAAAATGATGAAGGGATAGACAGAGTTGACGTGGATAAGCTTTTCCCATTGAGGGTGGGGAAGATTCAAACACAGAGGGCATGACATGAGAATTAAGGGACAGAAGTTTAGGTGGTAACGTGAGGGGGAACTTCTTTACTCAGAGGGTGGTGGCTGTGTGGAATGAGCTTCCAGCAGAGGTGGTGGAGGCAGGATCGATTTTAACATTTAAAAGTAAAGTGGATAGGTATATGGACGTGAAGGGAATGGAGGGGTATGGTCTGAGTGCAGGTAGATGGGACTAGGGGAAAACAAATGGTCGGCACGGACTGGAAGGGCCGAGAGGGCCTGTCTCCGTGCTGTAATTGTTATATGGTTATATGTTATATGGTTATATAGCTTCGGCAGCTTTGAACGGCCCAGGCCGCGGAGTTGAACCGGCCCGCTCGCGGAGCGCGGTTCAACCGCGGGACTTATTTACATCACCCGGTGTGGTCACAACATCGGAGGCCCGGGTCGCCTCAGCGCAGAGGAAGAGGAAGAGGAAGAAGGGAAGAGACAAAGACAAGATTTTTGCCTTCCACCACAGTGAGGAGGTGCCTGGTGAACTCACTGTGGTGGATGTTAAATATGTGTTTATTGTGTGTTTTGTTATTTCCTATATGTGTGACTGCAGGCAACGAAATTTCGTTCAGACCTCAAGGTCTGAATGACAATAAAGTTTTCCAAGACCTTTGCCCCTTTAATATGCTCCCTATGTGACGCAATGTTCACATGGAGTCATACAGCACGAACAAGGCCCTGCGGCCCAACTTGCTCCTGGCTACCAATATGCCCCGTATACGCAAGTTCCACCTGTCTTCTTTTGGCCCATATCCCATTGAACATTTCCGATCCATGTACCCGTCCAAATGTCTTTTCAATGTGATTATCGTACCCGTCTCAAACTACCTCCTCTGGCAGCTCATTGGATGGACCCACTACCCGCTGTGTGGAAAGGTTGCTCCTCAATTTCCTCTTGCATCTTTACCCTCTTACCTTAAACCACCTTAAACAATCAAGGGATTGTTGATTTCCCTTGATTCTTCATTCTTGATGTAAAGATATTTTACTTCGGAGTCACGTGAGTGACTACGTGAATAGAAGCCCGTACAGCCGTTCGTGCGTCATTACGTCAGACGCTCGTGCAGACGACTGTGGAGCAGCGCTGCTCCTCCAATGGTAGGTCTAAAAAAGTTTCAGGTAAGTGCTATTTCTTACCTGTTCTAGGTTTCCTTCAGGAACCTCCGGGGTTCTTGCGGGATGGTCGCGAGGCCGAAGAGTGAACCAGCCTAGGGCTTTGGGGGAAAACCCTGGCCCGACCGCGGGAGCGGGGAGATGGCGAATGTCGGGTTTGCGATCGGAGTCACTGATAACGCGGTCAGTGACTCCACATGCTGGGTTCCCAGGGACGGGGATACCCGAGAATAGTGCGGTCCAGACCGCAGTAGTCCTAAGGGCGATAGGGGATGGTGCTTAACGGGCCTCGAAAGGTCAGCCTGAGTTCCCGGTGGTGGAGTGTATGCGGTTTTAGTCCCTAGGGGATGGGCTTACGGACCTGAAAGGTCAGCCTGGGTTCCCGTGGGGTGGGAAACTTAACTGTATGCGGTTCCCAGACCGGAATAGTCCCCAAGAAATGGGGTTTAATTCAAGTAAATGAGTAGCCCGGGTGCCCGGGGATTGATTCCCAGGGAGGGGAAATTCACTTATGGGGTTCCCTAACCACAATATCCCCAGGATATGGGGACAGTTGACAAAATAGTCAGAGTAATTAAGAAAGATTTGGTAGGTTCACCTCTGCGAATGAATTTAGAGAAACTCCTTTAGGCAGGAGGTGGATCAGTAGTAAAGTTATGGGGGAATGGGGCTGCATCATGGGAATGCCAAGTTATGGCAGTGCCAGCCTATGGGAGAGGCTGTGCCAGCAGTACCTTTGGGAAGGGCTGCATCATTGGAATGCCAAGTTATGCAGCTTATTGGAGAGGCCTGTGCCTGCAGGGCTGCTCATGGGAATGCCAAGCTATGGCAGGCTAGCCTATTGGAGAGTTTTAAAGAAGGAACTGCAGATGCTGGAGAATCGAGGGTACACAAAAAGCTGGAGAAACTCAGCGGGTGCAGCAGCATCTAAGGAGCGAAGGAGATAGGCTGACGTTTTTTCGAGGCCAGGCTGTGCCTAGCAGTTACATGTGCTCATGGGGAACTTGGCAGGCTAGCCTATTGGTATGAGATTATGGCAGCACCTTTGCTAGGGCTGCTTCAAATGCAAATCTATGGCAAATACTGGTCTATGGGAAAGGCCGCACCAGCAGCACCTCTTCTTCAATGCTGCTTTATTTATGGCGCCAGCAGTACCTTCTTTCAGGGCTGCTTTATGGAATAACTGTTTAGTAGGGTATTCCCATTTTACAGTGATCATGGGGGATGAGGGGTCATTGTTAGGATAAGGCAATATAACAGGATCTGTTAAGTCTTAAAACTATATTGAGAAATTGGGCTCCTCCATCCAGCTAGATTAAGTGTATCAAATAGACTTGTAGGATGTTGGGATTCACTTTTAGGCATTCAATTGGCTGAGATGCCGGCCGGGGCAACAGATGGCTGTCAATAAACTCTGGTAACAGGTTTACTAGTCGTTAAGATTAATTGTTAAAGTATAGATATGATTCAGCTGTGCAAGTAAGACAACTTATCTTGTTAAATGGTTAACTATTAAGTGCATTATAGGTCATTGTTAACACACCGTGTTTCTCCAGGTGAATTAATAAAAGTCACAAGGATGGACAAACGGTATTCATTACTGCTCCAGTTGTTGTTAAGTAAATCTTCAATTAAATTACAATATGGTGCTAATGGCCTTAAATAGGAAATTGTGTCAGCAGCGCTTTTAGCAGGCCTGCTTAAGGTCTCCCTCATGTAGGAGGAGAGCATGCTGCATCAGTATTATTCTGACGCTGGGGCCATGGCAAAGTAGTCGGCGTATTGCTGAAGCTGCGCCAGCAGCACCTTGTATCGGGTCTGCTTAATGGCTCCCTCACGTAAATGAGGAGAGCAGTGGGAATCAGTATAGTCTAATGCCAAGTCTGAGGGTAGAGCCATAGAGCATGCCCAAGGGATTCAGGGCATATGCCCAGGGGATTCAGGGCATATGCCCAGAGGTCTATGCCTGGCCAGAAAGTTACCATCCCAAACACATATGCAGTGAATACCGCTCTAAGGGGGGCATTACAGTTGTCCGTCGAAATCTTCTATTCAGGTAAGACCTTTCCATTGGCGAAACCTGGAGGACAAAGCACAAGCTATTGGAACGAGCAAGGTTTCATAGTTTTGGTTGATTTATGCGCCCCAACGTCTTTTATTGGCAGTAGAGGTTCACTGAAGTATGGTGGCAGCATGAAGGCAGACCGAAGTTCCACGCACTTTACCTGTGCTACTCTACAATTAAGGGACCACTTACAGCTTGGTAAGGTGTTCACTTAGTAAACATTTACAAATGATTTGGACATTATCAGCTATTTGAGGGGTCTAATCATGTAAATGGTTGAGTATGTTCTAGCATTTCAAGCAGTATAGAATTGCGCAGGTTCAGTAGAAGGACCAAGATTGTCTTACAAGACCGAGTTTTTCGGAAATTGGGCCACAGTTGCTGTTTACGGCAGATTCCAAGTTGCAAATATCATCTCGAGTCTGGAGGTGGAGCAGATTTGCTTGATTTGCAAAAAAATGTCTGTTGTGGGTTATCAACTATCTATAGACCCTACGGGCATCTTATGGGTTAAAGATGTGATTGGACAAATGTGCATATTGTGATGCTCAGGTTGATACATTATGATGATGGCATATGTTAGTGGACGATCTCGGGTTGGGGGGGGGGTGGGGTTCCATTGGGGGGTGAGGGTGGGGGGGGGGCAATCAGTTGTTAAAGACCCATGGAATGGTTACATATCTTGTTGTCACAGGAGAATCGTCAAGTATTGGTTAATGGCAACACAGAATTGGTGTTGAATTGCACTACATTATGAAATTCCCTGGTTAGGGAATGGAAACACCTAACAATGGTTCATGTTTATTTCACTGGTTGCAAAATAGTGGCGCTGACAGTGGCGAAACATACAAATTTCGCTCCTAAAAGGAGTAGGAAGGACTTTTATGGCTCCCTCCATTTTGTGTATCAATTGAGGTTTCAATAGTAAGTCATTAGAGGCCGCTTAAGGTTCCTAATTGAGTGGTTATGCACATTGATTCCTGGGTTTGTCGCAAATAATATTCCTTATTTGGTTAATTTTAACGTAATTTGCTGGTTCAGCTGTGGCTTGGGAAATCACTTGTTGCATGATAAACTTAAATTATGTTCTTTGCAGGTGTTAATAAAAACTGCCCTAAGATTTGGGTTGTTACAATCTATCTTCTATGTGTTCAAAGTGTTGGCATATCACCAAAACCGTGGAATTTTTCTTTTCCAGGAGATGAAAGAGTTTGTTATGCTTATGTTCCACGGAAAATGTTATTGATTTACTAAAGTTTCAAGTTCACGCTAAATTATCGTTTGTTAATTATGGAGTTATACGGCCATTAATTGGGCTATCAATGGGTAGGCTTCAACATGGGTCCCTGGACCAATATAATGCATATGCGATGTTGACATTTGTGAACACTGTTTTCCAGGAGGCTGCTAGCTATATCCTTAAAAATATGGCTGGAGTTTATTAGGTAGTTATCCTGTCTGGCACTGGTTTAGTGCAGCAGGTTCAGTCGCTACATAATTGTGATCGTACAGGATGATATATGTATTCTGTAAATTTATAATATATGATATTATGTTATAAATACTTGAGCAGACCAGTGAAGGGGGTCGGGTCTCAAGAATAGTCACAGGCATACCAAGGGGACCTTTGAGAAGGTAAGCACACATATATACAACAATATGTCAAGGTCAGCATGAGCTTGGAGTTCTGGACTAGCAATGTGTTAGTACTCTACAATAAATAAATAAATAATATAAATAGATACGTAAATAAATAATTTCGGGAGAACTTATTGTTCAGGTCATTCCAGATGAGGAAAACAAGTTGTGTTATGTACTAATGGATTCTGATTCCAGATCTCATTCCACAAGGGCTGCTACAACATCAGCAGCAATGGGTATTTATGTTCTCTGGGTCGCATCGTTACGGCTGCAGCATGGTCCAACGAACGACTCTACCAAACATCTGTAATGAACCATTGCTGACCTGGGTTATTAACTCTATTTATGTTCTGGTTATATTTTCCATCTGGTGGTGAGAGATGGAAATATTATTGTTTCATTTAAACAGCATCAGCATGTTTTGCATCTATGTTATGAGTGTATGCATATTGAGAATGTTTCCGTCATTTGTCAATGAAGCAGGTGTGGTTGTGTTACACTCGTTTCATCCACGGCATGATGTCACAGAGGCTTTGAAGTCTTCACGTAGTCACTCACGTGACTCCGAAGTAAAATAGTAAGATTAAACGAGAACTTACCAGTTTGAAGTTTGATCTTTATTTTATGAGGAGTCGAGTTGAGGACTACGTGCCCTCCGCTCCCAGCCTCATAGATCTCCTAGGTAGTTCTAGTCTTTGTTATCTTACCATTATACTTCAGTCATTATTATCTGTGATTTCACACCGTTGCTTTGAAGATTGACGCACGAACGGCTGTACGGGGTTCTATTCTCGTAGTCCCTCAACTCGACTCCCTCATTATATCTATAAAGATCAAACTTCAAACTGGTAAGTTCACATTTTATTCTTACTATTTCATATCATTTGTCGTGTCTGTTCCCCTCATTGTGTTATACGACACAATAAGATCATCTTTCAGCCTCCTGCACTCCAAGGAACAAAATCCTAACCTGTCTCTCACTGTAGCGCAAGCCCTCAAGACATGGCAATACACTTGTGATTCTTCTGGTACTTTCCAGCATAAAGCATCCATCCTATAACCGGTTTGCCCCAAACTGAACGCTGTCCTCCATTGCATGATTGGAAAACTGCAACATAAACATCCCAACTTCTTTACCTGTACCCTGGACTGATGGTGGTGGCGCAGTGGGATAGTTGTTGCCTTGCTGCACACAGTGTCTCAGCCTTCGATTCCTATCTATGGTGTGCTCTCTGTTCGGAGGTTATACGTCTCCCGAAAACCACCTGCGATTTTTCAAAGTTCTGCAGTTTTCTTCCCACATTCCAAAGGGGGACGTACTGGTGTGCAGGTTATTGGCTGGGTATGAATCTAAATTGTCCCTTGTGTGTGTAGGATAGTGTGAATGTGCGGGGAGCACTGGTCGGTGCGGACTCGATGGGCTGAATCTTCGTGCTGTATCTCTAAACTAAACTAAACTAACTACAAAGCCCTTTGATCACCCTGTCTGTTGTGATAACAACTTTGAGGGTACAAGTCAAGTTCACTTTTTCTTAATTTATATAGCACATTGAAAAAACAACTCTCGTTGGCCAAAGTGCTTTACATTGGTATAAGAAAAGTACAACAAACAACAGTGGTTCATAGATTAAATACAAACATCACTACATACATATAGCCCTCGCTCAGAGGACGTCAAGAAAGTCTTGGGAGTAGAGTTTTTAGTCTTGACTTAAAGGAGTCGATGGAGGGGAGCAGTTCTGATGGTAAGAGGGATGCTGTTCCACAGTCTAGGAGCTGCAACCGCAAAGGCGTGGACGCCTCTGAGCTTATGCCTAGACCGCGGGATGTTCAGCAACCCTAAGTCGGCCGATGTGAGGGACCTGGAGATGGTGTGGTGTGGAAGCAGACTCTTAATGTAGGTGGGGGCAAGCCCATTGAGGGCTTTGTAGACATAAAGGAGGAGGCAAGCCCATTGAGACATAAAGGTGGGGGTAAGCCCATTGAGGCCTTTGTAGACATACAGGTACAATGTATGTGTATTCCTAGATCTCTCTGCTCTACAACACTAACCATGCCCCAGCTATTCATTGTGAAGGTCCTGCCTTGGTATGACTTCTCAAACTGCAAAACCGCACACTTATCTGCAATAAACTCCATAAAGCGATCATCAGTCACTTATCCAGCTGATCAAGATTCTGCTATAATTTTTGATAACTATGTACACTATCTATGATACCACCCTGTTTAGTGTAATGTGCAAACTAGCCATGCATTGTACATAAAATCATTCAAATAAACCACAGAGAAATGGGCCCCACATTGATTCCTGAGGCACACCACTAGTTACAAGCCTCAAATCCGAAAAACAAACTTACTCCATCACTTTTTTCCTTACATGAAGCCAACTCATGAAAGAAAGCTTGCGGGGAATATAAAAAAAAATGACTGTAAAAGCTTCTTCAGATATGTGAAGAGGAAAAGATTAGTGAAGACAACTGTAGGCCCTTTACAGTCAAAAACAGGTGAATTGATAATGGGAAACAAGGAAATGGCAGACCAGTTAAACAAGGACTTTGGTTTTGCCTTCACCGTGGAAGACACAAACAATCTCCCAGAAATACTAGGGGACCAAATATCTAGTGGGAGGATGGAACTGAAGGGAATCCACATTAGTCAGGAAATTGTGTTTGAAGATGGATAAAACCCCATGGCCTGATGGTCTGCATCCCGGAGTATTCAAGTAGGCAGCCCTAGAAATCGTTTGTGATCATTTCTATCTTTCTCGACTCTGGATCAAATCCGTTGTATTGGAGGGTAGCCAATGTAACTCCACTTTTTAAGAAAGGAGGGAGAGAGAAAAGGGGTAATTATAGAGCAGTTAGCCTTAGAGCAGTAGTGGGGAAAATGCCAGTTGTTTAAATATGGTTATAGAGGCATGTGGAAAGCAGTTGAGGGGGGGGGGGGGGAGGGGGGATTTTTTTTTTTTTGTGTCAAAGTCAGCAGGGATGATGAAGCGGAAATCATGCTTGACTAATCTTCTGGAATTTTTTGAGGATGTAACAGGTAGAGAGGATAAGGGACAGCCAGTGGATATGGTGTATCTGGACTTCCAAAAAGCCTTTGACAAGGTCCCACTCAAGAGATCAGTGTGCAAAATTAGAGCACATGGTAGTGGGGGTAGGGTATTATTTACAATAGATGATAGGTGCAGGAGTAAGCCCCTCGAGCCAGCACCGCCATTCAATGTGATCATGGCTGGTCATCCACAATCAGTACCCCATTCCTGCCTTCTCCCCATATCCCCTGACTCCATGTATCTTTAAGAGTTCTGTCTCGCTCTCTTTTGAAAGCATCCAGAGAACCAGGCGTCTACGGCCCTCTGAGGCAGAGAATTCCACAGACTCACAACTCTATGTGAAAATGTTTTTCCTCATCTCCGTTCTAAACTTTATTCTTAAACTGTGGCCCCTGGTTCTGGACTCCCCCAACATCAGGAACATGTCTTCTGTCTCTAGCGTGTCCAAACCCTAATAATCTTATATGTTTCAATAAGATTCCCTCTCATCTTTCTAAATTCCAGAGAATACAATTCTAGCAGCTCCATTCTATATACATATGACAGTTCCGCCATCCGAGGAATTAACCTGGTGATATGGATGGAGAACTGGTCGGCAGACATGAAGCAAAGAGAAGGGTCCTTTTGAGATTGGCAGGTCGTGACTAGTGAGGTGCCACAAGGCTCAGTGCTGGGATCCCAGTTATTTACAAATATACAGTATTAACGATTTAGATGAGAGAATTAAATGTAACATCTCCAACTTAACCATATAACAATTACAGCACGGAAACAGGCCCTCTCGGCCCTTCCAGTCCGTGCCGACCATTTGTTTTCCACTAGTCCCATCTACCTGCACTCAGACCATACCCCTCCATTCCCTTTCCGTCCATATACCTATCCACTTTACTTTAAAATGTTAAAATCGATCCTGCCTCCATCACTTCTGCTGGAAGCTCATTCCACACAGCCACCACCCTCTGAGTAAAGATTTTCCCCCCCTCATGTTACCCCTAAAACTCTGTCCCCTTAATTTTTTTTTTCTCATGTCATCCCTCTTGATTGAATCTCCTACCCTCAATGGGAAAAGCTTATCCCACGTCAACTCTGTCCTATCCCATTCATCATTTTAAAGACCTCAATCAAGTCCCCCTTAACCTTCTGCGCTCCAAAGAATAAAGACCTAACTCCTGTTTCAACCTTCTCTGTAACGTAGGTGCTGAACCCAGGCAACATTCTAGTAAATCTCCTCTCTGTACTCTCCTATTTTGTTGACATCCTTCCTATAATTAGACCAAAAATTGTACACCATACTCCGAATTTGTCTTACCAATGCCTTGTACAAATTGTAACAACATTACTTCCCTACTCCTATATTCAAGCTCTGATTTATAAAGGCCAGCAAAACAAAGGCCTTTCTTTAACACCCTATCTACATGCGAATCCACCTTCAGGGACACTATGCACAGTTATTCCTAGATCTCTCTGTTCAACAGCATCCTCAATTCCCACCATTTTACCATGTACGTCCTATTTTTGAGTTGTCCTGCCAAGGTGTATCACTTCACACTTATCAGCATTTAAACTCCATCAGCCATCTTTCAGCCCACTTTTCCAAATGGTCCAAATCTCTCTCGTAGACTTTGAAAAATCTACTTCATTATCCACATACTATCTTAGTATCATTCCTGCATACTTACTTATCCAATTTTCCACCCCACACAGATCATGATGTACATGACAAACAACAGTGGGCCCAACACAGATCCCTGAGGCACCCCAACTGGTCATCCGGCTTCCAACCTTACAAACAGCCCATCCACCATTACTCTTCTGACATCTCCCATTCAGGCCACTGTTGAATCATCTTGCTACTCTGCCATTAACACCCAAAGATTGAACCTTCTTAACCAACCTTCCATGGGGAACCTTGTCAAAGGCCTTACTGAAATCCATATAGACAACATCCACTGCTTTACCCTCATCAATTTCCCTAGTTACCGCTTCAAAAAATTCAAGAAACTTTGCGGATGACGCAAAACTGGGTGGAAGAGTGAGCTGCAAGGAGGATGCCATGAGGCTGCAGGGTGACTTGGATAGATTGGGTGAGTGGGCAGATGCATGGCAAATGCAGTATAATGTGGATACATGTGAGGTTATCCATTTTGATGGCAAGTATAGGAAGGCAGATTTTTATCTGAATGGTGTCAGATTAGGAAATGGGGAGGTTCAACGAGACTTGGGTGTCCTTGTACATCAGTCCCTGAAAGTAAGCACCAGGTACAGCAGTCAGTGCATAAAGCTAATGGCATGTTGGCTATTATTGCAAGAGGATTTGAATTTAGGAACAAGGAGATCCTACTGCAGTTGTCCAGTTGGGAGACCACGCCTGGATAATGTGTGGCATTTTGGTCTCAGAATTGAAGAATGTACATTCTTGTTATTCAGGGAGTGCAGCATAGGTTCACCAGGTTAATTCCCGGGATAGTCTCAACCACACCTCCTCAACCACACCAGCCTCCCTCTTTGCAAGACGAGGCTCTCTCCTTGTTCATTGTTTCTTTGCTCTGCCAACACTTCCTCCCAAGATGGGGCTTTCATTTGAGGAATGAGATGTTTCTGTTTCTTTAGTAAACATGGTTTATAAATCCCTCCCCACCTATGTTCAAAGACACCTCAGACACCTCCGTCGCCTCCGTGCATTCCATTCTCCAGGCCCCCATCCTCTCATCTTTACCATGGGACGTCCAGTCACTCTACACCTCCATTCCCCACAGGACGGTCTCAAAGCCCTCCGGTTCTTCCTCGCCAGAAGAGCATACCTACCGTCCACTGACAACCCTCCTCCGCCTAGCAGAGTGGTCCTCACCCTCAATAACTTCTCTTTTGATTCCTCCCATTTCCTCCAAACACAAGGCGTAGCTATGGGGACACCATGGGCTCCCACTACGCTTTCCTCTTTGTTGGGAACGTCGAACAATCCTTGTTTCTCTGGGGGGCGGCGTACCAGGCCCCATCCCCGACCTCTACCTCCGTTTACATCGACGACTTCTTATGGTGTCACCTCCTGCACCCACACACAACTGACTGACTTCCATTCATTTCACCACCAACTTCCATCCGGCACTCAAATACACTGGACCATTTCCGACACTTCCCTACCATTCCTGACCTCCCATCTCTATTGCAAGGTGATACGCTCTGACCGACATCCACTACAAACTACTGAACTCCCACAGCTACCTGGGACTACTCTTCCTCCCACCCCTGCTTCCTGTAAGGACTCCATCCCCTATTCCCAATTCCTCCGTGCACGCCGCATCTGCTCCCAGATGAATAGTGTTCCACACCAGGTCATCACAAATGGCCTCATTCTTCAGAGAACGGGGATTCCCCCTCCCCTCTATTGAGAGCTCGCACCAGGGTTCTCCTCCATACCCCGCAACACTGCCCCACTCTCCCCATTCCCCACTCCGCAAACAGGGCAGAGTCCCACGGTCCTCACCTTTCACCCCACCATCCGGCAAATACAACGTATAGTCCTCCGCCCAGTTTTCGCCACCCCCAACGTGAACCCCTCCACCCGCCACATCTTCCCATCTCCCCCCCTGTCTGCCTTCCGCAAAGACCGCTCCCTCCGCAAAAAATCAACGACAAGCAAAAAACAAAAAACAAACAAAAATGAAAAAAATCTCCCTTGTCCATCTCCCCTCTCCACTCTCTCCCCTCCCCCCTCGATTCCCCCGCCCCCCCCCGCCACCCCCCCCCGCTCCCCTCCCCCCCCCCGTCCCCCCCCCCCCCTCATCCTCACCCCGCCCCCCCCCCTTCCCCCCCCCTCCCCCCACCCTCCCCCCCCCCCTCCCCCCCCCATCCCCCCCACACCCCCCCCTCCTCCCTATCCTCCCCTCCCAGCCATTCCCCCCCCCCCCCCCACATTCCTCCTCCCCACATGCCCACCTCCCTACTCCGCCCCTCTCCCCCCCTCCCCACCGCCCCCCCCTCTCCCGTCTCCCCCCCCCCCCCCCCCCCCCCTCCCCCTCCCTCCACCCCCCCCTCCACCCCCTCCCCACCCACCCCCCCCCCCCCCTCCCACCCCGCCCCACCCCCCCGCCCCCCCCCCCGTCCACCCTCCATTCCCTCTCCCCCCTCCCCCCCCTCCCCCCCACCCCCCCACCCACCCCCCCCATCCCCCCCCCCCCCCTCCCCTTCCCCCCCCTCCCCTCCTCCTCTCCCCCCCCCCGCCCCCCACCCCCTCCCATCCTCCACTACCCCCCCCCCCCCCCGCTCCCTCTCTGCTCTCTCCTCCGCCCCGTCCCTCCCCCCACATCTCTCCCCCTCCCACTCCCCCAATCCCCCCCCTCCCCCCCTCCCCCCTCCCCCCGCACCCCCCCCCCTCCTCCCCATCCACCACCCTATCCACCCACTCCCCCCCCCCCCCTCCCCCCCACCCCCCGCTCCTCTCGCCCACCTCCCCCCCCCCCCCCCCCCCGTCCCCCCCCATTTTTCCCACCCCTCTCCCCCCCCTCCTCCCCCGACCCCCCCCCCTCCCTCCCCTCCCCCCCCCCCCCCCCCCCCCCCCCCTCCCCCCGCCCCTCCCCCCCCCCCGCCTCCACAACCCCCCCCCCCCTCCCCCCCTCCCCCTCCCCCCCCCCCCCCTCCCCCCCTCATCTTTCACCCAACCCCCTCACCCCCCCCCCCCCACCCCACCTCTACCCACCCCTCCCCCTCCCTTCCCCCTCACCCCCCCCCCCCTCCCCTCTCCCACTCCCCCCTCCATCACTCCCCTCCCACCCCCCCTCCCACCTCCCCCCCCCCACCCCCTACACCCCCCCCCCCCGCCCCCCCCCGCCCCCCCCTCCCCCCCCCCCCATCCCCCCCCCCCCCCCCCTCCCCCTCCCCTCCCCCCCCCCCCCCCCCCCCCCCCCACTGCCTCCCCTCCCTCCCCCCCCTCCCCTCCCACCCCCCTCCCATCGCCCCTCCCCCTCCCCCCCGCCCCCCCACCCCCCCCCCCCCCCACGCGGACCCACTCCTCCTCCCCCCCCGTCCCCCCTCCCCCCCCCCCCCCCCCAGGCCCCCCACCCCCCCCCCTTCCCCCCCCTTCCATTCTACTCCTCTTCTTTCCTTTGCTATCTCCCATAGGGTCCATTCCTCCCCTGACTCCCCTTTCTTCTTCCTTCCTCCCCTCCCCCCCCCCCGTTCCCGCAAACTCCCCTCCCACTCTACCCTTCGCCGGCACTTTCCCTTGCAACCGCAAGAAATGCAACACTTGTTCCCTTCACCTCCCCCCTCCACTCCTTTCAGGGACCCAAGCAGTCCTTCCAGGTCCGACAGAGGTTCACCTGCACCTCCTCCAACCTCATCTACTGCATCCGCTGCTCCAGATGCCAGATGATCTATATCGATGAGACCAAGCTGAGGCTTGGCGATCGCTTCGTCGAACACCTCCGCTCGGGTCCGCAATAACCAACCGACCTCCCGGTGGCTCTGCACTTCAACTCCCCCTCCCATTCCAATCCGACCTCTCGGTCCTGGGCCTCCTCCACGGCCAGAGTGGAGCAACACCGCAAGCTGGAGGAAACAGCACTCATATTCCCGCTTGGAGTCCCTGCATCCATTGGCTTGAAATATTGAATTTTCTCAATTCTGTTAACCTTGCTGCCCTCCCCTTCCCCACCGCTCCCCAGCCCTGGGGCCCTGGCATTCCTCTATCTCTATCCTCCCACCTAGCCGAACCACTTCTCCATTTTCACACCACAAACCTACAATGGCTTGTTTCCATTATCACCGATACTTTTTTGCATATCTTTCACTCATTGTTCCTTATCTCTCCACACTCACCGTCTATATCTCTCGTTTCCCTGATCCCTGACCAGTCTGAAGAAGGGGGGGGTCCCCCACCCCCCCCCCCCCCCCCCCCCCCTCCCCCCCCCACCCCCCCCCCCCCCCCCCCCCCCCCCCCCCCCCCCCCCCCCCTCTGCCTCTAAACGACGCCTATCTCCTTTTCGCTCCTTAGATCTGCTGCAACCCGCTAGTTTCTCCAGCTTTGTGTAGCCCCATGGTTAATTACCCCCCCCCCCCCCCCTGCTGTCAAGATGGATCCCTCGCCTGCATATCGCAGGCAGGTGGGACTAGTGTAACTGGAATGTGTTGGCCGTTATGGGCAAGTTGCGCTGAAGGGCCTGGTTCCACAATGGAATCAGGATAGTTCCCTCAGTCTTCACCTTTTCACCCAACCAGCCTCTGTATCCAACACATCATTCTCTGGCATTTCAACATGGTCCAACCACAAGGCACAGTTTCCCATTCCCATTATTTTCTGCACTCTGCATCTCCTCGGATCCCTCATCATAACTCACCCATACCACTCCCCCCCCCCCCAGCTACTTTGCCCTGCAACCCCAGGAGATGTAACACTATTCTTCCTCTTTCTCAGAAATTCGAAAGAGGGCTCCCTCAACCACAATAGAAGGGATGCCCCGTTACCTGAAAAAGGAAGATATTTCAGATATCTTAGAATGAAAGCCTCATTTGACAGCAGAGATGCAGAAGCTAGAGAAAGGGATGGTTTCCTTACAAGAGACAGGATGGGAGAATGTAAAGACGATAGACACAAAATGGTGGAATAACTCAGCAGGACAGGGAGCATCTCTGGAGAGAAGGAATGGGTGACATTTTGGGTTGAGTTAGCTGTGGGAGGCTGTGCTGATAATAATTGTCAGTAGATATTTTATCTACCGAGGTGGAGATGGGGATCCAGAAAAGGAAGAGAAGAGTCTGAAATATTCAAGTGAATTTGAGAATGGGGTAAAAACTTGTAGTAAGGGACTAACTTCTGCTCTGTTGCTGGAAGCTGCAGCAAAGCAGTCACTGATGTAATGGTGAAACAGTTAGAGGAGTGATGTGAGGGTTGTTTTAAAATGAGAACTGTTTCACAAATTTTAAGAAAAGATCTAGGCCCAATTTGCGTGTGTGAGACTCTTGATTTAATTTATGGTAAGTGATGATTCAGAACAGTTGCTCAGGGTAAGAACAAATTATACCAGGCAGAGGAGTGTGTTGATGGAGGGAAACTGGTTGGAGCATTGAGTTCCTCCAGTTTCCTCCGGGTGTTTCGGTTACCTCCCACATCCCAAAGATGTGCAGGTTTGCAGGTTAATGGGCCTCTGTAAAATGCCCCTAGTGTGGAGGGAGTGGGATGAGAAAGAGAGATAACATAGAACTAGTGTAAACAGTTGGCATGAACTTGGTGGGCCGAAGGGCCTGATTTCATGTTGTATCCCCAAACTAAACCAGAGACATGAGTGAGTTAATGAGTTTTAACACCATGCAGTCAGACAGGTTCAATAGGATAGTTCCTTATTGCTTTCTTCTTATGCGTTCATTGAAGTAGCAATACTGTAAATGTTGCTTTGTATTTCTTGATGGTATATTTCTGTGCAATTACAGGCGACGTTTCGGTCGAGACCCTTCTTAGACAATGAGGGCTTTAGTCAGGGCTATAGACAGTAAGGGACAATGTGTTAAGGGTGTTAGTCAGGACTTTAGATAGTAAGGGATAGTAAAAGAATAAAACTTGGAAGCAGAATTATCTGTTTGGTGATGTGCAACAAAGGAGCTGTACCATTTGATGATAACACAAGGAACTCAATTGGCTTTCCCCAGGCACAATAAATGATCAGTTAATAGCACTCAAAATAATTCACAGGGAAAACACTTTTTTTTTAAAACCACTTCCATTTTGACATTTAACACAAACTGTCCTCTCTTATTTCAAAATTTCAGGTTTGACAGATCTGGCAGTTCCCAAAGCCATGACACTATTCTTATCTATAATAATGATGATAACAGGCAAATGGAGGTGGGTTTATCAGAAATAATATTTTTTTTTCAGTTACAGGTTGTTAGGAATTCTGATTCAAACCTCAACCAAGTCTTAGTGCTGGAGGTAGACAAAAATGTTGGAGAAACTCAGCAGGTGAGGCAGCATCTATGGAGCGAAGGAATAGGTGGTGTTTCGGGTCGAGATCCTTCTTCAGACCCGAAGAAAGTCTGAAGAAGAATCTCAACCTGATACCTATTCCTACACTCCATAGATGCTGCCTCACCCACTGAGTTTCTCCAGCATTTTTGTCTACCTTTGATTTTTCCAGCATCTGCAGTTCTTTCTTAAACATTAGTGTTGGAGGTACTCAATGGGACAAGCAATATATGTGAAGGGAACGGACAGACAACATTTTGGTCAGGAGTCTTCTTCCGACTGATGGCATGGGGGTTGTGGGAGGGAAAGAAAACTGGACAAGGTAGGGATAAGGCAAAGCCTGCCAAGAGATAGGTGAGGTGGGTAGAGGTAAGGCTTGGGGGATTGACAGATGGTGGAGTTAGTTACTAAAACTAGAGGTGAAAAGGAGACAAAAGGGTTGTAAGCTATCCAAGCAAAATACAAGGTCCTGTTCATCTAGTCTGTGTCACATAATCAGTGGTGGAGATCAAGGGCAGGAAGGTCCTTTACAATAAGATTCAGGTGAATTTATAATGAAATGGCAGAACAGATAAACAAGTACTTTGGTTCAGACTTCGCTAAGGATGACAGAATCTCCCAGAAATACTTGGGGACCGAGGATCTAATGGGAAGGAGGAACTGAAGGAAATCCACATTAGTCAGGAAATTGTGTTAGGTAAACTGTTGGGACTGAAGGCAGATAACTCCCCAGGGCCTGATGGTCTGCATCCCAGAGTATTCGAAGAGGTGGCCCAAGAAATCCTGGATAGATTGGTGATCATTTTCCAATGTTCTCCCAACTCTGGATCAGATCCTGTGGACTGGAGGGTAGTCAATGTAACCACTTTTTAAGAAAGGAGGGAGAGAGAAAATGGGGAATTGTAGCAGTTGTAGTAGGGAAGATGCTTAAGTCGATTGTTAAAGATGTTATATTAGCACATTTGGAAAGCAGTGACATGATCAGTCAAAGTCAGCATAGATTTATGAAGGGGAAATCATGCTTGACTGGATAGACTCAGCTTGCACTCGCTAGAATTTAGAAGATTGAGGGGGGATCTTATAGAAACTTACAAAATTCTTAAGGGGTTGGAACGATGATCCTCCTTGTTGATTTTCACTGACAGTTCTGCTTCTCTCACTGTCTTGAATTATCTTGTACAACACCTTCAACAAGCTCTTCAACAGCAAGTGATTATTCAAATACAATATGACTTTCTACTTGCCGAGATGGCCGTGTAAAACATAATTCAGGATGGGATCTCTTCAACCTTGCCTCCAAGCAAGGCCTGTTTTATGAGACGATGCCCTCAACTCAAGCCCTCAACTTCTCGAACCTTATTGATGAGAAGTTGATTAAGTTTACTAAGTCTTAAGATCTCTTTGCCACGGATGATTCTCTCCTCTATGACTCTCTTACAGAAACTAGAGTAGGACTTCTCATACACATGCTGCTGATATCTTCTGTAAAATTAGTGATAGCTTTTGTATATCTAAGGTAGCATGATTTATGTTACCATGCTTCAATATCTACTAGATCTTTATCTCTTATGTGTAACAGCAATGCTTCATCTTGCTTCATGGTGGCAGCAGTTAGTAACTGCCTCCCAAGTTTTGTTTCACATCGTACTAATTGCTCAACTTTTCAATTACCCGTGGCTTGTTCTTTGATGTAATTTGAGCCTTTACAGATGATGCAATGCACTGGTAGGACATGCGTGCAGTCAGGGTGTTCGATAGTAGATGTTTGTTGACCATCACTTGTCATGGACCGAATCAGTCTCTTTGGGGTTGGCTCATGTGGTTCGCCATCTTGAGGGGATTCACCTGCTTTAGGCTTTTCAATGTCTGTGGATTGAACAAAATTAGAAGAGGAAAAGAAAACAGAAAAGGAAAGAAAAGTAAAATAGTTCAACATCCTCAAATATATTTTCATTGTACAAAATAACAGAATAACAGAATATGACCATAAACACTAATAAATGTTGATTGAGTCCTATCATATATTTCAGGGCAATTAGTAAGAAACTTTGAGCATCATCCAAAATTACATTTAAGTGCATATAGCATATTTGTTAAAATGGTTATTTACATGAACCTTGGTCACTATGTTTAAAAGCTTTTAATAGAGACACTAATTTCACACGTAACATTGATCTATTGTAATGATTTCTGTAACTATAAATTCTAGTGATACATTTTATTTTATATAGTGAAATGTATGTAAGCATACTTAATGCTTGATGAGCTTTAACTTTTCATTTATCATTTTTATTTCATAGTTCACAACATCATAACTTTACAAAGATAAAATTATTTCCATCACTGGCTTCACAGCTTACATTGACAGAAATGTGCAATAGGCCTAACTAAGTTTATGAAACATTTTCTTTGTTACAATATGTGAAAATGTACACTATAAATTTATAACAGAACAATTCAGAGTGTCTCGGTCAATTTCTGATTTTCATCACATTTATTTTGCATGTTCTAAATCAGGTTGTAAAAGAAAATGATCAGCAAGTGGTTAGCATTACTTGTCTTCCTTCGAAACCTTGCTATAGCTCAATTTATTGTTGTAATGTTGCAGAAGTGATGATAGCACTCGCCATGATAACCCTGGGTACACTGCTGCTTCATAATAATAATAGAAAATAAAATGTGTAAGGGAGTATTTTACCTCTTTTTATTTTTATTATGCAAGACAAAATCAACATATCACTGGAGCAATACACATGTACACATGTCCAGGTTGATGGGATGGCAAGTCAGCAAATTATCAGATTAGTGTTCATTATGTGGCACCAGTGGATGTCTACACACACTTTTGTGTGTGAATGTGTATGGGGCTCTGAAGAGTGGTGGGGCAGAGGCGTTTTGAAAGTACCTTTACGAGTTGAGCCTAGTGAATTCATAAAATGATACTACATTAGTGACAACTTTTAATTTAATTTGTTCAAGAAAGACAAAGTTCAAGTTCTCAACTTCAGCTTCAAGATCTCATTTCTCATATTATAAGATGCAACAAAATGATACTAGTTGTCATGATTGTGTTCATTTTAATAAATTTTGCTCTTAGATCGTACCTTCCAGTTCCAGTTGTCCACAATGTCCATGAGAATGGCCATCATCATCATTGTCTACACCCGCATGGCCTTCGTCCGCAAGTTTCGCTGGTCCCACACCTTGGCTGACATGTTTGTGTTGCAGCGCTTTATCAGCGAATTTGCTTTCCAGACTTTCTTCCACTTCTATCCACTTAGCTGCACATTATTGAGACTTGTTGAAAGCTTTTCTCACTAAATGCAATTATCTTGCCAAGGGTCTTGACTACATGTATTGCACAGAAGACCAAAGAACCTTCCTTGGAATCTTCCGTCACATTAGCTTCAGACGCAATACCCTCTGCCATGATCCCTGTGGGCTCCCTGCCTAGCAAGCCTGAAACAAAGTGTGTGATTGGTCAATTGGCAAACGACACAATGTTAAACGTGCTTTGATTGGACAATTACTACACGGAAAATTGACAAAAAATGATTTTTTTTCCATATATTAAAAATATGTGTAGGTTTTGTTCTTGACGAGTTTCAGATATAATTTCTATAATATTTTTACACAATCTATCTTCTATACATAGCTAAACCTCTGATCTTGTGCTCTTACGGTTTGCGCGGTTATTCTATGTGCGCAAAAACGGTACACAATAGCGCTACGATTTTTCGCAGCTCACTCACCATTCTCCTGTGCTGCGAGTGCAACATGTTTCGTTCCAATCGGTGGTTTATTATAAAACTTAGCGAGGTTTTAAAATTGTTAAAAATCGCGCGTGTGCATATCAATCTCCTCTCCTGCCAGTCGGTGGTGTGTGGATTAGACTCTTCTCCTGTCACTCCCCAGGACAGTCTGCCTCTTCCTGCACCATTGCATCTTTACTGGAGCTGATGGAGGCTAGCAGACGTTTCCAACAAGACACAATTTTCGGAGGGACCAGAAGCGGCGCGGTGATGTCGCCAAATAGTAAGCGGTGAATCTGATCCCGGTGGAGGAGAGCGTCTAGCGCCCACTGTGAGTCCCTAGCATGCCTCCATCGTAATGCCAAGCAGCTCCAGCCCCTTTCCCTCTGGTCCTCCTCCTGGCTCCTGCCTCCTCTCTCGTGACATCCCCCTCTCGCCCATGGCTCTTACAGAAATACAGATTTCTCCAAGCTCTCTCCCCAGCCCACACCTGCATGTGGAGCCAAACAGTCCAAACACCAGCTGGTTTAAGTTTAGAGGGTTGAGGCCCGCTGAGTGCGTTTAGAGGATAAAGACGCCAGCTGGGGCATTTAGAGGTTCACGTCCATTGGATTTGCATTTAGATGGATAACGTTTAGAGGGTGCAAACCTCTGCTGACGAGGTCCTACGGGCCAAACCTCTCTGGGAGCATCTGAACGCCCGTGGGAAGCGACAAGAGAGTCCCAGAGATCAATAGACTGCGTTCCAACCGTCAAGAAACGTTGAGATGTTCCTAACGAGTTTAGAGGCTTCTAACATCACTTGGGGATGGGTCTAGAGTCCCATCTCTAGCTGGGATGGGGTTTGAGAGTCTAAACGCCACTTGCATGGGCTTAGAGGGTCACGATGAATTCACACCATCTAATACCCCATTTGTGTTCATAGCCTCCTAATGAGTGGCTAAATGATGGTGAACCTGATTGACAGGTGTGGGGCCATGGGCTCGGTGCGAGTGCATCTGCCTGAGTGTGTCTGCTCCATCAGCGGTCCCACAGCCACAGGTTCTGTTCCCACCACCTATAGTGGCGGTTTCTTACAACGTTCTCAAACCCAATTTTGATAGCCATTAATTTATCGGGTATGATTAGAAAGGTAGACTCTCACACTCCATGAGCTTTGGCGATAATAATTCGGATTCAGAATCAGATTTTATTGGCCAAGTATGTTTTGCAACATACGAGGAATTTCACTGGCCAGGTCAGTCATACAATTAAAAGCAACAGACTCAAAATCATATTTAACATGAACATCCATCACAGTGACTCAAACACATTCCTCACTGTGATGGAAGACAAACTAAAGTTCAAGTCTCTTCCTTTGTTCTTCCTTGGTCGGGGGCCTCGGGCCCTCCATTGATGGGACGGTCTTAACTCCCATAGCCGTGGCGTTCGGGCCCTCCCCATCGAGGCATTCAGCTCCCGCATCGGGGGGTTATCAGCTCTCCTGCGCCGGGCGATCGAACCTCGCGTTGGGGTTGGACGAACCTTCTGTGGTGTTGGAGCTCCCGACTCAGCCTCTCTTGAGACTGGGAGCCCTTGTTGGTAAGTCCACGGTGGTTGCGATGGGAGCGATCCCAGGCAAGGGACCCGCTCCGATCTGGCTCTGGTGGGGCTCACGACAGTCCGAGGCGGCTCCCAGCTCCAGCGTTGGTAGGCCGCAGAGCCCGGAGAAAGTGATCCATAAAATGATCACATCATTTTATGGAAGGTAAGGACTTGAAAAAAAGATTCCCCTGATCCCCTCCCCCCTCCCCCCACAAACCGAAGAACATAAAAACAAACTTTAAAAAGACGCTAAAGAAATGAAAAGTTGAAAAAAACAAACAGACTGCCCCTTCCAGTCTTGATTAATTGTTTTTCATTGAAGTAATACAAAACAATGATATAGTCACTCTACACCTCCATCCCCCACCAGGACGGTCTCAAAGCCCTCCGGTTCTTCCTCGACCAGAGGAGCAACCCATACCCGTCCACTGACACCCTCCTCCGCCTAGCGGAGTTGGTCCTTACCCTCAATAACTTCTCTTTTGATTCCTCCCATTTCCTCCAAACACAAGGCGTAGCTATGGGCACACGCATGGGCCCCAGCTACGCTTGCCTCTTTGTTGGCTATGTCGAACAATCCTTGTTCTCGGCGTACAAGGGCCCCATCCCCGACCTCTACCTCCGTTACATCGACGACTGCTTTGGTGTCACCTCCTGCACCCACACACAACTGACTGACTTCATTCATTTCACCACCAACTTCCGTCCGGCCCTCTGCCCAGATATTAGATAGGGCACTCCTTGCACAATAATGGCACTGTAACTCAATCCTTCATCGAAATGAAGGGTGGCCAGAACTCCAGCACTTCAGTGTTGGTGGCTGAGTCATATGTAGTGTTCGTCCTGTGCAGAACACTTCCCATTTCCTGACATATGTCAGGTACTGTCTTCTCGTGGACTCCCTGCACGACGCTGAGATGGCATTGATCGTCCTGTCGGAGAGTCCGTATCCCAGAAATGGCCTGTTCAGAAACTGCAAATCAACAAGTTCATACAGTCATGGCACGGATACTTTCCCGCACGGGGTGTGCCAACATCCTTGGCCGTTGTTGATCCAGATGCAGGGTTCTGAGACCATCTTTGTACTGTTGGGAACCATGGTACTCGTTGCGGCGTCTTGTTTAATTATTGTAAGACTCGCCTGATGAGGCAGAAGGGGAAAATGCATAGCAAAACAAATCCCTCCCCCCCAATGCAGCGAGAAATCGTCCATCGCTGCTGCCCCTAGGTCTGGTTCCCAAGCAACATATGTTGGTAGTTGGTGAATTAGTCCGGATGGAAAAAAGGTCGATATCTGGTGTCCCATACCGGTCTATAATATCTGTAAACACTTTCCGATCCAACATTCATTTAATGTTGTCGTTGAATTTACGTGACCTGATGTCTGCCTCTGTATTTAGCTTACTTGGAAGGTAAGTGGTTGAGATCCAAATCTCTCTCCCAGACACCAGTGCCAGATATTATTAGGCAATTCATCACATGATATCGACTTTATTTCACCCATATGATTATATATAGGCCCCCAGTGTGGTATCAATCTGTACCGTACATGCAACTGGTGCTCATCTGAGCAGTAGGCCCTGAGTCCATGAAACTCTCCCAGCATTTCTAGATAATTAATTCCTAGTGCTTTAAACAGAATAATTTTTGTGCACTCATCTGCCACCACAACTTGCGGTGGTATTAGTTGCTCCCCAACCTTTAGCCACTGGCATCAGTCTGTAATGTACCCTAGGGATATAGAATGGGGTGATGGGGTTAGGATAATATGGAACATTTCTATCCACCAGTTTAATTCTAATTTACTTTCCCTGGTAGTTGCATAGGCCTATTGAAATGGCCTGTATGATTTTTGAGAGCTAAAATTTCCCTCTTCCAGGTTTTAATAATGGAGTGGTCCAATTGTGCTGCTGGGAACGCAGCCACCAATTCCCAATCACTCTTGCTCCTTGCCGAATGGATGGTTCCCTGATGCCAGTGAGGCTTTTGCATACTCCCATCAAGTCTGTCACTTTGTTTGGTGGCAAGGTGATAGACATATGAACAGAGTCAATAGTGAACCCCAAATAATCCATTGTAGTGGAGGGTTCCAATTTTGATTTATCTGGATGTACGTTAAACCTCTCTGTTGTGGCTGATACCACCAATGTAGCCAGCTCCAATTTTCACCTACAATGAGAATATCATCAAGGTAAGCCATGACGATATGGTTATGTTTCTTTAAGTATGCTAAAGCTGGTTTTAATAAATTTGTAATAGCCTGGGTGCTGATGACAACCCATTGGATAAGGCATACTGCCATTGCTGTCCCATCCAGATAAATTTCAGGTATTTACGATGACCCTGTGTGTGACAAACGTGTCTATTTTGAAATGGGCATACTGAACGGAAGTATTTAGTTCGGTCAAATCTGTAATGATACGGCAACCACCATCTTTTTAGTTTTTTATAAATATATTTGATACGAACTCTTGAAATTCTCTGATTGTGTTTCTCAATCCCTTTTGTGTTTAGTCTTAACAGTTCAGCATGGCCTGCTGTTCTCTCTTTTTTGTGAAGTATGAACTTCCTGCTAGGCGTATGCTGAACTGGGACGGTAGTTCGTATACAAATTCAATTTTGTAATTCTGAATACTTCCGAGTATGTAAAAGTTCAGAGGTAAAAGTGCAGCACACATGATGAAACAAGTGCACCGTCCCCCAACTTTAATGAATCGGACATGCAATGTTTTTTTAAGACAACCAGACCCACCTACCTCCATGGTTACCGGTGTTGTGTGGGTTGTCTCCGCAGTTGTTTCTTTTGGTATTGTGTTGCTGCGTTGTGGGTTGGCGCGTTTTCCATGAAGGCCGGGCTGGGCCATGGTCTGAAAGACCGCTGTGCAGGTGGGCCGGCCTTCGAGCTTTCACCACCAGATGGTCTTCCATAGCACCGATGTCTGGTGGGTGTGTAGGGGTGCTGCCGCTGTTGATAGTGGGTTTTAGAGGTGCTTGGCACCTTGATCAGGCCTATAGCCTTGGCTTCCTCATGCAGGTCTTTCACCTGCTTCGGGAGGTCCCCCAACAGCAATTTTGGCGCCTGTGTGCTACTTGTCTTGCATAATTCCGCACTTCTTGATGATGCTCTTCCTGTAACTGTAAATCTCCACTGAGTATTACACAGTCTGCTAGAGCATCACTTAACTCTTCAGGCAAATCAACCCCATCAGTTGTCCTGGTACTGCTGTGATTTTAGCAGCCAGCAGTTTCCTCTGGAGCTTCACCTCCTGGCTCCTTATAGATGGGCTCCTGTTGCCCCAGATGGGGTCATAGACTGCTGGTACTTTAAGAGAAATGGGGTTCTCTGGAGCAATGTACTTCCCAGCCATAAAGTTAATGGCTTGCTCCTGTAGCTGGTTTGTAGCCATGTATTTTTTACTGGCTTGCAGCTTTATATAGGCAGTCCTTCTTGAGTTGATACAGCATGTGTCCCACAATCTTCTGCTGCTCTCTCTTCTGGCACCCCTCACAGTTGACTGTTCAGCCATTGCCCCTTCTTCAGGGTCAGCCCAGTTCTGACCCCTAATGCTCCCCTGCGAAGAGGGTGAGACATTTGGCAGTCCTTGAAAGGATCCTGCCGTGGGTCTGCGAAGAGACCCACTGTGACTCTGCCCCTGCATAAGCAGGTCACGCTGGAGCACTGCTCCCCACCCGCTCCCGCGGGAAAGACGCCCGCCGTCGCTATCTGTGAACGGGGTGTCTTCAGGTCCGGACCCAGCCGAGTCAACGGACCTGTCCGACTTCCGGGTGGTTTTGCCGCCGACCGCGGCGCACCTGCGGTCTGTAGCGGCGAGAAGCCGGCAGCACCTGCAGCTCTGGAGAGACGGCACGCTGCTGGCTGCTTCCACAGCAGCGGTATCAGCTGCTGCTCTCCCCTGCGCGACTCCATGGTGCTTCCTCCTGAAAAATAAATTACACCAAGTCGCCACGCTCACCAGAAAAGGTAAGACTTACCTTCAGTAATTTTTCAAAATTCGCGCTGGAGGAGCGGCGCTCCTCCCGACCGTCGCTTCCGCAATGCGTTCGACGATATGTCGCGCATGCGTCCTGGCGGGGTCTTCACGTAGTCACTCACGTGACTCCGAAGTAAAATTGGTCCTACACATGACAAAGACAGTAGGAATTGTTTTAATATAAATTAGTTCAGTATTCTGACAATTTAAAGTTCGAGACAGAAGCAAATATAAATGTATTTCAATGGTCAGTGTCTTTCACGTGGACGTACAAATGAAGGTGGGAGTCGGGCAATCGGCCGTCGTGATGATACCGTCAATCAATAAGAACACGCTGGGCAGAATAAACTCCCTGCTCCCCATTCCCAACTGCACACCACCCCCCTTACCCCCCCCCCCCCCCCCCCCACCCTTCACCACATTGCTAAGGAAGAGATGCATTGCTGCCTTGAATATAATCAATTATCACAAATGGCCTTTGAAGAGAGATAACCATACACGGCCAATTCCCCCACTTACTACCTATTGCTCTGGTTCCCACCCCCTGCCACTCCGGTTCAAACCCTCCCGAGTGGCATCAGTGAACTCCCTGTCATGTGCAACCCCTCCGTCCCTGGAAGAGGGCCCAATGATCCATATTTCTTGCCCCACGAACACATGGCATGGATTACAAATCCGGAGTTCCTGTTTCTTGACCTTCCACCTAACACCGAAAATTATCTTTGTAGGACATCATCTTTCATCCTACCATTGTCAGCAGTACTGATTGGAACACAACCTCGGTCTGCTCACCCTTCTCTCTCAGAATATCCTGCGTCCGTTCTGAGATATCCGTGACCCTGGCTCCAGGGAGTCTAGCACGCAGCTGCAGAATCTCCTGTCTATGCCCCTAACTAGAGCCCCCATCACTACTGCTCACGTCCTCTTTACGCAGCCATGCTTCACAGCAGAACCAGATGTTGTGCCAGAGTTCCATCTGTTGCTATTCCCACAGAGAAGCTATCCTGCTGACAGTATCCAGACTGGGAGACTTATTTGAGACGGAGTTAGCCACAGGGAACTCCTGCACTACCTGCCCACCTCTCCTGGTGGTCAACCATCTACCTGGCTGAACCTGCAACGTGACCAAGAAGAGAAAGGCAAGAGCGTTTTATTGGCATATGTCCAGAAACAGAACAATGTATTTTTTACTTGCATCAGCACAACAGGTCCTTCATAAAAACCCATAACAAAAAAGTTCAGTACAATATACAAAACAAATAAACTACCTCTGTGACTGTACTGTTTAGAACACTTTCTGCGTCCTGTCTGCTCATCAGTGTTTCCGACTGATAGTCCAACAGATCCTTGTGGTCTGAGAGGAGCTGCATCCGGAGACACTTCCTGTAAACGTAGTAGTCAGGGACTCATGAGTTGTCCCTGATTTCTCATATTTGACGGGAGGTGCACATTGACGACATCACTGACGATATTATTGACCTGGGAAACTGGGGAAAATAAGACACGACCAACCTTGCCTTCACCGCAGTGCTACTCACCCTCCTCCCTGATGTCCAAATTCAACAAAGCCGCACTTTGACCGCCAGCAACACTTCCACCTCAACACAGCCCATCTCAAAATGGCCGTTCCACTGGATCCTGCCTTCCTTTTATTTGCTGCTCATACCACACGCACTACCTTAAAATCACTGCATCTTCCCTCCAACTGCCTCTTTCTACATGTTTCCACTTGGACAGGCTCTGGGGATTTACGATACGATACAATAGAATATATATCACTGGAGGGCAATTGGTCTGCCAATAGTCATAAAACACAACAAATGGTGTGAAACATGAAATTAAAGTGATGAGTGGAAAGTCCGGGATTGGGGATGTGTAAAGATTGAGCAAGGGTGGGAGGGAGGGGGGTAACTGGAGTCAGTCCATCCCATGCCATAACAAGAGGATTTCAGTATAAGAGTAAAGAAGTTCTTCTGAAGTTGTATAGGGCTCTGGTGAGACCACATCTGGAGTATTGTGTACAGATTTGGTCTCCTAATTTGAGGAAGGACATCCTTGTGATTGAGGCAGTGCAGCATAGGTTCACGAGATTGATCCTTGGGATGGCGGGACTGTCATAGAAACATAGAAATTAGGTGCAGGAGTAGGCCATTCAGCCCTTCGAGCCTGCACCGCCATTCAAAATGATCATGGCTGATCATCCAACTCAGTATCCCGTACCTGCCTTCTCTCCATACCCTCTGATCCCCTTAGCCACAAGGGCCACATCCAGCTCACTCTTAAATATAGCCAATGAACTGGCCTCAACTACCCTCTGTGGCAGAGAGTTCCAGAGACTCACCACTCTCTGTGTGAAAAAAGTATTTCTCATCTCGGGCTTAAAGGATTTCCCCCTTATCCTTAAGCTGTGACCCCTTGTCCTGGACTTCCCCAACATCGGGAACAATCTTCCTGCATCTAGCCTGTCCAACCCCTTAAGAATTTTGTAAGTTTCTATAAGATCCCCTCTCAATCTCCTAAATTCCAGAGAGTATAAACCGAGTCTATCCAGTCTTTCTTCATAAGACAGTCCTGACATCCCAGGAATCAGTCTGGTGAACCTTCTCTGCACTCCCCTCTATGGCAATAATGTCCTTCCTCAGATTTGGAGAACAAAAATGTACGCAATACTCCAGGTGTGGTCTCACCAAGACCCTGTACAACTGAAGTAGAACCTCCCTGCTCCTGTATTCAAAATCCTTTTGCTATGAAAGCTAACATACCATATCGCTTTTTTCACTGCCTGCTGCCCCTGCATGCCTACTTTCAATGACTGGTGTACCATGACACCCAGGTCTCGCTGCATCTCCCCTTTTCCTAATTGGCCACCATTTAAATAATAGTCTGCTTTCCTGTTTTTGCCACCGAAGTGGATAACCTCACATTTATCCACATTATACTGCATCTGCCAAACATTTGCCCACTCACCCAGCCTATCCAAGTCACCTTGCAGTCTCCTAGCATCCTCCTCACAGCTAACACTGCCCCCCAGCTTAGTGTCATCCGCAAACTTGGAGATATTGCCTTCAATTCCCTCATCCAGATCATAAATATATATTGTAAATAGCTGGGGTCCCAGCACTGAGCCCTGCGGTACCCCACTAGTCACTGCCTGCCATTGTGAAAAGGACCCGTTTACTCCTACTCTTTGCTTCCTGTTTGCCAGCCAGTTCTCTATCCACATCAATACTGAACCCCTAATACCGTATGCTTTAAGTTTGTATACTAATCTCTTATTTGGGACCTTGTCGAAAGCCTTCTGGAAGTCTAGATATACCACATCCACTGGTTCTCCCTTATCCACGCTACTAGTTACATCCTCGAAAAATTCCACAAGATTCGTCAGACATGATTTACCTTTCGTAAATCCATGCTGACTTTGTCCAATGATTTCACCATTTTCCAAATGTGCTGCTATCCCATCTTTAATAACTGACTCTAGCAGTTTCCCCACTACCGATGTTAGACTAACTGGTCTGTAATTCCCCGAGAAGTTCCCCCTCACGTTACCCCGAAACCTCTGTCCCTTAATTCTCATGTCATGCCCTCTTGTTTGAATCTTCCCTACCCTCAATGGGAAAAACGTATCCACGTCAACTCTGTCTATCCCTTTCATCATTTTAAAGACCTCAATCAAGTCCCCCCTTAACCTTCTGCGCTCCAAAGAATAAAGACCTAACTTGTTCAACCTTTCTCTGTAACATAGTTGCTGGAACCCTGGCAACATTCTAGTAAATCTCCTCTGTACTCTCTCTATTTTGTTGACATCCTTCGTATAACTAGGCGACCAAAATTGTACACCATACTCCAGAATTGGTCTTACCAATGCCTTGTACAATTTTAACATTACTTCCCTACTCCTATATTCAATGCTCTGATTTATAAAGGCCAGCACACCAAAGGCTTTCTTTACCACCCTATCTACATGCGATTCCACCTTCAGGGAACTATGCACAGTTATTCCTAGATCCCTCTGTTCCACAGCATTCCTCAATTCCCTACCATTTACCATGTACGTCCTATTTTGATTTGTCCTGCCAAGATGTAGCACTTCACACTTATCAGCATTAAACTCCATCTGCCATCTTTCAGCCCACTTTTCCAAATGGCCCAAATCCCTCTGTAGACTTTGAAAATCTACTTCATTATCCACAACACCACCTATCTTAGTATCAACACCACCTATCTTAGTATCACACCACCTATCTTAGTATCTCACCTATCTCTCCCTCCCTCCCCCTCTCTCTCCCTCCCACGCAGCGAGGCTCCGACTCCGTGCCGCAAACACCGCAGACCCCCCCCCACCCCCGACCCGGAGAAACGGGGACACCCGCAACGCAATATTCCACTACTTACCTGGAGTAGACACCTAGGATCTTTGGTCACCCAGGACACGAGGCATCGAGGTGATTGTGTGGAGTGCAAATGGAGATCTGAACCCACCCGGGCCCACTGCACATGCGCGGAGAGACAGTGTCATTTTGAGCCGCTACTGCGTCACTGACTTCCCCCAACTGCGCAGGCGTGGATGGTCACAATTTTCTTTCCCCAAAACTTCACAAAATTTCGGGTAATTTCCGTCAAAATGGAAACGCTGATCGCTCTCCAATTTTTTTTTCCTGATTTATTTTTACTCTGGGAAAAGAACTCCTTGGCCAGAGGCCCCCTAGATTTTGAGGTCCTAGACTTCAGCCTATGAAGCCTATAGGTAAATCCGGCCATGCCGAGGCCACCCCCCCCCCCCGAGATATCGAGGCCCTAAGCTTAAGCTTGTGAAGCTTATGCGTAAATCCGGCCCTGCGTGGATCCCATTGTCGATTGCAGAGCACAATCAAGCAAGTGTTCACATTGCTGTTTCACCCAGGACCACAGCGCAGTTTGCACACCATGTTGGAATGGACAAAGGCGGTGACCAAGTACACCAACTGCACGTAAAGGTTCAGAGTAGTGACAAGGCAAACAGCGAACCCAACAGCTCTTTTAAGAGTGTATGGAGGAACAGCAGATGCTGATTTAAACTGAAGACAGACGCAACCCACCCCTTTCTTTTTTCCGCAGAGACCGTTCTCTTCACAACACCCTGGTTAACTCATCCCTTCCTACACAAAACTCCCCCTCTTCAGGTAGCTTCCCCGGCAATCGTAGGAGATGCAACACCTGTTTTTATATATCCACCCTCGACTCTGTTAAGGGACCCCGATAGTCCTTTCAGATGGGGGGGGGGTAAAGGGACATCTCTGGAATTCTCTGCCACTGAAGATAGTTGAGGCCAGTTCATTGGCTATATTTAAGAGGGAGTTAGATGTGGCCCTTATAGCTAAGGGGATCAGGGGGTATGGAGAGAAGGCAGGTACGGGATTCTGAGTTGGGTGATCAGCCATGATCATATTAAATGGTGGTGCAGTCTCGAAGGGCCGAATGGCCTAGTCCTGCACCTATTTTCTATGTTTCTATGACAGGTGTTGCATCTCATGTGGTTGCAGGGGAAATAACCTGGGGTGGGGGTGATTTGGGTGGGAAGAGACGAGTTGACCAGGGAGTTACGGAAGGAATGGTCTCTGCGGAAAGCAGAAAGGGGTGGAAATGGGAAGATGTGGCAGTAGTGGGATCACTTTGTAGGTGATGGTGGATTATATGCTATATGCGACGGCTGATGGTGTGGAAGGTGAGGACAAGGGGGACTCTGTCCTTGTTATGAATGAGGGGAGGGGGAGTAAGAGCAGCGCTGCAGGATATCGAGGAGACCCTAATCAATAATGGAAGAATAATCCGTTCTGTAAAGATTGAGGACATCTCCGATGCCCCGGTATGGAAAACCTCAACCTGGGTGCAGATGTGGCATAGACGGAGGAATTGGGAGTTGGGGATAGAGTCTTTACAAGAAGCAGGGGGGGCAAGAAGTGTAGTCCAGATAGTTATGGGAGTCAGTACGTTTGTATTGACCTTTCTGTCCTGGATTGTCAGCGTGAGGCCAAATGTAAATTGGAGGAACAGCTTTTCATATTTCGCTTGGGCAGCTAACAACCCATTGGTATTAATATTGATTTATCAAATTTTAAGTCACCCTTGCATCCCCTCTCTCTTCGTCCCTCCCCCACCCTAGTCATTGTATTTATTTTACTGTCATCCTGTTGAGTTCCTCTGTCTGTATACTCAGTCACCTATCGCATGGCCTACAATAGCCTATAGTGTGCCCCACATTTCCTTGATTATCATTGTATTTTGCATATCTTCTATTTATATCACCCAAGTACCATCTACAATTCTCATCCCCCTTTCCCCTGACTCCCAGTCTCGACCCAAAACGTCATATTTTCCTATTCTCCAGAGATATTTCCTGACCCACATACATCAGCTTTTTTGTCTGGCATAGAGTCAGTCATACAGCGTTGAAACAGTCCCTTCTGCCCAACTTGCAAGAAGGGAGCAAAGTAAAAAAATTGAACTATAGGCCGGTTAGTCTGACTTCGGAGGATGGTAAGATTTTCGAGTCCATTATAACGGATGAGGTTACAGACTATTTGGAAGTTCACGATAAAATGGGCTGAAGTCAGGATAGCTTTGTGAAGGGGAGATCTTGCTTGACAAATTTGTTGGAATTCTTTGAAGAAGTAAATAGCAGGAAAGACAATGGAGCATTAGTAGATGTTCAGAAAGTCTTTGATAATGTGCCACACGTGAGGCTGCTAAGGAAGATGAGTGCACAGCATCAAAGGGTAGATGCTTGAATAGATAGCAGGTTGGCTGGATGACATAAGACAAAGAGTGGCAATAAAGGAGGATTTTTTCTGTTTGGCTGCCAGAGACAGGACGGAGTTCCACAGGGATTGGTGCTGGGATGCTACTCTTCACGTTGTATGTTCATGATTTGGACGAGGGGATTGAAGGCTTAGGGCCAAGTTTGCATATAATACGAAAATAGGTGGAAGGGTAGGTAGAGAAGAGAAAGCAGGGACTCTGCAGAAGGAGTTGGACAGGTTGGGAGAGCGGGCAGAGAAGTGGCAAGTGGATAATGGTGTGGCAAAATGTGGAGTCATGCATTTTGATGGTAGGAATAAAGGCATAGACTATTTTCTAAATCGGGTGAGAAACTAAAAATCAGAGGAGCAATGTGACTTTGGGAATCCTGCACCAGCACTCCCAAATGTTATTCTGCAAATCGAATCGGTAGTAAAGAAGGCAAATTCAATACTACCTTTTATTTCAAGAAGGCTTGTGTACAAAAACAGGGATGTAATGCTGAGGCTCCATTAGGCGCTGGTACAGCCGCATTTGGAAAATGGTGAGCAATTTTGTTCACTATATCTGAGGAAGGATGTGCTGGCTCTGGAATGGGTCCAGAGGACATTTACGAGAATGATCCCAGGAATGTGGGATCTAGCATGTACAAACCCTTAATAATCTTATATGTTTCAATAAGATCCCCTCTAAATTCCAGAGTGATCCCAGGAATGTGTAGGTTAACTGATGATGAGCGTTTGTCAGCACTGGGCCTTACTTGCTGGAGTTTAGGAGAATGAGGAGGGGGGGGGGGGCTCATTGAAAAATACAGAATAGTGAAAGGCTTGGATAGAGTGGATGTTGAGTGAATGTTTCCACTAGTGGGAGAGTCTAGGACGAGAGGTCATAGCCTCAGAATTAAAGGACCTTCTTTTAAGAAGGAGATGAGGAGAAATTTATTTAGTCAAGGGAGGTGAATCGGTGGCCGTCAATTCATATTTTTTTAAGGCAGAGATAGATAGATTCTTGATTGTACTAATC
This sequence comes from Okamejei kenojei, assembly GCA_035221665.1. Classification (NCBI taxonomy): domain Eukaryota; kingdom Metazoa; phylum Chordata; class Chondrichthyes; order Rajiformes; family Rajidae; genus Okamejei; species Okamejei kenojei. Next base: position 656,690 of record CM069172.1, read on the forward strand.
CGCAGTGGGTCAGCCCCTTTAGATGCACAGTCATTTACCCAGAATAGATGAATCAAGGACCGGAGGACATAGGTGTAAGGCGAAGGGGATAAGACCTAGTAGGAAACTGAGGGGTACCTTTTTCGCAAGCAGGGTGGTGGGTGCATGGAACAAATTGCCAGAGGAGGTAGTTGATGCAAGAAATATCGCAACTTTTAAAGAACAGTTAGACATATTCATGGATAGGACAGGTTTGGAGGGATATGGGCCAAATGCAGGCAGGTGGCACTGGTGTAGTTGGGACATGCTGGCCGGTGTGGGGAAGAAGGCTGGATATTTTGTATTCTGGGTAAATGACTGTGCATCTAAAGCGGCTGTCCCACTGCGGCGACCTGATTGGCGAGTTTACAAGAGTTTAGGAGTGTTTGAAAAAATGTCATGTTGAAGACCTTTTTCGACTGTGTAGAAGACCTCCTTCGACTATGTTGAAGACTAGCTTCGGGAAAATTGGACACCGAATAGTGGAGAGTGAAGAGGACCTCCTTCGTTCTACGACCTCCCTTCGACTATGTTGAAGACTATCTATGACTATCTTCGACTATCTTCAATTACCTACGAATAACATGCCGACCTACTACGACTAAACCTACGAGTAAAAAATTATTGATTTTTTCCATGGCGACTTTTTTCACTCGCGGGCATTTTTCAACGTTGAAAAATACGCCGCGACCTAGCTGAGGCCTCGAGTATGCGGGGACTACTCTTGAGCATGAAGGAGAGTTACAAAGGCCTCCAAGGACCTCGTGTCGACCATGCTGCGAGTATGAGTCGAGGGCCAACTCGCGGATTATGTCACCGCAGTGGGGCAGCCCCTTACCTGAAATATTACTCACATGATTTTATGCACTTCTATAAGATCATCACATCCTCCTGTGCTCCAAGGTATAGTCCCTGCCTACTCAACTGTGCCTTATTAAGCCGACCCTCAGACTCCTGGCAAAATCCTCGGAAATCTTCTCTGCTCCCTTTCCAGCTTCACAATATCATTCCTATTACAAGCTGACCAGAACTGTACACAATACTGTAAATGCGGCCTCACCAACGTCTTATACTACTGCAACATAATCTCCGAACATCTATACTCATTAATCTGACTGATGAAGGCCAATGTGTCAAATGCAATTTCGACTACCTTACCTACCTGTGACTCAAACTTCAAGGAACTACGTACCTGCACTCTGATCCCTCTGCTGTATAACACTCGCTAGAGCCCTACTATTCACTTACGTCCTGCTCATGTCAAACTTCTTGAATGTAACATCTCACATTTCTGTATTAAATAGAGAAGTTCTCTGTATTAAATCCCGTCAACAAATCCTCAGCCCACCTAGCTAACCGATCAAGAACGTGCTGTGATTTTTTGCAACCATGTTCACTATCAGCAATACCACCCACTTTTGTATCATGTAATCATGCTAATCTCGCCATATATTTAGTTTAGTTTAGAGATAATGAGCAGAAACAGGCCCTTTGGCCCACCGCCGACCAGCGATCCCCGCACATAAAACACTAGCCTACAGCCACTAGGGACCATTTTTACCTTCACCAAGCCAATTAACCTACAAACCTGTATGTCTCTGGAGTGTGGGAGGAAATCGAAGATCCCAGAGAAAACCCATGGGGAGAACGTACTAGCTCCGTACAGACGGCACCCGTAGTCGACGTCGAACCCGGGTCTCCGGCACTGCATTCGATGGAAGGCAGCAAATCTACCACTGCGCTACTGTGACTGCAGGTCTCATCCAAATCATTGATATAGACGATAAACAGTAGCGGTCCGAGCACCATACCCTGAAGCACACCACTGGTCATAGGCCTCCAGTCAAAGTGGCAACCTTCCACCATCATCCTCCTCTTTCTTCCATGATGCAATTTTCTATCCATTCAGCTATCTCTCTTTGGATCCCTTACAATCTATCCTTCCTGAGCATCCTACAAAGTGGAACCTTGTTGAATGCTTTGCTGCGGTCCATATGTACAACATCTATCTCTGTCCTCATTAACCTTTTTCGTCACATCTTCAAAAAACTAAATCAGATTCGTGAGACACAACCTTCCTCATACAAAACCATGCTGACTATCTCTCATCAGCCCATCCATCTAAATGTATACACTATCCGTCAGAATACTCTCCAGTAAGTTTCCATCTACAGATGTTAAGCTCACTAGCCTATTGTCCCCAGCATTTTCCCTGCAGCCTTTCTTGAATAGAGGCTCAACATTTAGCACCCTCCAGTCTTCTGGCACCTCTCCTGTATTTAATGACAACTTGTAGATTTCAACCAGGGTTCCCCCAATTTCCTCTCTAAATTCCCACTATTCTAATGGATATATTTGATCAGGCCCAGGAGATTTGTCTATCTTTGAACTTAATATTACCTTTAGCACTTCTTCTACCGTAATATTGACTGCTCTCAGTACCATTGATTGTCCCAAGTTCCTCAGTCCTCCTGTCTTTCTCCTTGGTGGAGAAATACTTATTAAGGATCTTTCCCATCTCTTGTGGCTCCACGCAGAGTTGATCACTTTGATTCCTGAGTGATCCCACTCTCTCTAGTTACCCTGTTCCCCATATGTATTCATAATATATCTTGGGATTGTCCTTCATGCTATCTCCTGGCCCCTTATTGCCCTTGGCTGATGTTGCTTTCCCCTCAAACAACCTACTCCAAACATCTTGAGAGAGACCTTCTCTCACACCCTTAAAGTTGGCCTTGCCCCAATATAGCATTTTAACTTGAGGGCCCTTTCTGTTATATATCTATCGTAAACCCAGTCAAGTAGTGGTCACTTTTCCCAAAAGGCTCCTCCTCGAACAGTTCATTCATTTGCCCTTCCCAAATTCCCAAGACTAGATCAAGTGTTACCCTGTCACATGTGGGACCCTCTACATATTATTGGAGCAAACTATCCTGACTGCTTTTGAGAAATTGCATCCCAGCTAAACATTTCATACTATGATTTCCCAGTCAATATATTGGGAAACTATGATTTTCCCAGTGAATTTGGTGCTCTTTTAAGAGTCTCCCAGTCCCCGAGTTGTACTAGTGTTACGACACAGCTTTGATGCAACTTTTGATCAACCCACAGTTCTATGCCTTCACACAAAGATCAACCTCGACAGATTATGTGCATCGGGTTTGTTCCGATAGCTTAGCAGTGAAAAAAAAGGAAGATACTGTAATTAATTCAACAGCATCTCTTATGGTGGAATTCATGTACACTTTGTGTGTGTTGTATGTGGGTCAGAATTGAACGATACTGGAAATCCATGTTCACACACACATTGGAATGGATTTTCCTTTGGCCTATTTTTAAATATGCTTCTTTTGGTAAGGAATGGAATACTTTATTGTCACATTGGAACAGGCACGGTGAAATGCTTTGCTTGCATATCCAATGTATACAAATAGCAGCCACCTACGGCGCTGACAAATTATAAAGCACGGCAGCTCCTCCTTTTGTTCAACCCACTGTGATTTCCCCACGATGAGTCCCTATTCTCCATTGTTCTCCACCATCCCCAATTCGCGGATCTTCATATTTCATTTTGGCAACTGTCGGCTATTTTCTGTGGTCGTCTTGTTGCCGTCTGATCATTGGAGAATCAACCAACTATCTAATTGGACTTTTACAAACCACCAGCGCTGCATCACCAATCATAAGCGCCTAAAGGCATTATAGACAATAGGTACAGGAGTAGGCCATTCTGCCCTTCGAGCCAGCACCACCATTCAATGTGATCATGGTTGATCATCCGCAATTTGTAGGTATGTTACAATACTTACCTTTAGCGGCGCTGCAGTTCTGCCAGTGCCCACGTGCGCGACTTTGGCGCCTTTGAGAGAGGGGCGGGTTTAGAATGCGGTATTTCGGAAGCCAATTCAAATCGAACTTGATCAGGCTATTTAGTTGATGAAGAAAAACAGCTTTGACTGCCGTTCTCTGAAGTGATGTTTAAACTGCGCTTGCGAATTTAATTGCTGTAGTAAATTTAAAATCATCTTCTAAAGCCGAGAACGACGACGACAGAATGGACCTCGTGTAGGCGACAAGGCAAGGTACAGAGTTTATTTTTTCATTAAAAAGTGCTTCTTAGGATACCTTTAATCAAAATTTCATGTTGTGAGAAGGTGATTTATTCCCCATACGAACCGGCAGGAATTTTCCTGCCAATATGGGAATTAAATTCACCGCAACATTCCAATCCATCACGTTCCAGAAAATCTCACTCACAAGATGATTTAAATGGCCATTAATTTACGGGAATTAGACACTAAATTCCTTCCATTTGGCCTATAAATTAATGACAATGAGATTTAAAAATCATGTTATATTGTGAATTATTGTGTGAATGTTATTTGGACATTTAGGCCTTTTAAAAATGTTCATCTTTTTTTAAGAAATTGATAGATATTTAGACCTAGTAATTGAATTTTGTAATTAGCTACAATTGGGCAACTAACTAATTATATGCTTTAATTTCAGGTCATCCAAGTAAGATTGTTTCATATTTGTTTCAGAATACTTCAATCTATAATAACTGAAAATGTATTTCTGTTCTCTTAATTTTCAAGAAATTTATGGGCTTTTGACTGTCCTCGATCACAGCTTTTGAGTCAAGTCAATGGAAAAGCAATAGGGAACATGATGCTAATTTCCGAGTATGAAAATGGCCATAACGTTTTTAATACTGAAGATATGAAAGTGAATTAGGTGTCAAATTAAACTTCTTTTTATGCTTTATCTGATGGGATAAATTGCAGACTTGATTTTAAAAATCTCAAAATGTTGTAACATTGCTACTATCAGTACCCCGTTCCTGCCTTCTGACCATATCCCTTGACTCCGCTATCTTTAAGAGTACTGTCTAACTCTCTTTTGAAAGCATCCAGAGAATTGGCCTCCACTGCCTTCTGAGGCAGAGAACTCCACAGATTCACAGTTCTCGGGGTGAAAATGTTTTTCCTCATCTCCGTTCAAAATAGCCTACCCCTCATGGACTCCAACATCGGAAACAGGTTTCCTGTCGCTAGCATGTCCAATCCTTTAACAATCTTACATGTTTCAATAAGATCCCCCCTTATCCTTCTAAATTCCAGAGTATATAAGCCCATCCGCTCCATTCTATCAATTTATGACAGTCCCACCATCCCGGGAATTAACCTCGTGAACCTACGCTGCACTCCCACAAATGCAAGAATGTCCTTCCTCAAATTTGGAGACCAAAACTGCACAATATACTCCAGTGTGGACTCACCAAGGCCCTGTACAACTGCAGAAGGAATTATGCCCTAGAAGCTATAAGAAGGGCGAGTGCGTTACGATTTAGTCATTAGTCGAAATGTCTGGACGAGGGTAAACATAGAAACATAGAAAATAGGTGCAGGAGGAGGCCATTCGGTCCTTCGAGCCAGCACCGCCATTCATTATGATCATGGCTGATCATCCGCTATCAATAACCCATGCCTACCTTCTCCCCATATTCCTCGACTCCACTAGCCACTAGAGCTCTATCCAACTCTCTCTTAAATCCATCCAGTGATTTGGCCTCCACTGCCCTCTGTGGCAGGGAATTCCATAAATTCACAACTCTCTGCGTAAAAAAGTTTTTTCTCACCTCAGTCTTAATGACCTCCCCTTTATTCTAAGACTGTGGCCCCTGGTACTGAACTCACCCAACATTGGGAAAAATTTTTCCTGCATCTGACTTGTCTAGTCCTTTTATAATTTTATATGTTTCTATAAGATCCCCCTCATCCTTCTAAACTCCAGTGTATACAAGCCTAGTCTTTTCAATCTTTCCTCATATGACGGTCCCGCCTACCCAGGGAACAATCGCATGAACATACACTGCACTGCCTCAATCACAAGGATGTCCTTCCTCAAATTAGGAGACCAAAACTGTACACTATACTCCAGATGTCGTCTCACCAGAGCCCTCTACAACTGCAGAAGAACCTCTTTACTCCTGTACTGAAATCCTCTTGTTATGAAGGCCAACATTCCATTAGCTTTCTTCACTGCCTGCTGTACCTGCACGCCAACTTTCAGTGAAGGGTGTACAAGGACACCCAGGCCTCGCTGTACCTCCCCCTTACCTAACCTAACCCCATTGAGATAATAATCTGCCCCCTTGTTTTTGCCGCCAAAGTGGATAACCTCACATTTATCTATATTATACTGCATCTGCCACGCATCTGCCCACTCACTCAATTTGTCCAGGTCCCGCAGCAACCTCCTAACATCCTCTTCACAGTCTACACTGCCACCCAGCTTTGTTTCATCCGCAAACTTGCTAGTGTTGCTCCTAATTCCCTTTTCCAAATCATTAATAGATATGGTAAACTGTTGCGGCCCCAACACCGAGCCTTGTGGCACTCCACTCGCCACTGCCTGCCATTCTGAAAATGACCCGTTCACTCCTACACTTTGCCAACCAATTTTCTATCCATGTCAACACCCTACCCCCAATACCATGTGCTCTAATTTCAGTCATCAGTCTCCCATGCGGGACCTTATCAAAGGCTTTCTGAATGTCTAGATACACTACATCCACCGGCACCCCTTCATCCATTTTACTTGTCACATCCTCAAAAAATTGCAGAAGATTAGTCAAGCATGATTTCCCTTTCATAAATCCATGTTGACTTGGACTAATCCTTTTACTGCTATCCAAATGCTCCATTATTACCTCTTTAATAATTGACTCCAGCATCTTTCTCACCACCGAAGTTAGGCTAAATGGTCTGTAATTCCCCGTTTTCTCTCTCTCGCACCTTTCTTGAAAAGTGGGATAACATTAGCTATCCTCCAATCCACAGGAACTGATCCTGAATCTATTGAACATTGGAAAATGATCACCAATGTGTCCACTATTTCTAGAGCCACCTCCCTTAGGACCTTGGGATGCAGACCATCAGGCCCAGGGGATTTATCATCCTTCAGTCCCATTAGCCTACCCAATACTATTTCTCGCCTAATGAAAATGTCTTTCAGTTCCCCTACCCCCTTAGAACTTCTGTCCACCAGTACATCTGGGAGAATGTTTGTGTCCTCCTTAGTGAAGACAGATCCGAAGTACCTATTCAACTCTTCCGCCATTTCCTTGTTGCCCATAATAATGTCACCCATGTCTGCCTTCAAGGGACCCACATTTGACTTACTTTGCTACTCTTTTTCCCTTAACATATCTAAAGAAGCTTTTACTGTCCTTCTTTGTATTCCTGGCCAGCTTCCCCTCATACTTCATCTTTTCAGCCCGTATTGCCCGTTTTGTTTCCTTCTGTTGTCCTATGAAAGTTTCCCAATCCTCTGGCTTCCGGCTACTCTTTGCTGTGTTATACATCTTTTCTTTAAAGTTTTATTTTATCCCTAACTTCTCTTGTCAGGCATGGTTGCCTCCTACTCCCCTTAGAATCTTTCTTCCTTTTTGGAATGAAATGATCCTGCGTCTTCTGAATTATGCCCAGAAATTCCTGCCATTGCTGTTCCACCGTCATTCCTGCTAGGATCCCTTTCCAGTCTACTTTGGCCAGCTCCCCTCTCATGCCTTCATAGTCCCCTTTGTTCAACTGCATCACTGCCACTTCCGATTTAACGTTCTCCTTCTCAAATTGCAGATTAAATCTAATCATATTATGATCACTACCTCCAAGCAGTTCCTTTACCTCAAGTTCTCTTATCAAATCTGGTTCATTGGACAACACTAAATCCTGAATTGCCTTTTCTTTGGTCGGCTCCATTACAAGCTGCTCTAAGAATCCATCTTGGAGGCATTCTACAAACTCTCTTTCTTGGGGTCCTGAACCAACCTGATTTTCCCAGTCTACCTGCATATTGAAATCCCCCATCACCACAGTGGCATTAGCTTTGTTACATGCCAGTATTAACTCCTGCTGCAACTTACACCCGGGCTACTATTTGGGGGTCTGTAAATAACACCAATTAGTGTCTTCTTGCCATTACAATTCCTCAACTCAATCCACAGTGACTCTACCTCGTCAGTCCATATGTCATCCCTGAATTCCATCCCTCACCAGCAGTGCTACCCCCCCCCCCCCCCCACTCCTCTCCTCTGCCCACCTGCCTGTCCTTTCTATAGGATCTATAACCCTGAATATTAAGTTCCCAGGCCCGATCCTCCTGCAGCCACGTCTCAGTAATCCCCACAATGTCGTATCCACCAACCTCTAACTGAGCCTCAAGCTCATCTACTTTACTTCTCATACTTCACGCATTCATATACAATACTTTTAATTCCTTACGCATCTCACCTTTCACATCGATCCCTATTACACTTGGCCATTCTTCCTATCCCTTTGTGAGTTTCCTTTCCCGTTAATTCTGGGGTCATTGATCATCCCTTTATCTCTTTCCTTTAACTCCATCGTCGACTATCTCATTTGACACCTCACCATTCAGTTTAAAACCACCCGTGTAGCAGTGGCAAACCTGCCTGCCAGAATGCCAGCCCCCACCAGTTGAGATGCAATCGGTCCCTTTTGTACAACTCCCTCTTACAGGTCGTAAAGCTGGGATTTGGGGAGGGAATCAGTCAGCTTGGCGCAAGTAACTTGGCGAAACATTAATTTAGCGACCCAAAGGCACTTTTCAGAACCACCTACAGTGTCTGGAAGAGCTGAGTAACGGCGGGTGTGGGATATTTCCGTTCATTACAACCGTTCTGCGTATCTACCACAGACGAATCTCCGTATGCCCGTTTTAGTCTAAATCCCGCAGAGGAACTACTATTTATCTGCACACGAAGACGTCCGTCTTAACCCGATTCCTTATCATTGCAATTGTTCTTAGTGTTCTCTCGACATTTTCACCAGAAATAGGGAAAACACCCCGCCCGCCCGCACTTGGGATGAAAGGTGAGGCGCCAAATCTCTGGTGAGGCCCAATCAGAGTGGCGACATGCACCAGTGAACAGGCGGCAGCAAGAGAAGCGCGGAAACCAACCGTCGGACCCCAAGAGAATGAAACTCCAAAAACAAATACATTATTAGTGCAGATCTTCCGTTCCTCATTTCGCCCATCACTTGTTCCCGATCCATTACAATAACAACAGAGTGAATCAATTTTCCGATGAGAGATTCTAGGAATTTAATCTTGCATCTCCATTAACTGGTAATCGAACGAACCAAATGCGTTTCACGGATCATAACAGCGGGTGGGTTTCTGTGTAAATAGTATAACATTATGTTATGGTCGACCAGTTCACAAAGTGCGGACGGATGCGAGACTTCGGCGTCAAAAGTGGTTTTGTGACTGAACCTGTTGTGATCTCAATAAAAGCTTTTTCAGGAAACGAACCGGCTGTAGTTTGATAAACATAAACACAATTTAACATAGTGCATGCCATTCCAAACGTCCCCATACAATTTTGCAGCAATCCGATGTCGAAATAACGCTACAACTCTTTCAGTGAGATTGTGGGTGGCTCTTAAAAGAGCCTTTGGGTTTTCCGTTTATCAGGATTGGAATCTTTACTTCGAACTGGTATACTTCGTCACCGCCTTTGTCCCTTCCGACACGGCGTGCTTGGCCAGCTCCCCGGGCAGCAGCAGGCGCACGGCGGTCTGGATCTCCCGGGAGCTGATGGTCGACCGCTTGTTGTAATGAGCCAAGCGGGAAGCCTCACCCGCGATGCGCTCGAAAATATCGTTGACGAACGAGTTCATGATGCTCATGGCCTTGGAGGAGATGCCGGTGTCGGGGTGAACCTGCTTCATCACTTTGTAGATGTAGAAGCCGTAACTCTCCTTCCTCGACCTCCTACGCTTCTTACCCGCCTTGCCTGCAGGTTTGGACACAGCTTTCTTGGCGCCCTTCTTGGCCACTTCGCTGGTGCGTCAGGCATTTCGTCTGTCAGCTTTGGAAACACAAATGTAGAGAACGCAACCCGAGCGCGGATTAAATAGGCTGCCCCACCGCCCTATGCTAATGAGGGATTGGGAAAGAGAACATTGTCATTGGATGGTGTCAATAAACCTTTTGATTGGACCTTGATGTAACCAATCATAGATGCCTCTATGCCACCAATCACAGAACGCGCCCACTGCCCCGTGTCTGGTGACACTGACAGGACGGGGAGGCGGAGTTCGGCGGAGCCGCTGCTGACAAACATCGCTTGGACTTAGACATCAAAGATCCGAGAGCGGATCGTTGGTAAATATAGCTTCTGTCCTTGGAACACTGGTTGTGAGGAAGTCACACAGAGGCCAGGCGGGAGGAGGACGCAGATGGGCTTTTACAACAGGCCAGATCCTGTGGGACTATACAAACTGCCGGATTGTAAGGCACGTTCTCAGTTCCACAACAGGACAGCCGTCACCACACATGGAACACCACTGAGAGCTGGCACTATACAGCTGACAGAGACAGATAATCTGGATCCCAGTCTGGTTTTCCAAAATTCACTAAATCCTTGTCCATGCGAGTTTAGAAAGGGAGGACCTCATTGAAACTTACAGAATAGTTAAAGGCCTGGATAGAGTGAACATGGAGGGGATGGTTCCACTCGTCTTGGACAACAGGTCAGAGTCGCAGAATAAAAAGGTCGTACCTTTAGAAAGGAGATGAGAAGGAATTTCTTTAGTCAGAGGGTGGTGAATGTGGAATTCATTGTCGCAGATGACTGGAGGCCAAGTCAATGGATATTTTTAAAGTGGAGATTGACAGGTTCTTTATTAGTTAGGGTGTCAGGGTTTGGGGTGAAGGCAGGAGAATAGGGTTGAGAGGAAAAGATAGATCAGTCATGATTGAATAGCAGAGCAGACGATGGGCCGAATGGCCTTACTTTGCTCCTTATGAACGCACGCGTGTTCTGGATTTAATACTGGTTTCATCTGTCCCAGTCAGAGACTCAGGCACAAAGACCTGCAGTCATGTAGAGAGATGGCGACAGAAGAGATCAGAGACTGAGTGATACAGAGTGAGGTCACTCACCTACAGGACCAGCCACGGTCATAGAACATGGAAATGTTTATGGTGTAACCTTGATGTTTATGATGTAAAGACTTGGAAGTGATTGCGGGAGGCATAATTTGTATGTTTACAGATTATATGAGAATGTGTGGTTTTGTAGAGTGTGAGGAGGATTATTGGCTCAAAGCCCACCACTCGACTTTCCAATACATGCTGTAAAGGCCGGCGACTGGGTACTGGTCAAGGATTGGAAGGAGGAGAAACTCCAGCCCAGGTGGACCGGACCGTACCTAGTATTACTGACAACCGAGACAGCAATACGAAGGAAAGAAAAAGGGTGGACCCACGCGATCCGGGTTAAAGGACCCGTTGATCCACCCGTTCCTGATGAGGAGTGAGGGATAAAGTGGATTTAAACCCTATTAAAGAAAGGAGTTTTAAAGAGAATTCAAACAGAGAGGGGCTGGAGAGGAGATTCTGAACAGCAGTGTCTGAAAAAATTGCCAGACCCATCCTTGAGGCCTTGAGTAAGAAGAGATAGCCTTATGTCTCGCTAAGAAGGGGGTGATGTAGAGAGATCCCTATCAGTGGAAAGGAGTGATGGATGGGACCCTAGTCACTATAGCCGTTAGCTTTAGGGGGAGTGCGAGTGATATAGGAAAACTGAAGAGGGGAGATCGAGGCGGGTAGGCGGAGGTGAGTATCAAAAGGGGTGGAGCCAGGTCATGATTACTGGGCAAGAAGGGGAAAGGGACAGACGATCGGATTCTGCTTAATAAAAAAATGACATAGTTTAGGCGGTAGGGGTCACCTTACAACACACCTTGGGGGGGGGGGGGGGGGGGGGGGGGGGGGGGGGCTGGTCAAGAAATTGCTCATTACCATGAACATGCAATGTATGATTGGGAGGTACGAGGGGATGTACGGTGGGTTGTACCTACAGATTTGTGTACCTCCGACCCTGATGGAGAGAGGTCCGGAGGAGAAATTGAATGTAAGATTTTGTGTATAAAGGGGGATGATCTCCCTGGCTTTCAGTGTGTCTCAAGTTGGAGAGGCTACCTCGTCTGCAACTCGTAAAATAAAGAAATCTCTTGCTTCCAGGATTTAGTTCTTTGAGTATTTATTGTGAGCATAAAGGGTATCTCACACTGAGATCTCTCATACTTTTTCTTCCTTCCCCTGTTTGGTTTATTCCAAGTCGGTGCATCAGCCTGCAACCCCTTCTCCTGCCTGTCTGACCATCTGTCTTTCTTCTGAAGTAAACAAACTTCCCAGTATCGTCATCATTGTCTGCCAACCCGTTTTGTTTTTCTGGGCCCCATAGAGAGATTAATTTATTACCCTTCTCCAACCAGAATGTTTATCTAAACAAACCATAAAAGCTGCTTGTTGTTCAGCAATTAACTTATTTCCAATTTTGTTCAAACCATTCCCCCTACAAATACATACGACTAACAATTTGGCCAAATTAACTTTACTGAAAAGAAATCTCTAGAAGCCCAAGCAACCTACATTTTCCAACTTCCCCTTTTTAAGTTGCTGAGTATTCAAAGCATTGTCCGTTACCTTACAATAACCTCCCCCATTGCTTACAATTCTCTTAAAGGAACACACACAGACACCCTTACAAAATGGCCCACAGCAAACAAACCTATCACATATACAAACTTCCTCATTCATACAAAACCGGTTTTTACATTAGTTCCATTCTTCTTCAATGAGATTGTTTGAAACAACTTAATATTTTTCATAAAAACGTTTTTGGCCCTAGGAAACTGATCTATTTGTTCACCATCCCAAGGGGTCGTCCAATAAAAAAAAAAAAACTTTTCATCTCCCTTTTAAAGTTTCTCACCTCCATACTGGTGAGAGGCACATTTACAAATCCCATCCCCCCCGACATTTCCCCCTAACGGGACCTCCCCTGAGGGGCTTCATTCGAACAGACTGCCCTAATCTCCTGTGCCTCTGCCCTCGTTTGAGATCGCGTCCTCTGATGACTGCCTGGGGCACTTGTCTCATCCTCGTCCTCAACTTTTTATTCTCACTTCCTTATCTGACTGGCTCTCTTCTTCATCTTGTACCTTCCGTAATTCTCTATGCTCCGTCTCCTCTGAGACAGAACGCGGACAGGTTTACTGCCTGGAGCGTAGTGCCCTGCCTGACTCTGGCTTAGTGGGACCTCCTGGGCAGATGCAGCCGGCGCTGATGGGGGTATATTGGGGGCGGGATTCATATGGCTGGGCAGTCTCCGTAGGTGATCATCACCAATTGGTGGCCCAGTCAGGTTCATCCTGCTCTTTTTTCCGTCTTTAACGGAAACATCCATTATCGGGGTTTTCCAGCACTGGGCATATTCCCTTTTCTATTTGATTCAGCGTTTGTCTCTCATTCACCAAAAACATTCAACGCTGTCTCACCCAGTCCTAGAGACTCATTTGAACCCAACCGCGGCCACCACACTGCGCTCCCTCGAATAGGCTCCTTTGGCCACTCAAAATAACAAAACTTTAATCATAGTTTCTCTACTCTTACCCCGGGTGTTCCCTTCACCCCATCCATACAACATGTCGCCCCAACGGACTATCGGGCGGAATGTTAGGCTCCATATCAGTAATGAGCCTCATCCCGGTTCCCCGGACCCTTACTTCTCCCGTTCCGGTTTTCCCATTACCTTGTCGGACTATTCCCGTCCGACAAATCCCGATCGCCCAGGCAATACTTAATAGTCGTTTTTTCTTACCTGGGTCCTGTGCACAAGAATCACTCGACCGTCCCGTACGTATTTACCTTACACCCCCTCTTGCTTCCGGAGTCTTTTCCAGCGATATCACTCGGCTCAAACTGCTGATGGCAAGCAAGGAGATCAGAGACTGCTGAAATCAGCAGGGTGCACCTTCCCCCTCCTTCCTTGTCTCCACCAAGCAGCCGGAGTGGCGATCGCGGACGAGCCCCCAATTTGTGAGATACCCATTATGCTCACAATTAAAATACTCAAAGACTAAATCCTGGAAGCAAGAGATTTCTTTATTTTACGAGTCTGCAGACCGGGTGCCTCTCCAACTTGAGACACACTGAAGCCAGGGAGATCATCCCCCTTTATACACAAAATCTTACATTCAATTTTCTCCTCCGGACCTCTCTCCAATCAGGGTCGGAGTACACAATCTGTAGGGCACAACCCACCGTACATCCCCTCGTACCTCCCACATCATACATTGCATGTTCATGGTAATGAGCAATTTCTTGACCAGGGGTGTGTTGTAATATTCATTTTTTCTATTAAGCATGCTCAATTGCTCATGACCTGGCCCACTTTTGCTCACCTCCTAGTGAACCCTCTCAGTTTTCCTATATCGCACTAAAGCTAAGCTATAGTGACTAGGGTCCCTCCATCACTCCTTTCCACTGATAGGGATCTCTCTACATCACCCCCTTCTCTAGCGAGACAAAGCTATCTCTTCTTACTCAAGGCCTCAAGGATGGGTCTGGCAATTTTCAGACACTGCTGTCAGAATCTCCTCTCCAGCCCCTCTCTGTTTGAATTCTCTTTAAAACTCCTTTCTTTAATAGGGTTTAATCACTTTATCCCTCACATCAGGAGATAATAATCAAGGGAATTAGAGAAGCCGTTCCCAGGGGACAGAATTTCGAACGGCTTTGAAAATCAGTCAGAACAAGGACGAACTTCCGACAGTGTTTTTACAAAGGTTTTAAGGAAAAATGTCCCAGCAGTATTCGAGGATAGACCCTGATAAGACTGCAGGTCAGCAGTTGTTGAAGGTTAATTTTTGTAACAAAATCATGGCCAGATATTAGAAAGAAATTGGAAAAATTGGAAGATTGGAATGAAAAAACCATTGAATCAGTTGTTAACAGAGGCTCAAAAAGGTATATGTAAGACGGGATGAGGAGAAACAGAAGGGAAAGAGGCAAAAATGATGTTGCAAGCAGTACAGCAAGTAGTATTGGAGGACGAGGAAGAGGTGAATGGAGGGGACCGAAGTTGGGGTCCCCGGGAGAACAAGGAACAAGGATCAGGAGGGTGGTACATGGGGCCACCCTGGTGTTATTATTGTAAAGAGGAGGGTCATTTCAAGAGGAATGTCCTAAGCGACGACGGGAGGTGCAGTCGTACGCACTCATGGAGGAAGAATAGGGGAGTCAGGGGTTCCGCTCCCTGGGGTGTATGGGATACACACGGGAACCTCTGGTAAATTTGAAATTAGGACCCCAGGGAGAGGATATGATATTTATGGTAGATTCGGAGCAGAAAGATCGAAGTATAACTAAGGTACCAGAAGGAATGAGTTGGGTAAAAAAAAACAGGTTAGAATCTCAGGGGTAGAAGGGAAAGTGATGACATTACCCGAGTAGAAGAGGTGGTGGTAAAATATGAGGATCGAGAAGTCAGTGGAAGATTTTAAAAGGAAGGTGAATAAATTTGCAAAGGAGGATAAACTATCTGAGAAGTAATACATTGAGTTTAGAATGAGAAAGAAGGCAGATCAGAAAGGATTAAAGTGGAAAGCAGAGGGATGAATTGATGAGACTGCTTTAGAAAGAAAGAGCGTGAAAAAGGAAAGACAATGTTGTCAGTAACAACAGACCTGGTTGAAGTCTGGAATAAGTGATGCACCGACACACAGTGAGTCCTATGACAGAGCCAAACAGGGGCCAGAGATTCCATGCCAATAATAAAAATGTATTTGGGAGAGTGTTTTCTCAAATGCCCTAGCGGGAGTGAAAATAAATCTGGATCTGAGCCCAGACAAGGGCTAGTAAGGAGATAGGTAATGGATAAGGTGTGTGTTGGGATGTGAACAGGTACGATAATCAGGAAATAATAATAATAATAATAATAATAATAATAATGATCTTAATAATAATATTAAGATAATGGTGAGCATAGCTATGGTAAGAACATTAAGAAGAGGTATTAAATACACCTAGGCTAGGATGCGGCAGCGTTTTTTAAATACTAGCGCCGTGTTTTTAATCAGATGTTGTAGGCAGATTTGGAAGGTGTTGATACAGTAGTGAATGATTTGTTGGTTTGTTCCACAAGTGAGGAGCAACGTGAGAAAGAGACATTGTAATTATCTTGGAAAAGATGGCACAGGAGGGTCATGATGTATCAAGGAAGAAGTTTTTTTGTTTTGTCAGCAGCAGGTAGAATATTTTGGACGAGTAATAATCTAAAGAAGTAAAAGCTATAGCTCGGGATCAAATTGGAAGCTTGCCTGCAATCTTGCTTAGCTCAATTGGCAGAAATTAAGGCTTTTAAGAGCAGCATATGTACATGGAGTCTGGCATATTGTTTTGAGCAGTAGGGAAACAGAAAGGCTTTGAGAAAAGCAACGGAGACCCCATGCAAAGTTAGCAGTGTTCCCCTATGAATGTTGTTTGGGTTACCTTATTTGGGAAAGATAGAAGGAATACCCACCATAGAGGGCAGTGATGTATTCTCAAGGAACTATTTACTGGCAATGTCCCGTTCCCTTACAGAATTAAAAGCGAAAGGATTATTGGCTCAAAGCCCGCCACTTGACTTTCCAATACATGCTGTAAAGGCCGGCGACTGGGTACTGGTCAAAAATTGGAAGGAGGAGAAACTCCAGCCCAGGTGGACCGGCCCATACCTAGTATTACTGACAACCAAGACAGCAATACGAATAAAAGAAAAAGGGTGGACCCACGCGATCCGGGTTAAAGGACCCGTCGATCCACCCGTTCCTGAGGAGGAGGAACCAGTGGACGGTGAAGCCGGAAGTAAACCCCTAACAGAAATTTTAAAAAGAAAAGCATTGAAATGTATAACTGACAGTATGAAAGGAGCATCGTGGTATTGTTTGCTTTGTATGTAATTGTTGTAAAAGGTATTAATAATTGTGATAAATGTTATCATCCTATTCAATACAGAGGGGTAATAACGAGATCATTTACCTATCATTCCCATGTGAACAAAGCATGCCATGACCGAAAGAATAGAATCATTTGTAAAGAGGGGGGAAAGGAGTATTTGAGGCAGGCAATAGGGGGTATATAGGGAAGTTTGGGGCCGTTACCTGCCCAAGGGGAGAGAGATGGGTTTTGTGTACAGTTAGTTTTTCCCTTCTCAGATCATAAAAGGGGCAATAGATAAGACGAAGGAGGAAGTAGTGAAAGAGATTACTAAGGTAGTAGTCACGAAGCCTCCCCCTCCCCCACATACTCGGCCTCAAGTGCACCAGACACTGTACGAAGAAATCAAGAAGCAGATCGAAAATCCCTGAAGGAGAAAAAAAACCTGTTTGTGGACTTGGCCACCCGGATAGCTGGGACCCTGAATGTGACTAACTGTTGGGTCTGCGGAGGACCGCTGATGAATTCACGTAGGCCGTGGAGAGGATCCATTGTTTGAAAATATGGGACCTGATGGGGTGGAAACCTGGACAATTGGACAAGACCGAGATCCCCAGGTATGGGTCCTGACAGATGATCAGGTCGGGACTGAGTGTATCGCTAGGCCCTGGGCAAAGGATGCCGTCCTAGTAGGCAGCAGCCTCTGCCAGCGCATCGTCACCCAGTGGCCAAATCAGTCCCGAGTGTGGTGGCCAGAGTAGCCTAAATGGTATCTAACTAAGAAATATGGGAAAAACTGCACTATTGGGATGAAGACCGATGGAGTGGAATCGGCTGGACTATGGAACTGCACCGGGAACAACCCTTATCAGGGGATCCCAGTATTGCGAGACATATGGAACAAGGTTACCTCTAGTGGACCAGCCCCTGAAGGACTGTTATGGATAGGCGGATACAAGGCATACTCGGTGTTACCGATGAATTGGAGTGGGACTCGTGTTTCTATGTGCAAGGCTGGACTGATCTTTATCCCCTGTTGCATCCCTTGTTTTAGGGAACTTATTACTAGAAGTATAAGTCAGATGCAGGCGGTAGTCATGCCTATGGGAGAGAGAGGGGAAATACAGAAAATAATGATAATGCGGCCAGGGGAGGTTCATGATTTACAGGAAGAGAAGGTTAGGACAATGTTACGTCAGTTCGAGTTGAGGGCACTTGAAATGAGGGTTTAATCAGTGTATGCGTAGCAAAAGAAAAAGGGAGGATTGTGAGGGATAAAGTGATTAAACCCCATTAAAGTAAGGAGTTTTAAAGAGAATCCGAACTGAGAGGGGCTGGAGAGAGGGTTCTGACACAGCTGTTTCTGAAGGTTGCCAGACCCATCCTTGAGTCCTTGAGTAAGAAGTAATTAGCATTGTATAGCCGGTAGAAGGGAGTGATGTAGAGAGATCCATATCAGTGGAAGGGAGTGATAGATGGGACCCTTGTCACTATAGCTAAGCTTTAGTACTGATATAGGAGAACTGAGAGGGTTCACTAGGAGGTGAGTAAAACTAGGGTAGGTCATGAGCAACTGAGCATGCTTAATAGAATAAATGAATATTACAACACACCCCTGGTCAAGAAACTGCTCATTACCATGAACATGTTTGAACATGCGATGTATGATATGGGAGGTGCGAGGGGATGTACGGTGGGATGTACCTACAGATTGTGCACCTCAGACCCTGATTGGAGAAGGGTCCAGAGGGGAGGTTGAATGTAAAATTCTGTGTATAAAGGGGGATGACTTCTTTGGCTTCGGTGTGTCTCGATTTGGAGAGGCACCCGGGTCTGCAGAGTCGAGAGGAATAAAGAACTATTGCTTCTAAGATTTAGTCTTTGAGCATTAATTGTGAGCACAAAGCGTATCTCACACTGCGGGCAAAGTACATAGGGAACAAGATATTCTTGTGTACTCATTGCACAGGGCAGGTGCAGCAAGTGGTGTGGGAGGGAAATGGCACTTTGATATTTACTGCAAGATGGTTAACGTTTAGAAATAGGGAAGTATTACAGTTGTGCAGGAATATGGTGAGGCCACACCTGGAGTAAGTGCTGGGCACAATTCTGCACCCGGTACTGAAGAACGGATAGGCCGGGATGCAGGGCCAATTTAAAAGTTATTCAGTTGGATACTTCCTGGGAGGAGAGGGTTGTTCTATAACAAGGAGTGAGAGAATTAAGGTCAGAATCTATGAGATTAGAAAAATTAGGGGTGAATTTACTGAAAAATAAGATCCTTCAGGATAATGACAGGGTAGAGGTGGAGATGCTTCCACCATTTGAGAATTTGTGTAATAAGGATTCACTCTGCACAAACACTGGCACTGTGTTCCAAGTACATTGAGCTGCCAGAGCACAACACTAACCAGTGAGGACATTGACCAGTACAACACCCTGCTGTTAAAGAAGGACAGAAAATGAACGCAACACAATACAGATGGCCGGCAAGGAATGGGCAGCACAGTGGTGCCAGTGATGCGAGATAGATCCCGACCTCACCTGTCTGTATCAAGTTGGCATGTTCCCTTTGTGACGGCGTGGGTTTCATCTGGGTGCTCCAGCTTCCTCCCTTGTCACAAAAATGTGCTTGTTTGTTGGTCGTCATTGGGCTCTGTTAATTGTCCCTTAATTGTGTGCAGGGAGTTGATGAGAAGGTGTTGCAATGGAGAAATATTGGGAAGATTGATGATAGCTGTGTACGGTGGACAGAACGCCCATTTTCATACTGTTTTGTTCAATTAATTCATTGTAACCGACCTAGAGACATCAACAGCACTGTGTTCTAAGGGCACAAACCTTTACAACAGTACTGTACTGTAAGGGCACAAACCTTCACAACAGCCAACACTGCACTGCAAAGACACAGACCATTACAATGACTGGAAGCAAGGACCAGCTCTTTGGATACAATCGCCACCATCTCCATCTCTCCAAATCAGTCTACAAACAACAAGAGAAGCCATAGAGATCACCTCTCATTCTTCTAAACCCCAACTGATACAGAGAGATTCGACTTCCGTTCAGTCCCTAACTTCAGGCTTCAATATAAAGATGAATAGAAAACCCTGCAGATGCAGGAACATCTGAGATAAAGACAGACAACTGGAGTCTTAAATGTCTTTGGAGAGAAAACAGACCCGTGACCAGGATCTGAAACTCCATCTCTCCCCGTAGATGCTGCCCAACCTTATGGATTTATTCCTAATTCTCCTCCTGTTTTAATTCATTGTAGAATTCCCCATTGGTGGAGGATGTTGCTCTCAGAAAAACATCAAGAACAGGATGAGGGCCCTTCAAGCCTGCCCCGTCAAGATCACAGAGGATCTTCTACCTCAGCACCATTTTTCTGCAGCGTCCCCGTCTCCCTCGATTCCTCCAACGCACAGAAATTAATCCACATTTCCCCACAATCCTGCAGTGAGGTATCGCTGCTCCTCCCTCAACCCTCTTGAGTAAAGGCCAACGTACCATCCACCATCCTATTCACTGGCTGCACCTCCATGCTGCCTCTCGGTGATCGGTGTACAAGGACACCCTGATCCCGGAGAACATCCAAGGTACCCTATCTCTCCCAGTTTATTAAAAACAGCCAGCCTTGTCCATCAAAGTGGATCACTGCATTGTTCCAAATGATATTCTATCGATAACTCTGTCATCCTGTCTGTATCTCTCTACCGCTGAATTCTCGTCACTGCTCACAATCCCATGCAGTCTCGATTCCCTTCATCTGTTGACAGAGCCTTCACACCAGGCATTGCCTACACTGACTAAAGTTATGAAATGACAATTATTAAATATAAATAGTAAAGGCATGGAAGAATTATGCCTATCTAAGAGATCGATCTCTTAGGTAGGCATAATATTCCGTGCCTTTCAACCGCAGCACTCGTAACACGTGAAAGTGTGCAGCCCACGTGCCGTCAGCGCTGCTTGAAGCCATCAATTTCAAGTGGAGCTGAAGGCAGCAGAAATTCTGCCTTTGCAGTACTGCGCATGCGCAGCGCGAGTATCTTGGCGGGATTTTCAAATATGGATTGCCATTATTTTAAGAGTATCTTAGGAAACAAAGATTGAAGAATGGACTTCATGTACCAATAACGTTGTAAGTACATTTCTTGGTGCTTTATGTTTTTAAATACTGTATTTCCTGGGCTTGGTGGGAAGAGCTCCTTTCACAGTGTTTGGAGAGTCTGGCCTGAGGTAAAGTTGCGGGGAGGGCAGGAGCGTTGTGAAGGAGGGGATCAGGTCCAGTAACCCACTTGCGAAGCTCCGGGCAAGGAGCCACCGCATTGTGGCCGGGGAGTGAATTAGCTCGAGTGGCTGCGAGTGGCCACCGAGACTGGAAAGCCCCTTCTGCCAGTCCCCACACTCCTCTGGCAGTGCTCTCCTTCTGAAAATCTCTCTCCTGCCGCTCGCCAGTCTCACTCATGTCAGCCGCTTCCCGCAAATCCTTAAATTCCGACAGCAGGATCAGGGGACCAATTGAGGTTACTCGGCTGTGGGACCCAGCTCAAGGGGTCAGGAGTGTGCACAGAATCCCCTTCCAAAATCTCTGTTTCACTGTTGCCACTTACTCGCCCGTGCTGTCTATCCCAAAGGTATCCTGCCGACTACAGCCAAAATGTTAAAGTTCATCGGACTCGAAGTGTAGAATAATTCAAAGAGTCAAAGTCTCAGTGAAAAAGTCTTTGCTAAATCACCCGGGTGAAATTAGAATTCAGCCAGCTATGTGCACTAAGTGTCCACACCTCAAAGCTGTCACTGTTCTACTGGTGATACAGAAAAAGTACAAGCATCTTTATACTGATGAAACAGCCTCAGCCACATGGTTAGTAGACATAAATGAACAAAGGAGCTCAATTAAATACAATGAAGCCCCTTAATTAAATTAGGGAGATATGGGAGTGATAGACCAGCTGCACAAGCAAGAATTCATTACATCTCCCAGACAGAATGCCGGTATCGCAATGGAATGCTAGAATGCCGGGAACGCCTCTTATCTCAGTTCCCGCTGCAACAGTGAAGGTCGCCTTCACAGGCATTTGCAGACTTCTATAATGGCCAATTTAAAATACTACCAGCATTCTGTCCACAAGATGGTGGTTGTAGCGAAAATGACTAAAATAAGCTAAATAAGATAGACGACACCCACTCCTTTTCTCCAGAGATGCTGCCTGTTCTGCTGAGTTACTCCAGCTTTTTGTGTCTGCCACCAAAATCTTTTTTGAAAGAACTGTTTCCGAATCAAGTAATTCCTGTCCTGGACCTGCCTCTGTGCCAAGGGGAAATCATTTCTATTGGAAGCAGAGAATGGACTGTCCAGACTGGGGATGTTTGCATGTCATGGCTGAGTTCAAGGCTGTTCACTTCTCTGTGTGACGGTTACACTAATGATGAAACTCATCTAACGGCCCATGCCCAACACTGGAGGTTACCCTAATTAGTTGGTTGTAAACTGCTGAAATATGTGGGAGGTAGACAAAAAGCTGGAGAAACTCTGCGGGTGAGGCAGCATCTATGGAGCAAAGGAATAGGCGATGTTTTGGGTCCAGACCCTTCTTCAGACTGATGTCGGGGAGGGGGGGGGGCGGGAAAAATAAAGGAAGAGGCGGTGACAGTAGGCTGTGGGAGAGCTGGGAAGGGGAGGGGAAGGAAGGAGAAGCAAGGACTACCTGAAATTGGAGAAGTCAATGTTCATACGCTGGGGTGTAAACTAACAAAGCAAAATATGAGGTGCTTTTCCTCCAATTTGCGGTGGGATTCAGTCTGGCCATGGAGGTGGCCCAGCACAGAAAAGTTGGATTCGGAATGGGAGGGGGAGTTGAAGCGCTAAGCCACCAGTTGGTTATTGCAAACTAAGCGGAAGTATTGGGCGAAGCGACCGCCAAGCCTGCGCTTGGTCTCACCGGTGTTGAGCAGTTGACACCTGGAACAGTGGATGTAATAGATGAGGTTGGAGGAGGTGCAGCTGAACCTCTGCCTCTCCTGGAAAGACTGCTTGGGTCCTTGGGTGGAGTCAAGAGGGGAGATAAAGTGACAAGTGCAGCATTTCCTGTGGTTGCAAGGGAAAGTAACAGGGCAAGGGGTGGTTTGGGTGGGAAGGGACGAATTGACCAGGGAGTTATGGAGGGAACGGTCTCTACAGAAAACAGAAAGGGGAGGAGGTGGGAAGATGTGGCTAGTAGTGGGATCCTGCAAAATGGCAGAGGATTATGTGTTGTATGCAACACCTGGAAGGGTGGAAGGTGGTAGGGTGGAAGGTGAATACACAAGGGGTACATTGCACTTGTTACGAGTAGGGGGATGGGGAGTGAGAGCGGAGCTCTGGGATATAGAGGAGACCCTGGTGAGAGCCTCATCTATATTAGAAGAGGGGATCATCCGTTCCTTAAAGAACTCTGATGCCCTGGTTTGGAAAACCTCATCCTGGGTGTAAATGTGGCGTAAGAAGGAGGAATTGGGAGTAGGGGATGGTGTCCTTACAGGAAGCAGGTTGGGAAGAGAAGTGAAGTCCAGATCAAAGATAGTAGAGGAGCAAGATAGACCACTCCTCCGAAATACAATGGATTGGTGTGTAGTACGTAACGGAACGTCACAGCTGCCATTTTGGCGGATGCCTCCCGCTGTGTAATCCGCTCCAAAGTTACAAAGCAGTTGTAAGCAACAATTATAGAGGAGCAAGATGCATTAGAAAGTTATTAGATTTGTTTGTAATAGATCTTTATTTACCTCTCGATCTCTCTCTCTCTCTCTCCCCTATCTTCTCTATCTCTCTCTCCACACTCTTCTCTCAATCTCTTTCTATCCCCTCTCGATCTCTCTCGTTCCCCTCTCGATCTCTCTCTTGTCCCTCTCGATCTCTCTCTCCCCTCTCGATCTCTCTCTCCCCTCTCGATCTCTCTCCTATCTCTTCTCTCGATCTCTCTCCCCCTTCCCTCTCTTCCCTCTCTCCCTCCCTTCCCTCTCTCCCTCCCTTCTCTCCCTCTCTCCCTCCCACCCTCTTTCCCTTCCCCCCCTCTCTCTTTCCCATCCCTCTCTCTCTCCCTCCTTCCCCCTCTCTCTCCCAACTTCCCTCTCTCTTCCCCCTGTTCCCCCATTTCCCTCCCATCTTTCCTCCCCAGCCCCACCTTTGCGTAGTTTCCCTTGCATTGTATTGTGCAGCTTCCCTTGTATTGCTTTCACACACACTGCACAAAACTACAGGCACACAAAAACACACATTCATATAAATATATGGTGGGACAGGCCCTTGAGAGATAAATACATTTCCTTTTCATGGATCAGAAGAAACTTTGATTTAAAGCATCTTATTTGTCAGATGATGTACATAAACCATATATGCATACAATCATATGCATATACATGCATACATACATACATACATAGGCATACATATATATGTACACACATATACATATATATATACACACACACACATATATACATATATACACATACATATACATGCAGATATACACATACATATATACATATGATCATTTTCCAATGTTCAATAGATTTAGGATCAGTTCCTGTGGATTGGAGGATAGCTAATGGTATCCCACTTTTCCAGAGTCCAGAACCAGGGGCCACAGTGTTAGAATAAGGGGAAGGTCATTTAGGACTGAGGTGATAAAAAAACGTACTCTGTGTTTTTCGCAGGCATTGTCCATCTTGCTCCACTATAGGATCTTTGCTCTTAGTGGCTCTCCCACAGAGTATCCATTCCTGCCCATTAGGTTCCCATTGTGATGAAGAACACACAGGCATGAAAAGTGGAAAAAGGATTTATTAAAGTTTAAAATGTGAATAACTCTTAAAATATAAGAACAATTTAAATGTCAAAGATGAGAGTTATTAATTTATTTCTTGTTGTGTCTCTTGTTGCTGCCCACAGCGTCTTTATGTCGCTTTGCTGCGGTCAAATTTTAACCAAGATAATCTGATGATATATCTCAGAAGTCATCATTCAACGAAGCACGCTTTTATATAAGCACGCATATATACACACGCACACAGATCCACACACAGAGACTCGGACACACACATACTCACACACACTGACTCTCACACACACACACAGACTCACTCAAACATTTAAAGCCTCCTGTAGAGGCTGCTGCTGCTGAAGCAAAAGTCCCGTTTATATTAATGGGTCGATGGTTGAAAGGGTCAAGAGCTTCAAATTCGTGGGCATGCACATCTCTGAAGATCTTTCCTGGTCCGAGAACACGGATGCAAATATTAAGAAAGCACATCAGCGCCTCTATTTCCTGATAAGATTACGGAGAGTCGGTTTGTCAAGGAGGACTCTAACTTCTACAGGTGCACAGTAGAGAGCATGCTGACCACTTGCATCGTGGCTTGGTTCGGTAACTTGAGCGCCCAGAAGAGGAAAAGACTACAAAAAGTAGTAAAAGCTGCCCAGTCCATCATCGGCTCTGACCTTCCTTCCATCGAGGGGATCTATCGCAGTCGCTGCCTCAAAAAGGCTGGCTTTATCATCAAGGACCCACACCATCCTGGCCACTCACTCATCTCCCTGCTACCTTCAGGTAGAATGTACAGGAGCCCGAAGACTGCAACGACCAGGTACAGGAATAGCAATTTCCCAATAGCCATCAGGCTATTAAACACGGCTCGGACCAAACTCTGAACATTAATAGTAAGATTAAACGAGAACTTACCAGTTTGAAGTTTGATCTTTATTTTATGAGGAGTCGAGTTGAGGGACTACGTGAATAGAAGCCCGTACAGCCGTTGGTGCGTCAATCTTCAAAGCAGCGGAATGAATTCACAGCTAACAATGACCGAAGTATAACGGTAAGATGATAAAACTAGAACTACCAGATGAGATCTATGAGGGTGGGAGCGGAGGGCACGTAGTCCCTCAACTCGACTCCTCATAAAATAAAGATCAAACTTCAAACTGGTAAGTTCTCGTTTAATCTTACTATTTTACTTCGGAGTCACGTGAGTGACTACGTGAAGACTTCAAAGCACTGTGAATTCACGCCGCAGACTCAAATCCGACGTTCACACTGCCTGGATTGACTCAAAAGTCGTTAACAATCAATCATGCATCAGTAATACATTTGTTAAATGAAATAACAGTTTATTTACAAACAAATCATAACAAACCCCTCTAACTCAGGGGAAAAATGTAACAGTACTGACACCAGAATCAGCAAACACCCCGAGCCTTGAAATCGGCTTGTGACAAAACCTCTGAAAAGTTAGCTCACTGGACCATCCTGCGGCCGCGAGGACCTTGAAATCGTTTGCACCGACACCTTACTGTGTGGTTTTTTTGTGACTAATAAACAAAGCCAACTCTGTTCCTCTCAGAGGTTTAGTAATCTCAATGTAAAGAGATAAATGTGAGACTATACAGAAGCGATCATCTGCGGGGTATGCTGAAAACACCATCTTACATCCTGTCATGCCTCTTTTATTATGTTTAAGCAAATCATAGACATAAAATATAATGGCATCAGCCGACACATGCATTCTATCTAGCCGTAGCTTTTGCAATGTTTTGTACACGTTGGGCTGAAACCAACACCAGAAGCATGACCACCTTCATAGTTAATTTGGCTATAGATAGGCTTGTAACCGGAGCCCACTGGCGAAGAAGCATAAAAACCTCACTCACATTGCAAATACCGGCATACCTGAGTTTAGGAGGATTAGAATTGAAAACTCCCTTCATGAATCGTGAACTAACGGATGTGTCCCTACTGTATGCAATTCTGCATTCATAGGTAAATAAGAAGACAGAGCACTTCTGGCTGAATTAATTGCACTGTAACTTAATTTTTTGGTCAAAATAAAGAGTTGACAAACTCCAATACATCCGTGATCCCTGCCGTGTGATATACAATATCCTGCTGTAGGCAGAATTGCTCACCACTTCCTTATATAGGTGATATATTGCTGCTGTGTACTATCCCTGCAGGCCGACGTGAGAACATCCACCGTCCGATGAGACAGTCCTCTCCCCAGGTATGGCCTCCTTAAAATCTGCAAATTAACAGATCAATACGATCCTATAAAGGATGTTGATCCCCAGTGACTGGATTTACCAGTAGATTTTTATTCTTGGGCATAAGCATGTAAGGCTCCCTAGCCATTTGTAATACAACGGGAAACCATGCTCGTGTAGGCCAATCTGGCACTACCAATACCCCTGAAGCGAGTCCTCCTTGATCTTTTGCAAACATCTGCTGATGAGACAGAATGAAGGAAATACATACACAAACATTCCTCCCCCAATGCAGCGAAAATGCATCCACTGCTACTGCCCCATATCTGGTTACCATGAAACATATCTAGGTAACTGATGATTTAATCGAGATGCAAAACAAGTCAATATCTGGCAATGCATACTGATCAATCATTTGGTTAAACACATCCTGATTTAACATCCATTCAATGTTGTCATTAACTGACGTGACCTCTTCCTGGCAAATAAAGTGCTGAAAGCCAGATATTTTGGTCAATACACCAGCTCCAAATCTGGTTAGCCAGTCTATCACAAGACTGTGGGTACACAAAAAGCTGGAGAAACTCAGCGGGTGCAGCAGCATCTAAGGAGCGAAGGAGATAGGCGACGTTTCGGGTCGAGACCCTTCTTCCTTCTCCGTAACAACCCAGACTGGGTTATCAAACCCGCCGACCTTCTTTATCACAAGACTGTGACTTAACTCCACCCATGTGGTTTACATCTGCCACTGCTGTGGTGTTGTGAATCTGAGCTGCACATGCAGATCCCTCCTTGTAGAACAATAAGCTTTGAGCCCATACCAGGTGCCCAACAACTCTAAATAATCAATCCCTCTTAATTGAGGAAGCGATGTCTCATCCACATTCCATCTGCCTCCACAACTAGAAGACATATCTGTTGCACCCCAACCCAGTGCACTCACATCAGTCTGTAATATCAGTGACTGTGATTCCACGAAACCTTCCTTAAATTTTTTTGAAACATGTACTATCCACCATTGTATGTCAGCAATCGCCCCGGCTGACAACTGCATAGGCCTATCAAAATTAGCCCCTTTGTATTCTCAGTGCCTGTTCCTTTGATGGTTGTAATTGTTCATAATGCAGAGGACAATACTGCACAGCTGGAAAGGCTGCAACAACTTCCCAATAAAACTGGCTACTTGTCTAATCAAAGGCCGTTGTTCTCCAACGAGATTAACACAGTCCTCAATTAACTGATTCAATTTATCCCTGGGCAAAGTTACCAACATGTGATTGGAATTAATGATAAATCCCAGATAATCAATAATTTGGACTGGTGATAATTTAGATTTACCTGGGTGAATAACAAATCCCATTTGTTCAAAGTGATTTTAACAACTGAAACTGATGATTGAGTTTCAGAATGAGTCTTTCCAACAATCAGAAATCATCTAAATAGGCCATTACCACATGCCCCTGAGCTCTAAGCAATGCTAACACAGGTTTTACCAATTTAGTAAATAATCTAGGAGCTGAAGTTAATCCATTCAGCAATTGCCACAGCTCAGTCATCCAAATGAATTTCAAATATCTTCTATCATCACCATGAATAGACACTGCGTAATACGCATTCTTTAAATCAATGGTTGCCATATAATACCCTTTGGACACTAGATGTTTGCCCGTGGTAAAGTTCTCCATTTTGAAATGCCTATAACAAACAAATTTGTTCAAATTCGATAAATCCAGAATAATTCTACATCCCCCAGTCTTTTTAGATCTGGGAAATATACTTGACAGAAATTGTTGACTTTGATAGACAGAAGGCTCAATTACCCTTCTTATGTAACGACTGAATCTCTGCTTGAATAAGCACATTTTCCTCATCTGAAAAATAAGTTTATGGACTAGGAAAATGTTGATTAGGTAGACTGTCATAGTAAAATCCAATTTTTCACCCCTTCAATACACTAAGTATGAACAAATCTGGTCAACTGCTGCCATTGTTTGAGAAACAATTTTAACCTTCCCCAATTTGAACAGGAACATCAGTTAATTCATCGTCTGTCAAATGTTATATTCCTTACCAGCATCTTTCCTTGCGGCCTTGTTGTCCTCGACTTCTTGTAGAGAACATTTTTTTTTGCCTTGCTTCCAGCTGGCTTAATGAGGGCCATGGTTATAACAACCTCATAACAGTCTTTGACCCTTTTGCAAGGTTACCACCAAACAACAGATTTCGTGGTGGTACACTGGTCAGTTTGGCACAACTCGCCAAATTCGGGTTAGCACTGGCCTAATAGTGGCCCTCCCGACATTATTAATTTCAAAATGCATTCAAAGGAGTCCCAGTTCATCCTGGTGTGCTTCAACCATATCATTTGTATCAATAACTTTCACCACAGCTGTAATACCTGCTTACAACAGTTTAAGCACTTTTTTAAAACTTCATCTCCTGGGCCCTAGCAGGCAAACCCATCTATGCAAATTTGGTGATTAACCACCGGTACCTTCAGGAGATCACAATTAACAGAAGCTTTATAGTTTTTTGCTACTTCATCCATAGCTAGCTCCTGTAACTGGTGGGAGAGCATATACTGAATGGCTTCGGCCAATTCTACATCAATCGCCTTTCCTGCCTCTCTCTACACTCAGCAAACTTCCCAGCAATGTTCGGAATTACCTCCAAACCGAACACCTTGCTCTCCCCCAGTATAGAAACAGTGTCAGCAAACGGCCCTGATAGAACATCCTCCTCACAGGCAGGATAGTTTCTGCAGCCCTGAAACAGGTGCTGCTAGGCACAAGCTCTCCATCAGCCTGGCTTGGGCACCACTCCTCCTCACGGAGCTGGAACATCCTCCTCACAGGCAGGATTAGTTCTGCAGCCCTGAAACAGGTGCTGCTAGCACAAGCTCTCCATCAGCCTGGCTTGGGCACCACTCCTCCCCACGGAGCTGGTCCCTGTCGAGCATTCTTTTGTAATAGAATCTCGACGTGGGAGAGCCGTGAGCAAACGGACTCTCCTATGGAGGGTATAACCTCCATGCCCGACTCATCTACGGGCCACAGAGACTTGCCAGTGGCCTTCCACCCTACTGTGCAAGCCTCCACTGCCCCCCGGCAGTGGGTCCGCAACCACTGGCTGTGTAGCCAGCACCGGACCAGGTGTACCAGACGGGCCTCCATCCTCAACACTCTCCTGGTCACTCTCCTTTCTACCCCCGGAGAGCCTCGCCGACACCTTCTTCACTTTCTGCAACATATCTACTCCCAACCGTCGCAGAAAATGACCTGTGGT
Source organism: Okamejei kenojei (assembly GCA_035221665.1). Taxonomy (NCBI): domain Eukaryota; kingdom Metazoa; phylum Chordata; class Chondrichthyes; order Rajiformes; family Rajidae; genus Okamejei; species Okamejei kenojei. The sequence goes on from CM069172.1 coordinate 686,826, forward strand.
AAAGTATTTCAACAAACCTTACCTCCGTTTAAACCTGTTAACGAAAACTGCAGATGCTGGAGAATGGAGGGTGAAGTCTGAAGAAGGGTCTCGACCCGAAACGTCGCCCATCTCCTTCGCTCCTTAGATGCTGCTGCACCCGCTGAATTCTCCAGCTTTTCGTGTAACCTGTTTAAACTTACCGCTCGGAGGAGCGCTGCTGCTCCAACCGTTCCCGACTGCACCAGCGTCTGACGTCAAGACGCACCAACGGCTGTACGGGCTTCTATTCACGTAGTCACTCACGTGACTCCGAAGTAAAATACCCCATTATCTGTTATTTGTACTTTATCAATTTATTTATTCATGTGTGTATATATTTATATAATGGTATATGGACACACTGATCTGTTCTGTAGTCAATGCCTACTATGTCCTGTTGTGCTGAAACAAAGTCAAGAATGTCATTGTACCATCAGGGACACATGACAATAAACTCACTTGGATTTGATCTTGAATAGTATTACTTCAAATAAATAAATTTTGAAAATTATGCACTTTACTTATGTTCCACTTTTTAAAGTTTTTTACATTTCCTTTTAACAGTCAAGTTATGCATATTTCTATTCTTGAATTTGAGTCCATAGTGCATGTGGATACTCACAAAGATTGCTACAATTCTAACCTTGACTCTATTGCAGCACATGTTCATGTCTTTGTATTGCTGTGTGTTATGTATTGCTGTGTTTATTAGATGGGAAAGATAGAAGAGCTTATTAAAACCTTCTTACAAAGACCATTAAGTAATTTCTTTCTATCCTCTTTTGGACCTATGGCTGCCAACTCTCACACAGAGGGAAGGGAGGGAGAGAGGGACGGAGGGGGAGAGAGAGGGACGGAGAGAGAGAGGGAAGGAGAGAGAGGGAGAGAGAGGGGAGGGAGAGAGAGCCGGGACGGCTGCTATGGCGAGGAGACGGTTGCCCACCTCTTCACAGAGTGTGGGTTTGCTAAAAGAGTCTGGAGAAAAATGCAAGGGTCCCTGGTACGCTTTATCCCGAACAGCTCCGTCACAGAGGACTCGGTGATTTACGGACTGTTCCCAGGGACACATTCAGAGGCTGACATCGAGTGCTGCTGGAGGGTCATCAACTCGGTAAAAGACGCCCTTTGGTCTGCCCGAGCATTGTTCACCACCCAGCAGAGCGAGATGTCCGTCAGGGAATGTTGCCGACTGGCCCGCTGCAGACTGCAGGAGTACGTGCTGAGGGACGCACTGAAGCTCGGTGCAGCCAACGCCAAGGCTCGGTGGGGGAGGGCCACAGTCTAACGTCCTTCCGCTGCTGGACATGGGGGGGTACAGTATTGTGGAGACGCCCCTCAATATAAGGGAAGGTATCCCACGCCATTGTGGCATGAGTGGGGGACTGATTTGTGGAAACTTGGGAAAAAGAAAATGTCTAAACTGTATTGATCTATTGTACAGCCTCCGAAAATGTTGGATGGATTTTCCGCAAGGTTAATGTATTGTATATATTTATCATTCGAATAAAGTAAATTTTGAAATTTAAAAAAAAAAAAAAAAAGGGAGAGAGAGGGAGGGAGGGAGGGGAGAGAGAGAGAGAGAGAGAGAGAGAGAGAGAGAGAGAGAGAGAGAGAGAGAGAGAGAGAGAGAGAGAGAGAGAGAGAGAGAGGAGAGAGGGAAAGGAGGGGGATCGAGAGAAGAATGGGGAGAGAGCGAAATCGAGAGGGGAGAGATCGTTATATGAGAGATCGGGAGGGGAGGGGAGAGAGAGCGATTGAGAGGGGAGAGAGAGATGGAGAAGAGAGGGAGATCGAAAGAAGAGGCGAGAGAGCGATCGAGAGAAAAGAGGGGAGAGAGAGAGATAGAGGGATCGAGAGCAGAGGGGAGAGAGAGAGAGAGAGAGAAGAGAGGGGATAGAGAGGGAACGAAAGTGGAGATAGAGAGAAGAGAGGGGAGGGGGAGAGAGATCGAGATCGAGAGGTAAGTAAAGATCTATTACAAACAAATATAATAACTTTCTAATGCATCTTGCTCCTCTATAATCTTTGCTTGCAACTGCACTGTAGGTTTGGAGTGGATTACACAGCGGGAGATGAAGAGACAAAGATTATAGAGGAGCCTAGTTTCCCAATGATATAGACGCCATAGTCGACACCATCATTGGTCGAGGCAGTCCGCTAACATGGCATCGACTATCACACATGTGATACTACGTCTTTTCCACTTAGTGGCGCATCTTGCTCCTCTATAATCTTTGGTCCAGATAGCCATAGGTGTCAGTGGGTTTGTAGTAGATGTCGGTCAGTAGTCTGTTACCTGCGATGGAGATGGTGAGGTCTCGGGAGAAGTGGTTTGGGGAGAGGGAACAGGGTCTGGAGATGAATGGGAAGGAGACGCAGTAACTTGTCACAGTATTTAGGCAGTAATATTACTGATTGACCTTTAAGATGGGTACAAGAGCAGAGAGGCAGGTGGGTGTAAAATGAGGGTAGAAGCAATAGGTAGCAAGGTGAAAAGTAAAAGTGGCAGGCAGACAAAACCAGGGCAAAAATCAAAAAGGGCCACTTTTCAGCAAAATTGTATAAGGGGTAAGTGCGTTGTAAAAACAAGCCTGAAGGCTTTGTGTCTCAATGCAAGGAGTATTCGTAATAAGGTGGACGAGTTGAACGTGCAGATAGATATTAATGATTATGATATAGTTGGGATCATGGAGACATGGCTCCAGGGGTGACGTAGGCTGGGAGCTGAACATCCAGGGATATTCAATATTCAGGAGGGATAGAGAGAAAGGAAAAGGAGGTGGGGTAGCGTTGCTGGTTAGAGAGGAGATTAACGCAATGGAAAGGAAGGACATTAGCTTGGAGGATGTGGAAATCGGTATGGGTAGAGCTACAAAACACTAAGGGGCAGAAAACGCTGGTGGGTGTTGTGTACAGGCCACCTAACAGTAGCAAGTGAAGTTGGGGATGGTATCAAACAGGAAATTAGAAATGCGTGCGACAAAGGCAAAACAGTTTATAATGGGTGACTTCAATCTACATATAGATTGGGTGAAATCAAATTGGCAGGGGTGCTGAGGAAGAGGATTTTTTGGAATGTATGCGGGATAGTTATCTAAATCAACATGTAGAGGAACCAACGAGAGAGCAGGCTATTTTAGACTGGGTTTTGAGTAATGAGGAAGGGGTAGTTAGCCGTCTTGTTGTACGTGCCCCCTTGGGCAAGAGTGACCATAATATGGTTGAGTTCTTCATTAGGATGGAGAGTGACATTGTTAATTCAGAAACAATGGTTCTGAACTTAAAGAAAGGTAACTTTGAGGGTATGAGACGTGAATTGGCCAAGATTGACTGGCAATTAATTCTAAAAGGGTTGACGGTGGATATACAATGGAAGACATTTAAAGACTGCATGGATGAACTACAAAAATTGTTCATCCCAGTTTGGCAAAAGAATAAATCGGGGAAGGTAGTGCATACGTGGATAACAAGGGAAATCAGGGATAGTATCAAAGCAAAGGATGATGCGTACAAAGTAAACATAGAAACATAGAAATTAGGGGTACACAAAAAGCTGGAGAAACTCAGCGGGTGCAGCAGCATCTAAGGAGAGAAGGAGATCGACGTTTCGGGCCGAGACCTTCTTCGTCGGCCCGAAACGTCGCCTATCTCCTTCTCTCCTTAGATGCTGCTGCACCGCTGACAGCTTTTTGTGTACCTCGATTCTCCAGCATCTGCAGTTCCTTCTTTAAAACATAGAAATTAGGTGCAGGAGTAGGCCATTCAGCCCTTCGAGCCTGCACCGCCATTCAATATGATCATGGCTGATCATCCAACTCAGTAACCCGTACCTGCCTTCTCTCCATACCCTCTGATCCCCTTAGCCACAAGGGCCACATCCAACTCACTCTTAAATATAGCCAATGAACTGGCCTCAACTACCCTCTGTGGCAGAGAGTTCCAGAGACTCACCACTCTCTGTGTGAAAAAAGTCTTTCTCATCTCGGTCTTAAAGGATTTCCCCCTTATCCTTAAGCTGTGACCCCTTGTCCTGGACTTCCCCAACATCGGGAACAATCTTCCTGCATCTAGCCTGTCCAACCCCTTAAGAATTTTGAAAGTTTCTATAAGATCCCCTCTCAATCTCCTAAATTCCAGAGAGTATAAACCGAGTCTATCCAGTCTTTCTTCATAAGACAGTCCTGACATCCCAGGAATCAGTCTGGTGAACCTTCTCTGCACTCCCTCTATGGCAATAATGTCCTTCCTCAGATTTGGAGACCAAAACTGTACGCAATAGACCAAAACTGTACGCCAGAAAGTAGCCAGAAAAAGCAGCATACCAGAGGACTGGGAGAAATTCAGAGACCAGCAGAGGAGGACAAAGGGCTTAATTAGGAAAGGAAAAATAGATTATGAAAGAAAACTGGCAGGGAACATAAAAACTGACTGCAAAAGTTTTTATAGATATGTGAAGAGAAAGAGGTTAGTGAAAACAAATGTAGGTCCCTTGCAGTCAGAAACAGGTGAGTTGATCATGGGGAAACAAGGATATGGCGGACCATTGAATATCTACTTTGGTTCCGTCTTCACTAAGGAAGACATAAATAATCTGCCGGAAATAGCAGGGGACCGTGGGTCAAAGGAGGAATTGCGTGAAATCCAGGTCAGTCGAGAAGTGGTGTTGGGTAAATTGAATAGATTAAAGGCCGATAAATCCCCAGGGCCAGATAGGCTGCATCTCAGAGTACTTAAGGAAGTAGCTCAGGAAATAGTGGATGCATTAGTGATAATCTTTCAAAACTCTTTAGATTCTGGAGTAGTTCCTCAGGATTGGCGGGTAGCAAATGTAACCCCTCTTTTTAAGAAGGGAGGGAGAGAGAAAACGGGGAATTACAGACCAGTTAGTCTAACATCGGTAGTGCGGAAACTGCTAGAGTCAGTTATTAAAGATGGGATAGCAGCACATTTGGAAAGTGGTGAAATCATTGGACAAAGTCAGCATGGATTTACGAAAGGTAAATCATGTCTGACGAATCTTGTGGAATTTTTCGAGGATGTAACTAGTAGCGTGGATAAGGAGAACCAATGGATGTGGTATATCTGGACTTCCAGAAGGCTTTCGACAAGGTCCCACATAAGAGATTAGTATACAAACTTAAAGCATACGGTATTAGGGGTTCAGTATTGATGTGGATAGAGAACTGGCTGGCAAACAGGAAGCAAAGAGTAGGAGTAAACGGGTCCTTTTCACAATGGCAGGCAGTAACTAGTGGGGTACCGCAGGGCTCAGTGCTGGGACCCCAGCTATTTACAATATATATTAATGATCTGGATGAGGGAATTGAAGGCAATATCTCCAAGTTTGCGGATGACGCTAAGCTGGGGGGCAGTGTTCGCTGTGAGGAGGATGCTAGGAGACTGCAAGGTGACTTGGATAGGCTGGGTGAGTGGGCAAATGTTTGGCAGATGGCAGTATAATGTGGATAAATGTGAGGTTTTCCACTTTGGTGGCAAAAACAGGAAAGCAGACTATTATTTAAATGGTGGCCGATTAGGAAAAGGGGAGATGCAGCGACACCTGGGTGTCATGGTACACCAGTCATTGAAAGTAGGCATGCAGGTGCAGCAGGCAGTGAAAAAAAGCGAATGGTATGTTAGCTTTCATAGCAAAAGGATTTGAGTACAGGAGCAGGGAGGTTCTACTTCAGTTGTACAGGGTCTTGGTGAGACCACACCTGGAGTATTGCGTACAGTTTTGGTCTCCAAATCTGAGGAAGGACATTATTGCCATAGAGGGAGTGCAGAGAAGGTTCACCAGACTGATTCCTGGGATGTCAGGACTGTCTTATGAAGAAAGACTGGATAGACTCGGTTTATACTCTCTGGAATTTAGGAGATTGAGAGGGGATCTTATAGAAACTTACAAAATTCTTAAGGGGTTGGACAGGCTAGATGCAGGAAGATTGTTCCCGATGTTGGGGAAGTCCAGGACAAGGGGTCACAGCTTAAGGATAAGGGGGAAATCCTTTAAGACCGAGATGAGAAAGACTTTTTTCACACAGAGAGTGGTGAGTCTCTGGAACTCTCTGCCACAGAGGGTAGTTGAGGCCAGTTCATTGGCTATATTTAAGAGTGAGTTGGATGTGGCCCTTGTGGCTAAGGGGATCAGAGGGTATGGAGAGAAGGCAGGTACGGGATACTGAGTTGGATGATCAGCCATGATCATATTGAATGGCGGTGCAGGCTCGAAGGGCTGAATGGCCTACTCCTGCACCTAATTTCTATGTTTCTATGTATACAAACTTAAAGCATACGGTATTAGGGATTCAGTATTGATGTGGATAGAGAACTGGCTGGCAAACAGGAAGCAAAGAGTAGGAGTAAACGGGTCCTTTTCACAATGGCAGGCAGTGACTAGTGGGGTACCGCAGGGCTCAGTGCTGGGACCCCAGCTATTTACAATATATATTAATGATCTGGATGAGGGAATTGAAGGCAATATCTCCAAGTTTGCGGATGACGCTAAGCTGGGGGGCAGTGTTCGCTGTGAGGAGGATGCTAGGAGACTGCAAGGTGACTTGGATAGGCTGGGTGAGTGGGCAAATGTTTGGCAGATGCAGTATAATGTGGATAAATGTGAGGTTATCCACTTTGGTGGCAAAAACAGGAAAGCAGACTATTATTTAAATGGTGGCCGATTAGGAAAAGGGGAGATGCAGCGAGACCTGGGTGTCATGGTACACCAGTCATTGAAAGTAGGCATGCAGGTGCAGCAGGCAGTGAAAAAAGCGAATGGTATGTTAGCTTTCCTAGCAAAAGGATTTGAGTACAGGAGCAGGGAGGTTCCATTTCAGTTGTACAGGGTCTTGGTGAGACCACACCTGGAGTATTGCGTACAGTTTTGGTCTCCAAATCTGAGGAAGGACATTATTGCCATAGAGGGAGTGCAGAGAAGGTTCACCAGACTGATTCCTGGGATGTCAGGACTGTCTTATGAAGAAAGACTGGATAGACTCGGTTTATACTCTCTGGAATTTAGGAGATTGAGAGGGGATTTTATAGAAACTTACAAAATTCTTAAGGGGTTGGACAGGCTAGATGCAGGAAGATTGTTCCCGATGTTGGGGAAGTCCAGGACAAGGGGTCACAGCTTAAGGATAAGGGGGAAATCCTTTAAGACCGAGATGAGAAAGACTTTTTTCACACAGAGAGTGGTGAGTCTCTGGAACTCTCTGCCACAGAGGGTAGTTGAGGCCAGTTCATTGGCTATATTTAAGAGTGAGTTGGATGTGGCCCTTGCGGCTAAGGGGATCAGAGGGTATGGAGAGAAGGCAGGTACGGGATACTGAGTTGGATGATCCTGCTCCTGCACCTAATTTCTATGTTTCTATGTTTCTATGTTTAATGTGGAATCCGTGCCTGTGAAAGTTTGCGCAACGCTGAGTCTCTGGTGCATTGTCAGCTAACCGTTGGAAATTGGCGGTTGCAGGAAACCAGGGGAGGAGCTGGGGATGAGAGGCCGCTCACTGCTCTGTCTGTCACTCAAACTCTGCCCCCCCCCCCCCCCCCCCCCTTCTCGCCTGTCTCGCTCTCTGCCTTTCTCGAGCAGGTCGGGGCGCTGTGTATAAAAGGAGACAGTAGCACTCCGCCATTTATTGTGCTGCGTCTTGACTAAAGAAACATCATGTCTGGCAGAGGGAAAGGAGGCAAAGGACTGGGCAAAGGCGGTGCCAAACGGCATCGCAAAGTACTTCGTGATAATATCCAAGGCATCACCAAACCAGCTATCCGCCGCCTGGCTCGGCGTGGCGGTGTCAAGCGAATCTCGGGTCTCATCTACGAGGAGACCCGTGGGGTGCTGAAGGTTTTCTTGGAGAATGTGATCAGGGATGCGGTCACGTACACCGAGCACGCCAAGCGGAAGACGGTCACTGCCATGGATGTGGTGTACGCTCTGAAACGCCAGGGCCGCACTCTCTACGGCTTCGGCGGTTGAAGATTTCCTCCCTTTATCCAATCGTTCAAAACAAAGGCTCTTTTAAGAGCCACTCACCATTTCACGGAGGGAGCAGTGACCGGGAGCATGAAAAAATGTATGAATAAACTTTTAGTTATTGCCCGACCGCTGCACGCGCTTGTTTGATTGTTGCTTACAGTGGCTGTGATCAAAGATCCGATAGCTCGCTATAGGATATTTGGTTGTGATGAGGAAAGATGAATTTAAGGCGGATATTGTGAAGGTACTGAGGAGGGGCTTATAGTAGCCCATTCTCCAGGCCAAAGATCATAGGCTATCTCCGTTCTCTCCTAAGCCACTTAACGCTTTATATATTAATGATTTGGAAGAGGGAATTAGGAGCAACACTAGCAAGTTTGAGGATGGCACAAAGCTGGGTGGCAGTGTGAACTGTGAAGAGGATGTTAGGTTGCAGGGGGACCTGGACAGGTTGAGTGAGTGCACAGATGCGTGGCAGATGCAGTGTAATATAGATAAATGTGAGGTTATCCACTTTGGCGGCAAAAATAAGGGGGCAGATTATTATATCAATGGGGTTAGGTTAGGTAAAGGGGGAGGTACAACGAGACCTGTGTGTCCTTGTACCCCAGTCACTGAAAGTAGGCGTGCAGGTACAGCAGGCAGTGAAGAAAATTCATGTAATGTTGGCGTTCATAACAAGAGGATTTCAGTACAGGAGTAAATAGGTTCTTCTGCAGTTGTATAGGGCTCTGGTGAGACCACATCTGGAGTATTGTGTACAGTTTTGGTCTCTTAATTTGAGGAAGGATGTCCTTGTGCTTGAGGCAGTGCAGCGTAGGTTCACTAGATTGATCCCTGGGATGGCGGGACTGTCATATGAGGAAAGATTGAAAAGACTCCGCTTTTATTCACTGGAGTTTAGAAGGATTAGGGGGGAATCTTATAGCAACATATAAAATTATAAAAGGACTCGATAAGCTAGATGCAGCAAAAAATGGTCCCAATGTTGGAACAGTTCAGAACAGGGGGGCCCAGTAAAGAGGAGGTCATTTAGGACTGAGATGAGAAAAAACTTTTTAAGCCAGAGTGTTGTGAATTTATAGAATTCCCTGCCACAGAGGGCAGCGGAGGCCAAATCACTGGATGGATTTAAGAGAGTTGGATAGCTCTAGGGGCTAGTGGAGTCAAGGGATATGCGGAGAAGGCAGGCACGGGTTATTGATAGCGGATGATCAGCCATGATCGCAATGAATGGTGGTGCTGGCTCGAAGGGCCGAATGGCTTCCTGCTGCACCTATTTTCTATGTTTCTAAATCCAGCAACACAAAGGTCGACGCGAAACTTCCTCGGGAAGCATTCTATCTCCAGTCTCGGGCAGAGCTGAATACCGTTAGTTTCGACATCGGGTCTATAAATTCGCACCGCATATTCAGTGGTTTACGGAGGTGATTAAAATTAATTCGAAATTAAGTTGGTAGGAACAGAATAGTGCTGCATTCACATTTGCAAAGGAGTATTTACCTCGGTTCCCGCTTGCTGTTAAATTGGCGGGCAATTTAAAATTGAACCAGTAGCCAACCACACTACAGTCTGCCCTCACTGGTTGTCTGAGCTCCGCCCGACGCTCACAAATCTCTGTATTTGGTCACAAATAATATTTCCCCCCGCCGCCTCAGACCTGAAACTGCCGGCCAGTTGCTGACTGAGCTGCTGCCAATCGCAGCGCGGGAACGACATGTTTGCTTCTCTGCTACAGCCAATCTCACGCTGTGGGCCGGCCCTTCACCAGGGCTTTAAAAGTCGGCCCCAGAGCCGGCTCCGTCATTCCAGTGCCTCTATTTCAGGCTGTAATACAACTGTTGAAGCACAATGGCCCGGACCAAGCAGACAGCGCGCAAATCGACCGGAGGGAAAGCTCCTCGCAAACAACTGGCCACCAAAGCGGCGCGGAAGAGCGCTCCGGCCACGGGCGGAGTGAAGAAACCTCACCGCTACCGGCCCGGCACCGTGGCTCTGCGGGAGATCCGGCGCTACCAGAAATCCACTGAGCTGCTCATCCGCAAAACTGCCCTTCCAGCGCCTGGTGCGTGAGATCGCTCAGGACTTCAAGACAGACCTGCGCTTCCAGAGCTCGGCCGTCATGGCCCTGCAGGAGGCCAGCGAGGCTTACCTGGTGGGGCTCTTTGAGGACACCAACCTGTGCGCCATCCACGCCAAGCGAGTCACCATCATGCCCAAAGATATCCAGCTGGCCCGCCGCATCCGCGGGGAGCGCGCTTAAACTCGGAACCAAGGACAACAAAAGGCTCTTTTAAGAGCCACCAATCCGGCAGTGGAAAGAGCTGTCCCTCCTGTTCATTGTCCTGTTACATTATGGTCCCGGCCTTTATTTACAGAACTGGCACCGCAGTCACAGCTGCCGAGCGGAGTCTGACCCCACGGACTCCAGTGTCCCGGACGGACCTGGTCACCATGTGAATCCCCTTGTGATGCGTTCTCTATAATCTTTGGTGTGCGCGACCCGCGAAAACCACGCCCGCTGTTTGCTCTTCGCCTCCTTTGTGAAGTACTCTGCTTTCACCGACAACAAGTGCCTTTAGTACGCATAGAAAACGCGCGAAAAACAACTGTCGGCCCTACAGTAAAGCCGCATGATTAACTTACAATTTCTAGGACCCCATTGGCTCAAATGAATTATGTTTAATTTTTAATTGTATACTGTATATTGTGTTGTTACTTGCGGGCAAAGCACCAAGACAAATTCCTTGTATGTATACATAATACTTGGCTAATAACATTTATTCAATTCAATCTTTACCATGAACGTGCAGTCCCTTTACACCCCCATCACCCACCAGGAAAGGCCTTACAGTTCTTCTTTCAACAGAGACCCAATCAGTTTCCCTCCATGAACACTTGGACCATTTCCGCCACTTCCCTACCATTCCTTGACCTCACCATCTCTATTGCAGGTGATACGCTCCTGACCGACATCCACTACAAACCTACTGACTCCCACAGCTACCTGGACTACTCTTCCTCCCACCCTGCTTCCTGTAAGGACTCCATCCCCTATTCCCAATTCCTCCGTCTACGCCGCATCTGCTCCCAGGATGAGGTGTTCCACACCAGGTCATCACAAATGGCCTCATTCTTCAGAGAACGGGGATTCCCCTCCCCCACTATTGATGAGGCTCGCACCAGGGTCTCCTCCATACCCCGCAACACTGCCCTCGCTCCCCATTCCCCCACTCGCAAACAGGGCAGAGTCCCCCTGGTCCTCACCTTTCACCCCACCAGCCGGCAAATACAACAAATAGTCCTCCGCCAGTTTCGCCACCTCCAACGTGACCCCTCCACCCGCCACATCTTCTCATTCTCCCCCCCTGTCTGCCTTCCGCAAAGACCGCTCCCTCCGCAACTCCCTTGTCATTCTTCCTCCCCTCCCCATTCTTTCCCTCAACCCTCAACACGTCCTTCACCTCTACTCCTTTCCCTGGGCACCTCCTCCAACCTCATCTTTCCCTTGCAGACCGGTGAGACCAAGCAAGGGCTTGGCGATCGCTTCGCGAACACCTCCGCTTCCGCAATGTCCCTTCACCTCCCCCCTCCACTCCTGAGCAACACCGCAAGCTTCATTCCGCTTGGGGGCACTCCAAGCCTCAGTCCTTCCTAGTCGCACCAGCTCCACACAAACAGCTTGTTCCCTTTATCAGATCTTTTTTGCATTATCTTTCACTCATTGTTCCATCTCTCCACATCACCGTCTATAACCTCACACTGCACCCGCATCCGCTGTACCCTCCATGAGCTTGTCTGCCAGACTTCTGTTTTGAACTTTCTTCAGGTTTAAACGTTTCGGCTTGAGACCAAGCTATTTCCATCTTTTTGTTGGATATGTCAAACAATTATTGTTCCAAATTTGCACTGGCACCAGGCCACAAATGCTTCCCTGCCGCATCGATGACTGCATCGGGACTGTCGCTTGCACCCGTGCAGAAACCAATGATTCCATTAACTCTACCATTAATTCTACCCTGCCCTCTTTCACGTGACATACTTCTGACACCTCTCCCCCCTCTTGATCTCTCTGCCTCCATCACCGGGGACAGGCAATAGATTGGCATTTACTGCAAACCTACTGACTTCCAATATTATCTGGACACCTCCGTCCATTCTGCCCCTATATAGAAACCTAGAAAATAGGTGCAGGAAAAGGCCATTCGGCCCTTCAAGCCTGCACCACCATTCAAAATAATCATGGCTAATCATTCAACTCAGTATCCTGTACCTGCCTTCTCTCCATACCCCCTGATCCCTTTAGCCACAAGGGCCACATCTAACTCCCTCTTAAATATAGCCAATGAACTGACCTAAAATACCTTCTGTGGCAGAGAATTCCAGAGACTCACCACTCTCTGTGTGAAAAATGTTTTCCTCATCTCGGTCCGAAAGGAATTCCCCCTTATCCTTAAACTGTGACTCCTTGTTCTGGACCTCCCCAACATCGGGAACAATATTCCTGCATCTAGCCTGTCCAACCCCTTAAGAATTTTGTACGTTTCTATAAGATCCCCCCTCAATCTTCCATATTCTAGCGAATACAAGCTGGATAGAGTCTATCCAGTATTTCCTCATATGAAAGTCCTGACATCCCAGGAATCAGTCTGGTGAACCTTCTCTGTACCCCCTCTATGGCAAGAATGTCTTTCCTCAGATTTGGAGAGCAAAACTGTACGCAATACTCCAGGTGTGGTCTCACCAAAACCCTGTACAACTGCAGTTTAACCTTCCTGCTCCTATACTCAAATCCTTTTGCTATGAAAGCTAACATACCATTCGCTTTCTTCACTGCCTGCTGCACCTGCATGCCTTCTTTAAATGACTGGTGTACCACAACACCCTGGTCTCATTGCATCTCCCCATTTCCTACTCGGTCACCATTCAGATAATAGTCTACCCTCCTGTTTTTGCCACCAAAGTGGATAACCTCACATTTATCCACATTATACTGCATCTGCCATGCATTTGCCCACTCACCCAGCCTATCCAAGTCACCTTGCATCCTCCTAGCATCCTCCTCACACCTAACACTGCCCCCCAGCTTTGTGTAATCCTCAAACTTGCAGATGTTGCATTCAATTCCCTAGTCCAAATTATTAATATATATTGTAATTAGCTGGGGTCCCAGCACTGAGCCTTGCGGTACCGCACTAGTCACTGCCTGCCATTCTGAAAAGGACCCGTTTACTCCTACTCTTTGCTTCCTGTCTGACAGCTTGTTCTCTATCCACATCAATACTGAACCACCAATACTGTGTGCTTTAAGTTTGTATACTAATCTCTTATGTGGGACCTTATTGAAAGCCTTCTGAAAGTCCAGATATAACATATCCACTGGTTCTCCCTTATCCACTCTACTAGTTACATCCTCGAAAAATTCTACAAGATTCGTCAGGCATGATTGACCTTTCGTAAATCAATGCTGACTTTGTCCAATGATTTCACCACTTTCCAAATGTGCTGCTATCCCATCTTTAATAACTGACTCTAGCAGTTTCCCCCCTACCGATGTTAGACTAACTGGTCTGTAATTCCCCATTTTCTCTCTCCCTCCTTATTTATGTCTTCCTTAGTGAAGACAGAACCAAGGTAGTTATTCAATTGGTCTGCCATGTCCTTGTTCTCCATGATCAATTCACCTGTTTCTGACTGCAAGTGACCTACATTTATTTTAGATAATCTTTTTTGCTTCACATATCTATAAAAACCTTTGCAGTCAGTTTTTATGTTCCCTGCCAGTTTTCTTTCATAATCTATTTTCCCTTTCCCAATTAAGCCCTTTGTCCTCCTCTGCTGGACTCTGAATTTCTCCCAGACCACTTGTAGGTTGCTTTTTCTGGCTAATTTGTATGCTTCATCTTTTGTTTTGATACTATCCCTGATTTCCCTTGTTATGCACGGATGCACTACCTTCCCTGATTTATCATTTTGCCAAACTGGGATGAACAATTGATGTAGTTCATCCACGCAGTCTTTCTCATTACTCAATACCCAGTCTAGAATAGCCTGCTCTCTTGTTGGTTCCTCTACATGTGGGTTTAGAAAAGTATCCCGCATACATTCCAATAAATCCTCTTCCTCAGCACGCCTGCCAATTTGATTTACCCAATCTATTTGTAGATTGAAGTCACCCATTATAACTGTTTTACCTTTGTTGCACGCATTTCTAATTTCCTGTTTGATGCCATCCCCAACTTCACTACTACTGTTAGGTGGCCTGTACACAACTCCCACTAGCGTTTTCTACCCCTTAATGTTTCGCAGCTCTACCCATATCGATTCCACATCCTGCAAGCTAATTTCCTTCCTTTCTATTGTGTTAATCTCCTCTCTAACCAGCAATGCTACCCCCTCCCCCTCCTTTTCCTTTCTGTCTATCCCTCCTGAATATAGAATATCCCTGGATGTTTGTTTTTGGAGGGTTGTTTTATGTCTTTCGAACAACTCTCCAATGAATATAATTTACCTAATTCACACTTTTTTTAGATATTTACAAATTAGACATTTTTTGAAGGCTACTCTACCCCTTTTTCCGCTACCACATCAACCCAAAATGTTGGCAATTTTTTTACAGTTGAACCCATATCAGAAGGATTAACAACGACTATTTATGAGTTGATTTTGAAATTACAAATAGATATATTTGATAAATTTAAGAATGACTGGGAAAGAGAACTCCAAACTTCTTTATCTATAGAGAAACGTAGAAACATAGAAAATAGGTGCAGGAGTAGGCCATTCGGCCCTTCGAGCCTGCACTGCCATTCAATATGATCATGGCTGACCATCCAACTCAGTATCCTGTACCTGCCTTCTCTCCATACCCCCTGATCCCTTTAGCCACAAGGGCCATATCTAATTCCCTCTTAAATATAGCCAATGAACTGGCCTCAACTACCTTCTGTGGCAGAGAATTCCAGAGACTCACTACTCTCTGTGTGAAAAGGGATATAGAAAAGGGAGAGGATTCTTCAATTAGTCAATACCTGTTCAATGTGTGCAAGACTCGGAATTTACAACCGATATTTGCCACGTCGCAGGGAAACAAAAATTTGTTGCTGATGCCTTGTCCTGCCCCGCCATCCCCTCTGTTTCAGTCCTCAACCACAGTGTCGACTACAGCGAGCTGGCAGCAGCGCAGCAGGCCAACGCAGGCATAGACGCCGACCGTGTGGCCGAAGTGCCTTGCGGAACGGCAGGCACCATGGACCTGTGTGATGCCCTGCGGATGCACAGGGAATTTCTGCCCGCCGCCCGCAGTCAGGTCGCATCGGCTCCAGCACTGCTGGCAGGCCTTCGAGAGCGGGTGAGCACGTTGGCCCCTGTTCCCACATACAGGCACGATTCATCCGCGGTGCATGTGCCCGCGAAGTTACAACAGTGTGCCTATGTTTTCATCCGCAGGGACGCTCACCGCTCGCCATTACAACAGATCTATGAAGGGCAATTCCGGGTGCTGCCAGGTCGTCCACCGGCCATCCCGCCCGAACTGAGTACACCCGTTTCCCCTAACCCCGTTATTTCTGCCCCTTTGCCTGCTTCCGGTTATGTTTCGCCGGCCCGCAATGTTACGCCACCACGCCTTCGTGGACCACATGTGCTGGTCGTTCCATACGGATCTCCGCTCGGTTCCGTACATCGGGTTCTGATGGGGGTCCTGTTGCGGCACCTACTGGTGCCTGGAGGTATTCGAATCCTGCGGTCGGTTACCTTGGTCATGTTACTGTGTGAGGGGTTTTGTTTTCGCGCGTATTCTGGCCTAGACTTTTTCATTGCTTCGGCCACTGTTGTGCTAAGATCGTTTTGTGTTAGCTGTCGTTTCATCCCTGTTGTTTTCACTGCTTTGACAATAAAGCCCGTTTTTGGATACAACTGCCGTCTCGTCTCTCTAAAGTATACCCATAACTTTATCAGCCAAAGGTCTCTCATCCCCTTTTTGCCCCCTTACGTGTACTTCTGCATCCTTGATACTCCTCAGGGGATTCACCTGATCCCAGCTTCCTTTACACGACTCTTCCTTTTTCTTGACCAGAACCTCAGTCTTCGCCAAACATATTGGTCAAACCTACATTCTGTTTCAGATGTCCTTGTTAACTTTACCCAGTGGAATTGCTACTTACTCGGTTATTGTTATTATGTCTTCAATAATAACAACTAACATGTTTCCTGTGACTGGTGGTTGAGCTAAGTAGCCTGGATTTTCCTGCTTTACTTCTTCCACATTTTAAAATATATAAATTAAAATAGTTCTCTTTGTTGTGTCCAGAAGAACCCTCCACCAATCTGGAGATTTTTGCAAACTAACAAAAAGCCAAGTATCAACTAACTCACAACGTGTTTTTTTTTACAACACTGAGACAGGAAGATGTTCCAGAGATTTGTCTGCTCACAGCTGGAACAACTGGCTCAGTGACAATTCCTTGCTGATTGTAGTTTTTTTTGTGTTTCCTTACTTCCAGTTCGTGATTTGTCACCATCACTGGGAGTGTCCGTGTATCCTCTCTAGTGATGACTGATCGAGCTATGGAGCTGAGCAGAACAGAGACAGTCCATGTGGCCCACCATGCTGACCATCAAGGACCCCTCTGTACAGTCTGGTTCAACCGGCCACTTTGTCATTGGTTCTTCAAGTGACGTTTCGGGTCAAGACTCTTCAAGTTTTTTGCGTTAATCTTTACGTTTGATGCTTCAAGTGCTCATCTCCTGCTCCCTCTCCAGAGCATTACTGTCCCTCGTGTAGTGTGGTGACCCGAACTGCACACAGTGCTCCAGCTGTGGCTTAAGCAATGTATTATACCTGATGTGAAACACCTTGTACTAAACTTATCATCCTCTCAATGTCTGTCATTACCCCTCTGCATCTCTTTGCATTAAACCAGCAAATATTATTTTTGCAAATCTAAGCAGGAAATTTTATGATCTATTTGTTGATATTGGGCCATTTTGTCTCTTATTTGCATTTGTTATTTTGTTTACTTTCTGTCCCGGTCAGTTTCTAGCATGTCTCTGCGGCCGAAGATAGACATGAACAGCTGGATTAACTCAGCGGGACAGGCAGCATCTCTGGAGAGAAGGAATGGGTAACGTTTTGGATTGAGACCCATCTTCAGACTAGTTAGGGACAAGGGAAACGTGAGATATAGACAATGAAGTAGAGAGATAAAGAACAATGAATGAAAGATATGCAAAAAAAGTAACGATGATAAAGGAAACAGGACATTGTTAGCTGTTTCTTGGGTGAAACTTAGATACTGGTGCAACTTGGATGGGGGCGGGATCGAGAGGAGGGTTACTTGAAGTTAACTGTAAGCTGCCCAAGTGAAATATGAGATGTTGTTCCTCCAATTTGCATTTAGCCTCACTCTGACAATGGAGGAAACCAAGGATAGAAAAGTCAGTGTGGGAATGGGAAGGAGAATTAAAGTGTTTAGCAACCGGGAGATCAGGTAGGTTCAGGTGTACTGAGGGAAGGTGATCACCCAGTCTACATTTGGTCTCGCCGATGTATAAGATTCCACATCTTGCCCCTGCGCGCAATGGCTGCCCATGACGGTTCCTCTGATTGACAGCTCACTCTGCCCCTCCCCGGGTTGCGACCGTCCCTGTCACGTGACGTGGTACAAACTCAACGAACGACCTGGGTCCAGGTTGGCGGTAAGATTCCCCCGACCCCTTGGACAGGAGGTGTTGCAGAAGACTGTGCCCAGGGTGGGGGTGAGATACCGTCCCTCTGGACAACAGGTTTTGCAGCGGCCTGGGCCAATGTGCCCGGTGCCTGGCATGGGTGTTCGGTTCTGACACCACACTGAAGGGAGAGGAAGATTTTAAGCGGGAGAATGAGGTGAGAGTGGCTGACAGAGGAAGTCAAAGACAGCATAAAAGCCAAAGAAAAGGCATATAATATTGCAAACATTAGCGGGTTGTTAAGCGGTTTATAAAGCTTAAAAAAAAACAGAATACAACAGAAAGGCCCACAAGGGGATAAAAAATTAGGTATGAATGTAAGCTTGGCAATAATGTAAAAGAAGACACCCAAAGTTTCTTCATATATATCAAGAATATAAAGAGGCAAGCGTGGACATTGGACCGCTGGAAAATGATGCTGGAAAATTAGTAATGGGGAATAAAGAAATGGAAAATTACTTCAATAATTGTTTTTTGGTGTAGGTAGGAAAATCAGATGCTGGTTTTCACCGAAGATAGACACACAGGAAAAAATTCAGCAGGATGCCTAATTTTGGTCGCCTAATTATAGGAAGGATGTCAACAAAATAGTAAGATTAAACGAGAACTTACCAAGTTTGAAGGTTGATCTGTATTTTACGAGGAGTCGCGGTGAGGGATTTCGTGAATACCCCGCCAGCACGCATGCGCAGCATCCTTCAAAGCAGCGGTGTGGAATCACAGAACGCACCATGACTAAAAAATAGTAAGATGAAAAACGCAGAACTTCCTAGTTGATCCTATGATAGAGGGTGGGAGCGGGGGGCACAAAATCCCTCACCGCGACTCCTCGTAAAATAAAGATCAACCTTCAAACTTGGTAAGTTCTCGTTTAATCTTACTATTTTACTTCGGAGACACATGAGTGACTTTGTGAAGATTTCAAAGCTCTGTGATTTCACGCCCTGGACAACGTCCATGCTTATCACACTGCCGCAAGACTGATGGAGGAAGGCTGTTAATGCAGTTCAGTCGAAACTGGCTGAAAAATTAACACAATTTATTAATCAAATAAACAAACAATAACCCCTAATTTGGGGACAGACATTCACTGAGCGGTTCCCAGCACAGCTTCTGCGAATGTCGCAGGGGCAACCAGTGGCTTATTGTAGAACCGTTGAAAGGTTTCCTCACTGGCTCAGCCTGCGGTGGCGAGGATGTGGTCCATGGGCACCTCCATGGCCCTCGCCGCTGATGTGGATGCAGCCCTGGTGGAATGAGACTTAAAAATGTTAGTAGCAACTCCTGCTGCATCCAGCACAACCCTGAGCCACCTGGCGATAGTCTGTGTAGTCACCCGATGATGCGGAGGTTTGTAGCTGATGAGGAGCCCCTGTTCCTTCATCCTGATGGCTCCTGTAACCCTGATGTAGTGGTAGAGATGGGTTACTATGCAGAGAGTGGCATCTACAGGGTACGCCCGAAACTCCAACTGCAGCCCATGCGCCCCTGGCCTGTGCTGCTTCAATAAATCTTGGACAAAGAAATTTATTTGACCACCATGCTGTCCAGTCGCAGTTTTTGTAACGTCTGGACTCGTTGGGCTGTAGTCAGTGGCATCAGCATCACCACCTTGAGGGTGAGCTGTTTCAGTGGTAGCTCATTCATTGGAGCCCAGCTTCTCAGTAGGGTCAGCACGATCCCCACATCCCACGTGACAGTATATCTGGGTCCCGGAGGGTTGGTGTTGAACACTCCCCTCATTAGTTTAGACACCAGGTGGTTGGAGCTGATACCTATATCCAGGTATGAGGACAGCGCACTCCTGGCGCTGTTGATGGCACTGTAGCTGAGGCCAGCATCGAAATGGAGGCCAGCTAGAAACTCCAGGACATAAGGTATCATTGCCGAGTTGGAAGTCTGGTTGGTCCGAGCACAGAATGCCTCCACTTCCTGATTTGGGTGAGGTACTGTTTCCGAGTTGATTTTCGGCATGCTATGGAGATGAGTTCTATGGCTCGTGATGAGATGCCTGCCTGTTTGAGTGGTCTTTTCAGAACCTGCAGGCCAACAAGTTTAAGTAACCATGGCAATGATGACTATCCCACGTAATGGGGTGAGTAATCAATTTGGGGTGTTTCCCAATCGCCATCCATGGTTGTTTTAAAATTTTAATGACCATCGGGTACCATGGTTGTGTAGGCCAGTCGGGAATGATCAATATGCCATTGCACAGTCTAGTTTAATTTTCTGCAATACCCGACTGATGAGGCAGAATGGGAGAAATGCGTAGAAAAACCATTTCCCCCAATGGATAGAAAACGCATCCATTGCTATTGCCCCAGGGTCTGGTTCCCACAACACATACCTTGGTATCTGATGGTTCAACCTGGATGCAAATAGGTCAATATCTGGTGTCTCATAGTGAGCTATATTGTCTCCAAAACTTTGGGGGGGTTCAACATCCACTCGATGTTGTCATTGCATACTTGTGACCTGGTGTCCGGCAATGTATTAAGCTTCCCAGGCAAATAGGTCGCCGTAACCCAAATATTCCTTTCAATGCACCAGTGCCAAATTGTGTTAGCCAATTCATCACAAGATAGCGACCTGATACCACCCATATGATTGATGTAAGCCACCACTGTAGTGTTATCTATTTGAAGGCGGACATGTAAATCCCGTGAATTAGTACAGTAAGCCCGCAGTCCATGAAATGCCTCCAGCATTTCTATATAGTTTATCCCGTGTGACTCCAGAAATGTAGACTCACGAGAGTTCCATCTGCCACCACAACTGGACATCGTATCAGTTGCTCCCCAGCCTTGTGCGCTTGCGTCAGTCTGTAGCACAACGTCTGGATTGCTTACTATGATGGGTCTGTGACACTCACTAATATTGTCAACCCACCATTGTAGCTCGTTTTTAGCCTTTGCTGGTAACCGGATTGGCCGATCAAAGTGCCCAGGATTTGTTTTTAATGCTGTGATCTTTGTTCTTTGTAAATTTCGGTAGTGTAGCGGTCCGAATTGTGCAGCAGGGAATGTAGCTACCAATTTCCCTATAACTTTTGCCGTTTGCCGAATGGTTGGTACTCTGGCGCAAGTAAGACTGTGGCACTCTTCTTTTATAGCAGTAGCTTTATTGGTTGGGATGGTAATCTTCACCAAGTTGGTGTCTCGGGTGAACCCCAAATAATCCATAACCCGTACCGGGTGCAATTTTGATTTGTCTGGATGGATTACAAACCCCAGCTTCTCGAAGAGTGCCTTTGTTGCAGCAACTGCCCATGCAGCCAATTGGAGGATCTGACCCACTATAAGGATATCATCCAAATATGCCATTACCATGTAATTTTGCTGTCGGAGGAGAGCCAATATAGGTTTTACCAATTTTGTAAACAGCCTAGGGGCTGTGGTGATTCCATTGGGCAATGCCTTGTATTCCCATAATTGATCCTTCCAGACAAACTTTAGGAATTTCCTGTGAGCCTCAGAGATGGGCACCGTATAGTATGCATCTTTTAAATCGATGCATGCCATAAAGTACCCTGGGTAAAGCATCTGCTTGGCTGTTTCAAAAGTATCCATTTTGAAATGGGTATATTGTACAAAAGTGTTTAGCTCAGTTAAGTCTATTATAATCCGACATCCTCCATCTTTTTTAATTCTGGTGACAATGTTGGACACAAACTAAATAGGTTCATGCGTGGTTTTGCCAATTACCCCTTTTTCTGCTAGCCGTATAATTTCAGCATGTCCTGCCTCCACCTCTTTCTGGGATTGTGTAAACTTCCTATGAGGCGAATGCTGGGTAGGGGGATTTATACCTCCAATAAATTCTGTAACATAGCCTTGAACACTTTGTAAAATAAACTCATCTGTGGTGACAGTTTTCCATATTTCCAAAAAAGCCCACAATCGCCCACCTATTTGTGCAGGAGAGGATGCTACGGCGTGAGAGGAACCAGGCCCCCTTACCTCCATGGTTAGCAATGGTTCCTTACGTATGGTGTTTTGGTTGGACGTTGTGGAGGTTGACGGGGTGGCGGCCGCATCTTCCATGCAGGCCGCTGTTGGCCTTGCCCTAAAAAAGGTCATTGTGTTTGCGGAAGTGGAGGTGGGTAGGACCTTTGTGTCCTGTCCGGCAGTCGTGGTTTCCAGGTTGTGTTTGGCTGTTGCCGGTAGTATGGGTGAAGTCTGGCCGTCGGAGGTTTCATGAGGCCAGCTGTTTTAGCCTCCTCGTCCAGTTCCTTCACCTGTTTAGACAGGTCTCCAAACAATTGATGAGGCGGTGGAGCGGTTGATGGTCGGCACAACCCCGTGAATTTGGGGTTGAGTGTGGGCTTTATGGTGCTCTTACAGTGGCTTGCAAAAGTATTCATACCCCTTGAACTTTTCCACATTTTGTCACGTTACAACCACAAACGTAAATGTATTTTATTGGGATTTTATGTGATAGACCAACACAAAGTGGTGCATAATTATGAATGTGGAAGGAAAATGATACATGGTTTCCAAATTTTATTACAAATAAAAAACTGAAAAGTGTGGCGTGCAAAATATTCAGCCCCCCTGAGTCAATACTTTGTAGAACCACCTTTTGCTGCAATTACAGCTGCAAGTCTTTTGGGGTCTGTCTCTACCAGCTTTGCACATCTAGAGACTGAAATTTTTGCCCATTCTTCTTTGCAAAATAGCTCAAGCTCAGTCGGATTGGATGGAGAGCGTCTGTGAACAGCAATTGTCAAGTCTTGCCAGAGATTCTCAATTGGATTTAGGTCTGGACTTTGACTGGGCAATTCTAACACATGAATATGATTTGATCTAAACCATTCCATTGTAGCTCTGGCTGTATGTTTAGGGTTGTTGTCCTGCTGGAAGGTAAACCTCCGCCCCAGTCTCAAGTCTTTTGCACACTCTAACAGGTTTTCTTCCAAGATTGCCCTGTATTTGGCTCCATCCATCTTCCCATCAACTCTGACTAGCTTCCCTGTCCCTGCTGAAGAAAAGCATCCCCACAGCATGATGCTGCCACCACCATGTTTCACAGTGGGGATGGTGTGTTCAGGCTGATGTGCAGTGTTCGTTTTCCACCACACATAGCGTTTTGCATTTATGCCAAAAACTTCAATTTTGGTCTCATCAGACCAGAGCACCTTCCTCCACATGTTTGCTGTGTCCCCCACATGGCTTGTGGCAAACGGGACTTCTTATGGCTTTGTTTCAACAATGGCTTTTTTCTTGCCACTCTTCCATAAAGACCCGATTTGTGGAGTGCACGACTAATAGTTGTCCTGTGGACAGTATCTCCCACATGAGCTGTGGATCTCTGCAGCTCCTCCAGAGTTACCATGGGCATCTTGGCTGTTTCTCTGATCTATGCTCTCTTTGCCCGGCCTGTCAGTTTAGGTGGACGGCCATGTCTTGGTAGGTTTGCAGTTGTGCCATACCCTTTCCATTTTCGGATGATGGATTGAACAGTGCTCCGTGAGATGTTCAAAACTTGAGATATTTTTTTATAACCTAACCCTGCTTTAAACTTCTCCACAATTTTATCCCTGAGCTGTCTGGTGTGTTCCTTGGGCTTCATTATGCCCAAGGAACATTGTTTGTTCACTAATATTCTCTAACAAACCTCTGAGGCCTTCACAGAACAGCTGTATTTATACAGAGATTAGATTACACACAAGTGGACTCGATTTACTAATTAGGTGACTTCTGAAGGCAATTGGTTGCACTGGATTTTATTTAGGGGTATCAGAGTAAAGGGGGCTGAATAGTTTTTGCATGCCACACTTTTCAGTTTTTTATTTGTAAAAAGATTTCAAAACCATGTATCATTTTCCTTCCACTTCACAATTATGCGCCACTTTGTGTTGGTCTATCACATAAAATCCTAATAAAATACATTTACATTTGTGGTTGCAATGTGACAAAATGTGGAAAGGTTCAAGGGGTATGAATACTTATGCAAGCCACTGTACACAGGCAGTTTATCTCATACTGGGCGTTGCATAGGAGTGCCAGTGATCTTGTTGTTCACTGGACACATTATCCCCGTCCAGGGTCCTAGCAAACGCCGTTATGCCCGTGGAGAGAACCTTTAAGATAGGCTGGAGGCGGACATCCTGCATCCTGGTGGCCGTACTCAAGTGTCCCCAGATCTGGGCATTAACCAACGACACACTGAGGTTGATGCAGTTCTCGGGCGGTTTTATTTTCTCTATGGTATCATTGAGAACCTGACTCTGGAGTTGGTGAGTAGTCAGGTAATCAATGGTGCCCGCCAGTTTGTGGTGCAGAGGTTCACCTGTTTGTGTAGTAGCGGCATACTTGCCCACTACGTCCAGCATATCCTCCTCATGCTCTGGCTCAGCGGTCACTGGCTGTCCCGGGTCGGCTTCAAACACAGCGGCTGGGCAGCTGCTAGCACTTCTGGCTGATGACGACGAGATGCTGAGCGGGCTCCTTGCACGGCTTGCGGATGCCCGTGAGTCCCGCTGGAGGAGTTGCTCCACTAAGAGCTCCAACCGCTCTATGCGACCGTCCCTGCTATGTGCAGCGGGCAAGCCGACTTCCCCAGGCCCTGCGAAATCACTGGGGCTTCCACCATCGGACCACACCTCCGTAAGTTGCTGTCTAGGGTCCAATGGCAGGTTGTCGTGACCTACAACCCGAGTAGGCTCATACGACTCCCGCACGGACTCTCCGCTAGTCTGTCTTCTCCCAGACTGTGGCGGCCCACCTGTCTGATACGAAGGCAGATGAGTTGGATCGGCGCCGGCCCCCGGAACCTGGCTCCCTGGAGTCCGTGCAGGCTTACCTCCACAATCGCACAATTTTTGGCGTGGAGGCGCATGGTCGGCCACTCCCAGAGCTGAGCTGACTGACCGTCTACTGCTGCCACCTCCGCCCTTGACCGCAGCCTGATGGGGTGTTTTGTCGGCGGCACCTGCTCCTGCAGGCCTGCTCGATGCAGCAGCAGAGCTGCCAGACTGCACTACAGCAGATCTCCCTGGCAGTGGTACGTGATGTTGCACAGCTGTAGGGCTCCTCTGTAGAGCAGCTGTCCCCCGGCCCAGCCCCCTCGGATCTACTGGAGCTCGGGGTGGGGTTGCTTGTGACGAGCGAGGCCCCTTGGCACGTACCTGTTTCCCCCCTCTTTTCTTGGGGGAAAGGGGCTGGAAGTCTGGATCCGTTGCATCCAGCTCCGGAGCGGTAAACCACTCAGGTGACAAGTCGGGCGCTAACGTAGCGGGAGCGCCCGACTTCCGTATTCTTGCCCCCATGTGTCTCGAAGCTGCCGGTGGTGCTTGCAGCTCCGGGGACAAGGGCTGTTGGCTGGTCGATGCAGCTCGGCTCCTCGACAGCGTTGCCTTACGCTTGCCCTTGTCCACCCTGTGGAATAAAGGTAAGTACTTACCTGCCGGCCTTTTATGAAGGAGCCGGAGGAGAGAGCGCACTCCCCCCCCCCAGCCTGCCGATGCAAATGCGCGCGGCGATATGCTGCGCATGCGTCCTGGGGGGTCTTCACGAAGTCACTCACGTGACTCTGAAGTAAAATAGAGAAAGTACAGAGGAGATTTACTAGAATGTTGCCTGGGTTCCAGCAACTATGTTACAGAGTTGAACAAGTTAGGTCTTTATTCTTTGGAGCGCAGAAGGTTAAGGGGGGACTTGATTGAGGTCTTTAAAATTATGAAAGGGATAGACAAAGTTGACGTGGATAAGCTTTTCCCATTGAGGGTAGGGAAGATTCAAACAAGAGGGCCTGACATGTGAATTAAGGGACAGAAGTTTAGGGGTAACGTGAGGGGGAACTTCTTTACTCAGAGGTTGGTGGCTGTGTGGAATGAGCTTCCAGCTGAAGTGTTGGAGGCAGGATCGATTTTAACATTTAAAAGTAAAGTGGATAGGTATATGGACGGGTATGGTCTGAATGCAGGCAGATGGGACTAGGGGAAAACAAATGATCGCCACGGACTGGAAGGGCCGAGAGGGCCTGTTTCCGTGCAGTAATTGTTATATTGTTAGGACAGGCAGCATCTCTGGAGAGAAGGAATGGGTGACATTTCAGGTCAAAACTCCAAGTTTTTTGTGTCAATCTTTGGAACAACATGCCAGAAATTCAAGACCCTCAGGGGGCAGAAGTCAGTGAAGTTGTTATTACCGAGTACAATGTACTTGGGAAGCTGAAATGTCTGAAGGTGGATATCACCAGGACCAAATTGTGTACACTGCAGAGGTCCGAAGGAGGTTGCTTTAGATATTATGGAGGCATTGGTCGTGATCTTTCATGAATCACCTGTGTCAGGAATGGTCCCAGAAGCATGGACAATTGCAAATGGTGTTTCACTCTTCAAGAATAGTGCCGGAGGATTGGCGTACCGCGCATGTTGTTCCATTGTTTAAAAAGGGTTCAAAGAATAAACCTAGCAATTATAGACCTGTTAGTTTGATGTCAGTGGTGGCCATTTTAATGGAAAGGATACTTAGAGATAATATATATAAGCATCTGGATAAACAGGGTCTGATCAGGAACAGTCAACATGGATTTGTGCCTGAAAGGTCATGTTTGACAATTCTGGAGTATGGTGTACAATGTTGGTCGCCTAATTATAGGAAGGATGTCAACAAAATAGAGAGAGTACAGAGGAGATTTACTAGAATGTTGCCTGGGTTCCAGCAACTATGTTACAGAGAAAGGTTGAACAAGTTAAGTCTTTATTCTTTGGAGCGCAGAAGGTTAAGGGGGGACTTGATTGAGGTCTTTAAAATGATGAAAGGGATAGACAAAGTTGACATGGATAAGCTTTTCCCATTGAGGGTAGAGAAGATTCAAACAAGAGGGTATGACATGAGAATTAAGGGACAGAAGTTTAGGGGTAACATGAGGGGGAACTTCTTTACTCAGAGGGTGGTGGCTGTGTGGAATGAGCTTCCAGCAGAAGTGGTGGAGCCACTTACATTTAAAAGTAAAGTGGATAGGTATATGGATGGGAAGGGAATGGAGGGTTATGGTCTGAGTGCAGGTAGATGGGACTAGGGGAAAACAAATGGTCAGCATGGACTGGAAGGGCCGAGAGGGCCTGTTTCCATGCTGTAATTGTTATATGGTTAAATGGTTATAAGGGAGGAAGGCAATAGTCGGGCAACTAGAGGACAGTTAGCCTGTCATCGGTGGTCAGTAAGATTTGAGAGTCTATTTTTAAGGATGAAGTTTTCGAAAACACAGCTGGTACAGTGAATACAGTAGGATGTTGGATGAGGTGCAATTGATCCTCTGCCTCATGAAATAACTGGTGGTGTCTGTCGATGTGAGGACCTCATCTTCGATGGAAGAATGGGGACATGTCAGATGTCCTGGTATGGAATACCTCATCTTGGCCCTCTCAATGGTTTCCTCGGTATCCTGCAGCTCAGCTCTTGCTCGCCTCTCCTTTCCCTCAATCACAACAGGGACAGAGTCCCCCTAGTCCTCACCTATCAAGCTATCAGCCATTGCATACAGCACATTATTCTCTGATATTTCCAATGGGATCCCACCACTTGCCAGATCTTCCCATCTCCACCCATTTACACTTTCTGCAGAAACTGTTACCTCTGCAACTCCCTGGTTAACCCATCCCCAGGGCCAGCCCTAGGCCGATTGGATCAATTTTTCCAAATTGGACCCCGTGCCCAAGGGGGGCCCCGTGTTAATTTTATGTATTTCATATGGAAATACAACTTCGCTTTGTTAAATAAAGATTATTTTTTTTAAACATTCAGCATAATGATTTTTTTACAGAACTTACATGGTTTTGTATATGGAATACAAGTGCTGTACAGCCATCAGACACAAAACAATGTGTTTGCTACTGTAGCACTTGTGTTAACAGCCAGCAGTGTTAACAGCCAGATGTGTTAACAGTCAGTAGTTAACAAGCAGTTATCCAATGCATCATCAATGCATTGATCCACATTCCTCAGTAAATGTGTAATTGTATTTTAAAAGAAGTATTAATGACGCTGCGTTCCTTTGAATACAATTCACGCGGCTTCATTAACACTTCTTCAAAACATAATTACATTCTACTGAGGAATGTAGATTGATGCATTAATGACACATTGAGTATTTCTTAAAACTCACCATCATGAGTGAGATCTTTTTCTTGGTGAGATTCTTGGTCTGCAGCAGGTTATTCAATTTACCTATCGACCCACGTTGTGTCTCTGGCTTTCGCTCTCTCCTTCCCTCTCTCGCGCACTCTCTCTCTCCCATGCGCGCTCTCTCTCCCGTTCCCCACCTCTCTCTCTAGCTCTCTCGATATTCCCGGAATCATTGACGTTTTGTAGTATACAAAAATGCTGGAGAAACTCAGCGGGTGAGGCAGCATCTATGGAGCGACGGAAACATGCAACGTTTCGGGTCGAAACCTTTCTTCAGACCCGGCTATTTCCTTCGCTCCAAAGATGCTGCCTCAAGCCCAGTCCCACTGTGTGAGTTCACCCAAGAGCGTAAAATCTCTGTGTAGCATCTCTGTCCCTATCTTCAAATTCCCACTTTGAAATAAAATAGTAAGATTAAACGAGAACTTACCAGTTTGAAGTTTGATCTTTATTTTATCGGGTGTTACGATGAACGATTACGTGAAGAACCCCGCCAGTCCGCATGCGCATCAATCTTCAAAGCAGCGGTGTGAAATCACAGATAACAGTCATTGAAGTAACGTAGTAAGATTATAAACCTAGAACTACCAGATGAACTTTGTGAAATGTGGGTTGGGAGCAGTGGGCACGTAATCACTCATCGTAACTCGTCATTAAATAAAGATCAAACTTCAAACTGGTAAGCTCGTTTAATCTTGCTATTTTACTTCGGAGTCACATGAGTGATTCCGTGAAGATTTCAAAGCTCTGTGATTTCATTGTATAGATACGAATCCAGGTGTCTCACTGCATCAATTGACTCAGGATGAGTGAATAAAAAACAATGCATTGAACCGTGACATTGATTTGAAAACATTAATGGTTTATTTAACAAAAGAAACAATAACCTCTCTCCCAGGGGGAAACTATGAAACAGAACTTAAAATGGATTTGGCGAATACCTCCGGTTGATGATTCCGAACCTCTGAGGCTTTTGGCAACCTTAATATAATAATGCAAGTGCGACACTACACACAGTCATAAATCCGTGGGGTATGCCGAAATATAATCTTGAACCCTGACACCCCTGGTCTGCTCTGTTTAATTAAATCATAAATGTAAAATGCAATGTTATTACCAGATGATACCATCCTGTCCAGTCACAGCTTCTGCAACGTCTGGACCCATTGTTCTGAAACCAGCGCCATGAGCATGACCACCTTACGGGTGATTTTGGGAAAAGAGAGGGATGTGGCTGGAGCCCACTGGTGAAGCTGCTCACATAGAAACATAGAAACATAGAAATTAGGTGCAGGAGTAGGCCATTCAGCCCTTCGAGCCTGCACCGCCATTCAATATGATCATGGCTGATCATCCAACTCAGTATCCCATACCTGCCTTCTCTCCATACCCTCTGATCCCCTTAGCCACAAGGGCCACATCCAACTCACTCTTAAATATAGCCAATGAACTGGCCTCAACTACCCTCTGTGGCAGAGAGTTCCAGAGACTCACCACTCTCTGTGTGAAAAAAAGTCTTTCTCATCTCGGTCTTAAAGGATTTCCCCCTTATCCTTAAGCTGTGACCCCTTGTCCTGGACTTCCCCAACATCGGGAACAATCTTCCTGCATCTAGCCTGTCCAACCCCTTAAGAATTTTGTAAGTTTCTATAAGATCCCCTCTCAATCTCCTAAATTCCAGAGAGTATAAACCAAGTCTATCCAGTCTTTCTTCATAAGACAGTCCTGACATCCCAGGAATCAGTCTGGTGAACCTTCTCTGCACTCCCTCTATGGCAATAATGTCCTTCCTCAGATTTGGAGACCAAAACTGTACGCAATACTCCAGGTGTGGTCTCACCAAGACCCTGTACAACTGAAGTAGAACCTCCTTGCTCCTGTACTCAAATCCTTTTGCTATGAAAGCTAACATACCATTCGCTTTTTTCACTGCCTGCTGCACCTGCATGCCTACTTTCAATGACTGGTGTACCATGACACCCAGGTCTCGCTGCATCTCCCCTTTTCCTAATCGGCCACCATTTAAATGATAGTCTGCTTTCCTGTTTTTGCCACCAAAGTGGATAACCTCACATTTATCCACATTTATACTGCATCTGCCAAACATTTGCCCACTCATCCAGCCTATCCAAGTCACCTTGCAGTCTCCTAGCATCCTCCTCACAGCGAACACTGCCCCCCAGCTTAGTGTCATCCGCAAACTTGGAGATATTGCCTTCAATTCCCTCATCCAGATCATTAATATATATTGTAAATAGCTGGGGTCCCAGCACTGAGCCCTGCGGTACCCCACTAGTTACTGCCTGCCATTGTGAAAAGGACCCGTTTACTCCTACTCTTTGCTTCCTGTTTGCCAGCCAGTTCTCTATCCACATCAATACTGAACCCCTAATACCGTATGCTTTAAGTTTGTATACTAATCTCTTATGTGGGACCTTGTCGAAAGCCTTCTGGAAGTCCAGATATACCACATCCACTGGTTCTCCCTTATCCACGCTACTAGTTACATCCTCGAAAAATTCCACAAGATTCGTCAGACATGATTTACCTTTTGTAAATCCATGCTGACTTTGTCCAATGATTTCACCACTTTCCAAATGTGCTGCTATCCCATCTTTAATAACTGACTCTAGCAGTTTCCCCACTACCGATGTTAGACTAACTGGTCTGTAATTCCCCGTTTTCTCTCTCCCTCCCTTCTTAAAAAGAGGGGTTACATTTGCTACCCGCCAATCCTGAGGAACTACTCCAGAATCTAAAGAGTTTTGAAAGATTATCACTAATGCATCCACTATTTCCTGAGCTACTTCCTTAAGTACTCTGGGATGCAGCCTATCTGGCCCTGGGGATTTATCGGCCTTTAATCTATTCAATTTACCCAACACCACTTCCCGACTGACCTGGATTTCACTCAATTCCTCCTTTGACCCACAGTCCCCTGCTATTTCAAGCAGATTATTTATGTCTTCCTTAGTGAAGACGGAACCAAAGTAGTTATTCAATTGGTCCGCCATATCCTTGTTCCCCATGATCAACTCACCTGTTTCTGACTGCAAGGGACCTACATTTGTTTTCACTAACCTCTTTCTCTTCACATATCTATAAAAACTTTTGCAGTCAGTTTTTATGTTCCCTGCCAGTTTTCTTTCATAATCTATTTTTCCTTTCCTAATTAAGCCCTTTGTCCTCCTCTGCTGGTCTCTGAATTTCTCCCAGTCCTCTGGTATGCTGCTTTTTCTGGCTACTTTGTACGCATCATCCTTTGCTTTGATACTATCCCTGATTTCCCTTGTTATCCACGATGCACTACCTTCCCCGATTTATTCTTTTGCCAAACTGGGATGAACAATTTTTGTAGTTCATCCATGCAGTCTTTAAATGTCTTCCATTGTATATCCACCGTCAACCCTTTTAGAATTAATTGCCAGTCAATCTTGGCCAATTCACGTCTCATACCCTCAAAGTTACCTTTCTTTAAGTTCAGAACCATTGTTTCTGAATTAACAATGTCACTCTCCATCCTAATGAAGAACACAACCATATTATGGTCACTCTTGCCCAAGGGGGGCACGTACAACAATACGGCTATTTACCCCTTCCTCATTACTCAAAACCCAGTCTAAAATAGCCTGCTCTCTCGTTGGGTCCTCTACATGTTGATTTAGATAACTATCCCGCATACATTCCAAAAAATCCTCTTCCTCAGCACCCCTGCCAATTTGATTAACCCAATCTATATGTAGATTGAAGTCACCCATTATAACTGTTTTGCCTTTGTCGCACGCATTTCTAATTTCCTGTTTGATACCATCCCCAACTTCTCTGCTACTGTTAGGTGGCCTGTACACAACACCCACCAGCGTTTTCTGCCCCTTAGTGTTTTGTAGCTCTACCCATACCGATTCCACATCCTCCAAGCTAATGTCCTTCCTTTCCATTGCGTTAATCTCCTCTCTAACCAGCAACGCTACCCCACCTCCTTTTCCTTTCTCTCTATCCCTCCTGAATATTGAATATCCCTGGATGTTCAGCTCCCAGCCTACGTCACCCTGGAGCCATGTCTCCGTGATCCCAACTATATCATAATCATTAATATCTATCTGCACGTTCAACTCGTCCACCTTATTACGAATACACCTTGCATTGAGACACAAAGCCTTCAGGCTTGTCTTTACAACGCACTTACCCCTTATACAATTTTGCTGAAAAGTGGCCCTTTTTGATTTTTGCCCTGGTTTTGTCTGCCTGCCACTTTTACTTTTCACCTTGCTACCTAATGCTTCTACCCTCATTTTACACCCTCCTGCCTCTCTGCTCTTGTACCCATCCCCCTGCTACATTAGTTTAAATCCTCCCCGACAGCACTAGCAAACACTCCCCCAAGAACATTGGTTCCATTCCATTCCAGGTGCAAACCGTCCTGTTTGTACCGGTCCCACCTCCCCCAGAACTGGTCCCAGTGCCCTAAAAAATTGAATCCCTCCCCCTTGCACCACTTTTCAAGCCACGTATTCATTTGCATTATTCTCCTATTTCTACTCTGACTGGCCCGTGGTACTGGTAGTAATCCGGAGATTACTACCTTTGAGGTCCTACTTTTAAGTTTATCTCCTAGCTCCCTAAATTCACCTTGTAGGACCTCATCCCTTTTTTTTACCTATATCGTTGGTGCCAACATGCACCACGACAACTGGCTGTTCACCCTCCCCCTCCAGAATGTTCTGCAGCCGTTCAGTGACATCCCTGACCTTTGCACCAGGGAGGCAACATACCATCCTGGAGTCTCGTTTGCGGCCGCAGAAACGCCTATCTATTCCCCTGACAATTGAATCCCCTATTACTATTGCCCTTCCCCTCTTTTTTTCCCCCCTCATGTGCTGCAGAGCCACCCATGGTGCCATGAACCTGGCTGCTGCTGCATTCCCCTGATGAGCCATCTCCCTCAACAGTATCCAAAATGGTATACCTGTTTAGGAGGGAGATGACCGCAGGGGACTCCTGCACTACCTGCCTACTGCTTTGCTGGCTATTGGCCACCCGTTCCCTTCTTGTCCTCTTACCTTTTGCCTGCGGTGTGACCAACTCACTGTACGTGCTATCCACGACTTTCTCCGCATCGTGGATGCTCCAGTATGAATGCAGCCGCAGTTCCAATCGTTCAATGCGGTCTGCCAGGAGCTGCAGCTGGACACACTTCCTGCAAACGTAGTCACCAGGGACACCGACCATCTCCCTGATCTCCCACATGTTGCAGGCTGAACAAACCACGGGGCCAATCTCTACTGCCATACCTTACTCCCAAATTACACTGTATTAAATATTAAAAAAACACAAAAACTTATCCTTTAAACTTTACTACTAAATACTGAATCCTTAACTCCCAGAATCCCTCACTCCCAGAAGGCAGAAATGTAAAATTGTAAACCCGGGGTTGCACCGAATCAGCTGCTTCCTCGGGTCCTCTTCCACCAATCAGCGGCTTCCTCAAAAAAAACCCACTTCTCCAAATGGAACGTTATGGATTTTGGTAAAAACAAGCCCCGCGCTAGATTGTTATCCTTACCGGTCGGGTGTCGCTCCTCCTCCTCCTCCTCTTCTTCCAACGGCTCCTGCGGGCCTCTGGAAAAACAAGCCCCGCGCTAGATTTTTATCCTTACCGGTCGGGTGTCGCTCCTCCCCCTCCTCCTCTTCTTCCAACGGCTCCTGTGGGCCTCTGGAAAAACAAGCCCCGCGCTAGATTTTTATCCTTACCGGTCGGGTGTCGCTCCTCCCCCCCCCTCCTCCTCTTCTTCCAACGGCTCCTGTGGGCCTCTGGAAAAACAAGCCCCGCGCTAGATTTTTATCCTTACCGGTCGGGTGTCGCTCCTCCCCCTCCTCCTCTTCTTCCAACGGCTCCTGTGGGCCTCTGTGGGCCTCACATCCCAGATTTCTGAGTACCTAGGTCTGAGGGGATTGGAATTAAAAATTGATGGCACTATAGCTCAACCCTTCATCAAAATATAATGTTGACAGAAATTCTAGCACATCTGGGATGCATGCCATGTGATATCTAATGTTCCCCCATGAACAGAAGATCTCCCATTTCCTGACATGAGGGGTATACTGTTTTTTGGTACTATCCCTCCACCCGCAGAAATCACATCCATGGTACGATCGGATAGTCCAAGCCCCAGGTATGGCCCCCTCAGAATCTGCAAATTAACAGATCAATACGATCATGTAATGGATGTAAATCCCCAGTTACAGGGTGCACCAGCAGGTCACTGTGTTTCGGAACACCCATAATAGGCTGTGTTGCTATCTCCAAAATGAGAGGGAACCATGGCTGAGTAGGCCAGTCGGGTACCACCAACACTCCTGAAGCGGAGTCCTGCTTGATCTTGAGCATGTACCAACTGATGAGGCAAAATGGTGGAAATGCATATAAAAACATTCCACCCCAGTGTAGCAAGAATGCATCTACCGCTACTGCCCCTGGGTCTGGTTCCCTTGAAACATATTTACGAACTGGTGATTGAGTCTGGATGCAAACAAATCGACATCTGGCATCCTATACCGAACAACAATATCATTAAATACATCATGATTCAACATCCATTCTGTGTTGTCATTGAATTTGCGTGACCTGGTGTCTGCCACCATGTTGAGTCTACCTGGTAGGTAGATAGCTGAAACCCAAATAGTTCTTGTAATACACCAGTGCCAAATAAGATTAGCCAATCTATCACAAGATTAACATACGCCACTGCCATAGTGTAGTCAATCTGAAGTTGAACATGTAAGTGACTCATAGTAGTACAATAGGCATTAAGCCCATAAAACGCTCCTAATAGCTCTAAATAATTAATTCCATGTGATTGAAGAATAAATGCCATGCATATTCCATCTGCCTCCACAGCTAGAGATGGTATCCATAGCTCCCCAACCTAAGGCACTAACATCAGTCTGTAAAACAACTGAGGGTTCCTCATCCAGAATTTTGCTGGAGCAATTTGAGAATGTCCATTATCCACCAGTGCAATTCAGCAATGACTTCAGCTGGTAATTGCATGGGGCTGTCAAAATGACCTGCATGTATTCTGAGTGGCTGTTCCTTTGCACGTTGTAAATTTTGGTAATGCAAAGGTCCATACTGTGCAGCTGGAAAGGCAGCGACTAATTTGCCAACTAGGCTGGCCACCAGTCAAATTGAAGGTTGTTGCTCCACCATGACCTTGTTACAGCTTTCAATTAAATTTCTTGCCCCTGGGCAAGGTCACTAGCATGTGAGTTGAGTTAATAGTGAATCCCAATTAATAATCACTCTAACTGGTATCAATTTGGATTTAACTGGATGAATGAGGAACCCCAATCTCTCAAACATGAGAACAACTGAAACTGATAATTCAGCTGTTTCCTGGGTTTTTCCTATTATTAAGATATCATCATCTAAATAAGCCATTACAATATGGCCCTGAGCCCAGAGTAGCGCCAATATTAGTTTTAACAGTTTTGTAAATAATTTAGGTGCCGAGGTTAACCCATTAGGCAGAGCTTTAAATTGCCATAATTGCCTCATCCAGCTAAATTTCAAATATCTCCGATAATCCCTATGAACAGGGACTGAGTAATATGCATCTTTAAGATCTATACATGCCATGTAACATCTTCTGGAAATCAGCAGTAACAAATGTTTCCATTTTGAAAAGTTTATACTGCACAAAATGGTTAAGGCTCATCAAGTCAAGGATGATTCGACATCCCCCATCCTTCTTTGCCCTAGGAAAAATATTAGACACGAATTGGTGAGATTGATAATGTGTCTTCTCAATTATCCCTTTTCTATATAATTTTTTTATTTCAGATTTTACCTCCAAATTTTCTTTTTGTGAGAAAATGAGTGTCCGACTTGGAGTATGCTGTATGGGAGGACACAGATTGGGAAGGAATTCAATTCAAAACCCTTGTATACTATGCAGTATAAAAAAATCTGATGTTATCCCATACCATTTCTTCAGAAACAAGTATAATCTTCCTCCAACTTATAGTTGATTCCCACTTAATATGTTCCTACAAGAACCAGACTCACCTACCTCCATGGTTACCGGTGCGTTTTTCTGCCCCGTTTCTGGGAAAAGGCATGTTCACCCGTGCCCCTGTCGGCAGCTGCGAATATTGGTGAATGGCCGGCTTGGTCCTTGACCTGGCCTGGTTTCAGCAAATCGTTTATAGGGATACTGCCACCGCTGTGCTCTGGCACACAACGGTACTTTAACGAGACCGACCATCTTTCCCTCGTCGTACAGTTCCTTGACTCTTTTTGCGAGGTCTTCACCAAACAGCAGATTTGGTGGCTGAATTTTACTAGGTTTGCACAGAGCGGCTAACTTTGGGTTGATGGTGGGGCGGATGGCACTTTTCCTCAGACAGTTTATGTCAAAGTTCGCATTACACATGAGGGCCAGGGCATCCTACTGTATGTCAGACAGGTGCCCTCCATCCACCGACCTGGCGAACGCTGTAATGCCCGAGGCAGCACCCTCTGAAGCCTCATTTCATGGGCTCTTATGCCTACGACCATATGACCCCATATGGTGTGGTTCACAGCCGGCACTTTGAGTAGGACACAATTCACCGGTGTCTCATACGTTTTGGCCATTTCATCCATAGTGAGCTCTTGAAGCTGGTGTGAAGCCAGATATTTAATACTTGCAGACAACTCTTCATCCAGCAGCTCTCCTGAGTCTGTTGGGATGTCAAATCTTGCTGCCAGGGATGGTACCTCTGACGTGCCCTTCATCCCTTGGGGTATGCTCCATGGCTATAGCTTCACACTCGGCGTCAGAATAACACTGACGCACACTCTCCTCCTCCAAGAGGGAGACATTAAGCAGCCCTGTCCCAGGTGCCGCTGGCGCAGGCTCTCCTAGAGGCCGGCACTGACACAACTCCTCCTGTTGGTGTGCATCTAGATGGAGCATCGTCTCCATTAGGAGCTCCATTCTGCATAACCGTCCCAAGACGTTATCCATTCCTGGAGGGGAACACTCCCGGCCCGACTCGTCAGAGTCCATGGGCCGTCCAGTCATTTTGGTGGCTTTCCGCCCCATTCGAACAGCAACGGTGCTTTCAGACACCATGTCTGCAGTCGCTGGTCTTACCGCTAGCGACTCTGTAGATGAGTTAGGTGGCCGCCTGCTACGCGCACTTCCGCGGTCCATAAGTACTCTCCCGGCGGCTTGGCTTGACTTAACCCTCAACGTTTTCTCCATATTTGGACTTGCTCCTGAAAACAAGAATTAACAAGCACAGAAAACAACCTCCGACTAAGTTTGACACTTACCTGAGGCTTTTTAAAACTTACCACTGGAGGAGTGATGTTCATCCCAACCGGTCGCTGTGCCATGCGTCAGACTTAATGCCGCACATGCGGACTGGTGGGGTTCTTCACGGAATCACTCACGTGACTCCGAAGTAAAATACAGTTTTCCACTTAAATATTTTGCAGCAGGATTAGTCGATTCCCACGCATTTTCAATCGTCGTTCATTTCAGTGCAATTTTCACACCCTGGTTGATGTAATTTTTTTTTAAAGATACAGTACATTACAATAAATTGTTTCAAGCATACCCGGTACTAAATGCATGGACATTAAGCTGGTTACTGATGTTACAAACAGTTATAAATGAATATAATTTCAAAGTGAAATAGGAGATTTCCGTGGAAAGAATATTTTACCAGAATATAAATTGAGGTCCATGCAAAATGCTCATTTAAAACAATACGCCGTCAACTTAGGATTGTTTCTTAGCCCTCTGACAGGTGTTTCAATCTAACCTCGTAGCTCGCTGTTAATCGATTCATAGCTATTAATTTTAAATCCTCGTCTGTATTGAACTTCTCCAAATCTAAACGCTTCAAGTTACGCTTCTTGTGTGGTGGTAAGTGGGGTGCTAGGATTAAATGCCATATATTTGCATTTATATAGCGATCCTGCTGCGAAATCTTTGTCAAAGTGGGAATTGGAAGCTAGGGACAGAGATGCTACACAGAGATTTTGATAGGAAAGAAACGTTACAGCAGCTAAGTGAAAGATTAGTCAAATGGTAGGTTTAATGAAAATCAGATGAGGGGGATTGGGGGGGAAAAGTATCTATAGCTATAAAGTATCTTAGGGACTTGCCTAAATGAGTACTGAAATGGATTATCATTCCACACCAAATTTCTTAGACAATAATGCAATTATCACAACATTGTTGGATATCGATCAACCTATGGTACATGCTCATAAATTAGTATAACAAATATTCTTTATGCACTGTTGCTTCTGGGATGGGATTTCTGATAACAAATAACCTAGTCTATATTTTGTCATAATGTGGCTGAAACAATGGCATATTTTGTGATATATATTGAGATACAAAGATACAACTGAGTTTGGGCAAGATATTACCTTGCAACATTCTGTATGTCTGATGGTTATTATGAAATGGAATTCTGAAATTATGAGAGGACTACATAAAACAACAATTCAAAGGTAATGAATATACAGAGTATTTTTATTTCCATCATGAACATACAATAGTGATATAGGCACCAGGTCCTACTACGGTAAACTCACGAGCTACTACAGTATGACTACGTGTTAAAAAGTATCACATTTTTACATCCTGAGTATATTTTACAGGTGGACATTTTTCAACATGTTGAAAAATCTTCACGAATTACAACGTTTCCTGAGTACCTGGCATTAGCGCTAAGAAATGGCATGTTGGCCTTTATAACAAGAGGAATCGAATATAGGAGCAAAGAGTCCTTCTGCAGTTGTACAGAGTTCTAGTGAGACCACACCTAGAAAATTGTGTGCAGTTTTGGTCCCCTAATTTGAGGAAGAACATTCTTGCTATTGAGGGAGTACAGCATAGGTTTACAAGGTTAATTCCGGGGATGGCGGGACTGTCATATGATGAGAGAATGGAGCAGCTGGGCTTGTACACTCTGGAGTTTAGAAGGATGAGACGGAATCTCATTGAAACATATAAGATTTGTTAAGGGCTTGGACACGCTAGAGGCAGGAAACATGTTTCTGATGTTGGGGGAGTCCAGAACCAGGGGCCACAGTTTAAGTATATGGGGCAAGCCATTTAGAACGGAGATGAGGAAACACTTTTTCTCACAGAGTGGTGAGTCTGTGGAATTATCTGCCTCAGAGGGCGGTGGAGGCAGGTTATCTGGATGCTTTCAAGAGATAGCTAGATAAAGCTCTTAAAAATAGCTGAGTCTGGGGAAATGGGGAGAAGGCAGGAACGGGGTACTGATGGTGGATGATCAGCCATTATCACATTGAATGGCGGAGCTGGCTCGAAGGGCCAAATGGCCTGCTCCTGAACCTATTGTTTATTGTCTATTGAAACGTCCCGAACGCCGACGTATCCGCTACGTTCATTCTGCATGTTTACCACGGGTTTTGATTTTTTTTAAACTCGGGAGAGCTTTTGGGTGAACTCGCACAGTGGGACAGGGCTTCACACCCATTGAGTTTCTCCAGAACATTTGTCTACCTTCGATTTACCAGCATCTACACTTCCTTCCTAGACGTTTTGCGGTTATGGCTGCATCTGCGGTTCCTTTCTGTTGGGGGGGGGGGGGGGAGAACAATCCTGGCCCGTGGCGGCACCTGACAAGTTCTCTCTGCAGGTGCTGCCTTGCCTGCTGAGTTTCTCCAGCACTATGTTTTTTGTTTGGCTCTGAAGTTGAAGATGGACCCCTCCGTGTCTATCTTCAACTCCCTGTCTGTGGTGGCTCAGCGGGACGGGCAGAGGCTCTGGGGAGAGCGTTGCGGTTCTGGTCGAGACCCTTCTTCAGACAATCACAAGTACTCTCACCGACGATAGTTCAGTTGAGTGTGAAGAAGGGTCTTCTCTCCAGAGTCGCTGCGCTGCCTGTCCTGCTGAAGCTACTCCAGCTTTTGTCTATCTTCAATTTCAGAGTGAGATGAAATTGCAGACTTGATTTTTAAAATCTCAACATTTTGTGACATTGCTCGAAAATGTACCTGCATCTTGGAGGCCGAAAGTTAGGTTGTTAGCTAAGAAAGATAGACTTTGTTATCCATCAGTACAGCAACATCATGAATGATGTTGCTGTACTGAGGTATAGCCAAATGCTGGAGTAACTCAGTGGGTCAGGTAACATTTCTCGAGCAAGGGAATGAGACGTTTCTGGTCGAGACCCTTCTTCTGTATGGTGTAAGATTAAGAAAAGGTGAAGTGCAACGAGACCTGGGTGTACTTGTAGATCAGTTACTGAAACTAAGCATGCAAGAACCAGCAGGCAGTGAAGAAAACTAATGGCACGTTGGCCTTCATTATGATAGGATTTTAGTATAGGAGCAAATAGGTCCTTCTGCAGTTGTACAGGGCCCTGGTGAGACCACACCTGGAGTATTGTGTGCAGTTTTGGTCTCAAAATTTGAAGAAGGACATTCTTGCTATTGAGGGAGTGCAACGTAGGTTCACGAGGTTAATTCCCGGGATGGCAGAAATGTCATATGATGAAAGAATGGATCAACTGGGCTTGTATGCACTGGAATTTAGAAGGATGAGAGGATATCTTATAGAAACTTAAAATTATTCAGAGATTAGACACACTAGATGCAGGAAACATGTTCCAGATGTTGGAAGAGTCCAGAACTAAGGGACACAGTTTAAGAATACGGGCTAGGCCATTTCGAACTGAGATGAGGAAAAACCTTTTCACCCAGAGTGTTGTGAATTTGTGGAATTATCTGCCTCAGAAGGCAGTAGAGGCCGACTGATTGGATACATTCAAAAGAGAGTGAGATAGAGCTATTCGGGCTAGTGGAATCAAGGGATATGGGGTGAAGGCGGGAAATGGGAAGAAGGCAGGAATGGGGTACTGATTGTGGATGATCAGCCATGATCACATTGAATGGCTCGAAGGGCTGAATGGCCTACTCTTGCATCTATTTTCTATGTATCGATGCAAAATGTTGGAATACTTCAACGGAACAGGCAGCATCTCGGGAGAGAAGGAATTCGTGACGTTTCTGATTTGATTTGATTTGATTTGATTTTATTGCTTGTCATTCGAACCTCAGAGAGGCTCGAACGAAACTCCGTTTCTACAAGCCATACAAACAAACAAACAGAACAATTCATAGAAAAACATGCAAACAATTAAATTCACACAAACATCCATCACAGTGGATCTCCTCCTCACTGTGATGGAAGGCAAAGTTCTTCTCTCTCCCCCGCACCATCTCTCTCCCGATGTCGAAGCCCCAGGCGGGCGGTGTTAAGTCCCACGTCCATTGAGGCTGCGCCGGGT
Organism: Okamejei kenojei; assembly: GCA_035221665.1. Lineage (NCBI taxonomy): Eukaryota > Metazoa > Chordata > Chondrichthyes > Rajiformes > Rajidae > Okamejei > Okamejei kenojei. The sequence continues at coordinate 728,016 of CM069172.1, forward strand.
GATGTACGGACCCGCTCCAGGCCAAAAGTCACAAAGTTGGAGCCCCCGGCGGGCGCTGGAATGTCCCGCAGCCATTAAAGCCGCGCCGGGCGATGCTCGGCCCCGCTCCGGGTCGTTCCAACCCCGCGACACGGGCTGGAGAAGTTGTGTTGCGGAGCTCCGGAGAGCGGTCTCCCACCCGGACCCGCGAGCTCCCGACACCCCAACAGTCCACCGTCAGCAATCTGCAGCTGGAGCCGGAGCCCCGGAGTTGGGCCGGAGCTGAATCCGGAGCTGGAGCCGGGGCCGGAGCCGGAGCTGGAGCCCCGGAGCCGGAGCTGGAGCCCCGGAGTCGGGCCGGAGCCAGAGCCGGAGCTGGAGCCCCGGAGTCGGGCCAGAGCCGGAGCTGGAGCCGGAGCCGGAGCTGGAGCCGGAGTCGGGCCGGAGTCAGAGCCCCGGAGTCGGGCAGCAGCCGGACCTCAGTCATTGAAAGTAGGCATGCAGGTGCAGCAGGCAGTGAAGAAAGCGAATGGTATGTTAGCATTCATAGCAAAAGAATTTGAGTATAGGAGCAGAGAGGTTCTACTGCAGTTGTACAGGGTCTTGGTGAGACCACACCTGGTGAATTGCGTACAGTTTTGGTACCAAATCTGAGGAAAGACATTCTTGCCATAGAGGGAGTACAGAGAAGGTTCACCAGACTGATTCCTGGGATGTCAGGACTTTCATATGAAGAAAGACTGGATAGACTCAGCTTGTACACGCTAGAATTTTGAAGATTGAGGGGGGATCTTATAGAAACGTACAAAATTCTTAAGGGGTTGGACAGGCTAGATGCAGGAAGATTGTTCCAAATGTTGGGGAAGTCCAGGACAAGGGGTCACAGTTTAAGGATAAGGGGGAAATCTTTTAGGACCGAGATGAGAGAAACATTTTTCACACATGTCTCAAATTCTCTGCCACAGAAGGTAGTTGAGGCCAGTTCATTGGCTATATTTAAGAGGGAGTTAGATGTGACCCTTGTGGCTAAAGGGATCAGGGGGTATGGGGAGGAGGCAGGTAAGGGAAACCGAGTTGGATGATCAGCCATGATCATATTGAATGGTGGTGCAGGCTCGAAGGGCCGAATGGCCTACTCCTGCACCTATTTTCTATGTTTCCCAAGATCAGATTAAGTGTTGCCCGCTCACATGTAGGGCCCTCTACATATTGCTGGAGCACTCTCCTGAAAACGTTTGAGAAATTGCACCCCATCTAAACATTTCACATTATGATTTCTCAGTCAATATTGGGTAACTATGAATTTCTCAGTGAATTTGGAGTCTCTCCGTCCCAGAGTTGTACTAATGTTACGACACAGCTTTGATGCAACTGTTTCTACCCACCCACAGTTCGATGCCTTCACACAAAAATCGACCTCGACATATTCTGCGAATCAAGAATCTGATAGCTTGGCAATGTAAAAAAAAGGAAAATACTGTAATTAATTCAACAGCATCTCTTATGGTGGAATTCATGCACACTTTGTATGTATTGTATGTGGGTCTGAATCAAACTATACCGGAAATCGATATTCACACACAGATTGGAATGGATTTCCTTTTGGCCTATTTTGAAATATGTTTTTTTTAGAATGGAATGCTTTATTACCCCATGTGACTAGGCACAGTGAAATTATTTGCTTGCATACCCAATGTTTACAAATAACAGCGACATACGCCGCTGACAAATTATAAACATGTCAGCTCCTCCTTTTGTTCACCCCATCTCGATTTCCCCACGTCGGGTCCCCATTGTCCTTTGTTCTCCCACCATCCCCATTGGCAGACCTTTCAAATTTCAAGTCATTTTCTGCGACTCAGTTATTTTCCGTGGTCGTCTTGTTGCCGTCTGATCATTGGAGAATGAACCAACTATCTAATTCGACTGTTACATACCACCAATGAGATACAGCGGTGCATCACCAATCTTAAGCGCCTAACGGCATTATATACAATAGACAATAGCTGCAGTAGTAGGCCATTCAGCCCATCGAGCCAACACCACCATTCAATGTGATGATGGATGATCATCCACCATCTGTACCCGTCCCTGTCTTCTCACCATATCCATTGACTCCGCTATCATTAAGAACTCTATCTAATCCGCTCTTTAAAGCATCCAGAGAATTGGCCAGCACTGCATTCGGAGGCAGATAATTCCACAGATTCACAGTTCTCTGGGTGAATTTGTTTTTTCGCATCTCCGTTCTAAATGACCTACCCCTTATGGACTCCCCTAACATCGGGAACAGGTTTCCTGCCTCTAACATTTCCAATCCCTTAATAATCGTATACGTTTCAAAAAGATCACCTCCCATCCTAAATTCCAGAGTATACAAGCCCAGCCGCTCCATTATATCAATGTATGACAGTCCCGCCATCCCGGGAATTAACCTCGTGAACCTACGCTGCACTCTGTCAATAGCAAGAATGTCCTTTCTCAAATTTGGTGACCAAAACTGCACACAATACTCCAGGTGTGGTCTCACCAGGGCCCTGGACAACTGCAGAAGGAATTATCCCCCAGAAGCCATTAGAAGGGTGAATGCATTACGATTTCTCATTAGTCAAAATGTCTGGCTGAGGGAAAACAGGTGGCACAGCTCGGACCAAGCCCAAATCTCACTCATCCCAGGCTGGGCTGCAGTTCCCAGTGAGCCATTTTCACAGGCTTCTGAAAAAAAGGTAACTATGCTAAAAAACGCGGGTGGGCGCTGGAGTCCGGTATACATGGCTTCATTGCTCGAGTATCTGATGGCTGAATTCCTAGAGCTGGCCAGTAACGCGGCCCGGTATCATCCCCAGACACCTACAGCTAGCCATCCTCAATGACGAAAAGTTCAACAAGCTGATGGGAAGGATGACCATGGCTCAGGGCAGGGTGCTGCCGCCCAAGAAGACCAGTGCGAACAGTAAGAGCAAGTTACTTGGCAAAATATTAATTTAATGACCCAAAGGCTCTTTTCAGAGATCACCCACAGTGATCGGAAGAGCTGAGTACCGCGGGAGTGGGATATTTCCATTAATTACAACCGTTCTGTGTATCTACCACAGACAAATCTCCGTATGCCCGTTTTAGTCTAAATCCCATAGATAAACTACTATTTATTTGCGCACGAAGAGCCCCATCTTAGCCGGACCCCTTACCAGGTATGTTACAAAACTTACCTTCAGCGGCGCTGTAGTTCTGTCACTGGCCGTGCGCGCAAATTTGGCGCCTTTGGGGGGGGGGGGGGGGGGGGCGGGGTTAAAACGCAGTTTTCCAATGTCATCCGGAGTTTTATTTACTCGGAGTGCGAGCTTTTTCTGGAGATTCATTCCGACTGCCGGTAAGTGAAATTTTTTTTGTTCAATCGCCCAATTATTTCACCACTGCAGTAAAATAAAAATTAGCTCCTAATGCCGTGAAAGCTGACAAAGGGGACGGATTTTATGTAGGGGACAGGTAAATGAAAGCTGGTTTTTTTTCATATAAACTTGCTTGTTTAGATGACCTTAATTAATATTTCATGTTGCGAAACGGTGATTTATTCCCCATATGAACCGGCAGCACTTTTCTTGCCGATATTGCGTTTAAATTCACCGCAACATTCCAATCCATCGGGTTCCATAAAATCCCACTCGCAAGCCGATTTAAATGGCCATTAATTTACGGGCATTAAACACTAAATTCCTTCAATTTGGCCTTCAAATTAATGACAATTAGATTTAAAAATCATGTGATATTGTGAATTCTTGTGTGACTTATTTGGACACTTAGGCTTTTTAAATGTTTTTAATATTTTCCTAAGAAATTGATAGATGTTTATATCTAGTAATTAGCTACAATTGGGTAACTAATTATATGCTTTAATTTCAGGTCATCCAAGCAAGATTGTTTCATATTTGTTTCAGAATGCTTCAATCTATAACAACTGAACATGTCTTTCAGTTCTCTTAATTTTTAAGAAAGTTATGGGCTTTTGACTGTCCTGGATCACAACTTTTGTGTTAAGTCAATGGAAAAGCAATAGGGAACAAGATGCTAATTTCCGAGTATGAAAATCGCCATAACTTTTTTAATACTGAAGATATGAAAGTGAATTAGGTGTCAAATTAAACTTCTTTTTATGCTTTATCTGGTGGGATAAATTGATGTTTTAAATCTCAAAATTTGGTAACATTGCTACCCTTACCATTTTACTCTTTGTCTTTTCTCATCAGATATTTTACCAGAAATAGGGAAATCACCACCCCCCCCCCCCCCCCCCCCCCCCCCCCTCCCTCCTTGTACTTCCCGGATGAATATCTGGTGAGAGGAACCAAAGATCCAATAGTTCGCTGTAGGATCTTTGAGAGGAACAGCCCAATCAGAGTGTCGTCGTACACCAATGAACAGGCGGCAACAAGACAAGCGCGGAAACCAACCGTCCGACCCCAAGAGTTTGAAAAAGTCCGTCAACAATGTTCTTCCCAATAATCTCCCTAAATAAATATATTATGAACTCGGATCTTGCGTACCTCATTTTGCCCGTCACTTGTTCCCGATCCATTTACAATAAATACGAGATTCTGGGAATTTAATCTTGCATCTCCATTAACCGGGAATCGAACGGAGCAAATGCGTCTCACGGATCATAACCGCGGGTGGGTTTCTGTGTAAATAACATAACGTTAAGTTCTGGTCGGGTCAGTTCATAAAGTGCGGACGGATGCGATACTATACGATGTCAATTGAGCCTGTTGTAATCTCAGTAAAAGCCGCATTCAGGAAACAATACGGCCGCAGTTTGATAAACATAAAACACAATTCAACATATTGTACCTGTCTTTCCAAAAGTCCCCGTGCAATTTTCCAGCAATCCGATGTCGAAATAATGCTACAACTCTTTCAGTGAGATTGTGGGTGGCTCTTAAAAGAGCCTTTGGGTTTTCCGTTTATCAGGATTGGAATCTTTACTTCGAACTGGTATACTTCGTCACCGCCTTTGTCCCTTCCGACACGGCGTGCTTGGCCAGCTCCCCGGGCAGCAGCAGGCGCACGGCGGTCTGGATCTCCCGGGAGCTGATGGTCGACCGCTTGTTGTAATGAGCCAAACGGGAAGCCTCACCCGCGATGCGCTCGAAAATATCGTTGACGAACGAGTTCATGATGTTCATGGCCTTGGAGGAGATGCCGGTGTCGGGGTGAACCTGCTTCATCACTTTGTAGATGTAGATGCCGTAACTCTCCTTCCTCGACCTCCTGCGCTTCTTACCCGCCTTGCCTGCAGGTTTGGACACAGCTTTCTTGGCGCCCTTCTTGGCCACTTTCGCTGGTGCGTCAGGCATTTCCTCTATCAGCTTTGGTAACACAAATGTAGGAAATTAAACCCGAGCGCGGATAAATAGGCTGCCCCACCGCCCTATGCTAATGAGGGATTGGGGAAAGAGAACATTGTCATTGGTTGGTGTCAATAAACCGTTTGATTGGACCTTGAAGTAACCAATCATTGTGCTTCGATGCCACCTATCACAGAACGCGCCCACTGCCCCGTGTCAGGTGACACTGACAGGACGGGGAGGCGGAGTTCGGCGGAGCCGCTGCTGACAATCATCGCTTGGACGTAGACATCAAAGATCCGAGAGCGGATCGTTGGTAAATATAGCTTCTGTCCTTGGAACACTGGTTGTGAGGAAGTCACACAGAGGCCAGGCGGGAGGAGGACGCAGATGGGCTTTTACAACAGGCCAGGTCCTGTGGGACTATACAAACTGCCGGATTGTAAGGCACGTTCACAGTTCCACAACAGGACAGCCGTCACCACACATGGAACACCACTGAGAGCCTACAGACATGGATAATCTGGATCCCCAAAATTCACTCAATCCTTGTCCATGTTAGTTTAGAAGGATGAGGGGAGGACCTAATTGAAACTTACAGAATAGTGAAACTTACAGAAATAGAGTGAACATGGAGGGGATGTTTCCACTCGTCTTGGACAAGAGGTTATAGCCTCAGAATAAAAAAAACCTACCTTTAGAAAGGAGATGAGAAGGAATTTCTTTAGTGAGAGGGTGGTGAATGTGGAATTCATAGCCACAGATGACTGGAGGTCAAGTCAATGGATATTTTTAAGGTGGAGATTGACAGATTCTTTATTAGTTAGGGAGTCATGGGTTTGGGAGTGAAGGCAGGAAAATAGAGAGGAAAAGATAGCTCATTCATGATTGAATGGCAGAGTAGACCTGATGGGCCGAATGCCCTTATTCTGCTCCTTATGAATGTATGGATTTAATGCTGGTTTCATCTCTCCCAGTCAGAGACTCAGGCACAAAGACCGAAGTGTTAAGCTGCAGTCAGGCAGAGAGATGGCGACAGAAGAGATCAGAGACTGAGTGATACAGATTTAGGTCACTCACAGGATGCCCCATCAGCCACTAAGCAGAGAGACAGCTAACAGGGATGGTGTGGGACCCTTGATGTTTATGATGTAAAGACTTGGAGGTGAATGTGGGCGGCATAATTTGTATGTTTACAGGTTATATGAGAATGGGTGGTTTTGTAGAGAGTGAGGAGGATTATCAAAGGCAACAACAGAATATAGATCAGCTGGAACGTCAGGCAGTGGAATAGCAGATGGAATTTAATCCTGACACCTCTGATGTTCAACCTCTCACTTCTAACGTCTGAGGTTCCCACCTGCTTTAAAAGGGCATTAATTATACCCAAGAGGAGCAATGTGATGTGCCTCAATGACTATAAACCAGTGGCACTAAGGTCTGTGGTGATGAAGTATTTTGAGATGTTGATCATGGTGCAAAACAACTCCTACCTCGACTAAAAACTTGGACCCTCTGCAGTTCGCATAACACCACAACAGATCAAAGGTGGATGCCATCTCGCTGGCTCTCCACTATGCTTTGGACCACTTGGACAACAAAACCTCAGGCTGTTATACATTGACTACAGCTCGGCAGAACCTCCTCCCAGAACTTCCTGTCCTCAATCACGGAGATCTTGGAGGACAGCAAGCGGGAGAGTCTGGACCAACCACTGACCCTAGAGGAGCTGACTGGCTCCATCCATTCCTTTGACTCGAATAAAACTCCCGGAAGCGATGGCTTACCGGCCGAGTTGTATTTGGCTCTGTGGGACTGGATGGGCCAGGACCTGCTAGAAGTGTACAACGACATGCTTCTAGCTGGTAGCATGTCAGACTCTATGAGGAAGGGCAACATCACCCTAATCTACAAGCAGAAGGGGGAGATGAAGGACATAAAGAATTGTAGACCCATAACACTCTTGAATGCAGACTACAAGATCCTGTCTAAGGCCATCGCCAACCGGGTCAAGTCTGCTCTGGGGACAGGTGATCCACCCGGACCAAACCTGTGCTGTACCTGGCAGGAAAATCTCAGACAGCCTAGCGCTGCTGAGAGATACCATCGACTATGTGCAGGGCAGACGGGTGGATGCCTGCCTAGTCAGCTTGGACCAGGAGAAGGCCTTCGACAGGATTTCGCACACGTACATGAGGGACGTGCTCTCCAAAATGGGTTTTGGGGAGGGAATCAGGAATTGGATCAAACTGCTCTACAACAACATCCATAGTGCAGTCCAAATCAATGGGCGGGAATCAGACAGTTTCCCTGTAAGGTCTGGAGTCAGGCAGGGTTGCCTTCTCTCTCCTGTATTGTTTGTCTGCTGTATTGAACCCTTTGCCGAATCCATCAGGAAGGATGCGAGTATAAGAGGACTGACATTGCCAGGCAGTGGGGGCATTCAAGTAAAGACCTCCCTGTACATGGACGATGTCACTGTCTTCCGCTCGGATCCAGGGTCAGTCCGCAGAGTGATTAGTATCTGCGAGCAGTTTGAGTTGGCCACAGGAGCCAGGGTGAACCGCAGGAAGAGCGAGGCCATACTCTTTGGCAACTGGCCCGACAGATCTTCCGTCCCCTTCACCATCAATCCTGAATTCTTGAAGGTGCTGGGGATCTGGTTCGGGGGGGCTGAGGCGTGTAACAGAAATTGGCTGGAGCAGATAGCCAGGGTGGGGAGGAAGCTGGAGCTGTGAAAGCAACGCTCCCTCTCCATAAAGGGAAAGAATTTGGTCATCAGGTGTGAGGTGCTCTCGGGGCTGCTGTACTTGGCACAGGTGTGGCCTGTCCCTCCCACGTACGCCACAGGAATGACTTGAGCCGTCTTCCAGTTCATCTGGTGGTCGAGGATGGACCGGGTGCGACGGGCCACAATGTACAAGTCAGCAGACAACGGGGGTAAAAGCGTGCCCAACGTCGCCCTCATTCTGATGGCTATCTTCGTGTGTGGCTGCATCAGGCGAAGTGTAGAGCCAAGGCACGTGGGCACCAAGTGTCACTACCTGCTGAGGTTCTACCTGTCCCCGGTGTTGCGAAGGATGGGCCTGGCGCAGGTGCCACGCAATGTGCCAATCAGCTGGACATTGCCGCCCCATCTGTCGTCTGTGGAAGTGTTCTTCCGGACCAACACCTTTGACCACATGTCCATTGGGCAGTTGTCAGCACAGAATGTCCTGCAGGCACTGCAGGGAAAGGACTCTATGGACCCGGTGGCTTGGTTCCCTGAGCAGACTGCGCAGCTTGTCTGGCAAAATGCCTCATCGCCAGAACTCACCAACCAGCACCACGGCCTGGCTTGGCTGGCGCTGAGGGGAGCCCTCCCAGTCAGATCCTTCCTGCACCGTCGGAACTTCACTGCCAGTGCACGCTGCCCTCGGGACGGCTGCTATGGAGAGGAGACGGTTGCCCACCTCTTTACAGAGTGTGGTTTTGCTAAAAGAGTCTGCAGAAAAATGCAAGGGTCCCTGGTACGCTTTATCCCGAACAGTACCGTCACAGAGGACTCGGTGATTTACGGACTGTTCCCAGCGACACATTCAGAGGCTGATATCGAGTGCTGCTGGAGGGTCACCAACTCGGTAAAAGATGCCCTTTGGTCTGCCCGAGCATTGTTCACCACCCAGCAGAGCGAGATGTCCGTCAGGGAATGTTGCCGACTGGCCCGCTGCAGACTGCAGGAGTACGTGCTGAGGGACGCACTGAAGCTTGGTGCAGCCAACGCCAAGGCTCGGTGGGGGAGGGCCACAGTCTAAGGTCCTTCCATTGCTGGACATGGGGGGTACGGTATGGTGGAGACGCCCCTCAAAATAAGGGATGGTTTCCCACGCCATTGTGCCACATGAGTGGCACGAGTGGGGGACTGATTTGTGGAAATTTGGGGAAAAGAAATGTCTAAACTGTATTGACCAATTTGTACAGCCTCCGAAAATGTTGGATGGATTTTCCGCAAGGTTAGTGTATTGTATATATTTATCACTTGAATAAAGTATATTTTGAAATATTTAAAAAAAAAAAAAAAATTACAGCTCGGCATTTAATACAATCATCACCTCCAAGCTGGTTTCCAAACTCGCAGAACTGAGTCTCTGCGCATCCCTCTGCAATTGGATCCTCGACTTCCTCATTCACAGACCACAGTCAGTTCGAAATGTGTCAGCCTCGATAACAATCAGCACGGGAGCACCTCAAGGTTGCGTGCTTAGCTTCCTCCTATACTCACTCTTTACTCATGACTGCGTAGCCGGTCATAGTGCGAACTCCATCATCAGGTTCGCTAACGTGGGACTGTTGTGGGACGTATCACTGATGGGGACGAGTCAGAATACAGAAGTAAGATCGACGACTGACCAAATCGTGCCAGCACAATAACCTGGCCCTCAACACCAACAAAACCAAGGACCTGATTGTGGACTTTGGAAAGAGTCAGATGACGACCCACAATCCCGTTTCTATCAACGGGTCGATGGTGGAAAGAGTCATGAGCTTCAAATTCCTGGGTGTGCATATCTCTGAAGATCGGAAGAATAGTGTATGCATTAGTGATAATTTTTAAAAACTCTTTAGATGCTGGAGTAGTTCCTGAGGAGTGGAGGGTAGCTAATGTTACCCAACTTTTTAATAAGAGAGAGAAAACGGGGAATTACAGACCAGTTAGTCTAACATCGGAGTGGGGAAAATGCTAGATTCAGTTATTAAAGATGGGATAGCAGCACATTTGGAAAGTGATGAAATCATTGGACAAAGTCAGTATGGATTTATGAAAGGTAAATCATGTCTGACGAATCTTATAGAATTTTTCGAGGATGTAACTAGTAGAGCGGATAAGGGAGAACCAGTGGATGTGTTATATCTGGACTTTCAGAAGACTTTCGACAAGGTCCCACATAAGAGATTAGTATGCAAAATTAAAGCACACGGTATTGCGGGTTCAGTATTGATGTGGATAGAGAACTGTCTGGCAGACAGGAAGCAAAGTGTAGGACTAATCGGGTCCTTTTCAGAATGGCAGGTGCCGCAAGGCTCAGTGCTGGGACCCCAGCTATTTACAATATATATGTATATTATACTCATCCTGGGTGTAAATGCGGAATAGATTTAGAAATTGGGAGTTTGGGGATAGAGTCCTTACAGGGAGTAGGTTGGGAAGAGAAGTGTAAACCAGATAGCCATGGGAGACAGCTGGTTTGTAGTAGATGTCGGTCAGGAAGGCAAGGCAAGGCAAATTTATTTATATAGCACCATTCGTACAAGCAGCAATTCATAGTGCTTTACAAAAGAAACAAAAGAATAACATAGTAAAAAGACAGCAGAACAACCATCCAACACAGGAGAACAAAATAGCCAATAATCAAAATTACGAAGCAAGGAATAAGACAAATGCATGAATAGTAAAATAAAGTCACTAAAACAATAAAACGATTTTAAAAGCACATAAAAGGGATAAGATTAGAAAGTTAAAATTACCTGCATGTTGGGTTATGGAAAAGCTACAGTCGACAACAGTGTTTTTAGGCCTGATTTTTTTTTTTTTAATCTTTTTAAGAGATAGACCCTAAAAAAAAATAAAAAAAGTTAAAGGGAAAAAAAAGCCAGTTACTATGTTATATAGATCACACAAAAGGAATCCACCAACTCGATAGTTTTTCATCCCCCCCTACCAAGGCCCAAGGTACTCCTGCACCCTATCTTTGTAGTAATTCTATAAATGCAGACCATGTCTGATAGAAGCGTTCTGATTTACCTTCCAGGCAGAGTCTCATATCTTCAGATGTAGTGTTTCAAACATAGTTGAAATCCACATATTTAATATTGGTATAGGAGCATTTTTCCAGAATCTTAAGATTAGGTGTTTTCCTATTATTAAGCCGTAATCAAATAAATTCTTTTGATACGCATTTAATTCTGCACTACCTACTGTCATTCCGAAAATAATCCATTCTGGCTTTGGTGTCATTTTTATTTTAAACACTTTTGTGAAAATTTCAAAGATTTCAATCCAAAACCTTTGAATTTTTGTACAAAAGATGAATGAGTGTGCTATAGTAGCTTCATGACAGTGGCATTTATCACAGATTGGTGAAACGTTAGGGAACAATATATTTAATTTAGTTTTTGAGTAGTATAATCTATGTATAATTTTAAATTATATTAAAATGTGTCTTACGTTAATTGAGCATATGTGCACATTTAATAAGTGTTCTTTCCACCTTTCATTGGAAATGATTATGCTTAATTTGTTTGCCCACTCACCTCTAATACTTTCTGTTGTTGGTATTACTGATTTAGTATAATATTATATATATGTGAGATTAAATTTGGTGATTCCGCCTTTGTATTCATTACTTCATGTAGTAAGTCTAATGGCATTTTGTGAAATTCATGTGCATGTTTTTTCAAATAATCACATATTTGGAAATATTTTACTGATTGTTACCGAGATTGTATTTTAGTTGTAATTGTTTAAATAATAATAGTTTTCCTGTATCATACAAATCTCCCAAAGTTTTAATTCCTGCTCTTTCCCATTGTATAAATGCTTTGTCTATAATCGAGGGTTTAAACAGAGGGTTTTTTGCAATAGGAGATAGGGGAGATAAGTTTCCTCTTTTTTAATTGTATTTTATTTGTTTCCAAGTTCTGATTGTACTATGTATAATTGGGTTTTTGTTGTAGTTTGTATTATTCACCGTCATTCGTGAAAGAAGGATCACACCAATATTAAAGGGGGAGCAGTCCTCTTTCTCCATAATGATCCATTCTGGTTAGTGAAGAGCATTATCCAACAATTGAATCATATTTCTAATATTTACCGACCAATAATAATACATAAAATTAGGGAGTGCTAATCCCCCTACTACTTTGGGTTTATTCAGGTGTGGTCTTTGTATTCTATGGGTCTTATAATCCCAAATAAAATTTGTCATATCTGAGTCCAATTTAAAACAACAACTTTTTGGGTAGATATTGTGGGATTGATTGGAACAAGTATAGAATGTGTGCTAGAAAAATAATTTTTATGGCGTTTATTCGACCTATTAAGGACATCGGGAGCGTTTTCCAGAATTTAATTGAATAATGTAATTTCTTAAGTACAGGGTTATAATTTTCTTTAAACATGTCTTGATATCTTCAAGTAATTTCAATGCCCAAGTATTTAAATTTCCCCCCAGCTATTTTAAAAGGAAATTGTATGAGATGTGTAGAATCTTTTGGTTTTATTGACATGATTTCACTTTTATTCCAGTTTATTCTGTAACCTGAAAATGAACCAAAATCCTCAATTAAATTGAAAATATTGGGTATAGTGATATGAGGCTTTGTGATGTACAAAAGTACATCATCAGCATATAATGATATTTTATTGTTTGAATATTTTGTCTTATATCCATGGATATTCGGATGAGTTCTAAATCTTTCCGCTAGTGGTTCAATTATGATGGCAAATAACAATGGTGATAATGAACAACCTTGTCTATTACCCCTTGACAGTTGAAATTTCGTGTTTAAAATATTATTAGTTAATATTCTGGCCGTTGGCTTATTATATATTAATTTAATCCATTGAATGAAATTCTCTCTCAGTTGAAATCTTTGCAATATCTTAACCATATACTGTAGCGGCACCATACGTGGTGAATAAAGCCAGATGTCAGGCAGGTTCAAACAGTCGTTTATTGAGGCTCTACACGTTAGGTTGGTCCGCTAACTATAATATCATTGTTGCTGTAGCTGAGCGAGGTTGTTCTCTCGGGCTCAGTTACCTGTGGAGTGCTAAGGTCTCGAGGTGATATAACCTTAAATAGCAGGACACTCCCTCTAGCCCATGACGTCACGTGCCAGCCCTCGTACCTCCTGACGAGGGTTCGAGCATAAGTGGCCCGAGTTTAGGCTGACGCCACAGGACCCCCCCCCCAGAACAGGAGGAAGGAATATCATGGTCGAGGGAGGCTCCTGCATGTGGGTCTGGGACACCCCGGGCGTGGGTTGGGACGGAGGGCTCCACGGGCACAGTGATGCTCTGCGTGGGCGATCCCGAAATACGAGGAGTGCGAGGAGACCGATGCAGAAGCCGCCGGACAGAAGGGGTCTGGGACACCCCGGACGTGGGTCGGGACGGAGGACTCCACGGGCGCAGTGACGCTCTGCGTGGGCGATCCCGATGTACCGAGGGGTGCGAGGAGACCGAAGAGACATGGTCGCATCTCTGTGACCAGCTAAGGGAGAGTGTCCTGTGAAATACGGCCTCCAGCAACGGCTGGGAGACGTCGGCAACAATGAGGAAAAAAAAAAACGAAATAAAATAAACTGATTACTGAACCCGGCATGGTGATGCAGTGAAAACAAATGAACAGAAACAACACAAATTACAGTGAGCAATCACGTGCAAAGTGGTAAGTTCAAATTGTCCAGTGTCCATGGTGCAGGATGTGAAGCTGTGCTGGAAAACCAGATGTTGCAGTGGCAGCCTCCGACCTGAATGAGGCACTGTCGCCGGTGGTCAGGCTGCAGGGACGGCATCCGGCTGGAAGGTGGCGCTGTGGACGGCGGTCAGGCTGCAGTGATGGCAGTCGATCTGATGGTGGCGCTGTTGCCGGTGGTCAGGCTGCAGTGACGGCATCCGGCCGGAAGGTGGCGCGGTGGACGCCGATCAGGGAAGTTCGAGCTTCTCTTCCGGCCGGCTGCGGCAGCCATTTTTGTAGTTGTGCGGCCACTTGTTTCAGGATGGTGCGGCGGCCATCTTGCCGGCCGGCTGAAGCAGATTCGCCAGCGATTGAAGACCGGTGAGGAGCAGAAGGGCGTCTTCGGCGGTCGCCTCAGGTAAGCCCGCCCTATCGGGTGGCTAGGCCCTGGGCAGCGGTCGGCGGGGCCAGGCGTGGTGCAGGGCAGGACGTAGAACCGTGGCTGCGGTGAGGCCTGTTGCGGTGCCGGGTCTGGAGCGGTGAGCCCGGGTGAGGTGAGGCCGGTGCAGGGCCTGGAGCTGTGAGGCCCGGCGCAGTGCAGGGCCTGGAGCCGTGTTCGCAGGGCGAGGCCAGTTGTGGGGTGTGGGAGAGCAGCAGGTACTCTCTCTCTGCTCCCAGGGCCGTCGGGCGTGTGTCGGCGTTGCTGTGGGCCGAAGGCCGCTAGGCTCGCAGGTCCTGCTGCAGCTGGTGGGGCAGCGGCGGCTGCTAAAAACGCTCTGCTCCGGTGGTCGGCTCCTGGCGGGTCATGCAGGGGAGCTCGGCGGCCGTCACAAAAGGCCTGGAGTGGTGTGGGGGTTGGAAGCGGGGCCTGCGCCGGTTCCGGTAGCGGGAGGGCGGCGGCAGCCGCAGCTTCTATCTCCCGTGAGCAGCAGCTGGTGGAGAAGAGGCGGCGTACCTCACTGCGGGGCTGGGTTGGTGGCAGCGTAGTTTCTGCAGGGCTGGGCAGCGGCTGCAGACATCAGGTCTCCCGAGGCCGCGTGCTTCAGGTGAGTCCAAATTTCAATTCGGAGAGTCGGGGGTCACCAATGTAGCGGCACCATACGTGGTGAATAAAGCCAGATGTGAGGCAGGTTCAAACAGTCGTTTATTGAGGCTCTACACGTTAGGTTGGTCCACTAACTATAATATCATTGTTGCTGTAGCTGAGCGAGGTTGTTCTCTCGGGCTCAGTTACCTGTGGAGTGCTAAGGTCTCGAGGTGATATAACCTTAAATAGCAGGACACTCCCTCTAGCCCATGACGTCACAACCAGCCCTCGTACCTCCTGACGAGGGTTCGAGCATAAGTGGCCCGAGTTTAGGCTGACGCCACAATACCTCCATTCAACCTGATCGAATGCTTTCTCTGCATCCAGCGAAATAATTGCGAGAATTGGATCTTTAGTTTGGTGTGAGTGCATTATATTAAGCAGACATCTCAAATTATTAAAAGAATGTCTCTTAGGGATAAACCCCGTTTGATCCGGATATATTAGTTTAATGGCGTACTTACTTAATCTTCTTGCTAATATATTTGCTAATATTTTTTGATCTGTATTTAAAAACGCGATCCAGGTTCTTCCTCATCTTTATCTTTCTTAAGTATTAATGTAATCATAGATTCTGCTAGTGTATCAGGTAATATTTATTCTCTGAAATCGTGTGTGTACATTTTCTGTAGACGAGGACTAAATATATAGTAGAAACTTTTATAGAATTCATTACTAAATCCGTCGGGACCTGGTGTTTTTCCATATTTTAATGAGAATATTGTTTCGTCTATTTCCTTATTTGAGATTTGTGCTCCCAATTCCTCTTGTTCCTGCAATACTAGTTTGGGAAGATTGCAATTATCCAGAAACTCAGTGATTGTGTTGGTATCCATTGTCATTTTGGATGCATACAAATTCTCATAAAATTGCACAAATCTTTTATTAATTTCATTCGGTAATGTTAATACTTCCCCTCTGCCTGATTTAATCTTTGAAATCGTGTGTTCCTTTTCTCGTTTTTTTAATTGGCGTGCGAGAAGTTTATGGGGCTTCTCCCCAAATTCAAACTGTTCCTGTCTTGTAATTTGGAATAATCTTATAATTTTCTCTGATAGTAATTTACTTAATTTGAATTTTAGTATTACTATTTCATTGTGATTATCCATGGACAGATCGTTAACATTACCAATATCCAATTGTGTAATTTGTTCCTCTAGCTGCCGTTGTTCATTCTTATTTTTTTTTATTCTGAAAGGCTTGGTATGAGATTATAACACCTCTAATAAAAGCTTTGAAAGATTCCCATAATAATGTAGGTGGTGTCTGGCATATCATTTATTTTGAAAAAAAGATCCATTTGCTGTCTTAGATATATACTTCCTTGCGGGTCTTTTAAAATTTGGGGGTTATACCTCCTGAACGATGTATTCGTAGAAATGCCTTCTATTTTTTTTTAAAGTTAGGGGTGAATGATCTGAAATCGTATTTGTGTGGTATTTTGGGTTAAGTTTATAAGGAATTAATTTTGTGTCTACCAGGAAATAATCTATACGTGAATAAGTCTTGTGTACCGATGAATAAAACAAATATTCCTTGCCTGTCAGATTTGCTATCCTCCAAACATCGGTTATATTTGTATTTTTTATATATGTGTTTAAATGTTCACTAGTTTTAGATTTTGTATTACCTCGTTGTTTTTGACTGTATTTATCTAAATAAGGATCTAGGACACAGTTAAAGTCTCCCCCAATTATAACATTCTGGTAATTATATTCTGCAATTATATTCAAAATTTTATTTAAAAAATGCGGATTATCAAAGTTAGGCGCATATATATTTACCAATGTGATTAGGATTGCATGGATCTCCCAAGTAACTATCAAATATCTCCCATCCTTATCTGTTAAGGTATTTTTCTGTTTAAATGGTATATCTTTGCGAATCATGATGGACGTGCCTCTGGATTTTGACGAATGAAAAGTTTGACCTATCCAGTTGGCCCTCATTCTAACTTGATCTTGAACTTTAAGATGCGTTTCTTGGAGTAAGATAACATCTGACTTAAATGCAAAATGAGATTCCTCCCGATTTATTTTGTTTAGTGTCTTGCATTTTGACTAGGTTTAGTACCTATGTATCTTACGGTGCATCCATACCTCTGGTCTTTAAGTAATGGGGGAACAGTCAACCTACCAAGTTCAGTTTGTGGATTCCTTTTGCGATTATCCTTGACTAAAAAAACACACAAGTGATTAATTGTGATAGTAAAAAAAAAATAGTAAATGTGAAAATACAGTGACCGAGCTTGTTGGCACTGCAATAAGTGGCCCACCTGTTGGTGGGAGAAAACATTGTATCGACTTCCGTTGTCGATGTTAATAATATTCCGTTCCCTCAATAAGTCATAACATATTCATACTAGAGCGGAGCCGATTCCAAATCAAATATATAATACCTAATTGCTGTTTATATATCCATTTCATATGTATTCCCAAATATATCTAACTTGTATCTACAGTGTTAAGCATCAGTTTTGACGTCGATAATAATCAGCTATTGGTTGAAGGGGCTACCTAGGGCAGGCTTCTGGATCTGAGCCAGGAGCCCGTCATCCCCCTTATCTGCTTAAATCTGCTTAAAACTTATTAAGATATTAAGTTATAGATGTTAGTTTGGAAATCACCCCTTTACTACCGGCCTGGTTAATGTTCATTACAATTTCTATGATAGTATTCTATGTTTTAAGTGTTAAAAGTGTTATTTCTATAAAATTAGGTTATTCAGTTAAATTTTAAACCACGGTAATTGCTCTATTCAGATTATATTGTAAAGCTCTGTATTCAGTGTTTATCTTTTTCCGCTTCACTTGGAACCCAGTATGTCCTTGAATTAATATTCCTCGATAAGCCGTCGAGTCCAAACACAGGTAGAGTTCCATCTTCTGTTGAACACATTTCATGGTGAAATAGTAAAGAGAGAAAATATCCATACAGTTCAGCTTTTCAAGTTACTTATTCTCTTCCACGATGGTTAAGGCATATTTATATGCGCTCTCTGGATTTGTAAACGATTTTTGCTGATCGTTGTAAGAATTGCGCATTCTCGCAGGAAAGTAGACTCCATATCTGACACCCTTCACGCCTTGCAGCGCTTGCTTTACCTTGTAGAACTGATTTCTTTTTTGGACCACTTCAGAGGGGTAATCTCTAAATATTTTGAAGGTTGTCTGCTTGTATTTCAGTGGTACTCCATATTTGATATTACTCATAACCTCTTCCACGCCAGAGATGTCCTGAAATTTCACAATGATCTGACGTGTGTATTCTGAGCCTGTTTGGGATTTTTGTTTGATCTCAGAATTCGATGTGCCGCTTCAATGTTCGGATGGTTAGGAAGATTAAGAGCTTCTTTAATTAGATCCGCAGCAAACTCCCGAGGGTTATCTCCCTCAGCTTCCTCGGGTACTCCTACCAGCCTTAGATTAAAGCGTCTCGAACGAGTTTCCAAGTCTAAGCACTTATCCGAACATTTTGCCAGCTGTTTTGTAGTGAGGTTGTGCTGTATCTCCATTTTCTTCATATCCTCGGCCATTCGTCCCATCTCTTCCTCCATCTCTTTCATTGCTTTCACATATGAGGAGACAGTCTCATGCACTGCAACAAACTTCTTATTAGTGTCTTCTTCCCCCTTGTCCATTCGCTCCAATATGTCAACTCTCACATCTTCAATTCTTTTATTTACGGTGTTGATCGAATCCTGCACAGACTCAATAACTTTCAAATTGCCCGTATTTGTATTCAGCATGAGCTTATCTGTCATATCTTTCATCATTTTTTCCATGTGCGTTCCGTCCACCTTTTCACTTTCAGTTCTCTTACCGTTTGCTTTAAGTCCGCCAAGTCTTTCTCCTTATCTGCCTTAGCTCTTGTAGACATTTCGGAACGCAGTTTTCCTTCAAGAGCACCTTCAAAAGTCGATTCTTCAAGCTTTTCAGGCTCTTTCTCAGTGCTGCAGTATATTTTTGAAATGCTTGAGGACTTTGAGCAGAAATCGGATTCTGCATTTAAAGGGTTAAATCCAGAGTTTAGCACAAAACTAATTGTTGCCGTCATCAGCATTCAAGGCCTCCCATAACCTTATTTTAAAATCGGTCCCGATCTATAGACCCAGTTTACATGCGAAAAATCGCAATTTTTCGGCGACTGTTACCAAAACATGGTGCCACTGGAAGTCTATTAGGCCTGATTTAAATGAGCTTACAGTCTGTACACACCTCATGTGTTCAGGGAGCTTGTTCCACTGGTGTGGAGCATAAAAAACTGAACGCTGCTTACCTGCGATGGAGACGGTGAGGTCTCGGGGGAAGCGGTTTGGGGAGAGGGAACAGGTTCTGGAGATGAATGGAAAGGAGACGCAGTCACTTGTCACAGTATTTAGGCGGTAATATTACTGATTGACCTTTTATGTGGAATCCGTGCCTGTGAAAGTTTGCACAACGCTGAGTCTCGGGTATATTGTCAGCAAACCGTTGGAAATTGGCGGCCGCAGAGAACCGTGGGAGGAGCTGGGGATGAGATGCCGCTCTCTGCTCTGTCTGTCATTCAAACTCTGTCTCTGTAAATAATATGTGTATACACCTTTAAGTGATAGTAACGTTGTCCATGCTAACCACTCCCCCACCAGTTAGTATAATTGTAAACCACACGCCGCTAGCTCTCTCTCTGGTGATCATGACAGACCACGTACAGCTAGCGCTATATGATGTATGATTAATAAAGTAGTGAAGACCTAAAGGTGTCTGTGTACCTTCTCTACATAGCGTCAGAAGTTCTTCTTCCTGCATCTCCTGTTTATCGCGTTTTATTTTCTTAGTCTCAGTACCCCCTCCCTGTGCCTTGATGGCTTCTGCCTGTCTTAAACCTGACATCCTAGTCTTTGATGCAGACATCACTCATCGCTGGAGTGTATTCCGACATGACTTTGAGCATTATGTTACAAACGCTCACCCTGCTGTGGCCCCCGCGGTCAAGGCTTCCCTTCTGCTGAATCTAGCTGGTCCCAAAGTGCTTGAGCAATCGGAGTCATTCATCTATGGACAGGGCGAGAGTATCCAGGACCCGTTATGTCTGCTTGCTAAATTTACGGTGATGTGTGACATTCCCACTAACCACATCTTAGAGCGTTTCAAACTGTTCTCCCAACGCCAAAACCCTGGGGAATCTATTGACAATTTCATGGCCGCGCTGCGCCAACTGGCTCGCGGATGTGACCTGCATGTCCTGACCCCTAATACTTTGACCTGTGACATCTTTTTCTTTGGTCTTCGGGATAATAAGCTGTGCTCTGAGCTGCTGCGTAAGCCTGATCTGACATTCAATGAGGCGTTGCATGCCTCTCGTTTAGCTGAGGCTGTCTCCTATGCTGTACCTGACCCTGTGGTCCACGCAGCCAGTCTCGCTGGTCACCAGTACAATGCTCCCCGGCGACAGTGGGCAAGACCTGCGACGTGTTTCAGACCGCCTCAACGATGTCTGAATTGTAACTTTGTTTCACACCGTTCTAATGTGTGCCCGGCGTTGGGGAAAACCTGTAATTTCTGCAACAAGCCCAACCACTTCTCAGCAGCATGCCGTTCCCGTGGGAACCCTGCACGGCCACAGCAGAAACCGTCTCGCTACTTGACACGTGATGATACCGCGTCTGGTTCATATCTCCAGCATGATGAACTCCCCCTGTCTGATTCTGACTCTTCTCAGAGCGAACTGAGTGTGTTTTCCTTGCGAGGTGCAGCTGCTCTGATAACGGACCCGACCGTCCGAGTCACGGTGAATGGCATGGCCTTTTCTGCTAAGGTGGATACGGGGGTTATTGCTAATGTTATGTCAACAAGCCTGTTTAGGAAGATAAGGAATAATGAGCCCGTTTCCATGGACAGTGCTGTTTTGCGTGCCTATGGGGGTGGTGTACTTGTTCCTGTGGGGAGGGCCACTCTCCACTGCAAGGTGCTGAAGACCTCTCGGCCCCTCTCTTTCTTCCTGCTAGATGGTAATTGTGACCCCATGCTCGGCGTGGAGGCCTGCCAGGACCTCGGATTGGTGAGCTTCCACAGCGATGTCCACCTGGTAGAGGCACCCTTGAATCCGCTGGCCGAATTCCCGGACCAGTTTGACTCGAAGCTGGGGAAGTTGCCCTGCAGCTACAGGATTGCCCTCAATCCCGACATCATGACGGTCTTCCGTCCCCCGCACCATGTGTCCTTCGCCATGAGGGGCAAGGTCGAGTCTGCTCTTCGCGAGTTGGTGGCCACGGGCATCCTGAAGCCAGTAACGGACTCCACCCGGTGGGTTTCTACTATGGTTGTCGCTGCGAAGAAAGATAAGAGCGAACTACGGATCTGCATCAACCCTAAGGACCTGAACTTGGCTTTCAGGCGCCCGCACTATCCCATGCGGACGGTGGAGGATGTTGCTGCACAGGTCGGCCCTGCCACCGTGTTCTCGGTTCTTGATGCCAAGAGTTTGTTCTGGCAGATACCTCTAGACGAGCGATCCTCGCACCTTCAGCACGCCCTTCGGCAGGTATCGCTTCCTCCGCATGCTTGGGATCAACTCTGCCAACGAGGAGTTCCAAAGGACCATGGAACAACTGTTTGCTGGACTTCCATGTGCCATCATTGTCGACGACATCCTGGTTTATGGGAAGAATGTCGCTGAGCACGACTACCACCTTCGCCAGGTGCTGCAGCGGGCCCGGGAGGTCAACCTGGAGCTCAACCCGAAGAAGTGCCGATTCCGGGTCCCTGAGGTCACCTACGTGGGGCATGTCTTCACTGCATTGGGGCTGAAGCCCGACCCGCAGAAGACGGCCGCGATATCTGAGATGCCTGCACCTGTGGACGTGCCTGGCCTACAGCGCTTCTTGGGCATGGTCAACTACCTGGGAAAGTTCATCCCCGACCTGAGTGAACTGAGTGCCCCTCTGCGGGATATGGTGAAAATGGAGACTGCCTGGGCCTGGTTCCCGCAACACCAGAAAGCATTTGACACCCTCAAATCTAAACTGATCAGCATGCCAACGATGAAGTCCTTTGACCTCCAGCGCCCCATCGTTCTCACATGTGATGCATCTAAGTTTGGCCTCGGGGCCGCCTGCCTGCAGATCCATGACGGGGTGCAACGGCCTGTGTCCTATGCATCCCGCACAATGACGACCGCTGAACAACGCTATGCCCAGATTGAAAAGGAGCTGCAGGCTGTTGTCTTTGCAGACTTTTTATCGCAAGGGCAAGGACATGTTTGTTGCTGACATGCTGTCTCGGGTGTCTCTCTCATCCACATCCTGACATCTATATGAGGCATCCGATCTGATAGTCCTAAACGTCAATTTTGTGCCCTCCAGTCTGTTGAAGTCCCTGGCCAAGCACACGGTGGCTGACGGTTCGCTACAGCAGCTGGCCGCGATCATCAAGCAGGGTGGCCAGACCGCCGTTCTTCCCTGCCGGCCGCAGCGGTGCCTTACTTCTTGGTTCATGACGAGTTGGTGCTGTTTGATGGTGTAATTGTGAAGGGGCACAAGGTGATGGTGCCCAAAGCACTATGAGAACAATACTTCGAAACCGCTCAACGTGGCCATCCGGGGCTGAAGCGACCCTTTCCATTGCTCAGAGCCAGTTCTTCTGGCTAGACATGCCTTGCTACTTCCGGGATAGAGTTTCCACGTGCCCTACCTGCAACAGCCTCACACCGCAGCAACAGCGGCAGCCACTCCTGCAGCAGCCAGCTGCTAACCTGCCCTGGTCTGCGCTAGCAATCGACATCTTCGAGTGGCAGGAATGCACTTCCTGGTGCTTGTTGACTCTTACTCCAGCCGGTTCCCCTCGTTCGTACCTCGTCAACCACGATGGCAGGGTGTACCGCCGGTCCCGCCAGCATCTCCGGCTCGTGAACGAGCCTCTCCCTCCCGGCAGCTCCGTATTCCCCCCCCCCCCTGCCACTATC
The DNA here is from genome assembly GCA_035221665.1 of Okamejei kenojei. NCBI lineage: Eukaryota > Metazoa > Chordata > Chondrichthyes > Rajiformes > Rajidae > Okamejei > Okamejei kenojei. Next base: position 750,805 of record CM069172.1, read on the forward strand.
GCGGCCCAGTGCTTTGCGCGTTCCTCTGGGGTCACCCCCCCTCGTCCTTCTCCTGTCCGCCGCCCGGCTGCGGTCCCGCTTTCTCTGGCTTCCCCGCCCTTCTCTTCGCCATCCCCCACCCCAATGACTTCGTTGCCCAGGGGTTCTCCTGTCCGTAGCCCCCACCATGCCCCGGCGTCGTCCCTACTTTTTGTTAGAGGAAAGATGTAGATGATATGTGTATACACCTTTAATTGATAGTAACGTTGTCCATGCTAACCACTCCCCCGCCAGTTAGTATAATTGTAACCCACACGCCCCTAGCTCCCTCTCTGGTGATCCTGACAGAGCACGTACAACTAGGGCTATATGATGTTAACGAAGAAACTGCAGATGCTGGAGAATCGAGGGTTACACAAAATGCTGGAGAAACTCAGCGGGTGCAGCAGCATCTAAGGAGCGAAGGAGATAGGCGACGTTTCGGGTCGAGACCCTTCTTCAGTCTGAAGAAGGGTCTCGACCCGAACCGTCGCCTATCAAGTCTGAAGAAGGGTCTCGACCCGAAACGTCGCCTATCTCCTTCGCTCCTTAGATGCTGCTGCACCCGCTGAGTTTCTCCAGCATTTTGTGTAACCCTAGGGCTATATGATGTATGATTAATAAAGTAGTGAAGTCCTAAAGGTGTCTGTGAACCGTCTCTACAGTCTCCTCCCCTTCTCGCCTGTCTCTCGCTCTGCGTTTCTCGAGCAGGTCGGGGCGCTGTGTATAAAAGGAGACTGCAGCATTCGGCATTTTATTGTGCAGCGACTTGAGTGAAGAAACATCATGTCTGGCAGAGGAAAAGGAGGAAAGGGACTGGGCAAAGGCGGAGCCAAGCGGCATCGTAAAGTACTTCGCGATAACATCCAAGGCATCACCAAACCAGCCATCCGCCGCCTGGCTCGACGTGGCGGTGTTAAGCGAATTTCGGGTCTCATCTACGAGGAGACCCGCGGGGTGCTGAAGGTTTTCTTGGAGAATGTGATCAGGGATGCGGTCACGTACACCGAGCACGCCAAGCGGAAGACGGTCACTGCCATGGATGTGGTGTACGCTCTGAAACGCCAGGGCCGGACTCTCTATGGCTTCGGCGGTTAAATAATTCTTCCATTTCTCCAATCGACAAAACAAAGGCTCTTTTAAGAGCCAACCACCATTTCACGGAGTGAGCAGTGACCGGGGGCATGAAAATATGTAATTAATGAACTTTCAGTTATTGCCCGATCGCTGCACGCACTTGATTGATTGGTGTTTACAGCGGTTGTGATCAAAGACCTGATAGCTCGCTGTAGGTTCTTTGGTTCTGATGAGGAAAGCTCGTTAGGCAGATATTCTGAAGCCTTAAACTGAGGAGTGGCTTATAGTAGACCATTCTCCAGGCCAAAGATCATAGAGGCTATCTCCATTCTCTCCTTTGCCACTTAATGCTTTTGTAAATTCAGCAACATAAAGGTCGACTCGAAACTTCCCCCGAGGCATCTCCAGTCTCGGGCAGAGCTGAATATCGCCAGTTTCGACATCGGGTCTGTAAATTCGCACCGCATATTCAGACTTAGTGGAGTGGTTTACGGAGGTGATTTAATATATTTCGAAATTAAGTTGGTAGGTACAAAATAGTACTGCTTTCACAATTGCAAGGGAGTATTTACCTCGGTTCCCGCTTGCTGTTAAATTGGCGGTTAATTTGAAATTGAACCAGTAGCCAACCACACTACAGTCTGTCCTCACTGGTTGTCTGAGCTCCGCCCGCCGCTCACAAATCTCTGTATTTGGTCACAAATAATATTTCCCCCGCGGAGCAAATATACTAGTGCGGAGGCGGAAGCCGGTTACGGAAACATCCTCGTAAAAATCAAAGTTCTTTAGTAAAAATCTTCTCCTTTTCAGAATTATAATTTATTAACACAAACTGTTCCCCCGCAACGTTGATTACACTGCGAGAGGTATAAGCAACGTCGGGTCGGAATTACTGAAATGACCGACGTTGCGTACTACACGTCAGCCCATTGGATTTAGCAGGAGTGAACCATCTTGCTCGCTATAAGATCTTTGCCTGAAACTGCCGGCCAGTTGCTGACTGAGCTGCTGCCAATCGCAGCGCGGGAACGACATGTTTGCTTCTCTGCTACAGCCAATCTCACGCTGTGGGCCGGCCCTTCACCAGGGCTTTAAAAGTCGGCTCCAGAGCCGGCTCCGTCATTCCAGTGCCTCTATTTCAGGCTGTAATACAACTGTTGAAGCACAATGGCCCGGACCAAGCAGACAGCGCGCAAATCGACCGGAGGGAAAGCTCCTCGCAAACAACTTGCCACCAAAGCGGCGCGGAAGAGCGCTCCTGCCACGGGCGGAGTGAAGAAACCTCACCGCTACCGGCCCGGCACCGTGGCTCTGCGGGAGATCCGGCGCTACCAGAAATCCACTGAGCTGCTCATCCGCAAACTGCCCTTCCAGCGCCTGGTGCGTGAGATCGCTCAGGACTTCAAGACAGACCTGCGCTTCCAGAGCTCGGCCGTCATGGCCCTGCAGGAGGCCAGCGAGGCTTACCTGGTGGGGCTCTTTGAGGACACCAACCTGTGCGCCATCCACGCCAAGCGAGTCACCATCATGCCCAAAGACATCCAGTTGGCCCGCCGCATTCGCGGGGAGCGCGCTTAAACTCGGAACCAAGGACAACAAAAGGCTCTTTTAAGAGCCACCAATCCGGCAGTGGAAAGAGCTGTCCCTCCTGTTCGTTTGTCCTCTAACATTATGGTCCCGGCCTTTCTCACCAGAACTGGCACCGCAGTCACAGCTGCCGAGCGGAGTCTGACCCCACGGACTCCAGTGTCCCGGACGGACCTGGTCGCCATGTGAATCCCTTAGTGACGCGTTCTGATCTAAAGAACAGGTCTTTGTTACGCATTTTCCGCGGGTTCGGCGCTTCACAAAAACAGCGAGTGGCTTTGAAACAGCCTTTGGGTCACTGGGTTGTATTTTTCCTTCATGTGCTTTGCCCAGCTGTTTCTTATCCCTTTATAGCGGAGGCCCGGGCTATCAGCGGGACTTTGTTGAGCAGGGTTCCGCGCTCGCTGTTGCTGAACGGAATCACACGTCGCTGATCCAACGTCTCGGGTAGATCTATTGATGTTATAAATCTCATAACGACTCAAAATGTGTGTACGCGACCCGAGCAAACCACGCCGGCTGAGAGGTCGTCTGCCCCATTGTGGAGCACTCTGCTTTCACCGACAACAAACACCAATAAAGCGTGAAAAATAACCGTCGGCCCCGCAGATATTGCACCAACCCACTCAATTTTAAAGAATGCAACATCGAAATTCATAAACAAGGATAACACTTTTTATTCTGTGATTAATGGTAAGATTTACATAATTTACACGTTATACAGGAATTGCAGTGTTTAGCATATCAGCTAACCAATGAAAGTGATGTAAAATTCAACATATTTCAAACAATGATAGCCCCACCCCTGCTTCCCTAAAGAACACAATGTACAACGTATATACAATTATAAATACATTGTCATTTGCAATATTTTGTGCGGCTAACAATCAGAATTTCAGACTATGTATATAAACGGGTGTATTCCTTCAAATACATAATTTAAGAAAATTATATACATTACTAATGTGCTACTTCTTGAACTTTCTTACACTTCCTTTTAACTTCCTTCTATTGCGTACAGTTTTGGTCTCCAAATCTGAGGAAGGACATTATTGCCATAGAGGGAGTGCAGAGAAGGTTCACCAGACTGATTCCTGGGATGTCAGGACTGTCTTATGAAGAAAGACTGGATAGACTCGGTTTATACTCTCTGGAATTTAGGAGATTGAGAGGGGATCTTATAGAAACTTACAAAATTCTTAAGGGGTTGGACAGGCTAGATGCAGGAAGATTGTTCCCGATGTTGGGGAAGTCCAGGACAAGGGGTCACAGCTTAAGGATAAGGGGGAAATCCTTTAAGACCAAGATGAGAAAGACTTTTTTCACACAGAGAGCGGTGAGTCTCTGGAACTCTCTGCCACAGAGGGTAGTTGAGGCCAGTTCATTGGCTATATTTAAGAGTGAGTTGGATGTGGCCCTTGTGGCTAAGGGGATCAGAGGGTATGGAGAGAAGGCAGGTACGGGATACTGAGTTGGATGATCAGCCATGATCATATTGAATGGCGGTGCAGGCTCGAAGGGCTGAATGGCCTACTCCTGCACCTAATTTCTATGTTTCTATGTTAACAGACATGTCCTTCATTTTTCTATTCTTAAATTTGAGTCCATAATGTATGTGAACACTCACAAAGGTTGCTACAATTCTAGCCTTGACTGTATGGCAGCACAAGTTCATGTCCTTGTATTCCTGTGTATTGCTGTGTTTATTAGATGGGAAATGTTGTTGTGTTCCTCGTCATTTTCACATCGTTAAATTCTGTGCGAAACACATTCTCAGGCACTTCACAGAATGCTAGAAAGTATTTAGAAGGCACCATCAAGGAGCCAAAGTAAGATGTAGATGTGTCCTATGCTTTATGATGGATGAATATGAGGGCAGGATCAACTAAAGTGGCATCAGGTCGTAGTAGAATGCTTGGCCTGTATGTTGTGTGACATTGCCAGGCCAAATAAAAATTTGAAATGGGGAAAAAATTGAGAAGTATACAAATGAAATGGATTTAGCATATCATCGGCAGTCACTCGAAACGGGTATGACTCTCCTCTACATAAGGTTGTCAACTTGTGGGTCTGCAGATGTCTGTAGAGGTTGATCCGCAATCCACACACCTTGGTGCAACGTGGGCAGTGGAGACTGGCAGTGGTTGGTAGTCATCGAGCCCCCTTCTGTCTCTCTCCTTACAGTTCTGTCGCTTTATCTCTGCGACATGGCATAGTTCCATTTCATGACGTGCAGCTCGTTCCAGCACAGGTTTCCTCCAGGAGCGTCTGTCCAGGGAGTGTAATGTGCTCCCTGTTGTTTGATGTCAAGTCAAGTCACATTTATTTACATAGCACATTTAAAAAACAACTGTCGTTGACCAAAGTGCTTTACATTTGTTATAAGAGTAGTATCCTCAACAACATGAAAGTCCTTCCTCAAATATGGAGACCAAAACTGCACACAATACTCGAGGTGTGGTCTCACTAGGTCCCTGTACAACTGCAGAAGGACCTCTTTGCTCCCATACTCAACTACTCTTGTTATGAAGGCCAACATGTCATTTGCTTTCTTCACTGCGTGCCATTCCCGCATGCTTACTTTTAGTGACTGTTGAAGCATACTTAAAGCATACGGTATTAGGGGTTCAGTATTGATGTGGATAGAGAACTGGCTGGGAAACAGGAAGCAAAGAGTAGGAGTAAACGGGTCCTTTTCACAATGGCAGGCAGTAACTAGTGGGGTACCGCAGGGCTCAGTGCTGGGACCCCAGCTATTTACAATATATATTAATGATCTGGATGAGGGAATTGAAGGCAATATCTCCAAGTTTGCGGATGACACTAAGCTGGGGGGCAGTGTTCGCTGTGAGGAGGATGTAGGAGACTGCAAGGTGACTTGGATAGGCTGGGTGAGTGGGCAAATGTTTGGCAGATGCAGTATAATGTGGATAAATGTGAGGTTATCCACTTTGGTGGCAAAAACAGGAAAGCAGACTATTATTTAAATGGTGGCCGATTAGGAAAAGGGGAGATGCAGCGAGACCTGGGTGTCATGGTACACCAGTCATTGAAAGTAGGCATGCAGGTGCAGCAGGCAGTGAAAAAAGTGAATGGTATGTTAGCTTTCATAGCGAAAGGATTTGAGTACAGGAGCAGGGAGGTTCTACTTCAGTTGTACAGGGTCTTGGTGAGCTGGAGTATTGCGTGCAGTTTTGGTCTCAAAATCTGAGGAAGGACATTATTGCCATAGAGGGAGTGCAGAGAAGGTTCACCAGACTGATTCCTGGGATGTCAGGACTGTCTTATGAAGAAAGACTGGATAGACTCGGTTTATACTCTCTGGAATTTAGGAGATTAAGAGGGGATCTTATAGAAACTTACAAAATTCTTAAGGGGTTGGACAGGCTAGATGCAGGAAGATTGTTCCCGATGTTGGGGAAGTCCAGGACAAGGGTCACAGCTTAAGGATAAGGGGAAATCCTTTAAGACCGAGATGAGAAAGACTTTCTTCACACAGAGAGTGGTGAGTCTCTGGAACTCTCTGCCACAGAGGGTAGTTGAGGCCAGTTCATTGGCTATATTTAAGAGTGAGTTGGATGTGGCCCTTGTGGCTAAGGGGATCAGAGGGTATGGAGAGAAGGCAGGTACGGGATACTGAGTTGGATGATCAGCCATGATCATATTGAATGGCGGTGCAGGCTCGAAGGGCTGAATGGCCTACTCCTGCACCTAATTTCTATGTTTCTATGTTTCTATGAACAAGAACCCCCCAGATCCCGTTGTACTTCTTTTCCTAATGACATCATTTAGATCAGTGGTTCTTAACCTGGGGGTCGTGACCCCCATTGGGCTCGTTTGGGGTTTTTCCGGGGGTCATGAATAATATCATCAATAAATAACATAAATTTGTTGAGCCAATTTTTAGGAACCTGACAAAGGTACATACCACACACGGTATTTTGCTTGCGTATGTGCGTACATATACACAGGGCCTAGGAGGTGGGGGATGGGGGTGCAGGGGGTACATCGTACCCGGGCTCGGAGTCCAAAAGGGGGCCCGGAAACCAGAGGGGGCTGGGAATGGCCTCAAATCTCAGAAAATGTTTGCATATATTTTGTGAAGACTAGCATTCACATTTTGTTTTATATATCGTAATATAGGTGGTGCCGTCCTGTATGGTATGGCTGCCCAGCCTGCAGCTGTTGTTTTTCACTCTTTTCTTTACTTTAGTGAGTTAAAGTGTTTTGTTTTGGAGTTCTATTCTTTTTTATGTGGGGGGGAGGGGGAAACTACTTGTCCTGGTCCCTACCTGGTCGGAGAGGCAGCTTTTCTCCGGGCTGCACTTTCGACCCGTCCTCCTGGCCTTACAGCAGGCCTGGAGTGGCATTTCATGAGGAGAGTGCCCAGACCCTCGGCTCCGGCAGTGGCGCAGCGCTTGAGCACCATCGCGGAGCGGGCGATGCCTTGCCTGGGTCGCCGCGCTGGAACTCCGGTGAGCTGAGACCGCCGAGAAAAACATCGCGGAGCTGCGGGCGGCAGCGCTGGCTTAACATCGGGAGCCAGTGGCGGAGCTCCATTCAACGCAGCCTTGATGGCTTCAGAAGCCACCAACTCCGGTAAGGAAGCAGCCGTTCCTGGTGTTCCAAGCCACTGAGAGGATTCTCCCGATGCCGGAGCACCATCACCCGGTGTGAACGGCCTGGAACATCGGGCCTCCGTGAAGGTGTGAGATATGCGATGTGCTCACAATCACAACTCAAAGACTAAATCTTGGAAGCAAGAGATTCTTTATTATATTTATGAGTCTGCAGAGTCGGGTGCCTCTCCAAGTTGAGACACACCGAAGTCAGAAAAGTCACCCCCCTTTATACACACAATTCTACATTCAACCTCCTCTCCTTGGACCCGCTCCAATCAGACACTGAGGTGGACAACCTGTAGGTACGTCCCCCCAGTACCTCCCACATCATACATCGCATGTTCATGGTAATGAGCAGTTTCTTGACCAGGGGTGTGTTGTAATATTCATTTATTTTATTAAGCATGCTCAGTTGTTCATGACCTATCCTAGTTTTATTCACCTCCAAGTGAACTCTCTCAGTCCTCCTATATCAGCACTAAAGCTGAGCTATAGTGACAAGGGTCCCATCTATCACCCCCTTCCACTGATAGGGAGCTATCTACATCACTCCCTTCTACCGCTATACAATGCTATTACTTCTTTCTCAAGGATGGGTCTGGTAACTTTTATACACAGCTGTGTCAGAACCCTCTCTCTGGCCCCTATCGGTTTGAATCCTCTTTAAAGCACCTTACAATAGTGGGGTTTAATCACTTTATCCCTCACAAAGGCGACTGCGGAGGCCTCAATAGGCCTGACTATGGGTGGACATGGGATGGGGACTGGACATTGTGCCTTTCCTCATAATGGGAACCATTGTGGGGGGATGTTTTTAATGTTTAAAATCTCTTTATTATTGTTATGTCTATATTCTTTTTTATGTGCTGCATTGGCAAGAAACATTTCACTACACCAATTGGTGTATGTGACCGGTTGAGAGGCGAGGGTCGACGGTGTGGCTGGGGGAGGCCCGTGGGGAGCTGGAGTAGAGATATGGGCAACAGCATCGGTGGCTTTCTGAGGACAGTGAAGGTCGGCGACAGTGCCTGCGGTGGCCCCGCCTGGGGAGGCAGTTGAGAGTCGGCAGCTGCGGCAGTTTCAGTGGTCCGGGCCTGGGTTTGAGCGTGTCAGTGGGTGTGTCAGTGGGTGTGGGTTTGTGTTAGTGGGTTTGTGTGATGTGTGGGTGTGAGTGTGTGGATGAGTGGGTGTGGGTGAGTGGCTGTGGTGAGTGTGTGTGTGTGGATGTGTGAGTGTGTTTGTGAGTGGATGTCTGTGAGTGTGTCTGCGTAAGTGGGTATGGGTATGTGTGTGTGCGAGTGGGTGTGTTTGTGGGTGTATGTGAGTGTGTGTCTAACTGTGAGGGTGAATTTTGTAAATGCAGTTAAAACCATTAGATCTGTTGAACGTTAACAGAGTATAGACTTGGTGACCTGTTTCCAAATGGTTTTGTAAGCTTAGGAACATTATTAACAATTCCTGCAACAGTAGCTTCTGCAGAGGTCATTTAGCAAACTCAAGTCGATTAAGAATTATGTAAGGTCTACAGTGTCTCAGGAATGTCTTGTGGATTTGGCCAGGCGAAGTATTCAAAGTCAAAGTCAATTTTATTCGTCACTTACACCCAAAGGTGCAGTGAAATGAATTTGCCAGCAGCGGTTCACTTAAAGACCACTCAATACACAATAAAATTGAACACAAACATCCACCACAGCATTCGTGGAAATTTGGGGGAAAGAAATGTCTAAACTGTATTGATCTATTGTACAGCCTCCGAAAATGTCGGATGGATTTTCCGCAAGGTTAATGTATTGTATATATTTATCATTCGAATAAAGTATATTTTGAAATTAAAAAACCACAGCATTCTTACCTGGCAGGGGAGAGACTTTGATCACCAAGGATACTTACCTGGCAGGGAGAAACCGTGATCAAAAAGGCTGTGCTCCCAGGATCGCTTCTCGGCCTTTTGGCTAAGATCAAGTGTAGTATCTGTTCTTATCAGTTCTGAGTGAAAGAGACTATCTGTTCTTATTAGAAAAGTTCTGCCGGTTCCTTGGGGACAAGGGCCGTGGATTGCGGAGCGAAATCGTCGAGGAGTCGGTCGGCTGCAGACTTAGAGGTGGATCCATGCTGGTTGGGAAACCAACCTAACACCTTATTCAGCCACAATGTCAGCAGGAGCAGGAGTGCAGGGTTTTTAGAATACCCTGCGAATAAGCGTCAAGGACCTCTGCAAGGGGACCCCCTTCTCACGAGACCTGTTCATGAAGGTCTTGCTAGAGGCCTGTAAATTTGAGGCCAAGGACATCTACTGCCTCCAGGATTTTCCGGGTAACGGATATTTTGACGTTACCCTCAAGTATCCAACGGGATGGCAGAAGGTGATGGAAGTCTTCCTGGAGAGGGGAAATGAAGCTCCACTGTCGCTGCTTAAAGTGCAGCTGCTCTTCACCCTCCCCACCCAGAAGGAAAGGTTCATTACGGTGCACATGTTTAACCCACATGTGCCCGTAGTGGATGTCCTCACCTTCCTTGCTCGCTACGTTGAGGGAACAGGAGACTGTGTGGACATGAAGGACATGCACGGGATTTGGACCAGCAAGCGGCAATTTAAGGTAAAGCTGAGGGTGGACAAGGATGGAGAAATTGTCCACCCCCCCTCGGTTTTCGCGATTGGAGGAAACCAAGAATACTTGAGCTATGTAGGGCAACCCAGGCTGTGCAGGAAATGCAACAAGCCTGGGCATGTGATGGCCCAATGCACTGCAGGTGTCTGCAAAAACTGCAAGGCGGAGGGCCATGAGACAAAGGACTGTCAGGCCAGCAAGAACTGCAACCTGTGCGGGGAGGCAGGCCACCTTTACAGGGCTTGCCCTAAAAGAGCCTGCACCTATGCACAGGCAACAAGAGGGGCTGCTGCCAGCACCCCAAAGGGGGGCGAGGCACCCCCCACCACTGCCAAGACCCCATCAGAAAGAGGGACCACGGATGAGGACAGCCCAACCACCTTGAGGCCCCAAGTGCCAGAAGGAGACGCCCAGCATCCTGCCCAGGAGGGAGAGTCGATGGAGGGGGGGGGGAACAGCAGGACAAATGGACAACGGTGAAGTACAAGAAGAGGGATCAGCCCAAAGAGCCGAGGCCGGAAAGAGTGGTAAGTCAAGAAGTAAATCACAAAAAAGGTGTCTTTCTCTTACAGAAGGCAGCAACCTCTCCTCCTCGTCGGAGGATGAGGCGACCGGGAAGTCCCAACGAGGGAGGCAGAGGAAGAAAATGGGGGAGGAAAAGATGATCACTTCCCAGCCTCAGGAGACCGAGAGCAGAGAAGTGGCCGAGGGGCTCCAGCCCCAGGACATCGGGAGCAGCGCAGTGGTCGAGGGGCTCCAGCCCCTGGAGACAGGAATCATCACAGCGGCCAGTGGGCCCGAGCTCTGGGCGACCGGGAGCATTGCAGCGGCCCATGGGCCCCAGCTCCGGGCGACCGGGAGCAGCGCAGAGGCCATTGCGCTCCAGCTGCAGGAGACAGAGGAAGCGGCGTGCCCAAAAGGGGATGGAACGAGAAGGCCCCCCCCAACGACACCTTTGGTTACGCCACCTGATACTCACCTCACCGCTGGATTCCTGAGCCCAGGAAAGCTGAGGCAATTCACCGAAGCGGTGGGAATGAGGGGACATGGAAATGGTCAGTGACTCTAAAGACAATGGAGCTCAAACTGGCATCTTTAAACGTGCGCAGTATAAAGAGCTCTGCGCGATGTGTTAATGCCTTACAGTACCTGGCCAAGGTCAAGGCAGATGTGACTTTTCTTCAGGAGTGCGGGCTGCCACACCTCCACTGCTATCTGAGGTGGTTGCGATGGTGGCCCCACGGACTGTCTGTGTGGTCGGGGGGGAATGACTGTCGTGCTTCCGGCCTGGGGATTTTGCTGCGGGGTGGGAACTTCACCATCACTGAGGTCAGGGAAGTGGTTGGAGGGCGTCTCCTCGTGGTGGATGTTATGTACCATGGCTCTCTGCTCCGGCTGATAAATGTGTATGCCTCACCCACGCAGAGCGAGCGGCTGGCCGTTCTCCAGCAGCTCCCAGTGCTGCTGGCCACGTCCCGGCAGCTCGTTCTGGCCGGTGACTTCAACTGCATCATTGATGCGGCTGGACGATCCGGCAGTGCCGACAGCAGACTGGACAGCACGTCCAAGTTCCTGATGGAGATGGTAAAAGACGCAAAGCTGCGTGACGCCTTCAGCGACCCTGCAGGCGGGTCCCAGCCGCAGTTCACCTGGTCGAGATCGGACGGTTTAGTCCGATCTCGGATAGACTTTGTCTTCACGACGAAGGCCGTCACGGTGAGACACACTGACCTCACGCCAGTGTTCTTCTCTGACCATTGCCTCCTTCAGGCTTCCTGTCACTTACAGGAGGACCGGAAGGCAGGCAGAGGGACACTCTGGTGGGAAGCAACCAAGGAGTACATTAAGAGGTTCTTCATAATTAAAGGGGTTCAGAGAGCAAGACAGAGCCAGAGGGAATTGTGCCTACTCCAGACAGATTTGCAACAACTGCTCCTTCTGCAGTCGAGTGGGGTGGATGTGAGGGAGGAACTTAGAGAGTTGAAGGACCGGCAAGCTCAGCTCTTCGCCTCTGAATCCTCCAAGATCATCTTCCGATCCAGGGTCCGTCATGTGGAGCAGGATGAGAGGTGCTCACGTTTCTTCTTCCATAAAGTTCACAGGGGGAGCTCTGTGATGAACACTTAGGGAGGAGGACGGCACGGTAGCATCCTCACAGACAGACATGCTGAGGATCTGCAAATCCTTTTACACAGATTTGTAGGACCAAAAGACCACAGACAGTATCTCCTCCCAGAACTTCCTGTCCACAATCAATGAGGTTTTGGAGGACAGCAAGCGGGAGAGTCTGGACCAACCACTGACCCTAGAGGAGCTGACTGCTCCATCCGTTCCTTTGACTTGAATAAACGTCCCGGAAGCGATGGCTTACGGGCCGAGTTGTATTTGGCTCTGTGGGACTGGATGGGCCCGGACCTGCTAGAAGTGTACAACGACATGCTTCTAGCTGGTAGCATGTCAGACTCCATGAGGAAGGGCAACATCACCCTAATCTACAAGCAGAAGGAGGAGATGAAGGACATAAAGAATTGGAGACCCATAACACTCTTGAATGTAGACTACAAGATTCTGTCTAAGGCCATCGCCAACTGGGTCAAGTCTGCTCTGGGACAGGTGATCCACCTGGACCAAACCTGTGCTGTACCTGGCAGGAAAATCTCAGACAGCCTAGCACTGCTGAGACATACCATCGCCTACGTGCAGGGCAGACGGGTGGATGCCTGTCTAGTCAGCTACGACCAGGAGAAGGCCTTCGACAGGATTTTGCACACGTACATGAGGGACGTGCTCTTCAAAATGGGATTTGGGGAGGGAATCAGGAATTCGATCAAACTGTTCTACACCAACATCCGTAGTGCAGTCCAAATCAATGGATGGGAATCAGACAGTTTCCCTGTAAGGTCTGGAGTTAGGAACGGTTGCCCTCTCTCTCCTGTCTTGTTTGTCTGCTGTATTGAACCTTTTGCCGAATCCATCAGGAAGGATGCTGGCATAAGAGGAGTGACATTGCCAGGCAGTGGGGGCATTCAAGTAAAGACCTCCCTGTACATGGACAATGTCGCTGTCTTCTGCTCGGATCCAGGGTCGGTCCGCAGACTGATTAGTATCTGCGACCAGTTTGAGTCGGCCACGGGAGCCAGGGTGAACCGCAGGAAGAGCGAGGCCATGCTCTTTGGCAACTGGACCGACAGATCTTCCGTCCCCTTCACCATCAAGCCTGACTTCTTGAAGGTGCTGGGGATCTGGTTCGGGGGGGCTGAGGCATGTAACAAAAATTGGCTGGAGCGGATAGCCAGGGTGGGGAGGAAGCTGGAGCTGTGGAGGCAATACTCCCTCTCCATAGCGTGAAAGAATTTGGTCATCAGGTGTGAGGTGCTCTCGGGGCTGCTGTACTGGGCACAAGTGTGGCCTGTCCCTCCCTCATACGCCACAGGGATCACTCGGGCCATCTTCCAGTTCATCTGGGGGTCGAGGATGGACCGGGTGCGAAGGGCCACAATGTACAAGTCAGCAGACAACGGGGGTAAAAGCGTGCCCAAAGTCGCCCTCATTCTGATGGCCACCTTCGTGTGTGGCTGCATCAGGCAGAGTGTAGAGTCAAGGCACGTGGGCACCAAGTGTCACTACCTGCTGAGGATCTACCTGTCCCCGGTGTTGAGAAGGATGGGCCTGGCTCAGGGTCCCTGGTACGCTTTAGAAACATAGAAACATAGAAATTAGGTGCAGGAATAGGCCATTCAGCCCTTCGAGCCTGCACCGCCATTCAATATGATCATGGCTGATCATCCAACTCAGTATCCCGTACCTGCCTTCTCTCCATACCCCCTGATCCCCTTAGCCACAAGGGCCACATCCAACTCACTCTTAAATATAGCCAATGAACTGGCCTCAACTACCCTCTGTGGCAGAGAGTTCCAGAGACTCACCACTCTCTGTGTGAAAAAAGTATTTCTCATCTCGGTCTTAAAGGATTTCCCCCTTATCCTTAAGCTGTGACCCCTTGTCCTGGACTTCACCAACATCGGGAACAATCTTCCTGCATCAGAGGACACGGTGATTTACGGACTGTTCCCAGGGACACATTCAGAGGCTGACATCGAGTGCTGCTGGAGGGTCATCAACTCGGTAAAAGACGCCCTTTGGTCTGCCCGGGCATTGTTCACCACCCAGCTGAGCGAGATGTGCGTCAGGGAATGTTGCCGACTGGCCCGCTGCAGACTGCAGGAGTACGTGCTGAGGGACGCACTGATGCTCGGTACAGCCAACGCCAAGGCTCGGTGGGGGAGGGCCACAGTCTAAGGTCCTTCCGCTGCTGGAAATGGGGGGCACGGTATGGTGGAGACGTCCCTCAATATAAGGGAAGGTTTCCCACGCCATTGTGCCACATGAGTGGCACGAGTGGGGGACTGATTTGTGGAAATTAGGGGAAAAGAAATGTCGAAACTCTATTCATCAATTTGTACAGCCTCCGAAAATGTCGGATGGATTTTCCGCAAGGTTAATCTATTGTATATATTTATCATTTGAATAAAGTATATTTTGAAATAAAAATTAAAAAAAAAATAAAAAATTCTTCACTTTGGTGGAAGGCAACAAGTTTCATCCAATCCTCCTCCTTTGTTCATCCGTAGTCGGGGCCCTGACCCCTCCGTAGTCGCCGCTATGGATGGCTGGATGTACAGGCCCTCTCCTTGCGATGATCCAAACTGCGACGTCAGGACGGACAAATGCACTCTGCGGCTTGGCACCTACCGGCGACCGAGGCTTCAGGATGTTATAGTCCGCAGGCCGGTGGTCAGACCTCATCTCTGGCGATACCCGGCAAGGGATCCCAGGCTCCAGATATTCATTTAACCCGTTCGTGGATCTCTTCCTCCATCCCACGCCGTAACGGGGAAATGTTTACATATTCCTGTAGGATTTCTCGTGAATACCGTGTTTTGAAAATTAGAAAATTTGGTTGATTATTTCCCTGCTTTTTTAGTAAGAAACATTAAAAAAAAATAAAATCAAACTGCTGCATGAGTCACAGTACCATCTCAGAGATGTCGAATCACAATGGATCTCATTTACAAATGACATCACAATGGGACAGGGGTGGGAGTTTGCATCCTTCACGTGGTCCCACGAATGCAATCAACCTGGTATGCACAATCAAATAAGATCCTCTCTCTCTCCCCTTTTCTACCCCTCTCCCTCACCCTCCCTCTTTCTCTCACTCCCTCTCCCCCTTTCCCCTCTCTCCCCCTCTCTCTCCCCCTCTCTCTCTCCCCACCCTCTCTCTCCCCCCTTTATCTCTACCTCTTTCTCTCTCCCCCTCTCACACCCCTACCCGCTCTCTTTCCTCCTCTCTCCCTCCTCACACTCTCCTTTCTCTCTCTCCAATCTCTCCCCTCTGTCCCCCCTCACTCTCTCCTCTCTTTCCCCTCTCTCTCTTCTCGCTCTCCCCATCTCTCTCTCTCTCCTCTCTCTCCCTCCCCTCCCCCTCTACCTCCCCCCTCTCTACCACCCTCCCTCTCTACCACCCTCCCTCTCTACCACCATCCCTCTCTACCATTCTCCTTCTCTACCTCCCTCCCCTCTCTATCTCCCTTCCCTCTAAACCACCTCCCTATCTACCCCCCCTTCCACCCCTTCCCTCTCTACCCCTTTCCACCCCCCCCCCTCACTATCACCTCCCTCTAACCTCTCCCTCTCGTCCCACTGCCTCTCTAGCCCATTCCCTATCGACCCCCTCCCCTATCTAACCCTTTTTCCTAGCCATCCCCTTCCCTCTCCCCCTTTTATATAGAAAACATAGAAACATAGAAAATAGGTGCAGGAGTAGGCCATTCGGCCCTTCGAGCCTGCACCGCCATTCAATATGATCATGGCTGATCATCCAACTCAGTATCCTGTAACTGCCTTCTCTCCATACCCCCTGATCCCTTTAGCCACAAGGGCCACATCTAACTCCCTCTTAAATATAGCCAATGAACTGGCCTCAACTAACCTCTGTGGCAGATAATTCCAGAGACTCACCACTCTGTGTGTGAAAAATGTTTTCCTCATCTCGGTCCTAAAGGAATTTGCCCTTATCCTTAGACTGTGACCCCCTGTTCTGGACGTCCCCAACATCGGGAACAATCTTCCTGCATCTAGCCTATCCAACCCCTTAAGAATTTTGTAAGTTTCTATAAGATCCCCCTTCAATCTTCTAAATTCTAGTGAGTATGCCATGTCTATCCAGTCTTTCCTCATATGAAAGTTCTGATATCCCAGGAATCAGTCTGGTGCCCCCCTCTCCGTCTCTGCCTTCGGTCTGCTTTTCTGCCCCCCTCTCCCACCGCTCTACGCCTCTTTCCCCCTTCCCTCCTCCCTGCTCTCCTCCCCCTCCCCACCTCTCCCTTCCCCCTCCCCAATCTCTCCCCCCTCTCTTTTTCCCCTCCTTCCCCTCTCCAACCCCGACTCCTCCTACACCCCTCTCTACCCCCCCACCCCCCCCCCGACGCCCCGTGTGGAGTGTGGTTAGTGTGCGTTTGATGCCGCAGCACCCCCCCACCCCGCAAATGCTCATTGGGGGAACAGACCAAGCGGGTCTGCACTTGGTGTGGTCATATACTTATTAACATTCTCGTGTTTGAATGTTCGTTCACATTCTAATTCGCGAATATTCGTTTTACCCGTTTTCCTCCTCCTCCTCCTCCAAAATTTGCCATAACAGAAATGTTTTTACATATTCCTGTAATGTTTTTCCTCCTAAAGATGGTGCTTCGAAAATTAGAAAATTTGGTTGATTATTTCCCTTCTTTTTTTTAGTAAAAATCATCATTTAAAAATCAAACTGCTGCATGAGTCACAGTACATCGCACCGATGTCCTCCCCCCACTCCTCCTTCCCCTCTCCATCTCCCGCCTCTCCTCCCCCCTTCTCTCCCTGCCTCTCCCTCCCCATCCCATCTCCCCCCTCCGTCCACTCCCCCTCTATCTTTCCTCCTTAGTGAAGACGGATCCAAAGTACCTCTTCAACTCATCTGCCATTTCGGTCGTCAAGGGTCCACCTTTGATTAATTATGTTTTTCCTCTTCACATACCTAAAGAAGCTTTTACTATCCTCCTTTATATTCTTGTCTAGCTTACCTTTGTACCTCATCTTTTCTCCCCGTATTGTATTTTTAGTTATCTTCTGTTGCACTTAGAACCTCCTCTCTTTCCCCTCTCTCTCTTCTTGCTCTCCCCATCTCTCTCTCTCTCCTCTCTCTCCCTCTCTCGCTCTCTCCCCCTCCCCTCCCCCTCCCCCTCCCCTCCCCCTCTACCGAACCGCCTTGCTTCCTGCTCATGTTTGCTACATTGTACTTCTTCGCTATAATGTTTATACTGTCCCCAACGTCCCTTGTCAGCCATGGTCGCCCCTTACTCCCCTTGGAATCTTTCTTCCTCCTAGGAATGAACTGATCCTGCAATTTCTGTATTATTCCTAGAAATACATGCCATTGTTGTTCCACTGTCATCATGTGGTTGTAAACTGCTGAATTATGTTGTTGGGGTGATATGGAGCTCTGAAGATGAATGGTAAGAAGACGAATCAATTCTCACTATTTAGGCTGGTTGACCTTTAATGTGGAATGCGTACCTCTGAAACTTTGCGGGACGCTGAATCTTGGGTACATTGTCAGCAAACCGTTGAAAATTGGCGGTTGCAGTAAACCGGGGGGAGGAGCTGGGGATGAGAGGCCGCTCTCTGCTCTCTCTGTCACTCTGACTGTCTCCTCCCCTTTTCGCCTCTCTTTTTCTCGAGCAGGTCGGGCGCTGTCTATAAAAGGAGATAGCAGTAATGTTTGTTAGTAATCGGCCTTTTATTCTAGCGCCTTGAGTGAAGCAGTATCATGTCTGGCAGACATTCTAAAGACAATGGAGCTCAAACTGGCATCTTTAAACATGCGCAGTATAAAGAGCACTGCGCGATATGTTAATGCCTTACAGTACCTGGCCAAGGTCAAGGCAGATGTGACTTTTCTTCAGGAGTGCGGGCTGCCACACCTCCGCTACTATCGGAGGTGGTCGCGATGGTGGCCCCACGGACTGTCTGTGTGGTCGGGGGGAAATGACTGTCGTGCTTCCGGCCTGGGGATTTTGCTGCGGGGAGGAAACTTCACCATCACTGAGGTCAAGGTTGGAGGGCGTCTCCTCGTGGTTGATGTTATGTACCGTGGCTCTCTGCTCCGGCTGATAAATGTGTATGCCTCACCCACGCAGAGCGAGCGGCTGGCCGTTCTCCAGCAGCTTCCAGTGCTGCTGGCCACGTTCCGGCAGCTCGTCCTGGCCGGTGACTTCAACTGCATCATTGATGCGGCTGGACGATCCGGCAGTGCCGACAGCAGACTGGACAGCACGTCCAAGTTCCTGATGGAGATGGTAAAAGATGCAAAGCTGCGCGACGCCTTCAGCGACCCTGCAGGCGGGTCCCAGCCGCAGTTCACTTGGTTGAGATCGGACGGTTTAGCCCGATCTCGGATAGACTTTGTCTTCATGACAAAGCCCGTCACGGTGAGACACACTGACCTCACGCCAGTGTTCTTCTCCGACCACTGCCTCCTTCAGGCTTCCTGTCACCTACGGGAGGACCGGAAGGCAGGCAGAGGGACGTGGAAGTTAAACACAAAACTGTTGACCCCAGAGAATGTCGAGGAGCTAAAGAGGGACTACGCATGTTGTAGAACGGTGAGGCCCCTCTTTGATTCCCCCACACTCTGGTGGGAAGCAACCAAGGAGAACATTAAGAGGTTCTTCATAATTAAAGGGGTTCAGAGAGCAAGACAGAGCCAGAGGGAATTGTGCCAACTCCAGACAGATTTGCAGCAACTGCTCCTTCTGCAGTCGAGCGGGGTGGATGTGAGGGAGGAACTTCGAGAGTTGAAGGACCGGCATGCTCAGCTCTTCACCTCTGAATCCTCCAAGATCATCTTCCGATCTAAGGTCCGCCATGTGGAGCAGGATGAGACGTGCTCACGTTTCTTCTTCCATAAGGTTCACAGGGGGAGCTCTGTGATGAACAGCCTTAGGGAGGAGGACGGCACGGTAGCATCCTCACAGACAGACGTGCTGAGGATCTGCAAATCCTTTTACACAAATTTGTATGACCAAAAGACCACAGACAGTACCTCCTCCCAGAACTTCCTGTCCTCAATCACGGAGGTCTTGGAGGACAGCAAGCGGGAGAGTCTGGACCAACCATTGACCCTAGAGGAGCTGACTGGCTCCATCCGTTCCTTTGACTCGAACAAAACTCCCGGAAGCGATGGCTTACCGGCCGAGTTGTATTTGGCTCTGTGGGACTGGATGGGCCCGGACCTGCTAGAAGTGTACAATGACATGCTTCTAGCTGGTAGCATGTCAGACTCCATGAGGAAGGGCAACATCACCCTAAGCTACAAGCAGAAGGGAGAGATGAAGGACATAAAGAATTGGAGACCCATAACACTCTTGAATGTAGACTACAAGATCCTGTCCAAGGCCATCGCCAACCGGGTCAAGTCTGCTCTGGGACAGGTGATCCACCCAGACCAAACCTGTGCTGTACCTGGCAGGAAAATCTCAGACAGCCTAGCGCTGCTGAGAGATACCATCGCCTACGTGCAGGACAGACGGGTGGATGCCTGCTTAGTCAGCTTGGACCAGGAGAAGGCCTTCGACAGGATTTTGCACACGTACATGAGGGACGTGCTCTCCAAAATGGGTTTTGGGGAGGGAATCAGAAATTGGATCAAACTGCTCTACACCATCATCCGAAGTGCAGTCCAAATCAATGGGCGGGAATCAGAGTTTCCCTGTAAGGTCTGGAGTTAGGCAGGGTTGCCCTCTCTCTCCAGTATTGTTTGTCTGCTGTATTGAACCTTTTGCTGAATCCATCAGGAAGGATGCGGGCATAAGAGGAGTGACATTGCCAGGCAGTGGGGGCATTCAAGTAAAGACCTCCCTGTACATGGACGATGTCGATGCCGACTGGCCCGCTGCAGACTGCAGGAGTACGTGCTCAGGGACGCACTGAAGCTCGGTGCAGCCAACGCCAAGGCTCGGTGGGGGAGGGCCACTGTCTAAGGCCCTTCCGCCGCTGGACATGGGGGGTTCGGTATGGTGGAGACGCCCCTCAAAAATAAGGGAAGGTATCCCAGCCACTGTGCCACATGAGTGGCACGAGTGGGGGACTGATTTGTGGAAATTTGGGGAAAAGAAATGTCTAAATTGTATTGATCTATTTGTACAGCCTCCAAAATGTCGGATGGATTTTCCGCAAGGTTAATGTATTGTATATATTTATCATTTGAATAAAGTATATTTTGAAATATATTAAAAAAAAATATAACATAAATAGATCTACCCGAGACGTTGGGTCAGCGGCGTGTGATTCTGTTCAGCAACAGCGAGCGCGGAACCCTGCTCAACAAAGTCCCGCTGATAGCCCGGGCCTCCGCTGTAAAGGGATAAGAAACAGCTGGGCAAAGCACATGAAGGATTCACATGGTAACCAGGTCCGTCCGGGACACTGGAGTCCGTGGGGTCAGACTCCGCTCGGCAGCTGTGACTGCGGCGCCAGTTCTGCTAAGAAAGGCCGGGAACATAAAGTTAGAGGACAATAAACAGAAGGGCACAGCTCTTTCCACTGCCGGATTGGTGGCTCTTAAAAGAGCCTTTTGTTGTCCTTGGTTCCGAGTTTAAGCGCGCTCCCCGCGGATGCGGCGGGCCAGCTGGATATCTTTGGGCATGATGGTGACTCGCTTGGCGTGGATGGCGCACAGGTTGGTGTCCTCAAAGAGCCCCACCAGGTAAGCCTCGCTGGCCTCCTGCAGGGCCATGACGGCCGAGCTCTGGAAGCGCAGGTCTGTCTTGAAGTCCTGAGCGATCTCACGCACCAGGCGCTGGAAGGGAAGTTTGCGGATGAGCAGCTCAGTGGATTTCTGGTAGCGCCGGATCTCCCGCAGAGCCACGGTGCCGGGCCGGTAGCGGTGAGGTTTCTTCACTCCGCCGTGGCCGGAGCGCTCTTTCGCGCCGCTTTGGTCGCCAGTTTGTTTGCGAGGAGCTTTCCCTCCGGTCGATTTGCGCGCTGTCTGCTTGGTCCGGGCCATTGTGCTTCAACAGTTGTATTACAGCCTGAAATAGAGGCACTGGAATGACGGAGCCGGCTCTGGAGCCGACTTTTAAAGCCCTGGTGAAGGGCCGGCCCACAGCGTGAGATTGGCTGTAGCAGAGAAGCAAACATGTCGTTCCCGCGCTGCGATTGGCAGCAGCTCAGTCAGCAACTGGTCGGCAGTTTCAGGTCTGAGGCCGGCGGAGGAAATATTATTTGTGACCAAATACAGACAACCAGTGAGGACAGACTGTAGTGTGGTTGGCTACTGGTTCAATTTCAAATTGCCCGCCAATTTAAATGCAAACTGTAATCGCCGTGGGACATATTCCTTTGTAATTTTGCAGTCATTAAATCGGAATATGCCATGTGGATTTACAGACGCGAGACTAGAGATACGCGGCTGTTTCCCGGAGAGGTTTCGAGTCGACTTCAGTGTTGCTTGATTAAGTAATGTGGTTAAGATGGGAACGGATCGCCTGGTGAATGAACTACTACAGGTCTCCGCTAACAGTTTGAACCAAAGATTATAGAGTATCTTTGGTTTGAACCTGCACAGTATCGGCCTAATCTCACCTTTCTTTATCTGACAACGGCTGAACCCTGGAATCAATCAGCGAACTCTGCATGCAGCGGTCGAAAAATAGTAATTAATTCATGATAAATTCTCATACTTCAGATCAGTAGTCCCCCTGTGAAATGGTGGGCGGCTCTGAGAAGAGCCTTTGTTTAATCGTTTGGAGAAATTATTTCAACCGCCGAAGCCGTAGAGAGTGCGGCCCTGGCGTTTCAGAGCGTACACCACATCCATGGCAGTGACCGTCTTCCGCTTGGCGTGCTCGGTGTACGTGACCGCATCCCTGATCACATTCTCCAAGAACACCTTCAGCACCCCACGGGTCTCCTCGTAGATGAGACCCGAGATTCGCTTGACACCGCCACGCCGAGCCAGGCGGCGGATGGCTGGTTTGGTGATGCCTTGGATATTATCGCGAAGTACTTTGCGATGCCGTTTGGCTCCGCCTTTGCCCAGTCCTTTGCCTCCTTTCCCTCTGCCAGACATAATGCTTCTTCGCTCAAGTTGCTGCACAATAAAAGGCCGAATGCTGCTGTCTCCTTTTATACACAGCGCCCCGACCTGCTCGAGAAACGCAGAGAGAGAGAGACAGACAGGCGAGAAGGGGAGGAGACAGAATTTGAGTGACAGACAGAGCAGTGAGCGGCCTCTCATCCCCAGCTCCTCCCCTGGTTTTCTGCAACCGCCAATTTCAATGGTTTACTGACAATACACCCGAGACTCAGCATTGAACAAACTTTCACAGGCACGGATTCCACATTAAAGGTCAATATGTAATATTACTGCCTAAATACTCCGACGTTACTTTGTTTCCTTCCCTTTCATCTACAGAACCTGTTCCCTCTCCCCAAACCGCTTCTCCCTAGACCTCACCATCTCCATCGCAGGTAACAGACTACTGACCGCCATCTACTACACACCCACTGACTCCCATGGCTATCTGGATTACACTTCTCTTCCCAACCTGCTTCCTGTAAGGACTCTATTCCCTACTCCCAATTCCTCCATCTGCACCCAGGATGAGGAGTTCCAAACCAGGGGGTCAGATGTCCTCATTCATTCGGGAAAGGGGGATCCCCTCTTCTAATATAGTTGAGGCTCTCACCAGGGTGAGAGCCTCAACTATAGAACCTCAATAGATAGTGACACTTGGTGCCCACGTGCCTTGGCTCTACACTCCACCTGATGCAGCCACACACGAAGGTTGCCATCAGAATGAGGGCGACGTTGGGCACGCTTATACCCCCGTTGTCTGCCGACTTGTACATTGTGGCCCGTCGCACCCGGTCCATCCTTGACCCCCAGATGAACTGGAAGATGGCCCGGGTGATCCCTGTGGCGTAGGAGGGAGGAACAGGCCACATTTGTGCCAAGTACAGCAGCCCCGAGAGCACCTCACACCTGATGACCAAATTCTTTCCCGTTATGGAGAGGGAGCATTGCCTCCACAGCTCCAGCTTCCTCCCCACCCTGGCTATCCGCTCCAGCCAATTTTTGTTACATGCCTCAGCCCCCCCGAACCAGATCCCCAGCACCTTCAAGAAGTCAGGCTTGATGGTGAAGGGGATGGAAGATCTGTCGGGCCAGTTTCCAAAGAGCATGGCCTCGCCCTTCCTGCGGTTCACCCTGGCTCCCGTGGCCAACTCAAACTGGCCACAGATACTAATCAGTCTGCGGACCGACCCTGGATCCGAGCAGAAGACAGCGACGTCATCCATGAACAGGGAGGTCTTTACGTGAATGACCCCACTGCCTGGCAATGTCACTCCTCTTGTGCTCGCATCCTTCCTGATGGATTCGACAAAGGGTTCAATACAGCAGAAAAACAAGACAGGAGAGAGAGGGCAACCCTGCCTAACTCCAGACCTTACAGGGAAGTCCGATTCCCACCGATTGATTTGGACTGCACCTGTCCCAGAGCAGACTTGACCCGGTTGGCGATGGCCTTGGACAGGATCTTGTAGTCTACATTCAAGAGTGTTATGGGTCTCCAATTCTTTATGTCCTTCATCTCCCCCTTCTGCTTGTAGATTAGGGTGATGTTGCCCTTCCTCATGGAGTCTGACATGCTACCAGCCAGAAGCATGTCGTTGTACACTTCTAGCAGGTCCAGGCCCATCCAGTCCCACAGAGCCAAATACAACTCGGCCGGTAAGCCATCGCTTCCGGGAGTTTTGTTCGAGTCAAAGGAATGGATGGAGCCAGTAAGCTCCTCTAAGGTCAGTGGTTGTTCCAGACTCTCCCGCTTGCTGCCCTCCAAGACCTCTGTGATTGAGGTCAGGAAGTTCTGGGAGGAGGTACTGTCTGTGGTCTTTTGGTTATACAAATCTGTGTAAAAGGATTTGCAGATCCTCAGCACGTCTGTCTGTGAGGATGCTACCGTGCCGTCCTCCTCCCTAAGGCTGTACATCACAGAGCTTCCCCTGTGAACCTTATGGAAGAAGAAACGTGAGCACGTCTCATCCTGCTCCACATGGCGGACCCCGGATCGGAAGATGATCTTGGAGGATTCAGAGGTGAAGAGCTGAGCTTGCCGGTCCTTCAACTCTCCAGGTTCCTCCCTCACATCCTCCCCGCTCGACTGCAGAAGGAGCAGTTGTTGCACATCTGTCTGGAGTTGGCACAATTCCCTCTGGCTCTGTCTTGCTCTCAGAACCCCTTTAATTATGAAGAACCTCTTAATGTTCTCCTTGGTTGCTTCCCACCAGCGTGTGGGGGAGTCAAAGAGGGGCCTCACCGTTCTCCAACATGCGTAGTCCCTCTTTAGCTCCTCGACATTCTCTGGGGTCAACAGTTTCATGTTTAACTTCCACGTCCCTCTGCCTGCCTTCCGGTCCTCCTGTAGGTGACAGGAAGCCTGAAGGAGGCAGTGGTCGGACACGAACACTGGCGTGAGGTCAGTGTGTCTCACCGTGATGGCCTTCGTCGTGAAGACAAAGTCTATCCGAGATCGGGCTAAACCGTCCGATGTCGACCAGGTGAACCGCGGCTGGGACCTGCCTGCAGGGTCTCTGAAGGCGTTGCGTTGCTTTGCATCTTTTACCATCTCCATCAGGAACTTGGACGTGCTGTCCAGTCTGCTGTCTGCACTGCCGGATCGTCCAGCTGCATCAATGATGCAGTTGGTCACCGGCCAGAACGAACTGCCGGGACGTGGCCAGCAGCACTGGGAGCTGCTGGAGAACGGCCAGCCGCTCGCTCTGCATGGGTGAGGCAGCAAAATCCCCAGGCCGGAAGCACGACAGTCATTTCCCCCCGACCACACAGACAGTCCGTGGAGCCACCATCGCGACCACCTCCGATAGCAGCGGAGGTGTGGCAGCCCGCACTCCTGAAGAAAAGTCACATCTGCCTTGACCTTGGCCAGGTACTGTAAGGCATTAACACACCACGCAGTGCTCTTTATACTGCGCATGTTTAAAGGTGCCAGTTTGAGCTCCATTGTCTTTAGAGTCACTGACCATTTCCATGTCCCCTCATTCCCACCGCTTCGGTGAATTGCCTCAGATTTCCTGGGCTCAGGAATCCAACGGTGAGGTGAGTTTCAGGTGGCGTAACCAAAGGTGTCGTTGTGGGGGGGCCTTCTCGTTCCACCCCCTTTTGGGCATGCCGCTTCCTTTGTCTCCTGTAGCTGGGACCGAATGGCCTCTGCGCTGCTCCCGGTCGCCCGGAGCTGGGGTCCACTGGCCGCTGTGATGATCCCTGTCTCCAGGGGCTGGAACCCCTCGACCACTGCGCTGCTCCCGATGTCCTGGGGTTGGAGCCCCTCGACCGCTGCACTTCTCCCGATGTCCTGGGGCTGGAACCCCTCGGCCACTTCTCTGCTCTCGGTCTCCTGAGGCTGGGAGGTGATCGTTGTGGCCTCTCTCTTTTCATCCCCCGTTTTCTTCCTCTGCCTCCCTCGTTGGGACTTCCCGGTCACCTCATCCTCCGACGAGGAGGAGAGGTTGCTGCCTTCTGTAAGAGAAATATACCTTTTTTGTGATTTACTTTTTGACTTACCCCTCCTTTCCAGCCCTGGCTCTTTGGGCTGACCCCTCTTCCTGTACTTCACCGTTGTCCATTTCTCCTGCTGTTCCCCCTCCTCCATCGACTCTCCCTCCTGGGCAGGATGCTGGTCGTCTCCTTCTGGCACTTGGGGCCTCAAGGTGGTTGGGCTGTCCTCATCTGTGTTCCCTCTTTCTGCTGGGGTCTTAGCAGTGGTGGGGGGTGCCTCGCCCCCCCCCTTTGGGGTGCTGGCAGCAGCTCCTCTTGTTGCCTGTGCGTAGGTGCAGGCTCTTTTAGGGCAAGCCCTGTAAAGGTGGCCTGCCTCCCCGCACAGGTTGCAGTTCTTGCTGGCCTGACAGTCCTTTGTCTCATGGCCCTCCATCTTGCAGTTTTTGCAGACACCTGCAGTGCATTGGGCCATCACATGCCCAGGCTTGTTGCATTTCCTGCACAGCCTGGGTTGCCCTACATAGCTCAAGTATCCTTGGTTTCCTCCAATCGCGAAAACCAAGGGGGGGTGGACGATTTCTCCATCCTTGTCCACCCTCAGCTTTACCTTGACTTGCCGCTTGCTGGTCCAAATCCCGTGCACGTCCTTCACATCCACACAGTCTCCTGTTCCCTCAACGTAGCGAGCAAGGAAGGTGAGGACATCTACTACGGGCACATGTGGGTTAAACATGTGCACCGTAATGAACCTTTCCTTCTGGGTGGGGAGGGTGAAGAGCGGCTGCACTTTCAGCAGAGACAGCGGAGCTTCATTTCCCCTCTCCCGGAAGGCTTCCATCACCTTCAGCCATCCCGTTGGATACTTGAAGGTAACGTCAAAATATCCGTTACCCGGAAAATCCTGGAGGCAGTAGATGTCCTTGGCCTCAAATTTGCAGGCCTCTAGCAAGACCTTCTTCACGAACAGGTCTCGTGAGAAGGGGGTCCCCTTGCTGAGGTCCTTGACGCTTATTCGCAGGGTATTCCGAATACCCTGCACTCCTGCTCCTGCTAACATTGTGGTTGAATAAGGTGTTAGGTTGGTTTCCCAACCAGCATGGATCCACCGCTAAGCCTGCAGCCGACCGACTCCTCTACGATTTCGCTCCGCAATCCACGGCCCTTGTCGCCAAGGGACAGCCAGAACTGTTCTAATAAGAACAGATAGTCTCTTTCACTCAGAACTGATAAGAACAGATACTACACTTGATCTTAGCCAAAAGGCCGAGAAGCGATGTTATAAATCTCATAACGACTCAAAATGTGTGTACACGACCCGAGCAAACCATGCCGGCTGATTGCACTTCGGCCCCATTGTGGAGCACTCTGCTTTCAGCGACAACAAACACCAATAAAGCGTGAAAAAGAACCGTCGGCCCCGCAGATATTGCATCAACCCACTCAATTTTAAAGAATGCAACATCGAAATTCAAAACACTTTATATTTCTGTCATTAATGATAAGATTTACATAATTTACGTTATACAGGGATTGCAGTGTTTCACATATCAGCTAACCATTGAAAGTGAAGTAAAATTCAATGCATTTCAAACAATGATAGCCCCACCCCTGCTTAACTTAAAGGAGAAAATGTCCAACGTATATACAATAATAAATCAATTGTCATTTGCAATATTTTAAGCACGGGGAGCGGTTCTGAACTGGCACCGCAGTCACAGTTGCCGAGCGGAGTCTGACCCCACGGGCTCCAGTGTCCCTGACGGACTTGGTTACCCCACCTCAACTAGTTCTGGGTCCACCAGGAGGTAGAGCTTTTATTCCGTCGCCTCGCCTCCGTGCTTTTTTCTATGGGAAGGAGTCTTCGCCACCGAGTGATGACCCTTTTTCCCGTCTCCACCGGTCCCCCTCCTCTTGGACTCCGCAGAACTGCCTCTACCCTCTCTTTATTTCTAACTGCTGGAATGACATCAACCATCTCAACTTTTCCACTCCCCTCACCTATTCCAACCTCACCCCCTCTGAACATACAGCCCTCCGCTCACTCTGCAGCAACCCTGTCATTATTATCAAACCTGCCGACAAGGGAGGTGCCGTGGTAGTCTGGCTCGCTGACCCCTACCGGGCTGAGGCCAGGTGACAACTCTCAGACCCCTGTCAGCCTTCCACAGCCTCCAAACTTATCGTTTCCCAGCCCTGCACAGCCCGTTTTTACCTTCTCCCTAATATCAATAAACACATTGCCCCAGCAGACTCTTAGTTTCTGCTTGCCCCTGTCACACGAACATGATTTCCACATACCTCAACTCCATCCTATCCCCCCTGGTGCAATCTCTACCAACCTATGTCCAAGATATCTCACATGTCCTTCTCTCTTTAATAACTTCCGCTTTCTGAACCCCCACTCCCTCATCTTTACAATGGACGTTCAGTCACTCTACACATCCATCCCCCACTTGGAAGGCCTTAAAGCCTTCAGTTTCTTCCTCGACCGCAGAACCATCCAATTTCCCGCTACTAACATTCTACTCCGCCTGGCAGAGCTGGTCGTCACCCTTAACAAATTCTCCTTTGACTCCTCCCACGTCCACCATGGCATGGGTATGGACACCCGCATGGGCCGCAGCTATGCCTGCGTCTTTGCAGGGTATGTTGAACGATCCCTGTTCCAGGCATACACTGGCCCTATCCCCAAACGCTATCTCCGTTACATTGATGACTGCATCGGTGCTACCACCTGCACCCATGCAGAACTCATGGACTTCATCAACTTCACCACCAATTTTCATCCTGCACTCAAATTTACTTGGACCATCTCCAACATTTCCTTCCCCGTTCTTGATCTCACACTCTCCATCACAAGAAATTTTGACCAACATCTACTATAAAGCTACTGACTCCCACAGTTATCTTGACTACACTTCTTCCCACCCTTCTTCTTTTAATGACTCGATCCCCTCCTCCCAATTCCTCCATCTATGCCGCATCTGTGCCCAGCACGATATTTTCCACAACTCCACTCTCTCCTCTCGTAACAAGGACAGAGTCCTCCTTGTCCTCCCCATCCACTCCATCAGCCGTCACGTGCAACTTTTAACCCTCCAACATTTTCGCCACCTCCATAGGGATTCCACTACTGGCCATATTTTCCCATCTCCACCCCTTTCTGCTTGCTGCAGAGAATGTTCCCGTAATTCCGTCCAAATTCCTTGGTCGAACTCCAGTCAGGTGAGGCAGCAGTTCCTGCACCTCCTCCAATCTACTGCATCCGCCCTCCCGAGGTAGATCGTACTTGTCTGTCTAATTGAGATATTCCTGCTAAACGTGGAAGCAGAGATTTTTTTTATACGAGTCTGCAACAAGTTGAGCCTCAGAAGGGTCCCTTTATTTACCTCTTCCCTTCTCCAATCAGAGTCTGAGGTGCACAATCTGTAGTTACATCCCCCCAGTACCTCCCACATCATACATCGCATGTCCAGACATGTGCATGGTAATGAGCAGTTTCTTGACCAGGGGTGTGTTGTAATATTAATTTATTTTATTAAGCATGCTCAGTTGCTCATGACCTACCCTAGTTTTACTCACCTCCAAGTGAACTCTCTCAGTCATCCTATATCAGCACTAAAGCTAAGCTATAGTGACAAGGGTCCCATCTATCACTCCCTTCTACTGATAGGGGTCTATCTACATCACTCCCTTTTACCGCTATACAATGCGATCACTTCTTACTCAAGCATGGGTCTGGTAACTTTTGATACACAGCTGTGTCAGAACCCTCTCCCTGGCCCCTATCAGTTTGAATCCTCTTTAAAGCCCCTTACAAACCTCACATAGAGGGGTTTAATCACTTTATCCCTCACATTAACCAAGCTGATCTCCCGGTGGACCAGCACTTCAACTCCCCCTCCCATTCCCAACCTGACCTTTCTGTCCTGGGCCTCCTCCATTGTCAGAGTGAGGCCGTGAGAAATTGGAGGAACAGCACCTCATATTTTGCTTGGGTAGTTTATACCCCAGCGATATGAATGTTGACTTCTCTAACTTCAGGTAGCCCTTGCTCGCTCTCTCCTTTCCCTCCAACTGCCCAGTCCTCCCACTAGTCCCACTGTCCCCACCCACCTTATCATCAGTCTGAAGAAGGATCTCGACCCGAAACATCGCCAATTCCTTCTCTCCATAGATGCTGCCTCACCTGCTGAGGTACTTTCCCCTGCAACAGCAGAAGATGCAACACATGTCGCTATACCTCCTCCCTCGTCTCTGATCAGGGACCCTATCAGTCCTTTCAGGTTAGGCAGAGGTTCATTTGTACATCTTCCAACCTCATCTACTGTATCCATTGTTCAAGATTTTGGACTATTATATATCGGTGAGACCAAACACAGACTGGACAATTGGCTCTCAAGACTGAATTTTCATGACTTTAACAATTACATTGATATTCAGACTCACTGTTTCATATTTTAATTATCTTTGCGTCTGTCAAAAGCTTTTCTTGATAAGCAATGGCCGGCGGTGGTTACAGAAAGGGGGAGAGAAGGTGGGGCGTTAGGACCAGAGGGAAGGGAGTTACAGAGACAGGGAATTGGCCTCTAGGGGCTGTAGGGGAGAAGGTTATGGGCGGGGCCAGAGGGGAGAGGGGGTTACAGAGGGAGGTGTAGGGGCCCAGCGTGTGAGGGTGTGTGTGAGAACGGTGCACAGGGAACATCATGAAGTGTGTTTGTGTCGGTCCCCAGGTATGTGTGTAATTAATATATATATATATATATACAGTGGCTTGCAAAAGTATCCATACCCCTTGAGCTTTTCCACATTTTGTCATGTTACAACCACAAACGTAAATGTATTTTATTGGGATTTTATGTGATAGACCAATACAAAGTGCCACATAATTGTGAAGTGGAAGGAAAATGATACATGGTTTTCAAATTTTTTTACAAATAAATAACTGAAAAGTGTGGCGTGCAAAAGTATTCAATTCCCTTTACGCTGATACTCCTAAATAAAATCCAGTGCAACCAATTGCCTTCAGAAGTCACCTAATCAGTAAATTAGGTGACTTCTGTGTGTAATCTAATCTCAGTATAAATACAGCTGTTCTGTGAAGGCCTCAGAGGTTTGTTAGAGAACATTAGTGAACAAACAGCATCATGAAGCCCAAGGAACACACCAGACACGTCAGGGATAAAGTTGTGGAGAAGTTTAAAGCAGGGTTAGGTTATAAAAAAATATCCCAAGCTTTGAACATTTTACGGAGCACTGTTCAATCCATCATCTGAAAATGGAAAGAGTATGGCACAACTGCAAACCTACCAGGACATGGCCATCCACCTAAACTGACAGGCTGGGCAAGTAGAGCATTGATCAGAACCGCAGCCAAGAGGCCCATGGTAACTCTGGAGGAGCTGCAGAGATCCACAGCTCAGGTGGGAGAATCTGTCCACATGACAACTATTAGTTGTGCACTCCACAAGTCGGGCCTTTATGGAAGAGTGGCAAGAAGAAAGCCATTGTTGAAACAAAGCCTTAAGAAGTCCAGTTTGCAGTTTGCCACAAGCCATGTGGGGGACACAGCAGACATGTGGAGGAAGGTGCTCTGGTCTGATGAGACCAAAATTGACTTTTTGGCCTAAATGCAAAACGCTATGTGTGGCGGAAAACTAACACTGCACATCACCCTGAACACACCATCCCCACTGTGAAACATGGTGGTGGCAACATCATGCTGTGGGGATGCTTTTCTTCAGCAGGGGCAGGGAAGCTGGTCAGAGTTGATGGGAAGATGGATGGAGCCAAATACAGGGCAATCTTGGAACAAGTCCTGTTAGTCTGCAAAAGACTTGAGAATGGGGCGGAGGTTTACCTTCCAGCAGGACAACGACCATAAACATATAGCCAATGCTACAATGGAATGGTTTAGATCAAAGCATATTCATGTTAAAATGGCCCAGTCAAAGTCCAGACCTAAATCCAATTGAGAATCTCTGGCAAGACTTGAAAATTGTTGTTCACCAACGCTCTCCATCGAATCTGACTGAGCTTGAGCTATTTTTCAAAGAAGAATGGGCAAAAATTTCAATCTCTAGATGTGCGAAGCTGGTAGAGACATACCCCAAAAGACTTGCAGCTGTGATTGCAGTGAAAGGTGCTTGTACAAAGTATTGACTCAGGGGGGTATGAATACTTTTGCACGCCACACTTTTCAGTTTTTTTATTTGTAATAAAATTTGGAAACCTTGTATCATTTTCTTTCCACTTCACAATAATGCACCACTTTGTGCTGGTCTATCACATAAAATCCCAATAAAATACATTTACGTTTGTGGTTGTAACATGACAAAATGTGGAAAAGTTCATGGGGTGTTTTGCAAGCCACTCTATATACATTTGTTTAGATCCAAACCTGGAACCCACTCCCAGGGATCTGATATTCTATATATAAACCCGTCCCGAATGCTTGGATTAGATCCCAGCCGATCACCAACTCCTGGGAATCTGTTATTCTGTTGATAAACTCCCTCAAACCCCTAGATTACAGCTCAGCCTGTAAGCCACTCCCGGGAATCTATTATTGTATATATAAGCCGCCCTTAGCCGCGATAATAGATCAGAGCCTGTAGTGCAAGGATCTGTTATTCTATATATAGAATTCTGGATAGACTCGGTTTATACTCTCTGGAATTTAGGAGATTAAGAGGGGATCTTATAGAAACTTACAAAATTCTTAAGGGGTTGGACAGGCTAGATGCAGGAAGATTGTTCCCGATGTTGGGGAAGTCCAGGACAAGGGGTCACAGCTTAAGGATAAGGGGGAAATCCTTTAAGACCGAGATGAGAAAGACTTTCTTCACACAGAGAGTGGTGAGTCTCTGGAACTCTCTGCCACAGAGGGTAGTTGAGGCCAGTTCATTGGCTATATTTAAGAGTGAGTTGGATGTGGCCCTTGTGGCTAAGGGGATCAGAGGGTATGGAGAGAAGGCAGGTACGGGATACTGAGTTGGATGATCAGCCATGATCATATTGAATGGCGGTGCAGGCTCGAAGGGCTGAATGGCCTACTCCTGCACCTAATTTCTATGTTTCTATGTTTTTATATAAATACCACAAACCCAGGATTAGATCCAAGATTATAACCCACTGCCAGATCTGTTATTCTGTATATAACCTCCCCCCCCCCCCCCCCCCCCCTCAAGCCACTGGATTAGATCAGAGCATCAAAGGAAAATAGACATTGTTATCATCTTCATTTTATTTTTTGCAATGAATATTACACAAGAATTGGTAACACGTAATCTTTCATCTGTAATGCTAATTATTTCAAGTCCTGGGTTAGGGAGGGATGGAAGGGCTAATGAGGTAGAGACATGGCATGATTTTCACTACCTGTGACGTCACAGGCAAATATGGAGGGTTGGCGAGCAGAGCGATCTAGAAGTACAGGTACATGGTTCCCGTCACAGGTAGGCAGGGTGTGTTCTAGAGCAGCGGGATCTAGGAATGCAGGTACCTGTTTGTAGTTCCCTGAAAGTGGTGTCACAGGTAGATAGGGTCGTCAAGAAGGCTTTTGGCACATTGGCCTTCATCAGTCAGGGCACTGAATGCAAAAGTTGGGACATCACGTAACATTTGTGCAACATGTTTGGTGATGCCGCACTAGGTGTATTGTGTACAGCTTTACTAATCTTATTATAGAAATTATGTAGTGAAGCTGGAAAGGACGCAGAGATTTACGAAGACTCGAGGGACCTGAATTACAGGGAGAGGTTGGGCAGGCTAGGACTTTATTCCATGGAGCGCTGGAGGATCTCAGGTAATCTTATAGAGGTGTACAAGATCATGAGGGGAATAGATAGGGTGAATACACAGAATATTTTACCCCCTGAGGAGGGAAATCGAGAAGCAGAGGACAGGTTTAAGACGAAGGCGGAGAGATTTAATAGGAGCGGCAACATTTTTCACAGAGGATGATGGGTATATGAAACCAGCTGCCGGAGGAGGTAGTTCAGGCAGGTACTATCACAAAGTTTAAGAAACTTTTGGACTTGTGCATGGATAGGAAATTCTGAGAGCGATATGGGCCAAACGCAGGCAGGTGGGTCTAATGTCGTTTTGGCATGTTGGTCCGCGTGGGCAAATTGGGCCGAAGGCCTGTTTGCGTGCTGTGTGACTCTCTAACTGTATGACTCGAGGTCAAAGATAAGGACCTCTTTTTTTCTCGGAGCAGGATAAAATTGAAGAGTTTACCCATCAAAGGCATGGCAAACAAAAAATAAATAAATTAATCCCCAGAGAGAGTATTTGGTATCATTTTTATCCACGATTGGCAACATAGGCCTTGGTGACGTGCCACAGGCCAGGGAGTGAAGGTAGTGTGGGTGGAAGAGGAGAGAGGGAACGGGAGGAGAGGGAGGGGGGGGGGGGGGGGGGGGGGGGGGGGGAAGGAGAGGGGAGCAGAAACAGAGTCCCCTCAGTCCTTACATTTCACCCCATCTGCTGTCACATACCACACATAATCCTCCGACATTTTCGCCACCTCCAACGGGACCCCACATCTTCCCAATTCCACCCTTTTCGCAGAGACCATTCCCTCCGCAGCTCCCGGGTTAACTCATTCCTTCCCATCCAAACTACCCCCTCCTCATGTACCTTCCCCTGCAACCACAGGAGATGCAACATTCCTCCACCCTCGACTCTGTCCAGGGACCCTCACAGTCCTCTCAGGTTAGGCAGAGGTTCACTTGCACCTCCTTCAACCTCATCTACTGTATCTGCTGTACAAGACATGGACTCACACCGGCAAGACCAAACCTAGACTGGGCGA
This sequence comes from Okamejei kenojei, assembly GCA_035221665.1. NCBI lineage: Eukaryota > Metazoa > Chordata > Chondrichthyes > Rajiformes > Rajidae > Okamejei > Okamejei kenojei. Next base: position 785,152 of record CM069172.1, read on the forward strand.
TCGTTTCGTTGAACACCTAAACTCATTCCGCCTGGACCTACCTGATCTTCCTATAGCCAAACACTTTGAATCCCCTTCACATTCCCATACAGACCTTTCTGTCCTAGGCCTCCTCCATTGTCAGAGAGAGGCTAAATGTAAATTGGAGAAACAGCATCTCATATTTAGCTTGGGCAGCTTACAACCCAGTGGCATGAAAATTAATTCCATTTCAAGTTATAAGTGCATTCCCTCTCTCGCCATCCCTTCCCCACCCAAGTTGAACCTGCTTCTCGTACTCATCTAGCAAACAGCTGACAATGGCCTGTTTATTTTACTATTTTCCATATATTTCATTAAATTGTTCTATATCTCCACATCAACTATATATCTCTTCCCTTTCCCATGACTCTCAGTCTGAAGAAGGGTCTCGAGCCGCAACATCACCCATTCCTTCTCTCCAGAGATGCTGCCTGCTCCGTTGAGTTACTCCAGCACTTTGTGTCTATCTTTGGTCTGTGCGATGGTCTGGACTGCGTCAACAAATCTCTGCAATGTTTTGTGATTTTGAATGAACCTCTTCCCAAACCAAGTTGTGATGAATCCCGATCAAATGCTTTCTATGGTGTATCTGTAGAAGTTGGTGATAGTTGGAGGGGACATGCCAAACTTTCTTTGCCTTCTAAGGAAGTAGAGGCATTGGAGTGCTCTCTGCAAATTGGTCAATATGGGTGGTCCAGGAGAAGTTGTTGGTGATATTGACTCCTAGGAATTTGATGTTTTCAACCATCTCTACTTTTGGCACCGTTAATACAAACTGGAGTATGTGCATTGCTTTGCGTCCTGAAGTCGAACACTATCTCCTTTATCTTGCTGACATTGAAAGAATGGTTGTTGTCTTAACAACAGGACACAAGGTTCTCAATCTCCTTCCAGTACTCTGTCACATCATTATTTGATATCTGACCCACAATGGTGGCTTCTTCTGCGAATTTGAATATTGAATTTGATTTGTACATGGCTGCACAGTCGTGGGTGTACAAGGAGTAAAGAAGGGGGCTGTGAACGCATCCTTGCGGAGCCCCCGTGTTGAGGATTATTGTGGAGGATGATTTGTTACCTATCCTCGTTGATTGGGATCTGTTGGTCAGGAAGTCAAGGGTCCAGTTGCAGGGATGAAGGCTGACACTAAGCCCCATGAGTTTGATGATGAGCTTGGATAGTATAATGGTATTTATGGCAGAGTTGAAGTTGATGAATAGAGTCTGATGCAGGTTTCACTCTGATCCAGATGTTGCAGGTATGAGTGTAAGGCCAGGGTGATGGCATCGTCCGTGGACCTGTTGTGGCAGTCGGTGAGCTGCAGTGGGTCAAGGCAGCTGGGTCGGCCGGACTTAATGCATTCCATTGCTAACCTCAAAACATTTCATGATGATGGATGCCACAGGATGACAGTCCATTAGGCATGAGGTATTGCTTTTCTTTGTCACTAGGATGATGGTGGTCCACTTGAAGCTGCTGGATACCTCAGAATGGAGTAGGGACAGATCAAAGATGTCCACGAATACTCCCGCTAACTGGCCCACGCAGCTACTGGGGACACGACCCCGAACTCCATCTGGACCAGTTACCTTTTGTGGGTTTACTGTCAAGAAGGCCAATCTAACCTCTGCTACAATCACCCTGGGGATGTAAGGGGAGGGTACGAGAGGGGCAGGGGTAGGAGGAAAGAGGAGGGGAGGGCAGAGGAAGGGAAGAAAGAGGAGAGGGAGGGAGAATGAAGGGGAGAGGATGGGAGGGAAGGAGAGATCAATGTCGAAGGTCAAAGACCGAGCATTAGGAAGGCCTCGCTGAAGTCTTCAAATTCATCCAATGGCTGCGATTGGGGAGGGGGGGAGAGAGAGAGTGAGATAATGTTAGACTTGGAGCAGGTGGAGAGGGAAGGTGGGAGAGAGGGAAAGGGGGGAGAGATGGGGTTAAGGGAGGAGGTCATATGGGGAGGGTGAGAGAGAGAAGGAGAAGGTGTGGGTGGAGAGAAAAGTGAGAGGGCGATAATGTTAGAAATGGAGGTGAAGGGGGAGAGAAGGAGGAGAGAGTGGAAGGAGGGAGGGAGAGCGGAGGGGGTGATAGGAAAAACAGAGAGGGGGGAAAGGAGAATGGTGAAATGTGGTTTTGAGGGAGATGGTGGGAGGAGAGAGGGAGGGATGGTGTGTTGGAAAGCACGATGGAGAGGGTGAGGAATGAGAGAGATAACTTTAAATAATGAGGTGATGAAGGGAGGGGAGGGGGGTCGTGGGAGGGAGGAGGAAGCGATAGGGAATAGGAGGGGAGATGAGCGAGGGGAGAAAAAGGGAGAGAATCCATATTACTGATCTGCTGTGGCTGCAAGTGAGCCATATCCCTCCAGTCCTGCATTTCCATTTGCTGATCTAAAAGTCTCCTGAACACCACTAGCATAGTGCCTTCCAGGTCCCAAACCTTAGTGTAATTAAACTTGCGCCGCACACCTCCTTTAAACTTTACCCCTCTCACCTGAAAACTATGCCCTCTAGTCTTTGATGTTTCCACCCTGCAAGGAATACGTTCTGATTGTTTATTCTATCTCTGCCTCTAATTCCTGTGATACCAGTTCATGGATCTAAGTGGCTTGCAAGTTTTCATACCCCTTGAATGTTCCACATTTTGTCACGTTACAATCACAAACATAAATGTATTTTATTGGGATTTTATGTGATAGACCAACACAAAGTTGTGCAAAATTGTGAAGTGGAAGGAAAATGATACATGGTATCCAAATTTTATTACAAATAAAAAACTGAAAAGTGTGGCGTGCAAAAGTATTCAGCCCCCCTGAGTCAATACATTGACTCTCCCTGTAGAACCACCTTTCGCTGCAATTACAGCTGCAAGTCTTTTGGGGTATGTCTCTACCAGATTTGCACATCTAGAGACTGATATCTTTGCCCATTGTTCTTTGCAAAATAGCTCAAGCTCAGTCAGATGGAGAGCGTCTGTGAACAGCAATTTTCAAGTCTTGCCAGAGATTCTCAATTGGATTTAGGTCGGGACATTGACTGGGCCATTCTAACACATGAATATGCTTTGATCTAAACCATTCCATTGTAGCTCTGGCTGTATGTTTAGGGTTGTTGTCCTGCTGGAAGGTGAACGTCCACCCCAGTCTCAAGTCTTTTGCAGACTCTAACAGGTTTTCTTCCAAGATTGCCCTGTATTTGGCTCCACCCATCTTTCCATCAACTCTGCCCCTGCTGAAGAAAAGCATCCCCACAGCAAGATGCTGCCACCACCATGTTTCACAGTGGGGATGGTGTGTTCAGGGTGATGTGCAGTGTTAGTTTTCCACCACACATAGCGTTTTGCATTTAGGCCAAAAACATCAATTTTGGTCTCATCAGACCAGAGCACCTTCCGCCACATGTTTGCTGTGTCCCCCACATGGCTTGTGGCAAACTGCAAACGGGACTTCTTATGGCTTTGTTTCAACAATGGCTTTCTTCTTGCCACTCTTCCATAAAGGCCCGACTTGTGGAGTGCACAACTAATAGTTGTCCTGTGGACAGATTCTCCCACCTGAGCTGTGGATCTCTGCAGCTCCTCCAGAGTTACCATGGGCCTCTTGGCTGCTTCTCTGATCAATGCTCTCCTTGCCCGGCCTGTCAGTTTAGGTGGACGGCCATGTCTTGGTAGGTTTGCAGTTGTGCCATACTCTTTCCATTTTCGGATGATGGATTCAACAGTGCTCCGTGAGATGTTCAAAGCTTGGGATATTTTTTTATAACCTATCGCTGTTTTAAACTTCTCCACAACTCTATCCCTGACCTGTCTGGTTTGTTCCTTGGGCTTCATGATGCTGTTTGTTCACTAATGTTCCCTAACAAACCTCTGAGGCCTTCACAGAACAGTTGAATTTATACTAGTCACTTAATTTACTAATTAGGTGACTTCTGAAGGCAATTGGTTGCACTGGATTTTACTTACGGGTATCAGAGTAAAGGGGGCTGAATACCTTTGCACGCCACACTTTTCAGTTTTTTATTTGTAAAAAAATTTGAAAACCATGTATCATTTTCCTTCTACTTCACAATTATGCGGCACTTTGTGTTGGTCTATCACATAAAATCCCAATAAAATACATTTACGTTTGTGGTTGTAACGTGACAAAATGTGGAACAGTTCAAGGGGTGTGAAAACATTTGCAAGTCACTGTATGTAACATCTTTGTAAATTTTCTCTGCACTCGTTCCAGCTTAACAACAGAAACTGCACACAATACTCCAAATGCGGGGGGGGGGGGGGGGGGGGGGGGGGTGGGGAGCAGGGGAGAGACAGGGGAAGGGGGCACGGACCTTTAGAATTCTCCGGAGCAGACGTGAAATCCTCACTGAATTTGACTGGAGCCCGTCCCATCCCTTGAACAGGGACCCCCGACGTGCCACAAAATTATCCCAGCAGTAAGAATAATCTGGGGGACAGAGGGAGAAAGCAGGGGTGAGAGAAAATGCCCCCCTACCCTCAACTCTCCATCTCCTCTTCCCCCACTACATCTTCCCTCACCTCGCCCTGTCCTCTCCTCATCTCCTACTGCCTCTTCCCTCTCCCCTTCCCTCCTCCTCACTCTCCCCTTCACTGCCCTCTCTCCACTTCCCTCACTACCCCTCCACTCACCTCTACCATCTCCTCACTTGCGCCCCTTCCGACTGCCCTTTCCCCTTCTCTCCTCGTCCATCCCCTTCACCACCCTCTCTCCTCCACACTCATCCCCTTCCAACTGCCCCTATCCCTTCCGTCCTTCTCCCCTGTACTCTTCCTCTCGTACCCTTCCATGCCCCTCTCCTCCCCTCACCCTCCCCCTTTCTCTCCTCACTCTTCACCTCCTCTTACCATGACACTTCCTCCCAGCCTCTTCTTTCCTCTCCCTCTTCCCCTCCAAAAAAAATCCTCTCCCCTTCCCCTTCCATCCTCTCCCCTTCCCTCTCATCGCTCCTCCATCCTCACCTTACCTCTCCCCTTCCCCTCCTCTCTTCACTTCCCCCCTCCTCTCGTCTTCTCGCCTTGATCTTCTCCTTCCCTCTCCCTCTCATTCCTACACCCCCCTTCCCTCCTCCCCTCCCCCGCGTACCTGTGGCCCCAGCCCCTCTCTTCTCTTTTCCCACCCTTCCTCCCCACTCCCTTACCCCTCCCACACCCCCCTTCCCACTCTCCCCCCCCTCTCTACCTCTCCCCACCCCACCCTATACCCCTGTTTTCCCATGGTCCTCAGCCCCTCCCCACCCTCCCTCTCCTCCTCCCCTGCCCCTGTACCGCATGATGCCTAGCCTTGCCCCTCCCCTTCCACCTCCTCTTTGTCCCTCCTCCTCCCTCTCTCCCCTTCCCCTCTGTTCATCCCAAGCCCCCAGACCCTCCCCGTACGTCCCTACACCCCTCTTTCCACCCTCCTCTCCTCTCCCCTCCCCATACATCTGTAGCCCCTCTCCCTCTCCTCTCACCCTCAACTATCCATCCCCCTTTCTCCCCATGTACTTCTTCCCCTCTCTCTTTCTTTCTCCATCTCTCCCTCTCCTCTCACTTCTCTCCAATCCCCTGTATCCATGTACCTCCGCCCATCCCTTTACCTCTCCCCTCCCTCTCCCACTCGTCGCCCACACTACCCCCATGACCCATGACCTCCCATTTACCATTACCTCAGTCCTGCCCCCCCCCCCCCATGAGGTGGGGTCCTGACCCACTGAACTGTCCCCTCGCCCCCTCTCCCTCCTCTCTCCCCCTCCCCTCTTCCTCACCTATGTATTCCCTCCCCCCTTCTGCCTTTCCCCCTTTCCACTCCCCATACCTGTATACTCCCTCCCACTCAACCATTCCCTCGCCTTTATCCCTCCCTCTCGCCTCTCCCGCTCACTTCCCCTTAACCTTACCCCACTCCTCTCACCCCCCCTCTCCGCTCCTCACCCCCGTCCCGCATACTTGTGTACCCTCTTCCTCCCCGTACCGCGGTACCCCTCCCTCCTTTCCTCCCATCCACACTTCCCTCCTCTCCCCCTCCCTCACCCCACCCTCTTACCCATACCTCTGTACCCCCCTCTCTCTACCATCGACATCCCCCTCCACACCCCCTCCTTTCCTCCGCTCTCCCTGCACCCATCTTTCCCCTCCCAACTCCTTCCAGTCCCCGTACCTGTGTACCCCATGACCCCCAGACTGACCCCCGCCCCTCTCAGCTTCCGGAGACCCCCGGGGTGGGGTCCGGAGCCCTCGCAGTAGTAGAGTCTGGCCACGAATAGGCGGAGAGTGAGATTGGGCCATCGCTGGAGGAAGGAGGCGAGGCGGAGGGAGCACTGGGCGCAGGGACTCCAGGAGGCGTAGAGGGTGAGGCACAGGGGCCTGAAGGGGTCGAGGGGCCAGCCGGACAGTATCCGGAGGAGCAGCACCTCGGCGTGGTAGCCCGGAATATTCCGCAGGTAGCCGAAGTCCAGCGAGCGGGATACTGGGCTGTCCCGGCGCTCCAACACGTAACACAGATATGTTTCATGCCTCCCCTTTGCCCAGCGGGCATTGGTGAAGTGGTACAGGAACTTCTTCTTGCTCATCAGGCAGCTGTGGGGAGAGACAGAGAGAGAGAGAGAGAGAGAGAGAGAGAGAAAAAGAAAGAAGGAGAAAAAAGAGTGAAACTTCCTCCACGGAGCTGCATCACCGACTCCTCCCGTATGTTGTAAGCGCGCACCAACATACATTGGAGTGAAGCTCCATCCGCACCGTCCTGTCCTCCCCCAAGTGGCCACACACACACAGACTGAAGCTCCCTCCGCACCGGCCAGACTTTACCCCCCAAACCCCCACCGATCTACTCTATCTCTCTCCCTACCTCTCTCTTTCGTTCTCGCTCTTCCCCCCCCCCCCTCTCTCTCTCTCACACACACACATAGAGTGAAGCTGCGCTGTGCCGTCTCTCTTTTCTCTCTCCCTCTCACACACATGCATGCAGACACAAACAATGAAGCTCTCTTCCGTCCCTCTCCCCTTGGCCCAGTGGTAATGGTACAGGGATGGCTTCTTGCTCTTCTCTGATAGAGGGAAGGGCAAGGCAGGCAAACGTAAGCAAGCCTGGATGACGAGGGACATTGAGGCTTTGGTCAAGAGTAGGAGGCTTGGGACGGGTATAGGCAGCAGGGATTGTGTATTAATCAGAAGATCAAAAAGGGAACACCAAATATGTGTGGCACATAGCAATAAGGATAATCCCAGGATATTTTATAAGGACATTAAGGGAACAAGGGTAACCAGGGAGAGAATGGGACCCCTCAGGCATCAAAGTCGTCAAATCTGTGTGGAGCCATAGGAGATGGGAAAGGTCCCCAATGAGTATTTCTCCGCTATCTTTACCGTGGATGAAGACAGGAGGATGGGGAATACTGAGGTGTCGTGACAGCAGTCGGTGTTACGGTTGGAGAGGCGCTGAAGATCCTGATGAGTATGGAGATAGACAAATCTCCTGGGCCAGATCAGATATATGTGAGGATGCTGTGGGAAGCTAGAAAGGAGAGTGCAGGGGCCTACACGTAGATTTCTGCGTGGCAATTAATTAGAGGCTGGAAGACTGGAGGGTGGCAAATGTTGCCTGTATTCAAGAGGGGCTGCAGGGAAAAGATTGGGAACTACAGGGCTGCGAGCTTAACATCTGTGGTTGGAAAGTTACTCGAGAGTATTCTGAGGGATACGATGTACAACTTTGATGGACAAGGGTTGATTAGCAATAGTCAACAAGGTTTTGTGTGTGGGAGGCTGTGTCTCAAATCTGATTGTTTTCTTTTGAGGATGTGACCAAAAAAAGATTTTAGTGGGGCTTTTGACAAGGTAGGCTGCTCACGAAGATTACATCCCAATCAAGAAGAGACAGCTGAATGGATGGAAATTGGCTTCATTCAAGGAAGGAGATGGTAATGGGGGAAGATGTATTTTCGGACTGGAGGCCTGTGTGCAACACAATGTACATGGCAGAGTTTGCAAGTTTGCAGATGTCACAAAAGTGGGTGGTATTGTAGATAGTGAAAATGTTTTTCAAAAATTGCAGCAAGATCTTGATCGGTTGAACAGATGGGGTGAGGATTTTTTATCGGAATTTAATACAGAGAAATGTGAAGTGTTGCAGTTTGCGAGCAATAACATGGACAGAACCTACACAGTAAACAGGAGAGAGAGAGAGAGAGAGAGAGAGAGAGAGAGAGAGAGAGAGAGAAACTCCGCACCGTCCGGTCTCTCTCTCTCTCTCTCTCGCTCTCTCTCTCTCTCTCTCTCTCTTCATCTCTGTCTCACTCCCCTCTCTCTCTCTCTCCCACTCCCTCCTCCATCTCCCACTCTTCATCTCCCTCTCCCTCCCAGTCACACACACAGGGAAGCTCCCACTGGAGAAGAGCTGCTCCGATTGCTGGGATTTGAAGCAACATTTCGGAAGGCCACGTTGAGGAGGGGGAGCAAAGGTAGTGAGACTTCTGAGTTCAGATCATCACCGGACTCCAGAGGCTTTCTTTTAAAAAATAATTCGTGAGTCGTGGGAGCGACGGTGGCTGGTGATTTGCCGAGTGCATTTGGAAATATGGGAGACAAGTTCTGGATCGATGTTATGGTTATTTATATCGAAAACCCCCCTCCAATAGGAATTTACTTAGCTCAGGTTGGCTTTGTAAAAAGGGGACAGTGTTTCATGGAAAGGCAGTGAAGTTGAAGTGCTTCCAACTGACTGGGAACGAAGCCTTTGAACCTGCAACTTTGACTGGGAAGATCGATACGGATATTTCTTGTTTATCTGGAGAACACTGGGGTTGTTGCGTTTTCTGGATACGTATTCAAACATTTCGCTAAATGTTGGAATGTGCTGTTTACAGCAGCAATAGCAGCCAATAACTTTCGACGAGCCACTCCACGGAGATGGCTGCCACTCAGAACTACGCAGCTCAACCATTGTTTGAGTTGATGACATTGGGGTTAAAACTAATTTACAATATAATCTGATTTTTAACGCAATCTTAGCATTGAAGGACAGTGGGAAGTTTGTTCTCATAGTAAAATCTGAACAGCCGGTGGCTTTAGGGACACTGCTCCTCAGGTTTAGGCTGCATTTCAGCCCGACACATCTGAATGTTTGCAAATTGCTCATCAGCAGTTTTGATATTTCCAGTGCTTCTAACAGTAATTGTTTTAGCTGCGAATTACAGTAACAGCATTAAGATTTTGATTTGTATTGGAAACTTTTGTCGAGTCACTCGTGATATTTGGTCACAGTCGCTAGGGGAGGATATTGAGGATATTCCCTGTTGTTTTGTTCCTGGGCCATTCACTGGGTCCAGGCAGCAGGCTGTGGACCAAGTGAAGCTCCTCCCTCTCGCATTGGCCCAGTGGTCGGTCGTGAATTGGGACGGGAACTTCCTCTTTTTGTTCCTCTGGGGGAGGGAAAGAAAGAGGGAGACAAAATGTGGAAGTCCCTCCACAGTGCCGACTCCTCCTGACGTAAGCCCCGACTCTCTCACACTCACGGGGAGAGTGAATTAAAAGGAGAGAAGCCCTCCCCTTGGCCCTGCGGGTGTTAGTGTGCAGAAGCTCCTTCTTGCTCATCAGGCAGCGAAAGAGAGAGGAGAGAGAGGGAGTGATGGGACAGAGAGAAATAAAGAGTGAAACTCTCCGCAGTGCCGTGTTGCCGTCTCCTCCCGGCGTTGTAATCAAAGATCCTTGGTAGCAACGTACCTTAGCGTGAAGCTCCCTGCGCACCGTCCTGTCTCACCCCAAGTCCCCTCTACCCCCACCGACGCATCTCTCTCCTTCCCTGCCCTTCCATCGTTGCACCCTCTCTCTCTTCCCTCTCCCTCATTCCAACCACCCTCCACCCCACCGTCTCTCCCCGGCTCCCTCTCTCTCACTCTCTATCTCTCCCTACCCTCTCTCTCCCTCTCTCCCCTCCCCGCTCTCTCCCTACCTCTCTTTCGCCCCCTCCCATCTCCCTTCCCCCACCCCCACTCTCCCTCCCCCTCTCTCTCGCACCCTCTCTCCCCTCTCTCTCTCCCCCTCTCTCTCTCTCTCCCCCCCTTTCCCTGTCCCCTCTCTCTTTTTCCTCTCTCTCTCTCCACCCTCTCTCTCCCCCCCTCTCTCTCCCCCTCTCTCTCTCTCCCACTCTCTCCCCCCCTCTCTCTCCTCTCCCCTCTCCGCCTCCCTCCCCACCCTCTCTCTCCCCCTCGCTCCCCTCTACCCCCCTCTCTCTCCCCCCTCCCTCCCCCCGTCTCTCCTCCCCTCATCCGCCCCCCTCTGCCCCCCTCTCTCCACCCTCTCTCTCTCTCCCCCTCTCTCTTTCCTTCCCCCCTCTCCCCCTCTCTCTCTTCCCTCCCTCTCTCCCCCTCACTCTCCCCTCTCTCTCTCCCTCTCTCTTCCCCCCTCCCTCCCTCTTTCTATCTCTTTCTACTCTCTCTCCCTCTCTCTCCCCCCACTCTCTCTCCCCATTCTCTCTCCCCCACACTCTCCCCCCTCTATCCCCCTCCCACCCCTCCCCTCGCCCCTCCCCCCTCTCCTCCCCCCCTCTCCCCCCCCTCTCCCCCCTTCTCTCCCCTTCTCTCCCCCCCTCTCCCCCTACCCCCCTCTCCATCCCCCCTCTCCCCCTCTCACCCCCCCCTCTTTCCCTCCCCCTCCCTCTCCCCCTCCCCCTCCCCCTCTCTCCTCCCCTCTCTCTCCCCCTCCCCCCCCCTCCCCCTCTCCCCCCTCCCCCTCTCCCCCCTCTCCCCTCTCTCCCCCTCTCTCTCCCCCCTCATCCCCCTCTACCCCCGCCCCCCTTCTCTCTCTACCTCCCTCTCCCCCCTGTCTCCCTCCCCTCTCCCCGCTCTCTCCCCCCCTCCCCCCTCTCATCCCCTCTTTCTCCCCCGCCACGCATCTCTCTCTTTCTCCTCCCCTCTCTCTCTTTCTCCTCCCCCTCCCCCCCTCTTTCTTTCTCCTCCCCTCTCCCCCCCTCATCTCTCCCCCCTATCTTCTCAATCACCACTTCTCCCCATCCTTCCCCTTCTCCCCCTCATCTCCCTCCCCCCCTCCCTCTCCCCCCTCCCTCTCCCCCCTTTCTCTCCTACCTTCTTACTGCAGTTAGTGCAGTCCCTCGTCCTCATTTTCCCTCACACTTTCTCCCCTCTCTCTTTTCCTCATTCTTTGCTTGTTTCTCTCGTCCCCTCTTTCGCTCTCTCTCGCAGACCCACATTCTGTGTGTGTGTGTCTCTCTCTCTCTCTCTCTCTCTCTCTCTCTCTCTCTCTCTCTCTCTCTCTCTCTCTCTCTCTCTCTCACTCCCCCCTCTCTGTTTCACACAGAAGGGCAGCGGAGATGTATAAACAGTGCAGTGATAATCTCATCTGATAATCTCCCCTCTCACTGCAGTTAGTGCGAAATCCCTCGCCCTATCTCTCCCTATCTCCTCCATTCTCTGCTTCCCCCCCACTCTCTCTCCCTCTCCCTATCTCCTTCCTTCCCTCTCTCTCCCCGTCTCCCTCGCCTTCCTTCAGTTTTTCCTTCTCTGATTCTCACTCTCCCTTCCTTCCTCTCTCGTTCACTCTCTCCTTTTCATCTCTCTCTCTCTCCCTCTCTCCATTCTCTGCGTCCCTCTCACACCCCCCACTTCCCTGTGTTGCTCCTCTCCTCTCCCTCATGTCTCCCACTCTATCACCCTCTATCTCTCCCCATACATACATACATGCATTCTGTCTCCCCCTCTCTTCCCACCTTTCTCTGCTCCATTCTCAGCATCCCTCTCACTCCCCCCCCTTCTTCCCACTCTTGTCCCCTTTCTCGCGTACCAACTCTCCCCCCTCACTCTCTTTCTTTCTCTCCCTTTCCCTCTTTCACTTCCATCCTCTCTCTGTCTCTCTCTCCCTCTCTGTCTCTCTATCTCTCTCTCTCTCTCTCTCTCTCTCTCTCTCTCTCTCTCCCTGTTCTTCCTCTTTCCTCTCTCTTTTTCTATCCCTCGTCCCCTTTCTGCCCTCCCACCTCTCCATCGCTTGAGGAAGGGCGATGACTGCCTCTGTCGATGTAGATTCAGTCGTCTGGTCTCGATCAGTGAAAGTCTTTGCAGGAGTAACATCAAACAGGTACAGAGCTAAATTCTTCATCGTGAACGCCCACACACCCCTCATTGTATCGCCCAGTGGGGTAAGGGGGCGTTTACACTGCTCACCGTCGCGTCACCCACAGCTTCCTCCTTCTGCACCATCCCGTCACACACTCGCACTGTCCCATCACATATTCCACCCTCCGTACTATGCTGTCACACATTCCCCTCTCCGTACCGTCCTGTCACACACTCCCCTCTCCGTACCATCCTGTCACACATTCCCCTCTCCGTACCATCCTGTCACATTCCCCTCTCCGTACCATCCTGTCACACTCCCCTCTCCGTACCATCCTGTCACACACTCCCCTCTCCGTACCGTCCTGTCACACACTCCCCTCTCCGTACTATGCTGTCACACATTCCCCTCTCCGTACCATCCTGTCACATTCCCCTCTCCGTACCGTCCTGTCACACACTCCCCTCTCCGTACTATGCTGTCACACATTCCCCTCTCCGTACCATCCTGTCACATTCCCCTCTCCGTACCATCCTGTCACATTCCCCTCTCCGTACCATCCTGTCACATTCCCCTCTCCGTACCATCCTGTCACACACTCCCCTCTCCACACCATCGCGCCACACATTCCACTCTCCGCACCGTCCCATCGCACATTCTATCCCTCCACACCGGTTATTTTTTGAACCAAAAATAAATGTAATCAATTATTTACAACATTACAATGACTATTTCCCCATCCTTATTAAGAATGTATTCCACAACCCGTGGTGCCCAGCAGTACCGGAAATCCACCAGGGAACCCGTGGACAGCATACATTCCCTCTCAAGTACCACCCAGGAAAAAGGGCAAGCAGCCAGCTCGGGCAGACGCCTCTTCCACCTGGCGCCGTGACTCGAAGATAGTCAGCTTGGCCAGGCCCAGGAGCAACCCAACCAGGACATCTTCAGCTTTACCCTATCTCCTACGCACGGGGTGTCGAAGGATAAGGATGGTGGGTGTGAAGTGCAGCCAGAAGGCAAGGAGCAGCCCCTTTAGATATTGGAATAGAGGCAAAACCTCACACACTCCATACGTATGTGGAACACTGACTCATCCAGCCCGCAAAAGTTGCAACATGCTTCTGATCTTTGGTCACCCGGCATGGAGGGGGAGGGTCGATCGGTGCAGTGTGGAATCTCCCTGTCGGTTTATTCCTGGGCCTGACCAAGATGGCCATTTGTGGGTCCAGGCACCGGGCACTGGAGGGTTCTGCCACAGTCGAATGCCTGTCCCTCTCCTTCTGGGCCTACATCTGTGCCCGTGTGTCCATGGAGAGGGAACACACAATGTCTGTAGGGACTTAAAGCATACAGCATTGGGGGTTCAGTATTAATGTGGATAGAGAACTGGCTGGCAAACAGGAAGCAAAGAGTAGGAGTAAATGGGTCCTTTTCACAATGGCAGGCAGTGACTAGTGGGGTACCGCAGGGCTCAGTGCTGGGACCCCAGCTATTTACAATATATATTAATGATCTGGATGAGGGAATTGAAGGCAATATCTCCAAGTTTGCGGATGACACTAAGCTGCGGGGCAGTGTTAGCTGTGAGGAGGATGCTAGGAGACTGCAAGGTGACTTGGATAGGCTGGGTGAGTGGGCAAATGTTTGGCAGATGCAGTATAATGTGGATAAATGTGAGGTTATCCATTTTGGTGGCAAAAGCAGGAAAGCAGACTATTATCTAAATGGTGGCCGATTAGGAAAAGGGGAGATGCAGCGCGACCTGGGTGTCATGGTACACCAGTCATTGAAAGTAGGCATGCAGGTGCAGCAGGCAGTGAAGAAAGCAAATGGTATGTTAGCTTGCATAGCAAAAGATTTGAGTATAGGAGCAGGGAGGTTCTACTTCAGTTGTATAGGGTCTTTGTCAGACCACACCTGGAGTATTGTGTACAGTTCTGGTCTCCAAATCTGAGGAAGGACATTATTGCCATAGAGGGAGTGCAGAGAAGATTCACCAGACTGATTCCTGGGATGTCAGGACTGTCTTATGAAGAAAGATTGGATAGACTCGGTTTATACTCTCTAGAATTTAGGAGCTTGAGAGGGGATCTTATAGAAACTTACTCCAGGACAAGGGGTCACAGCTTAAGGATAAAAATCCTTTAGGACCATCTTAGTTGGACAGGCTAGATGCAGGATACTGGATTGTTCCCATATTGATGTTGGGGAGGTCCAGGACAACGCTGGGCTGCGGGGGGGGGGGGGGGGGAGGAGTGTTGTCGCTGAGGTTGACAACATTTTAATTTGATAACTTTGACGGGACTGCCAGTCTTGATTTTGTTTAGTACTCTGTATTTGTGTTTTATTGAATAAAAGCTCCTTGTTAGGGGGAAAAAAATAAAGCTCCCTTCACACTGTGAGATACCCTTTATGCTCACAATTAATACTCAAAGACTAAATCCTGGAAGCAAGAGATTTCTTTATTTTACGAGTCTGCAGACCGGGTGCCTCTCCAACTCGAGACACACTGAAGCCAGGGAGATCATCCCCCTTTATACACAAAATCTTACATTCAATTTCTCCTCCGGACCTCTCTCCAATCAGGGTTGGAGGTGCACAATCTGTAGGTACAACCCACCGTACATCCCCTCGCACCTCCCACATCATACATTGCATGTTCAAACATGTTCATGGTAATGAGCAATTTCTTGACCAGGGGTGTGTTGTAATATTCATTTATTCTATTAAGCATGCTCAGTTGCTCATGACTTGGCCCAGTTTCGCTCAACTCCTAGTGAACCCTCTCAGTTTTCCTATATCAGCACTAAAGCTAAGCTATAGTGACTAGGGTCCCATCCATCACTCCTTTCCACTGATAGGGATTTCTCTACATCACCCTCTTCTCTAGCGAGACAAAGCTATCTCTTCTTACTCAAGGCCTCAAGGATGGGTCTGGCAATTTTCAGACACTGCTGTCAGAATCTCCTCTCCAGCCCCTCTCTGTTTAAATTCTCTTTAAAACTCCTTTCTTTAATAGGGTTTAATCACTTTATCCCTCACAACACTGTCCCATTACACACACACGCAAACATTTTTTAACCAAAAATAAATGTATTATTTACAAATTATATGTACAATGCAAAACAATACCAACACACCCACCACCATAATAAATAGTAAAACAAACATTCTTAAATGCCAAATATATTTATCATTAAATAACTGTGAAGATCCCACTGCACTGTCTGTCACACACCTCCCAAATCATCGTCCTGTCACACACTCCCTTCCTCCGTCACCACTCCTCCAAATACGGGCAGGTGGGCCTAGTGTAGATGGGGCTTTTTCCATCTACTTCGACCGATAAAATAGGTCGAAGTCAGTATAGATTTGTGAAGGGGAGGTCTTACTTCACAAATCCGCTGGAATTCTTCGAAGAAGTAGATAGCAGGATAGACGAAGGAGAATCAGTAGATGTTGTTTAGATTTTCAGAAAGCCTTTGATAAAGGTGCCACGTGAGGCTGCTAATGAAGATGAGAGCCACGGTACCAAAGCAGATAGCATGGATCGCAGATGTCGAAGAGTGGCAATTTTTCTGGTTGGCTGCCAGTGACTAGCGGAGTTCCACAGGGATCAATACTGGGGCCGCTACCCTTCACGTTGTATATTAATGATTTGGACGAGGGGATTGAAGGCTTTGTGGTCAAGTTTGCGGATTATATGAAAATAGGTGAAAGGGCACGTAGTGTAGAGAAAGCAGGGACTCTGTAGAAAGACTTGGACAGGTTGGTAGATTGGGCAGAAAAATGGCAGGATAATGTAGCAAATTGTGGAGTCATGCATTTTGGTAATAGGAGTAAAAGCATAGACTATTTTCTAAACAGGGAGAGAATCCAGAAATTGGAGGCGCAAAGGGACTTGTGCGTACTGGTGCAGGATTCCCAAAAAATTGATCTGCAAGTCGAATTGGTAGCAAAGAAAGCAAACTCAATACTAGCATTTATTTCAAGATGGCTTGTATAAAAACAGGGATGAAATGCGGAGGCTCTAACAGGCACAGGTAAGATCATGTTTGGAAAATTGTGAGCAATTTTGGGCACCATATCTGAGGAAGGATGTGCTGGCTCTGGAGAGGGTCCAGAGGAGGTTTACAAGAATGATCCCCGGAATGAGTAGGTTAACCTATGATGAGTGTTTGTCATCACTGGGCTTGTACTCACTGGCGTTTAGAAAAACGAGGGGAGACCTCATAGAATCAAACTGAATAGTGAAAGGTTTGGATAGAGTGGGTGTGAAGAGGAATTTTCCACTAGTGGGATAATCTAGGACTAGATAGAGATCATAGCCTCAGAATTAAATAACATTCTTTTAGGAAGGAGATGAGGTTAAAATTATTTAGTCAGAGGGTGGAAACTCTGTCACAAAAGGCTGTGGAGGCCAAGCCAGTGGATATTTTTAAGGCAAAGATAGATAGATTCTTGATTAGTACAATTATCAGAGGTAATGGCAGGAGAATGGGATTAGGAAGGAGAGCCATGATTGAATGGCGATTTTGATGGGCCGAATGGTCTAATTCTATTCCTATCACGTGTCTCTCACCTACACTTTCTGTCTCCCTCTCACTCTCCTCTCTCTCCCTCCCCCTCCCCTCTCTCTCTCTCTCTCCCCCCTCTTCCCTCTTTCTCTGTCTCCCCCCTCCCTTCCCTCTTTCTCTCTCCACCACTCTCTCTCACACAGCTGTCGATGTGGTCGGTGAAAGTGAACGTAGAGGAAATGCTTCTTCGCCTCTATTTATACCTCGCGGAGAGAGAACGAGAGCGAGAGTGGGAGGGGGCGGGCAGCAGATGCTTCTTTGGCCAGCTGCCCGTGGGTTTGACGGCTCCAGGTGTCCAACACCGTGACGCGACGCAGCGCAACGCCCAAATTAAATCATGCCGTCAACCCTGAGTGGTCAGAGCATGACACCGCACATCCTGTTTACCAGAGACTCTCTCTTCATCTCTCTCTGTATCTTTCTCTCCCTCCCTCCCACTCTTGCGATACAATACATTAGGATTGTATTGATCCCAGGAGGGAAATTAATCTGCCAACAGCCATAAACAACACAAAATACATGAAACATGAAGTTAAATGGACAAGTGGAAAGGCTTTGGGGATGTGCAAAGATGGAGGAGGTGGGGGACGGGGGGACGTGGGGGGGAGTCAGTCTACCCCATGACAGAAGGGGGAGGAGTTGTAATGTTTGATGGCCACAGGGAAGAAGGATCTCCTGTGGTGCTCTGTCCTCCATCTTGTAAGAACCAGTCTGCTTCTGAGGGTACTCCTCAGGTTGACCAGTGTGTCATGGAGGGGGTGAGCTGTATTGTCCAGGATGCTCTGCAGTTTGAGGAGCATTCTCCCTTCCAAGACCAACTCCAATGATTCCATGTCCGTTCCCAGGATGGAGCCAACCTTCTTGACGAGTTTGTTGATCCTATTGGCGTCCGCAGACTTCGCCCTGCTGCCCCCAGCACATGGCTGCAAAGAAGGTGGCACTGACTCCCATCGATTAGCAGACGTTGAAGGAGCAGAGACTTCCAAAAAAGTACAGGTGGCTCTGTCCCTTCTTGTGCAGGGCCTCAGCATTCCTGGACCTGTCCAGTTTACTGTCCAGGCACTCTACCAGATATTTGTACTCCCTGGTAAACTGCACCTTCACACCATTGATGGAAACAGGGGACAGGGGTGGTCCTAATTGCAGAGTCAGCTGAAAACCTCTGCAGGTGGCAGGAGACGAGGTTATATCTGAAGTCCGATGTGCAGATGGTACACTGGAAGGGAGAGAGGACCGTCCCCTGTGGGGCCCCTGTGTTGCTCACCACCATGTCTGAGACACAGTTCTGTAACCTGACATATTAGGGTCGTCCAGTCAGGTACTTGGTGATCCAGGACATCAATGGAGCATCAACCTGCATCTTGGTCAGTTTGCTCCCAAGCAGTGCAGGCCTGATCGTGTTAAAAGCACTGGAGAAGTAAAAAACCATAACTCACACAATGCTTCTCCGCTTATCCAGGTGAGCATAGGAATGATTGACCATGAGGACGATGGTGTCCTTAACGCCCATCTTTGTTTAGCAAACAGTGGGGGGTCCAGGTAGGGCTTAACCAGGGGTCGCAGGTGAGTGAGCACCAGCCTCTCCAGGGACTTCATGATGTGTGAAGTCAGAGCCAATGGTCTGTAATCTGGAAGAGCTGGGGCATGTCCTCTCTGGTCAGGAACCAGGTGAGATGTCTTCCATATCACAGGAACCCTCAGTCTCAGGTTGAAGATATGCTGTAGTACTCCACACAACTGGCGGGTACATGCCTTGAGTGGTGACCCGTAGATTTGCCTGGGTGGAATCTGCTCTGCTCCTTCCTCACCAGCTCAGCCTTAATCGTCTGGTGCGGCAAAGAAAGGGCAGAGGAAGTGGATCAGGGGGATTGAGGGGGAGAGACTGTTGGGGAGCAGGGGGGAGGTTGGGCAGAGCCGCCACCATAAAAAGTTTATCTCGTTGACCTGGTCTTGAATGCTTTCCCTCCCCAGGCCACTGGTATCCTTGTAGTCTTCAATGTTCTTCATCCCGCTCCACACATCCCTCATATTGTTCTGCTGAAGTTTCCCCTCCAACTTCCTCCTGCAGTTGTCCTTGCCCTGTCTCATTCTGGCCTTCAGGTCTTTCTGCGCCTGTTCCACCTCCTGCCTGTCACCATACCTGAAGGCCCTCTTCTTCTGGTTGAGAAGGGTATTTATGTCACTGGTCATCCTGGACTTGTTGTTGGGGCAACAGTGTACAGTCTCCTCTGAGACGTTATCCACACAGAACTTTATGGAGCTGGTAACACAGTCCGTAAGTCCATCAATGTCCTCTCCATGGGGAGTACAAGGGCATCCCAATCTGTGTCCTCAAAACAGCCCAGTGAAGCATCATATGCCTCCTGTGACCATCTCCGTACTGACCTTGTGGACACAGGCAGCCGCTGGATGATCGTCTTAGAATAGGATAGGAGGTGAACCAGGTTGTGCTCGGATATTCCCCATGGCAGATAGGCTAAGGAGCTGTTTGCCTCATTATCATTGGCATACAGCAGGTCCAATATTTTCATATCCATGGTGGGACAGTCAACAAACTGAGTGAAAGTGGGTAATCTCTCTCTCTCTCTCTCTCTCTCTCTCTGTCCCCTCCTAGTCTCCATCCCTCTCTCCTCTCTTCCTCCCTTTCTCTCTCCTTCTCTGTGTCTCCCTGTCTGCCCCGTCTCTCTCCCCTCTCCCTCCCTCTCTTTCTTGTTTTCTGTATCCTCTCCTCTCTGTCTCACCCCCCTCCACTTTCTTTTTCTCTCTCTCTCTCTTCCTTTTGGACACCCTTATATTAAGGTTCTTGCCATTAACTTTCCTTGTCCCTTTCATTCGACTTCCCGAAGTGCAACACCTCACACACTTGTTCGGATTATACTCCATCTGCCATAACAGAAAATTAAATGTATTAAATAAATAGACAACATAGTGCAAACACAAGGCTCAAAATCATAGTCATACAGCGTGAAAACAGGCCTTTAGGCCCGACTTGTCCATGCTGACCAACATGTCCCATCTCTATGTGGATAAAGGAACTGCAGAGATGCTGGTTTAAACTGAAGAGAGAACATGTATCATTTTTACTAGTCCCACCTGTCTGTGATTGGCCATATCCCTCTAAACCTATCCTATCCATGTACCTGTCTAAGTGTCATTTGAACGTTGTGATAGTACGCGCCTCAGCTACCTACTCTGGCAGCTTGTTCCTTACACCCACCAGCCTCTGTGTGAAAATGTTGTCCCTCAGGTTCCTATGCAATCTTTCCACTCTCATCTTAAACCTATGTTATCTGGTTCTTGATTCCCCTACCCTGGAGGGTAGAAAACTGTGCTTTCACCCTATTTCCCTCATGATCTTATACACGTATATACAGATGAGATCAGTTTAACTTGGCAACATGATTGGCACAGACATCGTGGGCTGAAAGGCTTGTTCCCGTGATGTACTATGTTATAACTCCTTTCTAAAGATACGTCCTTTTATTCTGAGGCTTTGCTCACTGGTCCTAGCCTCTCACCAACCAGTGGAAACATCCTCACCACATCTGCTCTATCTAGGTCATTCACTATTCAGTACGATTCAATAAGGTTCCCCGTCAACCTTCTAATCTCCTGCGACTACAAACGCAGTGCCGACAAACGCTCACTATACATTAACCCAGTCATTCCTGGGATAATTCTTATAAATTTTTTAAACATTCATGTAAATCTTTTATGCACTTTATGGATACCCCTGTAAATAAACGGAAACATGTGCATAAATGTAAGGCTATCCATTTTTGGTGGCAGAGTGGGCGGAGTGACCCACGTCGCAGCGGCCTCTGCAGTCTGTCTGTCTTTTTTTTTTCTTGTCTCGTTTGAGTTTTTTTTAACTGGGTATGTGTGGGGTGGGGAAACTTTTAAAATCTTTTCCCTGTACGGAGGACCCAACCTTTTCTCTGTCGGGTCCCCGTTGTCGTTGGGGCCGAGCACCGTGGAGCGGCCTCCAACCAGAACCATCTGGGGCTCCAGTCGCGGAGCCTGCGGACTCACCATCGTGGGGCTGGCCGAGTTCAGAATGGGAGGAGCTGTGGTGGCGCGCTGCTGTGGTCCGACCCCGGAGATTCGGAGGCTCCAGCTGCAGGCCCAGTGGACAGTAACACCGGGAGCTCACGGGTCCCTGGTGGGAGACCGCTTTTCGGAGCTTCCGCAACGGCAACTTCTCTCGCCCGAGTTGCGGGGTTGTAAATGACCTGGAGCGGGGCCTTACATCGACCGGCGCGGCTTTAATGGACGCGGGACCTGCTAGCGCCCGCCGGGGGCTCTAACATCAAGACCCAGAGTGCGGCCTTGCATCGCCCGGCAAGGCCTTAATGGCCGCGTGACTTATTTACCATCGCCTTCCGGGGGCTTTGACTTTGACATCGGAGGTGAATGGGAAGTGCAGGAGAGAGATAAGACTTTGCCTTCCACCCATCTAGGATATTAGTTTGTCCAGAGTGAGCCCCGATATTGGTGTCCATCCTCGTAACATGGTGTACTACCTATGTCCCATATATGGGTGTATCTGGGCCTGGGGGGAATAGAGTACAAATACCCCTCATTCGTTTAGGTACTAGTGGGTGTGATCCTATAGCCAGGTGATCACTCCCTCTGCCCAGATATTAGCTAGGGCACTCCTTGCACAATAATGGCACTGTAACTCAATCCTTCATCGAAATGAAGGGTGGCCAGAACTCCAGCACTTCAGTGTTGGTGGCTGAGTCATATGTAGTGTTCGTCCTGGTGCTGAACACTTCCCATTTCCTGACATATGTCAGGTACTGTCTTCTCGTGGACTCCCTGTACGACGCTGAGATGGCATTGATCGTCCTGTCGGAGAGTCCGTATCCCAGAAATGGCCTGTTCAGAAACTGCAAATCAACAAGTTCATACAGTCATGGCACGGATACATTCCCGCACGGGGTGTGCCAACCTCCTTGGCCGTTGTTGATCCAGATGCAGGGTTCTGAGACCATCTTTGTACTGTTGGAAACCATGGTACCCGTTGCGGCGTCTTGTTTAATTATTGTAAGACTCGCCTGATGAGGCAGAAGGGGAAAATGCATAGCAAAACAAACCCCCCCCCCCCCAATGCAGCGAGAAATCGTCCATCGCTGCTGCCCCTGGGTCTGGTTCCCAAGCAACATATGTTGGTAGTTGGTGAATTAGTCCGGATGGAAAAAAGGTCGATATCTGGTGTCCCATACCGGTCTATAATATCTGTAAACACTTTCCGATCCAACATCCATTTAATGTTGTCGTTGAATTTACGTGACCTGATGTCTGCCACTGTATTTAGCTTGCCTGGAAGGTAAGTGGTTGAGATCCAAATCTCTCTCCCAGACACCAGTGCCAGATATTATTAGGCAATTCATCACATGATATCGACTTTATTTCACCCATATGATTATATATAGGCCCCCAGTGTGGTATCAATCTGTACCGTACATGCAACTGGTGCTCATCTGAGCAGTAGGCCCCGAGTCCATGAAACGCTCCCAGCATTTCTAGATAATTAATTCCTAGTGCTTTAAACAGAATAATTTTTGTGCACTCATCTGCCACCACAACTTGCGTTGGTATTAGTTGCTCCCCAACCTTTAGCACTGGCATCAGTCTGTAATGTACCCTAGGGATATAGAATGGGGTGATTGGGTTAGGATAATATGGAACATTTCTATCCACCAGTTTAATTCTAATTACTTTCCCTGGTAGTTGCATAGGCCTATTGAAATGGCCTGTATGATTTTTGAGAGCTAAAATTTCCCTCTTCCAGGTTTTAATAATGGAGTGGTCCAATTGTGCTGCTGGGAACGCAGCCACCAATTCCCAATCACTCTTGCTCCTTGCCGAATGGATGGTTCCCTGATGCCAGTGAGGCTTTTGCATACTCCCATCAAGTCTGTCACTTTGTTTGGTGGCAAGGTGATAGACATATGAACAGAGTCAATAGTGAACCCCAAATAATCCATGGTAGTGGAGGGTTCCAATTTTGATTTATCTGGATGTACGTTAAACCTCTCTGTTGTGGCTGATACCACCAATGTAGCCAGCTCCAATTTTCACCTACAATGAGAATATCATCAAGGTAAGCCATGACGATATGGTTATGTTTCTTTAAGTATGCTAAAGCTGGTTTTAATAAATTTGTAATAGCCTGGGTGCTGATGACAACCCATTGGATAAGGCATACTACCATTGCTGTCCCATCCAGATAAATTTCAGGTATTTACGATGACCCTGTGTGTGACAACCGTGTCTAATTTGAAATGGGCATACTGAACGGAAGTATTTAGTTCGGTCAAATCTATAATGATACGGCAACCACCATCTTTTTAGTTTTTTATAAATATATTTGATACGAACTCTTGAAATTCTCTGATTGTTTTCTCAATCCATTTTGTGTTTCGTCATAGAAACATAGAAACATAGAAATTAGGTGCAGGTTAGATTACTGTTAGTCTTAACAGTTCAGCATGGCCTGCTGTTCTCTCTTTTTGTGAAGTATGAACTTCCTGCTAGGCGTATGCTGAACTGGGACGGTAGTTCGTATACAAATTCAATTTTGTAATTCTGAATACTTCCGAGTATGTAAAAGTTCAGAGGTAAAAGTGCAGCACACATGATGAAACATGTGCAACCGTCCCCCAACTTTAATGAATCGGACATGCAATGTTTTTTAAGACAACCAGACCCACCTACCTCCATGGTTACCGGTGTTGTGTGGGTTGGCTCCGCAGTTGTTTCTTCTGGTATTGTGTTGCTGCGTTGTGGGGTTGGCGCGTTTTCCATGAAGGCCGGGCTGGGCCATGGTCTGAAAGACCGCTGTGCAGGTGGGCCGGCCTTCGAGCTTTCACCACCAGATGGTCTTCCATAGCACCGATGTCTGGTGGGTGTGTAGGGGTGCTGCCGCTGTTGATAGGGGGTTTTAGAGATGCTTTGCACCTTGATCAGGCCTATAGCCTTGGCTTCCTCATGCAGGTCTTTCACCTGCTTCGGGAGGTCCCCCAACAGCAATTTTGGTGCCTGTGTGCTAATTGTCTTGCATAATTCCGCACTTCTTGATGATGCTCTTCCTGTAACTGTAAATCTCCACTGAGTATTACACAGTCTGCTAGAGCATCACGTAACTCTTCAGGCAAATCAACCCCATCAGTTGTCCTGGTACTGCTGTGATTTTAGCAGCCAGCAGTTTCCTCTGGAGCTTCACCTCCTGGCTCCTTATAGATGGGCTCCTGTTGCCCCAGATGGGGTCATGGACTGCTGGTACTTTAAGAGAAATGGAGTTCTCTGGAGCAATGTACTTCCCAGCCATAAAGTTAATGGCTTGCTCCTGTAGCTGGTTTGTAGCCATGTATTTTTCACTGGCTTGCAGCTTTGTATAGGCAGTCCTTCTTGAGTTGATACAGCATGTGTCCCACAATCTTCTGCTGCTCTCTCTTCTGGCACCCCTCACAGTTGACTGTTCAGCCATTGCCCCTTCTTCAGGGTCAGCCCAGCTCTGACCCCTAATGCTCCCCTGCGAAGAGGGTGAGACATTTGGCAGTCCTTGAAAGGGTGCTGCCGTGGGTCTGCGAAGAGACCCACTGTGACTCTGCCCCTGCATAAGCAGGTCACGCTGGAGCACTGCTCCCCACCCGCTCCCGCGGGAAAGACGCCTGCCGTCGCTATCCGTGAACGGGGTGTCTTTAGGTCCCGACCCAGCCGAGTCAACTGACCTGTCCGACTTCCGGGTGGTTTTGCGGCCGCCCGCGGCGCACCTGCGGTCTGTAGCG
Source organism: Okamejei kenojei (assembly GCA_035221665.1). NCBI lineage: Eukaryota > Metazoa > Chordata > Chondrichthyes > Rajiformes > Rajidae > Okamejei > Okamejei kenojei. Next base: position 809,606 of record CM069172.1, read on the forward strand.
GGGAGAAGCCGGGAGCTGCTGGCAGCACCTGCAGCTCTGGAGAGACGGCACGCTGCTGGCTGCTTCCACAGCAGCGGTATCAGCTGCTGCTCTCCCCTGCGCGACTCCATGGTGCTTCCTCCTGAAACAGAAATTACACCGAGTCTCCACCGCACCAGAAAAGGTAAGACTTACCTTCAGTAGATTTTCAAAATTCGCGCTAGAGGAGCGGCGCTCCTCCCGACTGTCGCTTCCGCAATGCGTTCGACGATATGTCGCGCATGCGTCCTGGCGGGGTCTTCACGTAGTCACTCACGTGACTCCGAAGTAAAATATAATGGCATCAGCCGACACATGCATTCTATCTAGCCGTAGCTTTTGCAACATTTATACACGTTGAGCTGAAACCAACGCCATAAGCATGACCACCTTCATAGATAATTTGGCTACTGATAGGCTTGTAACCGGAGCCCACTGGCGAAGAACCATAAAAACCTCACTCACATTCCAAATACCGGCATACCATCGCTGGAATTTAGAAGATTGAGGGATGATCTCATAGAGACTTACAAAATGCTTAAGGGGTTGGACAGGCTAGATGCAGGAAGATTGTTCCCGATGTTGGGGAAGTCCAGGACAAGGGATCACAGTTTAAGGATAAGGGGGAAATCTTTTAGGACCGAGATGAGAAAATCGTTTTTCACACAGAGTGGTGAATCTGTGGAATTCTCTGCCACAGAAGGTAGTTGAGGCCAGTTCGTTGGCCATATTTAAGAGGGAGTTGGATGTGGCCCTTGTGGCTGAAGGGATCAGGGGGTATGGAGAGAAGGCAGGTACAGGATATTGAGTTGGATGATCAGCCATGATCATATTGAATGGCGGTGCAGGCTCGAAGGGCCGAATGGCCTGCTCCTGCACCTAATTTCTATGTTTCTATGTTTCTATACCTGGGTTTAGGAGGATTAAAATTGAAAAACTTCCTTCATGAATCATGAAACTAACGGATGTGTCCCTACTGTATGCAATTCTGCATTCATAGGTACATAAGAAGACAGAGCACTTCTGGCTGAATTAATCGCACTGTAACTTAATTTTTTGGTCAAAATAAAGAGTTGACAAACTCCAATACATCCGTGATCCCTGCAGCGTGATATACAATATTCTGCTGTAGGCAGAATTGCTCCCACTTCCTTATATAGGTGATATATTGCTGCTGTGTACTATCCCTGCAGGCCGACGTGAGAACATCCACAGTCCGATGAGACAGTCCTCCCCCCAGGTATGGCCTCCTTAAAATCTGCAAATTAACAGATCAATACGATCATATAAAGGATGTTGATCCCCAGTGACTGGATTTACCAGTAGATTTTTATTCTTGGGCATAAGCATGTAAGGCTCCCTAGCCATTTGTAATACAACGGGAAACCATGCTCGTGTAGGCCAATCTGGCACTACCAATACCCCTGAAGCGGAGTCCTCCTTGATCTTTTGCAAACATCTGCTGATGAGACAGAATGGAGGAAATACATACACAAACATTCCTCCCCCAATGCAACGAAAATGCATCCACTGCTACTGCCCCAGTATCTGGTTACCATGAAACATATCTAGGTAACTGATGATTTAATCGAGATGCAAACAAATCAATATCTGGCAATGCACACTGATCAATCATTTGGTTAAATACATCCTGATTTAACATCCATTCAATGTTGTCATTAAACTGACTTGACCTCTTCCTGGCAAATAAAGTGCTGAAAGCCAGATATTTTGGTCAATACACCAGCTCCAAATCTGGTTAGCCAGTCTATCACAAGACTGTGACTTAACTCCACCCATGTGGTTTACATATGCCACTGCTGTGGTGTTGTCAATCTGACCTGCACATGCAGATCCCTCCTTGTAGAACAATAAGCTTTGAGCCCAAACCAGGTGCCCAACAACTCTAAATAATTAATCCCTCTTAATTGAGGAAGCGATGTCTCATCCACATTCCATCTGCCTCCACAACTAGAAGACATATCTGTTGCACCCCAACCCAGTGCACTTACATCAGTCTGTAATATCAGTGACGGTGATTCCACCAAAACCTTCCTTAAATTTTTTGAAACATGTACTATCCACCATTGTATGTCAGCAATCGCCCCAGCTGACAACTGCATAGGCCTATCAAAAATGGCCCCTTTGTATTCTCAGTGCCTGTTCCTTTGATGGTGGTAATTGTTGATAATGCAGAGGACCATACTGCACAGCTGGAAACGCTGCAACAACTTCCCAATAAAACTGGCTACTTGTCTAATCGAAGGCCGTTGTTCTCCAACGAGATTAACACAGTCCTCAATTAACTGATTAAATTTATCCCTGGGCAAAGTTACCAACATGTGATTTGAATTAATGGTAAATCCCAGATAATCAATAATTTGGACTGGTGATAATGTAGATTTATCTGGGTGAATAACAAATCCCATTTGCTCAAAAGTGATTTTAACAACTGAAACTGATGATTGAGTTTCAGCATGAGTCTTTCCAACAATCAGAATATCATCTAAATAGGCCATTACCACATGCCCCGAGCTCTAAGTAATGCTAACACAGGTTTTACCAATTTAGTAAATAATCTAGGAGCTGAAGTTAATCCATTCGGCAATGTCCTGAATTGCCACAGCTCAGTCATCCAAATAAATTTCAAATATCTTCTATCATCACCATGAATAGACACTGCGTAATACGCATTCTTTAAATCAATGGTTGCCATATAATACCCTTTGGACAATAGATGTTTGCCCGTGGTAAAGGTCTCCATTTTGAAATGCCTATAACAAACAAATTTGTTCAAATTCGATAAATCCAGAATAATTCTACATCCCCCAGTCTTTTTAGATCTGGGAAATATACTTGACAGAAATTGTTGACTTTGATAGACAGAAGGCTCAATTACCCCTTTCTTATGTAACGACTGAATCTCTGCTTGAATAAGCACATTTTCCTCATCTGAAAAATAAGTTTACGACTAGGAAAATGTTGATTAGGTAGACTGTCCTTATAGTAAAATCCAATTTTTCACCAATACACTAAGTATGAACAAATCTGATGTCAACTGCTGCCATTGTTTGAGAAACAATTTTAACCTTCCCCAATTTGAACAGGAACATCAGTTAATTCATCGTCTGTCAATGTTATTCCTTACCAGCATCTTTCCTTGCGGCCTTGTTGTCCTCGACTTCTTGTAGAGAACCTTTTTTGCCTTGCTTCCAGCTGGCTTAATGAGGGCCATGGTTATAACAACCTCATGACAGTTTTGACCCTTTTTGCAAGGTTACCACCAAACAACAGATTTCGTGGTGGTACACTGGTCGGTTTGCACAACTCGCCAAATTCGGGTTAGCACTGGCCTAATAGCGGCCCTCCCGATATTATTAATTTCAAAATGCATTACAAAGGAGTCCCAGTTCATCCTGGTGTGCTTCAACCATATCATTTGTATCAATAACTTTCACCACAGCTGTAATACCTGCTGACAACAGTTTAAGCACTTTTTAAACTTAATCTCCTTGGGCCCTAGCAGGCAAACCCATCTATGACCAAATTTGGTGATTAACCACCGGTACCTTCAGGAGATCACAATTAACAGGAGCTTTATAGTTTTTTGCTACTTCATCCATAGCTAGCTCCTGTAACTGGTGGGAGAGCATATACTGAATGGCTTCGGCCAATTCTACATCAATCGCCTTTCCTGCCTCTCTACACTCAGCAAACTTCCCAGCAATGTTCGGAATTACCTCCAACCGAACACCTTTACTGCTCTCCCCCAGCATAGAATCAGTGTCAGCAAACTGCACTGATAGAACATCCTCCTCACAGGCAGGATAGTTCTGCAGCCCTGAAACAGGTGCTGCTAGCACAAGCTCTCCATCAGCCTGGCTTGGGCACCACTCCTCCCCACGGAGCTGGTCCCTGTCGAGCATTCTTTTGTAATAGAATCTCGACGTGGGAGAGCCGTGAGCAAACGGACTCTCCTATGGAGGGTATAACCTCCAGGCCCGACTCATTTACGGGCCACAGAGACTTGCCAGTGGCCTTCCACCCTACTGACAAGCCTCCACTGCCCCCCGGCAGTGGGTCCGCAACCACTGGCTGTGTAGCCAGCACTGGACCAGGTGTACCAGACGGGCCTCCATCCTCAACACTCTCCTGGCCACTTTTCCTTTCTACCCCCGGAGCGCCTCGCCGACACCTTCTTCACTTTCTGCAACATTCTCTAAGAACCCCAAACCGTCGCAGAAAATGACATGTGGTAAATTTTTTTTAAAAACCTTACCTCTTTAAACTTGTTTAACGAAGAACTGCAAATGCTGGAGAATCGAGGGTGAAGTCTGAAGAAGGGTCTCGACCCGCAACGTCGCCCATCTCCCTCGCTCCTTAGATGCTGCTGCACCCGCTAAATTCTCCAGCTCTTCGTATAACCCGCGGTTTAAACTTACCGCTCGGAGGAGCGCTGCTGCTCCAACCCGCCGACTGCACCAGCGTCTGATGTCATGACGCACCAACGGCTGTACGGGCTTCTATTCACGTAGTCACTCACGTGACTCCGAAGTAAAATAGCAGATGCTGGTTTAAACCAAAGATCTGGAATAACTTTTCCAGTTTTTGTCTCAACCTGAAAAGTCACCCATTCTTTCTCTCCAGAGATGCTGCCTTTCCCGCTGATTTACTCCAGCTTTTGTGTCTATTTCTTATCTATGTATCTAGCCAAGTGTCTTTCAAACATTGTGATAGTATCTGCCTCAACTACATCCTCTGGCAGCTCGTTCCATACACCCACAAACACCAACTAAACTGCCTGGGATAGACTAGGGGCGTAAGTTGGAAAAGGTGCAGAGAAGAGTTACGAGAACTTTGCCAGGACTCGAGGGGCCTTAGCCACAGAGAGAAGTTGGGCAGGCTAGGATGTTAATGCAGTATTTTACTCCCTTCTTCTTGCATAGGGCGTGCACAGCCTAATGTTGTAGGACAACTTGTTCTATTTGATCTTTTTTGATTGTGCACACCATGTTGATTGCATTCGTCAAAACAGGGAAGACCACATGAAGGATGCAATATCCCAGCCCATTTTACTCCCAGTGTTGAGGAATAAAAAAAATAGACAATAGGAGCAGGAGTATGCCACTTGGTCTTTTGAACCCTTGGCTGATCATCCACAGTCAGTAAGCCGTTCCTGTCTTCTCCCCATATCCCCTGACACCGATATCTTTAAGAGCCCTTTCAAGCTCTCTCTTGAAAGTGTCCAGAGAACTGGCCTCCACCGCCCTCTGAGGCAGAGAATTCCACAGACTCACAACTCTCTGTGTCAAAAAAGTGTGTCCTCAACTCCGTTCTAAATGCCTTGCCCCTTAATCTTAAACTGTGGCCCCTGGTTCTGGATTCCCCCAACATCGGAAACATGTTTCCTTTCTCTAGATTGTCCAAACCCTTAATAATCTTATGTTTCAATAAGATCCCTTCTCATCCTTCTAAATTCCAGATTATACAAGCCCAGCCGCTCACAGCATATGACAGTGCCGCCATCCCGGGAATTAATCTTGTGAACCTACGCTGCACTCCCTGAAGATACAAGACAAGATACAAGATACAAGACACAATTATTTGTCACATGTACCAGTTGGTACAGTGAAATGTGTGGTCACCATACAGCCATACAAATAAAAAAAATTAAAAAAAAGAACACAACACACGATAGACTCCAACATAAAACATCCCCACACAGCAGAATCAAAGTTCCCACTGTGAGGGAAGGCACAAAGTCAGTCCTCTTCCTTTGATGTTCTTGACCTTCACACGTTGTCGGGACCTCCCGTGCCCTCCACAGTCGTCACTATGGGTGGCCCACTGGTCAGGCCCGCTGGTCAGGATGATGGAACTTCGACGTCGGGACGGGAGAACAACCTCCGCTGCTTGGACCTCCGAATCGGCCACTTCCTACCGGAGTCCGCAGAAATTCACGCTGGGCAGAAATTCACGCTGGCAGCCCTCGGCAAAGGGATCCCAGGACTCCGGGATGTTGAAGTCAGCGCCACATGCGCTGGGAGCTCTATGAACCACAGCTCTGCGATCTTGATGCTTCAGGCCCAACACTCCGGAGCTTCAAACTTCAATCCAGGTAGGCATCGGCCCGCTCCGCAGTGAATCCAGCGCTGTGCTGCCGCTGCTGGAGCTCTGGTCCGTTCCCCGGTCCCCGGCAGGAAAGGCCGCGCCAATCCAGTTAGTAGGCCATGAGGAGGGGGGCGAGGACGTGACTCGGAGAATAGTCGCGTCCTCGCCAGGAAGTGACATGGAAATGGTTTCCCCCTTACCCTACCCCCCTCCCCCACATAGAAGAACTAAAGAATCCTCCAAAACAAATTGTTAAGACCAACTAAAATTTAAAAAAGTTAGAAAAACTGGACAAACTGTAGGCAGAGGCTACCATCAATGCGGGGCCCCTAGTGAATGCCTTCCCTCAAATGTCTTTCCTCAAATTAGGGGATCGAAAGTGCACACAATACTCCAGGTGTGGTCTCACTTGGGCCCGATACAACTACAGAAGGACCTCTTTGCTCCTATATGCAACTCTTGTTATGAAGGCCAGCATGCCATTCGTTTTTTTCACTGCCTGCTGCACCTGCATGTTTACTTTCATTGACTGATGAACAAGGAACCCAGATCCCGTTGTACTTCCCCTTTTCCCAACTTGACACCATTTAGATAATAATCTGCCTTCCTGTTTTTGCTACCAAAGTGGATAACCTCACATTTATACACATTAAACTGCATCTTTCATGCATCTACCCACTCACCCAACCTGTCCAAGTCACCCTGCATTCTCATAGAATCCTCATCACAGTTCACACTGCCATCCAGCTTTGTGTAATCTGCAAATTGGCTAATGTTACTTTGAATCCATTCGTCTAAATCATTGGTGTATATTGTAAATAGCTGCGATCCCAGCACTGAGCCTTGCGGTACCCCTCTAGTCTTGCACTAAATGTAATTTCCTTTATCCTGTATCTGTACACTGTTGACGGCTTGATTGTAATCATGTATATTCTTTACGCTGACTAGATAGCACACACCAAACGCTTTTTGCTTGACCTCAGTACATGTTACAATAAACTAAACAGTGAAACTAATATGACAACTAGGGCGGGAGAGGAATGGAGAGAGTGGGAATGCAAGGGTTACTTGAAGTTAGAGGAATCAATATTCATACCCTTGGGTTGTAAGCTGCCCAAGTGGAATTTGAGATGTTGTTGCTCTAATTTGCAATTGGGCTGACTCTGACAATGTAGTATCCCCAGGGCAGTAAGGTCAGTATGGGAATTGGTAAAGGGAGTTAAAGAGTTTGGCCATCAGGAGATAACTTAGGCCAAGGTAGACTCAGCAAGAGTGGTCAGTGAAACGATTATCTCATCAAGACTTGGTCTCACCGATATTGAAGAATCCACAGCTGGAACAGCGGATACAGTAGATGAGGTTGGAGGAGGTGCAAGTGAAACACTACCTACCCTGAAATGACTGTCGATGTCTGCAGATAGAGTCAAGGGAGGAGGCATAGGGTCAGGTGTTCCATCTCCTGCAGTTGCAGGGGCAGGTACCTGGGTAGGGGGTTGCTTGGTTCAGAAATGATGAGTCACCCAGGGAGTTGCGGAGGGAACAATCTCTGTGGAAAGTGGTGGAGATGGGAAGATATAGCTAGTGGTGGGTTTCCATTGGAGCTGGTGGAAATGTCCGAGGATTACGTATTGTATGCAACGGCTGATGGGATACTGAGGAGATACATTTCCCCTATTCCAGCTTCTTTCCTCACCTCCCCCCCCCCCCCTCCTTGTCCATGTTCTTCAGAGATGCCACTTGATCTGCTGAGTTATGCCAGAACTTTGTGTCCCATTGTGTATTAAGCAGCATCTGCAGTTCGTTGTTTTCAAATGTCCACACATAGATTGGAATTGATATTCTTTTGGACTAACCTAAAATATTTTTCCTTTTCTCCGACTTTTTAAATTTCAGGTCATTTTGGCAACTGACGATTATTTTCCGCGCTTGTTTTGTTGTTGCCTGCTCATTGGAGAATGAACCAGCTCTCTGATCGGATTGTTTCATACCACCAATGAGATGTAGCACTGCTTCAGCAATCGTACGTGCCCAACTGCAATCCCCCAGAAGCTATTAGAAGGGTGAGTGCGGTGCGATTTCCTACAATACAATACAATACAATATTTTATTCCATGTCATTTGAACCTCAGTGAGGCTCAAACAAAACTCCATTTCCACAGCCATACAAACAAAGAAAATTCCTACATAACATATAAACAATTCAATTTACAGGAACATCCATCACAGTGAATCTCCTCCTCACTGTGATGGTAGGCAAAGTATTTTCTCTCCCCTGCACCATTTCTCTCCCAATGTCGAAGCCCCAGGCGGGCGATTGTATGTCCCACGGCCATTTAAGGTCGCGCCGGGCGATGTACGGCCTCGCTCCAGGCCCAAAAGTCACAACATTGGAGCCCCCGGCGGGCGCTGGAATGTCCCGCAGACATTAATGCCGCACCGGGCGATGTACGGCCCCGTTCCGGGTCGTTCCAACCCCAAGACATGGGCTGGAGAGGTTGCGTTCCAAAATGCAGTCTCCCACCCGTTCTCGCGAGCTCCCGATGTCACAGTCTTCCCTGCAGCTGGAGCCTCCGAGCTCCGGAGTCGGGCCGCAGCTGCGCGCCACCACCGCTCCCCACACTGCGAAGCCGGCCAGCTCCATGATGGCAGGTCCGCAGGCTCCGTGACGGAAGTCCCCAGGTCGTTCTGGTTGGACGCGCGCAAGGTTGGGTCACCCATGCAGAGAAGAGATTTTTTAAAGTTTCCCCCTCCCCCCACATATACATATAACAGTATTAAAAAACATGAACAACTACATTTAACTTGACAAAAAATGTTTAAAAGATAGACAAGCTGTAGGAGCCGCTGCAACGTGAGTCGCGCCACCGCAGAACGATTATTTCTGTGTGCAGTAATTGTGTCGGAATGTCTGGACGAGGGAAAAGCTCGGACCAAGCCCAAATCTCGCTCGTCCCGAGCCAGACTGCAGTTCCCAGTGGTCTGTGTTCAAAGGCTTCTGTGAAAAGGGCAACTATGCTGAGCGGGTGGGTGCTGGAATCCTGTATATGGAGGTTGCACGGCAGGCGAGGTCACGACCCATGACCCATACTGTTGCCATGCAATGCCTTTTGGAGTACAAGCGGTGAACTGCAGGTAAACACTTACTATGGCTTCCAGTGCAGTGGGCCCGTCTTCTGTCCCAGCATCCATTCAATTGTTGCAGTATGCTTCCAATCTAGCAAAAAAATGGTTTTGCTCAGATTGTAGGTTCCACCCAAAATCAAAAAGAAAAGTTCCCAAAAAGAAATGAACACATTCAAATGCTATATTTCTCATACATTTTCTCAGCAAAATCTTTGCTACCAATTACACACCAGTCTGAATATCAAGTCACATTATGAAAGGAGAATGGTATCACTCATTCTTTTTCAGTTTGAAGGTATTTTATTCTGGGCAGCATGGTAGAGATGTCTGTAATGATCAGATGGTGAAGAATGCATTTCAGCTGGACCTCTTGCAGCTGGATGTACATTCTTATCAGTGTCGGTTCCATCTGTAGATGTGTCCGACATCTTATCAGTGTCGGTTCCATCTGTAGATTTTCCTTTTTCTTGTGTGCCGCTAAGTGATAGTCTTCTCCTTTCTGCATATGATGCACTGAGGAGGTAGAAGGTGGGCAGATCTGCAGTGAGAAGATGCAACAGAAGGATCAGATCCTTTTGCACATTGAACCCTGATGTTGGAGGGAGGCTCGTCTTCTTCCCCTTCCTTCGGACTGGTGGGCGCAGCTGGATTGAAATATACAAAATACCAGAAACAAAATACAAAGATTGTACAACGATAACAAGAGAAGTCATTAAAGACTCTGTTGTGACTTATGAAGTATAATAATTATGTATTTGAAAAAAAGTATTTCAGCTCTCAATTTAAAAACCCAAGGTAGTTATTTTTTTCAATATCAAAGAAGATAACAGGAAAACAAAATTATGATTACATTTCGTTAGGAGTCGACGAGTGGACAACTTTCACAACATTATCATTATGTTGCGATCAGTCTTGTTTATGTCTTCACTTCTACATCAATATTTGCAAAGAAATTCAAGATTAGGGATAGATGTATCAAAATTTATCTCCAATTTGTAACAATGCAATTACTAGTCACTTCTATTGTCTGTTCATCGTTTGATATTTAATTGATGTTGGAAACAAAATGACATGGTTGTCTCTGATTGTACTGCCTATTATTTGTGTGTATGTTAAGAATATTTTTACTTGTCAATACTTGAACAAAACAAAATAAGAGAGTATCATAAGTGCAGTGTAACTGAATTTAATCAACCCCTTATTTCTAATGCCATTAATAAAGAATAAAGCCATTTATAGGGGCACATAAAACAATATTTAAGTTTGTTGTTACACTTTGCAGATGGAGGTCATCCACTAGTTAATACCAATCATTAAGTTAATTTATATTTAATTTACTAGAATGTTGCCTGGGTTCCAGCAACTATGTTACAGAGAAAGGTTGAACAAGCTAGGTTTTTTTCTTTGGAGCACAGAAGGTTAAGGGGGGACTTGATTGAGGTCTTTAAAATGATGAAAGGGATAGACAGAGTTGACATGGATAAGCTTTTCCCATTGAGGGTAGGGAAGATTCAAACAAGAGGGCATGACATCAGAATTAAGGGACAGAAGTTTAGGGGTAACGTGAGGGGAAACTTCATTACTCAGAGGGTGGTGGCTGTGTGGAATGAGCTTCCAGCAGAAGTGGTGGAGGCAGGATCGATTTTAACATTTAAAAGTAAAGTTGATAGGTATATGGACGGGAAGGGAATGGAGGGGAATGGTCTGAGTGCAGGTAGATGGGACTAGGGGAAAACAAATGGTCGGCACGGGCTGGAAGGGCCGAGAGGGCCTGTTTCCGTGCTGTAATTGTTATATGGTTATATTATATGGTTATATTGCTGCTATCGTTCGGTCAACTTCCACAATAATGCCAAGATGATAACATGTACCAGTACTGCAGTCCACACTTTGTGACGATAATACGAGGCAATAAATTCCATCCAATAATCTAGATCTAGACACCTAAAAAGAAGTCCTATTCTATAGAACATAAATGAAAGTCTAGACCAATTTGGTTAGGAAAAAAAAGACACAAATGATTACGGCAACGTCATGACAGAGAGGTCTTACTCTTTTTACTTGGGCCCTGCATTATGATTTGTTTTGTTTTTAAGGGGGTGTGAAGCATAAGGCCCCAAGTAAGAGAAGATAAAGGTTAGGTGAAATAGCATTTGAATCGCATTATGTGCTGCTAATTGAACAAAACAGTTGAGGAAGTGGGTGAAAATGGTGATAGAGGGGAGAGAGAGAGAGAGAGAAAGAGAGAGAGTGTGTGTGTGTGTGAGAGAGAGAGAGAGAGTGAGAGAGAGAGAGAGAGAGAGGGAGAGAGGCAAAACAGACACTGACATGACTGAGGCTACACAGATTTCAATATGTGGGGCTGTACTTAAGAACTTGTAGGTGTATGAAACGTGCACTTAAAAAACAATTTCAGGCTACACTGTTTTTGTAAGAGGATGTAAATACGCTAGAAAATATATTCTCTGTTTATCTACTTACCCTCATTTGCCAAATTGTCACTTTCCTGCTTCTTCTGGGCTCTCTCAATCTTCGATTTGTCCGTGAAACACATAGAAACATAGAAACATAGAAAATAGGTGCAGGAGTAGACCATTCGGCCCTTCGAGCTTTCACCGCCATTCAATATGATCATGGCTGATCATCCAACTCAGTATCCTGTACCTGCCTTCTCTCCATACCCCTGATCCCTTTAGCTACAAGGGCCACATTTAAATCCCTCTTAAATATAGCCAACGAACTGGCCTCAACTACCTTCTGTGGCAAAGAATTCCAGAGATTCACCACTCTCTGTGTGAAGTGTCACATGTAGCATGCACGGTGATAGCCCATGGATGTTGGAGGTACATCAAGCATTTATTTTGCCAAAACCAAACTGAAATGGAATTTTTCAAAGTCATTCTTCTGTGGACCTTACATATTTCCACTGGTACACACAATGATTTTGTGCTTCAGAAAAAAATAATAATCTGTCAGTATCTTTAGAGTCCACTAATTGCACACAGCACCTTGTTGTCACTCTGCTGTCACACTTGTCACAGAGAAGCTGATTGACCAATTCCTGTGATCCATTTTATACAGTGCTTCTGATTGGTCAGTCATGATATCATCATCTGTGTGAGTTGGTATCTGCTAGTGCTTAACCCAAGGAAGACATTTAGCCCAATTTTACATGAATTTCTCACTAATGCCCAAAATTTGAACATGGGAACATTCTAGTCCTTTAAGAGCAACATGTTCAAAATACTTTAAACGTAGAGTAAAGTACTTTCCAGAGGTTGATCATGGAATAATATAATTTCTGGGCTTGGCCCATGGGCTACCCCACGAGAGGGGGAGGAGTTGTAAAGTTCGAGAGCCACAGGGAAGAAGGGTCTCCTGTGGCATTCTGTCCTGCATCTTGGTGGAACCAGTCTGTTGCTGAAGGTACTCCTCAGGTTGACCAGTGGAGGGGGTGAGCTGTATTGTCCAATCATCTGTATTATTGATATCCGCAATTTGAGGAGCATCCTCCCCTCCAAGACCATCTCCTATGAATCCAACTCTGCCTCCAGGATGGAACCAGCCATCCTGATGTGTTTGTTGACAAACTGTAAATGACCCAGTTGTAATCATGTATTGTCTTTCCGCTGACTGGGAAGCACGCAACAAAAGCTCTTCACTGTACCTTGGTACACCCGACAATAAACTAAATGCAGGCCAACCATCTTTGCTTCTTGGGTACACAAAAAGCTGGAGAAACTCAGCGGGTGCAGCAGCATCTAAGGAGCGAAGGAGATAGGCGACGTTTCGGGTCGAGACCATCTTTGCTTCTTAATCTCACAGGGTCATGCTGGATCCAAACTCCAACTCCATCTCTGATTAATGCTCAGCACAAGTCAAACCTTGCATTCCCTCATTTCATCAGGTCCTGTATAATATTATTGACCTCCATCTTCCCCCAGATTAGGGCCCTGTTTCAAGGAACAACTTATTTTTCTCCACAACAACAAGAAAACAGATCAAACATAGAAAACATAGAAACATAGAAACATAGAAAATAGGTTCAGGAGTTGGCCATTCGGCACTTCGAGCCTGTAGCGCCATTCAATATGATCATGGCTGATCATCCAACTCAGTATCCTGTACCTGCCTTCTCTCCATACCCGCTGATCCCTTTAGTCACAAGGGCCACATCTAACTCCCTCTTAAATAGAGCCAATTAATTAACCTCAACTACCTTCTGTGGTAGACTCGGTCCTAAAAGACTTCCTCCTTATCCTTAAACTGTGACCCTTTGTTCTGGACTTCCCCAACATCGGGAACAATCTTCCTGCATCTAGCCTGTCCAACCCCTTAAGAATTTTGTGAGTTTCTAAAAGATCCCTCCTCAATCTTCTAAATTCTAGCGAGCACAAACTGAGTCTATCCAATCTTCGTTCATATGAAAGTCCTGCCATCCCAGGAATCAGCCTGGTGAACCTTCTCTGTACTCCTTCTATGGCAAAAATGTCTTTCCTCAGATTAGGAGACCAAAACTGTACGCAATGCTCCAGGTGTGGTCTCACCAAGACCCTGTACAACTGCAGTAGAACCTCCCTGCTCCTATACTCATATCCTTTTCTATGAATGCTAATATAGATAGAAACATATAAACATAGAAAATAGGTGCACGTGTAGGCCATTCAGCTCTTCGAGCCTGCACCGCCATTCAATATGATCATGGCTGATCATCCAACTCAGCATTCTGTACCTGCCTACTCTCCATTACCCCCTGATCCCTTTAGCCATAAGGGTCACATCAAACTCCCTCTTAAATATAGCCAATTAACTGGCCTCAACTACCTTCTGTGGCAGAGAATTCGAGAGCCTCACAACTCTCTGTGCGAAAAATGTTTTCCTCATCTTGGTCCTACTGGAATTCCCCCTTATCCTTAAACCCTTACACCATTCGCTTTCTCCACTGCCTGCTGCACCTGCATGCCTACTTTCAATGACAGGTGTACCATGACATCCAGGCCTCGTTGCATCTCCTTTTTCCTAATTGGCCACCATTCAGATAATAGTCTACTTTCCTGTTTTTGCCACCAAAGTGGATAACCTCACATTTATCTACATTATACTGCATCTGCCATGCATTTGCCCACTCACCCAGCCTATCCAAGTCAACTTGCAGCCACCTAGCATCCTCCTCACAGCTAACACTGCTCCCCAGCTTCGTGTCATCCGCAAACTTCGAGATGTTGCATTCAATTCCCTCATCCAGATCATTAATATATATTGTAAATAGGTGGGGTCTCAGCACTGAGCCTTGCGGTACCCCACTAGTCACTGCCTGCCATTCTGAAAAGGACCCGTTTACTCCTACACTTTGCTTCCTGTCTGCCAGCCAGTTCTCTATCCACATCAATACTGAACCGCCAATACCATGTGCTTTAAGTTTGCATACTAATCTCTTATGTGGGACCTTGTTGAAAGCCTTCTGAAAGTCCAGATATAACACATGCACTGGTTCTCCCTTATCCACTCTACTAGTTACATCCACAAAATATTCTTTAAAATTTGTCAGACATGATTTACCTTTCATAAATTCATGCTGACATTGTCCTATGATTTCAACACTTTCCAAATTTACTGCTAGCCCACCTTTAATAACTGACTCTAGCATTTTGCCCACTACCGATGTTAGACTAACTGGTCTGTAATTCCCCATTTTCACTCTCCCTCTCTTTTTAAAAAGTGGGGTTACATTAGCTACACTCCAATCCTCAGGAACTACTCCAGAATCTAAAGTGTTTTGAAAAATTATCACTAATGCATCCATTATTTCTGGGCCTACCTCCTTACGTACTATGGGATGTAGCTGATCTGGCCCTGGGGATTTGTCGGCCTTTAATCCATTCAATTTACCTAACATCACCTCCGGGCTAACCTGGATTTCACTCAGTTCCTCCATCTAGACTAACCTGGATTTCACTCAGTTCCTCCATTGAGGGAAGTTAGTGTAGAAATAGCAGGAGCTATGACAGAAATATTTTGAATGTCATTAGAAACGGGAATAGTGTCGGAGGATTGGCGTACTGCGCATGTTGTTCCATTGTTTAAAAAGGGTTCAAAGAATAAACCTAGCAATTATAGACCTATTAGTTTGACGTCAGTGGTGGGCAAATTAATAGAAAGGATACTTGGAGATAATATATATAAGCATCTGGATAAACAGGGTCTGATCAGGAACAGTCAACATGGATTTGTGCCTGGAAGGTCATGTTTGACAAACCTTCCTGAATTTTTTGAAGCGGTAACAAGGGAAATTGATGAGGGTAAAACAGTGGATGTTGTCTATATGGATTTCAGTAAGGCCTTTGACAAGGTTCCCCATGGAAGGTTGGTTAAGACGGTTCAATCTTTGGGTGTTAATGGCGGAGTAGCAAGATGGATGCAACAGTGGCTGAATGGGAGATGTCAGAGAGTAATGGTTGATGGCTGTTTGTCAGGTTGGAAGCCGGTGACCAGTGGGGTGCCTGAGGGATCTGTTTTGAGTCCACTGTTGTTTGTCATGTACATCAATGATCTGGATGATGGGGTGGAAAATTGGATAAGTAAGTATGCAGATGATACTAAGATAGGTGGTGTTGTGGATAATGAAGTAGATTTTCAAAGTCGACAGAGAGATTTGGGCCATTTGGAAAAGTGGGCTGAAGGATGGCAGATGGAGTTTAATGCTGTTAAGTGTGAAGTGCTACTTCTTGGCAGGACAAATCAAAATAGGACGTACATGGTAAATGGTAGGGAATTGAGGAATGCTGTGGAACAGAGGGATCTAGGAATAACTGTGCATAGTTCCCTGAAGGTGGAATCGCATGTAGATAGGGTGGTAAAGAAAGCCTTTGGTGTGCTGGCCTTTATAAATCAGAGCATTGAATATAGGAGTAGGGAAGTAATGTTAAAATTGTACAAGTCATTGGTAAGACCAATTCTGGAGTATGGTGTACAATTTTGGTCACCTAATTATAGGAAGGATGTCAACAAAATCGAGAGAGTACAGAGGAGATTTACTAGAATGTTGCCAGGGTTCCAGCAACTATGTTACAGAGAAAGGTTGAACAAGTTAGGTCTTTATTCTTTGGAGCGCAGAAGGTTAAGGGGGGACTTGATTGAGGTCTTTAAAATATGAAAGGGATAGACAGAGTTGACGTGGATAAGCTTTTACCATTGAGGGTAGGGAAGATTCAAACAAGAGGGCATGACATGAGAATTAAGGGACAGAAGTTTAGGGGGGCTAGGGGAGGGGTTAGGTGGCGTACTGATTGGCAGTCAGATTCCAGCAGTTTGTAGTGTACTTTGTATTTTGTATTGTATTTTATTAAAGTATATTGTATTTTTTTGTTGTATCTAGGGTAAGGGAAGAATGAGTGCCAGGGCAGCTTACTGTTGTGGATGTCAGATGCGGCAGGCTATGGAGTCAGGTAGCCCTCCAGACGCCCACATCTGCGCCAGGTGCGTCGAGATGGGGCTCCTAAAGGAGTGTGTTGGGAACCTGGAGCAGCAGCTCGATGACTTTCGTCTGGTCAGGGAGAGTAAGGAGGTCATAGAGAGGAGTTACAGGGAGGTAGTCTCTAAAACCAAAGGCACCTGGGTCACGGTTAGGGGTGGCAAGGGGCAGAGGCGGGCGCTAGAGAGTATACTAGAGGCTGTACAACTTGAAAATAAGTATTCCTGTTTGAGTGCTGTTGGGAGGGACAGCCTACCTGGGGGTAGCACAGCGACCTGGCCTGTGGTACAGACACATGCCCTGTTGCTAAGTAGGGTGAGGAAAATAAGAGGAGGGCATTAGTAATTGGGGATTCTATAATTAGGGGTCTGTGGACGCAGTCCGGAGTCCCGGGTGGTAGTTTGCCTCCCTGGTGCCAGGGTCCGGAATGTACCTGAACGTCGAAGATATCCAAAAAAGGGAGGGAGAGGAGCCTGAGGTCGTGGTACATAATCGTACCAATGACATAGGTACAAAAAGAGAAGAGATCCTGAAAGGTTAATTTAGGGAGTTAGGAAGTGAGTTAAGGAAAAGAGCCGCAAAGATAACAATCTCAGGATTACTTCCTGTGCCACGCGAAAGTGAAAGTAGGAATGGAACAAGGTGGAGGATAAATACCTAGCTGAAGGACTGGTGCATAGGGCAGGGATTCAAGTTTCAGGATCAGTGTAACCTCTTTTGGGGAAGGAATGACCTGTATAAAAAGGACGGGTTGCACTTTAACCCGAGGGGGACATGTATCCTGACAGGGAAATTTTCAAAGTCTACTGGGGGGACTTTAAACTAGAACGGTTGGGAGGAGGGACTCAAATAGAGAAAGCCAGTGGACAGGGTCTGAGGCAGGAGAAAGAGAAAGGAAGCACTCAGACCCAACATGTAGGGGGGAAAGAAAATGGGCAGGGGTGCTGAGTAAGAGGATTTCTTGGAATGTATGCGGGATAGTTTTCTAAACCAACATGTAGAGGAACCAACGATAGAGCAGGCTATTCTAGACTGGGTATTGAGTAATGAGGAAGGGTTAGTTAGCAGTCTTATTGTGCGTGGCCCCTTTGGCAAGAGTGACCATAATATGGTTGAGTTTTAATTAGGATGGAGAGTGACATAATTAAGTCAGAAACAAGGGTTCTGAACTTAAACAAAGGTAACTTTGAATGTATGAGATGTGAATTGGCCAAGATAGACTGGGAAGTGATTCTTAAAGGGTCGACAGTGGATGTGCAATGGAAGGCATTTAAAGACTGCATGGATGAACTACAATAATTGTTCATCCCAGTTTGGCAAAATAGTAAATCAGGGAAGGTAGTGCATCCATGGATAACAAGGGAAATCAGGGATAGTATAACAAAAAAAGATGAAGCATACAAATTAGCCAGAAAAAGCAGCCTACAAGAGGACTGGGAGAAATAGTTGCTGGAACACTGGCAACATTCTAGTAAATCTCCTCTGTACTCTCTCTATTTTGTTGACATCCTTCCTATAATTAGGCGAACAAAATTGTACACCATACTCCAGAATTGGTCTTACCAATGCCTTGTATAATTTTAACATTACTTACCTACTCCTATATTCAATGCTCTGATTTATAAATGCCAGCACACCAAAGGCTTTCTTTACCACCCTATCTACATGTGATTCCACCTTCAGGGAACTATGCACAGTTATTCCTAGATCCCTCTGTTCCACAGCATTCCTAAATTCCCTACCATTTACCATGTACGTCTTATTTTGGTTTATCCTGCCAAGATGTAGCACTTCACACTTAACAGCATTAAACTCCATCTGCCATCTTTCAGCCCACTTTTCCAAATGACCCAACGCTCTCTGTAGACTTTGAAAATCTACTTCATTATCCACAACACCACCTCTTAATATCATCTGCATACTTACTTATCCAGTTTCCACCCCATCATCCAGATCATTGACGTACGTGACAAACAACAGTGGACCCAACACAGATCCCTGAGGCACCCCACTAGTCACCGGCTTCCAACCTGACAAACAGCCATCCACCATTACTCTCTGACATCTCCCATTCAGCCACTGTTGAATCCATCTTGCTACTCCGCCATTAACACCCAAAGATTGAAACCTCTTAACCAACCTTTCATGGGGACCCTTGTCAAAGGCCTTACTGAAATCCATATAGACAACATCCACTGCTTTACCCTCATCAATTTCCCTAGTTACCGCTTCATAAAATTCAAGAAGATTTGTCAAACATGACCTTCCAGGCACAAATCCATGTTGACTGTTCCTGATCAGACCCTGTTTATCCAGATGCTTATATATATTATCTCTAAGTATCCTTTCCATTAATTTGCCCACCACTGACGTCAAACTAATAGGTCTATAATTGCTAGGTTTATTCTTTGAACCCTTTTTAAACAATGGAACAACATGCGCAGTACGCCAATCCTCCGGCACTATTCCCGTTTCTAATGACATTTGAAATATTTCTGCCATAGCTCCTGCTATTTCGCACTAACTTCCCTCAATGTCCTAGGGAATATCCTGTCAGGACCTGGAGACTTATCCACTTTATATTTTTCAAAAGTGTCAGTACTTCCTCCTCTTTGAATCTCATAGCCTCCATAGCTACTCTACTTTTTCCCCTTAACTCACAGAGTTCAATATCCTTCTCCTTGGTGAATACCGAAGAAAATAAATTGTTCAATATCTCCCCATCTCTTTTGGCTCTGCAGATAGCTGTCCATTCCGGTTCTCTAATGGTCCAATTTTATCCCTCGTTATCCTTTTGGTATTAATATAGCTGTAGAAACCCTTTGGATTTACTTTCACCTTTCTTGCCAAAGCAACCTCATATCTTCTTTTAGCCTTCCTAATTTCTTTCTTAAGATTCTTTTTACATTCTTTATACTCCTCTAGCACCTCATTTACTCCATGCCTCCTATAATTATTGTAGATATCTCTCTTTTTTCGAAACAAGTGTCCAATTTCCCTTGAAAACCATGGCTCTTCCTAGTTTTACTATTTCCTTTCAAGCTAACAGGGACATAAAGATTCTGTATTCTTACAATTTCCCCTTTAAATGTCCTCCATTTCTCTTCTATATCCTTCCCATGAAACAGAGTGTCCCAATTCACTCCTTTAAAATTCTTACGCATCCCTCAAAGTTAGCCTTTCTGCAATCAAAAATCTCCACCCTAGGTCCAGTTCTGACTCTCTGCATAATTATATTGAAACTAATGGTATTGTGATCACTGGTCCCGAAGTGCTCACCAACGCATACCTCCGTCACCTGACCTGCCTCATTTCCTAACAGGAGGTCCAGCACTGCCCCTTCTCTGGTCGATACCTCTATGTACTGCTGCAAAAAACTATCCTGCACACATTTTACAAACTCGAAACCATCCAGCTCATTTACATAATTTGTTTCCCAGTCTAATATTGGAAAATTGAAATCTCCCACAATCACTACCTTGTGCTTACTACTAATATCTGCTATCTCCTTACATATTTGCTCTTCCAATTCTCGCTCCCCATTTGGCGGTCTATAATACACCCCTAAAAGTGTTGCTACACCGTTCCCACTTCTCAGTTCCACCCAAATAGCCTCCCTAGCCGAGCCCTCTAATCTATCCTTCCAAAGCACTGCTGTAATATCTTCTCTGATAAGCAATGCAACACCTCCCCCTCTGGTCCCTCCAATTCTATCACACCTGAAGCAACGAAATCCTGGAATATTTAGTTTCCAATCACAGCCCTCCTGCAACCATGTTTCACTGATTGCCACAACATCATATTTTTAGGTGCCAATCCAGGCTCTAAGTTCATCCACCTTACTTACAATGCTCCTAGCATTAAAATATACATATTTCAGAAACCCACCATCCCTTATTCTCTGTCTATTATCTTTTTCATCTTTCTCGCCTACATTTTGGGTCCGAGTGCTTCCCTTCTCTGCCTCCTGCCCCACACCCTGACCCCTGGCCCCCTCTACCCGAGTCCCTCCCCCCAGCCTTCCTAGTTTAAAGTCTCCACAGTATCCTTTGCAAATCTCCCTGCCAGGCTATTGGTCCCCCTCGGGTTCAAGTGCAACCCGTCCTTTGTGTACAGATCCTGCCTTCCCCAAAAGAGGTCCCAGTGATCAAGAAACTTGAATCCCTGCCCACTGCACCAGTCTCTCAGCAACGCATTTATCCTCCACCTCATTTCATTCCTACTCTCACTGCCACGCGGCACAGGCAGTAATCCTGAAATCGTTACCCTTTTGGTCCTTCTACTTAACTTTCCCCCCAACTCCCTAAATTCTCCCTTCAGGACCTCGTCACGTTTTCTGCCTATGTCATTGGTACCTATGTGTACCACAATATCAGGCTCCTCTCCCTCCCTTATCAAAATATTTTGGACACGTTCTGACACATGCGAGACCCTGGCACCAGGGAGGCAAACTAGAGCTGCGAGCTCTAGGGGGCAGAACATGCTAGTGGAAGTTGTGTGCAGGCCACCTAACAGTAGCAGTGCAGTTAGGGATGGCATCAAAGTGGAAATTGGAAATGCGTGCATCAAGGGAAAACAATTATAATGGGTGACTTCAATCTACATATAGATTGGGTGAATCAAATGGGCAGGGGTGCTGAGTAAGAGGATTTCTTGGAATGTATGCGGGATAGTTTTCTAAACCAACATGTAGAGGAACCAACGATAGAGCAGGCTATTCTAGACTGGGTATTGAGTAAAGAGGAAGGGTTAGTTAGCAGTCTTATTGTGCGTGGCCCCTTGGGCAAGAGTGACCATAATATGGTTGAGTTTTTAATTAGGATGGAGAGTGACATAATTAAGTCAGAAACAAGGGTTCTGAACTTAAACAAAGGTAACTTTGAATGTATGAGATGTGAATTGGCCAAGAGAGACTGGGAAGTGATTCTTAAAGGGTCGACAGTGGATGTGCAATGGAAGGTATTTAAAGACTGCATGGATGAACTACAATAATTGTTCATCCCAGTTTGGCAAAATAGTAAATCAGGGGAAGTAGTGCATCCATGGATAACAAGGCAAATCAGGGATAGTATAACAAAAAAAGATGAAGCATACAAATTAGCCAGAAAAAGCAGCCTACAAGAGGACTGGGAGAAATGAGTCCAGCAGAGGAGGACAAAGGGCTTAATTAGGAAAGGGAAAATAGATTATGAATGAATTGGCAGGGAACATTAAAACCATATAACCATATACCCATATACCAATTACAGCACGGAAACAGGCCCTCTCGGCCCTTCCAGTCCGTGCCGACCATTTGTTTTCCCCTAGTCCCATCTACCTACACTCAGACCATACCCCTCCATTCCCTTCACGTCCATATACCTATCCACTTTACTCTTAAATGTTAAAATCGATCCTGCCTCCACCACTTCTGCTGGAAGCTTATTCCACACAGCCACCACCCTCTGAGTAAAGAAGTTCTCCCCTCACCTTACCCCTAAACCTATGTCCCTTAATTCTCATGCCATGCCCTCTTGTTTGAATCGTCCCTACCCCCAATGGGAAAAACTTATCCACATCATCTCTGTCTATCCCTTTCATCATTTTAAAGACCTCAATCAAGCCCCCCCTTAACTTTCTGCGCTCCAAAGAATAAAGACCTAACTTGTTCAACCTTTCTCTGTAACATAGTTGCTGGAACCCTGGCAACATTCTAGTATTTCTCCTCTGTACTCTCTCTATTTTGTTGACATCCTTCCTATAATTAGGCAACCAAAATTGTACACCATACTCCAGAATTGGTCTTACCAATGCCTTGTACAATTTTAACATTACTTCCCTACTCTGTATTCAATGCTCTGATTTATAAAGGCCAGCACACCAAAGGCTTTCTTTACCACCCTATCTACATGCGATTCCACCTTCAGGGAACTATGCACAGTTATTCCTAGATCCCTCTGTTCCACAGCATTCCTCAATTCCCTACCATTTACCATGTACGTCCTATTTTGATTTATTCTGCCAAGATGTAGCACTTCACACTTAACAGCATTAAACCCCATCTGCCATCTTTCAGCCCACTTTTCCAAATGGCCCAACTCTCTCTGTGGACTTTGAAAATCTACTTCATTATCCACAACACCACCTCTTAGTATCATCTGCATACTTACTTATACAATTTCCACCCCATCATCCAGATAATTGACGTACGTGACAAACAACAGTGGACCCAACACAGATCCCTGAGGCACCCCACTAGTCACCTGAAATCGTTACCCTTTTGGTCCTTCTACTTAACTTTCCCCCCAACTCCCTAAATTCTCCCTTCAGGACCTCGTCACGTTTTCTG
Organism: Okamejei kenojei; assembly: GCA_035221665.1. Taxonomy (NCBI): domain Eukaryota; kingdom Metazoa; phylum Chordata; class Chondrichthyes; order Rajiformes; family Rajidae; genus Okamejei; species Okamejei kenojei. Next base: position 832,657 of record CM069172.1, read on the forward strand.
GCTATGTCATTGGTACCTATGTGTACCACAATATCAGGCTCCTCTCCCTCCCTTATCAAAATATTTTGGACACGTTCTGACACATGCGAGACCCTGGCACCAGGGAGGCAAACTACCATCCGGGTCTCCGGACTGCGTCCACAGAATCGCCTATCCGACCCCCTAACTATAGAGTCCACTATTACAATTGCCCTCCTCGGACTCCAAACGTTTTTATAGATATGTGAAGAGAAAGAGATTAGTTAAAACAAATGTAGGCCCCTTGCAGTCAGAAACAGGTGAATTGATCATGGAGAACAAGGACATGGCAGACCAATTGAATAAATACTTTGGTTCTGTCTTCACTAAGGAAGACATCAATAATCAGCCGGAATAGCAGGTGACGGGGGTTCATATAAGGTGGAGGAACTGAGTGAAATCCAGGTTAGCTGGGAAGTGGTGTTGGGTAAATCGAATGGATTAAAGGCTGATAAATCCCCAGTGCCGGATAGTCTGCATCTCAGAGTACTCAAGGTAGTAGCCCCAGAAATCTTTCAATTATATTCTGGAGCATTTCCTGAGGATGGGCGGGTTGCTACTGTAACTCCAATTTAAAAAAAAGGAGGGAGAGAGAAGACGGGGAATTACAGACCAGTTCGTCTAAAATCGGGGAAAGTGGGGAAACTACTAGAGTCAGTTATTCAAGATGGGATACCAGTAAATTTGGAAAGTGGTGAAATCATTGGACAAAGTCAGCATGGATTTACGGAAGGTAAATCATGTCTGACGAATCTTATAGAATTTTTCGAGGACGTAACTAGTAGAGTGGATAAGGGAGAACCAGTCGATGTGTTATATCTAGACTCTCAAAAGGCTTTCGACAAGGTCCAACATCAGAGATTAGTACACAAACTTAAAGCACACGGTATTGGGGGTTCAGTATTGATGTGCATAGAGCACTGGCTGGCAGACAGGAAGCAAAGGGTAGGATTAAACGGGTCCTTTTCATAATGGCAGGCAGTGACTTGTGGAGTACCGCAAGGCTCAGTGCTGGGACCTCAGCTATTTACAATATATATTAATGATTTGGACGAGGGATTTGAATGTAGCATCTCCAAGTTTGCGGATGACACTAAGCTGGGGGGTAGTGTTAGGTGTGAGGAGGATGCTAGGAGGCTGCAGGGTGACTTGGATAGGCTGGGTGAGTGGGCAAATGCATGGTAGGTGCAGTATAATGTGGATATATGTGAGTTTATCCACTATGGTGGCCAAAAAAAGAGGGTAGACTATTATCTGAATGGTGGCAACTTATAAAAAGGGGAGATGCAACGAGACCTGGGTGTCATGGTACACCAATCATTTAAAGTAGGCATGCAGGTGCAGCAGGCAGTGAATAACGCCAATGGTATGGTGCATGGAAAATAGGTGCTGGAGTAGGCCATTCGGCCCTTCGACCCAGCACCGCGATTCAATATGATCATGGCTGATCATCCAACTCAGTATCCTGTACCTGCCTTCTCTCCATACCCCCTGATCCCTTTAGCCAAAAGGGCTACATCTAACTCCCTCTCAAATATAGCCAACGAACTGGCCTCAAATACCTTCTGTGGCAGAAAATTTCAGACTCACCACTCTCTGAATTTTTTTTCCTCATCTCTGTCCTAAAGGAATTCCCCCTTATCTGTGACCCCTTGTTCTGGACCTCTCCAACATCAGGAACAATCTTCCTGCATCTAGTCTATCCAACCCCTTAAGAATCGTGTAAGTTTCTACGAGATCCCCCCTCAGTCTTCTAAATTCTAGCGAGTACATGCCAAGCCTATCCAGTCATTCCTGATATGAAAGTCCTGACATCCCAGGAATCAGTCTGGTGAACCTTCTCTGTACCCCCTCTAGGGCAAAATATATATTTTATCAGATTTGGAGACCAAAACTGTATGCATGTTAACGTTCATAGCGAAAGGATTTGAGTATACGAGCGGGGTAGTACTACTGCAGTTGTACAGGGCATTGGTGAGAACATACCTGGAGAATTGCGTACAATTTTGCTCTCCACAACTGAGGAAATACATTCTTGCCATAGAGGGGGTACAGCGAAGGTTCACCAGACTGATTCCTGGGATGTCAGGACTTTCATATCAGGAAATACTGGATAGACTCGGCTTGTAATCGCGAGAATTTAGATGACTGATGGGGGATCGTATTGACACTTACAAAATGCTTAAGTGGTTGGTCAGACTAGATGCAGGAAGCTTGTTCCAGATGTTGGGGAGGTCGAGAACAAGGGGTCACAGTCTCAGGATAAGGGGGAATTGCTTTAGGACCGAGATGAGGAAATCATTTTCCAAACAGGGAGTGGTGAGTCTCCTGAATTCTCTGCCACATAAGGTAGTTGAGGCCAGTTCATTGGCTATATTTAAGAGGGATTTAGATGTCGCCCTTGTGGCTAAAGGGATCAGGGGGTATGGAGAGAAGGCACGTACAGGATACTGAGTTGGATGATCAGCCATGATCATTTTGAATGGCGATGCAGGCTCGATGGACAGAATGGCCTACTCCTCCACCTATTTTCCATGTTTCTATGTTGCTATGACTGCCTCCTGTTCATGCACCTAATATTGATCACACTGAGTGTTTTAAACAGTTAATAGCATCCTTTCGTAATCTAAATGAACATCTTTTGGTAATGGGTGGAGAGTTTAACTGCTGTCTGAATCCCTCGGTGGACAGATCTGCATCTAACCGTGCGCTTCCAAATAAATCCACTTGTTTTACTTGATTCTGACTTTACTTTATTTGACTCTAGAATGTTAAAAGCCCGGAGATTCCTACACCCAAATGACAACGAATTTTCTTTTTTTCTCTCATGTATATCATAGTTATTCTTGGATTGACTATTTTATAATAGATTCCCGTCTACATTCATCGGTCACTGCGTGTGAGTATGATGCAATTGCTATTTATGATCCTACACCATTGCAACTATCAATCAAACTACCTGATTCAAAGTTCAGTGCTAAACAATGGCGATTTAATAGTACGTTGCTTCAAGATCTAAATGTTGTTAATTTTATTAAAGATCAGATTTCCTTTTTCTTATTAAAAAACTCTACTGAAGAAATAACCAATGGTGTAGTCTGCGATGCTTTTTAGGCATATATTCGTGGACAAATCAGTACATATTCCGCGGGATGAAAGAAACAAACTAAACAAGAAATACATATATTGGCTGATGAGATTAAAGAAATTGATCAAAAATATTCCAAAACTCCTAGTTTAGAGCTCTATAAGAGTAGAGTTGAACTTCAAATGAGACATGATTCGTTATTAGTATCACCGATTGAGAATCATCTACTTAAAACCAAAAATCAATGTCATATACATGGTGATAAATCTGGCAAATTACTTGCCAATTTATTACCTGACAAGCAAATTACTTGCCAATTTATTACTTGACAAGCAAATTACTTGCCAAGAAAGCTGTGTGAACCAAACGTCAGATTATTACATTGAGTAAACGGGATGGAACACTGTCGGTAGATCATGATTAAATTAATAAATGCTTTCAGAAATTTTATACCTCCCTATACCAATCAAAATCTTCTACTGATTCCAATATAATGCATGAGTTTTTAAAGAAACTGAACTTGCCCAATTTACCACATAATTTACCACATCTCTTGTTAGATGAACCCATCACACAGGAAGTAATACAGAAAGCAATCTTCTCGATTAATTCTGGTAAAGCTCATGGTTCAGATGGGTATACAGTGGAATTTTTCAAGCATTTTTCAAGTTTACACTCCCACTGACTATGTCAGGTTTTTAAAGAAGCCTTTTTTAAAATTATATATTGCCACAATCCTTTTATGAAGCAGCTATCTCTCTAATTCATTCAAACAACGAAGACCCTACTGAAATGACATCACATAGACCTATATCTCTGTTAAATGTACATTCCAAAATTCCTTCAAAAATATTAGCTATGATATTGGAAAATAATTTACCGCAAATTATTTCTGAAGATCAGACAGGTTTTATTAAAAATCGTTACTCGTACTTTAACGTTAGGGGATTAATGAATATTGCATATACAGTGTGAAATGAAGCTCCAGCATGTGTCATTTCACTTGATGCTGAGAAGGCATTTGGTAAAGTAAAATGGGAATACTTATTCAATACACTTGAACATTTTAAGAGTTGTCCAAAATGTATCTCTTGGATCAAGCTGATATGTCATATACCTCAAGTTTCTGTACTTACCAATAGTCAGAGACCCCCTCTTTTCAGGTTCTTTCGAGGTACGAGACAGGGCTGTCCTTTAAGTCCATTATTATTTGATATCGCTTTGGAACCTTTGGCCACCGCTATTAGGGAATCCCCTAATATGTTTAGTATTGTCCTTGACAATAAGCCATATAAGCTATATATCTATGCAGATGATCTGTTATTATTCATCCCTAACCCAGAGAAATCTATTTCTGCAATAGTAGCACTACTTAATCAACTTAGTCGTTTTTCTAGTTATAAACTAAAGCTTAGTAAGAGTGAGTTTTTTTTCCATTAAACTGTCAAATTTTGAATTATGGACAGTTTCCATTAAGTTAACTACCTACTGTTTTACTTATTTAGGCATTAAGGTTATCAAGAAACACAAGGATCTTTTTAAAACCAATGTTATGCCCTTATTTGACCACATCAGGCAACAGTTTACTAAAGGATCACCTAATGTCCTTATCCCTAATCGGCCGAATCAGTGCTATTAAAATATTTATCCTACCTAACTTTTTGTATTTATTTCAGTTGATACCAATTTTTATTTCTAAATCATTTTTTATGATATTATTGACTCAACATTTTTTTCATATATTTGGCAGAATAAAAATACCAGACACAGTAAACAAAAAAAGTCGGTGGGTTGGCATTGCCGAATCATAGATTTTATTGTTGGGCAGATAATGCTCGTTATTTGACGTTTTGGATAAAATATTTAGAAGATACCCAGTGCCCAGGAGGGATAAATCTTGAACGTGATTCTATGCAAGGATTATCAGTGGCTTTTATCCCAGGGGCCTCGTTATGTTTCACAATCACGCAGTTGAATAAATATACGATTAACTCAATAATAAGACACACATTGCGAATATGGTTTCAATTTGGTAAGTTTTTTGGATTGAATTATTCTATCTCATCGAGTCCTATCATATCTATATTTTTCTTCGAACCTTCTAGTACTGATCAAGCCTTTCTGTTATAGAAGAGGAAGGGATTAGCAGTTTTTCGTGATTTGCTTTTGGATGGTTGTTTATGTATTTTGAACAACTCTCCAATAAACATAATCTAACTAACTCACATTTTCTTAGATATTTACAAATTAGACTTTGTTTAAAGTTATTCTACCCTCCTTCCCGTTACCACATCAATCCGAAATCTCGGGAACAAAATTGTATTTGAACCCTTATCAGAAAGGTTGAATAACGACTATTTATGAGCTGATTTTGAAATTACAAGTAGATACACTTGATAAAATTAAGAATGATTGGGAAAGAGAATTTCAAATGTGTCTACCTATAGAGAAATGGGAGAGGATTCTTCAATTAGTTAATACCTCTTCAATGTTTGCAAGACACGCTCTGATACAATTCAAGGTGGTTCACATAGCTGATGTGTCAAAAGATAAATCAAAAGATATGGTCATATAGGTCCTACCTGTGACAGATGTAATTGGGAAATGGCTTCACTGACTCATATGTTTTGGTCCTGCCCACTTTTGGAAAAATATTGTAAATAAATTGCTGATACAATTTCTGTAGTTTTAGGTATTGAATTACACCCTCGTCCTATTACTGCAATGTTTGGGCTAATAATGTTATAATCTACTCATAAGCCCCGTTCAGCTTTAGATTTGCTTTTACTACGTAAAGTGCCAGAAGATCTATTTTATTTAAATGGAAAGAGTCTGATCCTCCGAAAACACTCCATTCGTTCTCTGAAACGTAGCATGTTTAATTTAGGAGTGGCATTGTTGAACCCTTGGTTAAATTTAATCGGACTTGGGGAAGCTTTATTCAATATTTTCACACGATATAAATGGTTTCCTCTCCAACTGTTATAATAATTCTCTTACCTTTATACGGTGGACGGACTTGAATACAAACAGGGGCCTCAATTGTTGAAATTCTTTGCAGCCCAGATTTTGTTTTGCTTAATTTAGTTTAGGGGGGTTTATTTTTCTCTTTTTTCTCTATTTTTTATTTTATCTTTTTATTTTTATATATACAAGTTATCTTTTAAACACTTAACTATATTTACACAGAGACCTGGAGGTCTATACACAATATGTACTTTGGCACTGGACTCATACTTAGATTATACTTGTTGTTAATGTGCTCCCGATCCCTACGTTTCAATATCACTGTTATGTTTATCATTATTTATTTTTGGTTTTGGGTCCCACTTAGTCGAGTACTTATTAAAAACTCCTTCTGTTAAATGTGCCACTGTTTTAAATACGTGAATATGAACAAAACAAATATGTGATATGTGATATAAACAGAATTAGGCCATTCTGCCCAGCAAGTCTACTGCGTCATTCAATCGTGGATTTCTATCATTCTCAACTAACCCAATTCTCCTGCCTCCTCTTCATAAACCTAACACCCGTACAAATCAATAATCTATCAATATCTGCCTTAAAAATATCCATTGACTAGTCTTCCTCAACTTTCTGGTGCAAAAACACATCTGCAGATTCACCGCCCTCGGTCAACAAAAAAATCCTCCTCATCTCATAGCTAAAAGGACGTCATTTAATTCTGTGGCTATGATCTCTAGTCTTAGACTCTCGAACGTTTGTAATCATTTTATCCAAGCGTTTCACTGTGCGGAACATTTGAATGAGGTGCAGCTCATTCTTATAAACTCCATCAAGTACAGGTACAGTGACGTCAAACGCTCATAAGTGTTTATTCACTAATTCCTCGGAGCATTTTTGTAAACATCCTCTGGACCCTCTCCATAGCCAGCACATCCTTCCTCAGATATGGTGCGCAAAATTGTTCACAATAATCCAAATGAGGCTTGACTAGCGTCTTATAGTCTCAGCAATACATCCCTGTTTTTGTATTGTAGACTATGTAAATAAATGCTAGCATTGCGCGTGCCTTCTAGTAAATCGCCACGTTTAACAACTCTTTGTTTATGAAGACAATCTAATTTCTAATGTTGGAGGTTTGAGTAGCAGACCACGTTCCATAAATGAACCATCTGTTCTCGGAACACATTAATATTAACTACTCTTAACCTCTCGTTGTTTGTGACCGGCAGGTTTCCCTGCCTCTCATGAGCGGGAACGTGTTACATGCCAATTATAACTGGCACAACTGGTGGTTGTGCGATTTTGGCACAACACTGATTAGTTTATTGTACCGAGTGAAAAAAAAAAACCTTTTGATACAGCTGTAATTTCTACACGGTGAAACCAAAATGTAAAATTGGCCTTTATTAACATCTGACAGTGTGCACTTTAACCTCTGGTGATGTTTTAATATTGTAAATAGCGAATTGTGGAGTACAGACGCAAATCAATAAATGGAGCACTGTACATTGATCTACAATCTTCCATACCATTTGTAAGTGCACGAATCTTTACTCTGCAATAAAAAATTGAACTGAAAGCAAGTTGTAATTTATTGTGCACGGCGTAAAAAAAATTTAAGCCTGTCGAACTTCTCCCTGCCCCGCAGAGTGAGCATAACTCCAATTTTGGTGTCATTAACCTCATCCACAACTATAACATAACGTCCCAACCTAATGGAACACTCTTTGGCTTCGGGATGTATTCCCCCATTGCAGTGGTTAGTATCGTCGAAGGCATGGGCATCAGCCCTTATAAGTAATGCGTGAAAAATGTGTTTGGAGCTGAGGCGACCGGGAGGATTTATAGCAGTATAGGAAACTATGATTATAATGGAGGGGGTGAAATAGGAGAACCCATTTGATTTGGCAGACATTATCAATCCGTGAGAGTATGATTTAATTTGAACGTTACAATGTTTAGGGGAATGCGTGGAAGCGTGTGTTTACTATATGGGGCTTCGACACGTGAGGTGGAGGCACACATTGCCTAATTTAGAAGATATCTACATCAGCGCTGAAATCCCCAAGCTATAAGAAGCCATATACTAAGTGATGATAATTAAAAATAAGAACAGGTGAATACGTCTGGTTAAGAGGAACTGCAGATGCGGGAAAATCGAAGGTAGTCAAAAGTGCTGGATAAAATGAGTGGGTGAGGCAGCATCTATGGAGCGAAGGAAATATGCGACGTTTCGGTACGAGACCTTTCTTCCAACTGGTGTGGGTGTGGGGGTTAGAAAAAAACGAAGAGGCGGAAACAGTGGGCTGTGGGAGAGCAGGGAAGGTGATTGGAAAGAAGGAGAAAGCAGGGACTACCTAAAATTGGAGAAGTCAATGTTCGTACCGCTGGGGTGTAAACTACCCAAGCGAAATATGAGGTGCTGCTCTCCAATTTACGGTGGGCCTCACTCCGGCCATGGAGGAGGCACAGGACTGAAAGGTCGGATTCAGAATGGGAGGGGGAGTTGAAGTGCTGAGCTGAGGGGGATTAGGTTGGTTATTGCGAGCCGAGTGGAGGTGTTGGGCGAAGTCATTGCCAAGCCTACATTTTGTTTCACTGATGTAGAGCAGCTGACCCCTACAGCAGCGTGTGCAATAGATGAGGTTGGAGGAGGTGAAGGTGAACCTCTGCCACAGCTGGAAAAACTGCTTGGATGGAGTCAAGGGGGGAGGTAAAGTGACAAGTGTAGCATTTCATGCGGTTGAATACGTTTTTTGATTTGGACATAACGGGATAAAGTGAATGCGTCGATGCTGTTTAAATCCTTGTCATCCTCTGACTAACCATTATTTGGAATGACACACAGCCCAACTAAGATCGTTCATGGCCATCAGACAGAACATTGTATAGAGGTTGGGAGGTCTTGTTGCAATAGGTGCTATTGAGGGAGTGCAGCGTAGGTTTACAAGGTTAGTTCCCATGGTGACTGGACTGTCATATGCTGTGAGAATGGAGCAGCTGGGCTTGTACACTTTGGAGTTTCGAAGGATGAGAGGGCATCTTATTGAAACATATAAGACTGTTAAGGATTTGGGAACGCTAGAGGCAGGAAACATGATCCCGATGTTGAGGGAGTCCAGAACCAGGAGCGACAGTTTAAGAATAAGGAGTACGTCATTTAGAAAGGAGAGGAGGAAACACTTTTTCTCACAAAATGGTGAATCTGTGGAATTATCTGCCTCAGAGGGCGGTGGAGGCAGGTTCTCTGGATGATTTCCAATGAGCTAGATAAGGCTGTTAAAACTAGCGGAATCAGGGGATGTGTTTGTGTGTATGTGTGTGTGCGCGTGTGTGTGTGTGTGTTCACACGTGTGTGTGTGTGCACGCGTGTGTGTGTGCGCCGCCCGTGTGTGTGAGCACCGCGCGTGTGTGTGTGCGCTGTGCGTGTGTGTGTATGCGAGTGTGTGTGTGTGTGTGTGTGTGTGTGTGTGTGTGTGTGTGTGTGTGTGTGTGTGTCTGTGTCTGTGTGTGTGTGTGTGTACGTGTGTGTGTGTGTGCGTGTGCGTGTGCGTGCGTGTGCGTGTGCGTGTGTATTTTCATATGTGAATCACATCTCCACGAAAACCCGACGCGGTAACGGTGAAAATAGTACATATTCGAGTCGAGATTCACCTCATGATCTCAAATATCGCCTCATCTGAAAATCTGATTCATTATATCCCGAGTTTTTTACTAAAATTGTTCACTAATGCAAACACCGCGTACTTTCCGACCTGTTAAAAACCGCCAAAATGTTGAATTTGTGCGCTGTAAAAAATTGTGGAAGTCGGGTTAAGCGTGGGAGACATGTATCCAACTTCAGAATTCCAAAACTGAAGCGAAATGAAGATAAAGAGAAGCGAGAGCTGAAGGGAATGCAACAGCTAAAGTGCTTAGCAAACATTGGCCGTGCAGATATCGGAATTGAAAGTATTGGGAATTATCGCGTTTGCTCACTGCATTTCATCAACAGCAAGGCATTAGTTGTGTTTTTCTTGATTTCTTTGGTATCTAAAAAGTGTCCGATGTGATACATCTGCCTGTCAATTTTGCTTCAGAAGCGTAATCTTTCTGAATGAAAAAACCCACTTGAGAACCATGGACGATTTAAATATTTTACGGCCAGATTTATCACTTCTGAATCTTTTTCGATGCCAAAGGAATCAAGAACAAACATAAACAATGCCTCACTGTTGATTAAATGCAGTGAGCAAACGGCCAATGTTCGCCAAGCACTCTGGCTGTTGTTGTCCCTTCATCTCTCGCTTCTATCCACCTCCATTTCTCCTCACTTTTAGAGTGTACTCCACTTGGCGTAGTGTAACAACAGTATGGGTCATGGATCGTGACCCGACTGCCGTGAAACTTCCCTATAGCTCTCTCTCTCCCCGGGTTCTGTCCACTTCTCGCAGCACCCTTGCTCTCCCGGCTCCCATCTCCACCCCCCAACCTGCGCCTCTCCCCCCTCATCTTCTCCCCTCCTCGTCCTCTCCCTCCTTCTCCTCTCTCCTCTCTACTCCCTCCCCCCTCCTCTTTAACTCCGTCGTCTCTCCCCCTATCTCCCCTCTACTCTCTCTCCCTCCACCGTACCCTCCCCCTCTCCCACTCCCCTACCCTCTAACCCCCGTCTACCCACCTCTCTCCCCCTGCTCTCTATCAGCCCACCACGAATGAATGAATGAGCTGCCAGCCAACCAGTCCTGAATGACTGGGTTGCCAGCCAACCAGTCCTGAATGACTGAGCTGCCAACACACCGGGCCTGAGTGACAGAGCAGTCAGCCCACCAGGCCTGAGTGACTGAGCTGCCAGCCCACTAGGCCTGAGTGTCTGAGCTAGTAACTCTCCAGGCCTGAGTGAGCTGCCAGGCCACCACGACTGAGTAACCGAGCTGCCAGCCCACCAGGATTTAGTGACTGAGCTGCCAGACCACCAGGCCTGAGTGATTGAGCTGCCAGCCCACCAGGCCTGAAACTTTGCGGTTCCCCTTCTACCCCACTCTTCAACCCCTCTGCTCCTCTCCATCCATCTCCTACCTCAACCCTTTCTCCTCCATCCTGTACCCCTCCTCTCTCCCCACCTCTCGACCCCCATTCTCTCTCCGCCCTCCCTCCATGCATCCCCCCTCTATCCCTCCCCTTCCTCTGCCCCGTCTACAACCTCTTTCCCCTTTCCTCTCTCTCCATCCCCCTGCCCCCGTTCTGTCCCTCCCCACTACCGAACCTCTCCTTCTCCATCCCCTCCACCTCCCCTCCACCCCCTTTCCCCCTCTCCCTCACTCGCACCAGCCTATCTACTCCCTCCTCTATCCCCCACTCCCCCCCCTCCTCTCTCCCCCCACCTCTCTACCCTCTACTCTCCACCCCTCCTCCTCCTCCTCTTCTCCCCCTCTCCGGCTCCTCTCTTACCCCCTCTCCATGCCCCCCACTACCCAACCCCTCCCCCCTTCCCCCTTTCCCTCACTCACTCCTTCCTTCCCAATCCCCCCTCCCCCCTCTCACCCCCTCACCTACACTCACAATCCAACTAAGATCGTTCATTGCCCTCAGACGGAATATTGTATAGAGGTCGGGAAGTCATGTTGTAATCGTATGAGAATATTGTGTTCAGTTCTGTTTACCATATTATAGGAAAGATGTAAAACTGTAGAGGGTATGGAGAAGATTTACGAGCATGTTGCCACGACTTAAGAGTCTGAGCTACAGGGAGAGGTGGAGTAGAGTGGATATGGAGTAGGGAGAGGTGGAGTAGGGAGAGGTGGAGTAGGGTGGATATCTTTTCCCAGGAGCAGAGAAGGATGAGTGGTTATCTTATGAAGGTGTATACCACCATGAAATGAATAGATCGGATGCATGCAAAGAGTCTCTTACCCAGAATAGGTGAATCGATGACCAGACGACATTGGGTTAAGGTGAAGGGGAAACATTTAATTGTAGTCTGAAGGGTTTTGATACAGGGGATGGTGTGTGGCTGAGCTGCCAGGCGACCAGGCCTGAGTGACTGAGATGCCAGCCCACCAGGCCTGAGTGACTGAGTTGCCAGCCCACCAGGCTTAGTAGCATCTGCATACTTATCCAATTTTCCACCCCATCATCCAGATCATTGATGTACATGACAAACAACAGTGGACCGAACACAGATCCCTGAGGCACCCCACTGGTCACCGGCTTCCAACCTGACAAACAGCCATCAACCATTACTCTCTGACATCTCCCATTCAGCCACTGTTGAATCCATCTTGCTACTCCGCCATTAACACCCAAAGATTGAACCTTCTTAACCAACCTTCCATGGGGAACCTTGTCAAAGGCCTTACTGAAATCCATATAGACAACATCCACTGCTTTACCCACATCAATTTCCCTAGTAACCGCTTCAAAAAATTCAAGAAGGTTTGTCAAACATGACCTTCCAGGCACAAATCCATGTTGACTGTTCCTGATCAGACCCTGTTTATCCAGATGCTTATATATATATATATATATATATTATCTCTAAGTATCCTTTCCATTAATGTGCCCACCACTGACGTCAAACTAACAGGTCTATAATTGCAAGGTTTATTCCTTGAACTCTTTTTAAACAATGGAACAACATGCGCAGTACGCCAAACCTCCGACACTATTCCCGTTTCTAATGACATTTGAAATATTTCCATCATAGCTCGTGCTATTTCTACACTAACTTCCCTCAATGTCCTGGGGAATATCCTGTCGGGACCTGGAGACTTATCCACTTTTATATTTTTCAAAAGTGTCAGTAATTCATCCCCTTTGAATCTCATCGTTTCCATAGCTACTCTACTTTTTTCCCTTACCTCACAGAGTTCAATATCCTTCTCCTTGGTGAATACCGAAGAAAAGAAATTGTTCCCTATCTCCCTCATCTGTTTTGGCTCTGCAGATAGCTGTCCATTCTGGCTCTCTAATGGTCCAATTTTATCCCTGGTTATCCTTTTGCTATTAATATAGCTGTAGAAATCCTTTGGAGTTACTATCACCTTTCTTGCCAAAGCAACCTCATATCTTCTTTTAGCCTTCCTTATTTCTTTCTTAAGATTATTTTTACATTCTTTACACTCCTCTAGCACCTCATTTACTCCATGCCTCCTATAATTATTGTAGATATCTCTCTTTTTTTTCGAAACAAGTGTCCAATTTCCCTTAGAAAACCATGGCTCTTTCCAATTTTTACTATTTCCTTTCAACCTAACACGGACATAAATATTCTGCACTCTTACAATGTCCCCTTTAAATGTCCTCCATTTCTCTTCTACATTATTCCCATAAAACAAAGTGTCCCAATTCACTCCTTTTAAATCCTTACGCATTCCCTCAAAGTTAGCCTTTCTCCAATCAAAAATCTCCACCCTAGGTACAGTTCTGACTCTCTCCATAATTATATTGAAACTAATGGTATTGTGTTCACTGGTCCCAAAGTGGTCACCAACGCATACCTCCGTCACCTGACCTGCCTCATTCCCTAACAGGAGGTCCAGCACTGTCCCTTCTCTGGTCGATACATCTATGTACTGCTGCAAAAAAAAAACTATCCTGCACACATTTTACAAACCAAACCATCCAGCCCATTTACAAAATGTGTTTCCCAGTCTATTTTTGGAAAATTGAAATCGCCCACAATCACTATCTTGTGTTTACTACTAATATCTGATATCTCCTTCCATTTTGCTCTTCCAATTCTCGCTCCCCATTTGGCGGTCTAAAATACACCCCTAAATATGTTGCTGCACTGTTCTCACTTCTCAGTTCCATCCAAATAGCCTCCCTAGACGAGCCCTCTAATCTATCCTGCCAAAGCACTGCTGTAATATCCTCTCTGACAAGCAATGCAACACCTCCACCTCTGGTCCTTCCAATTCTATCACACCGGAAGCAACGAAATCCTGGAATATTTAGTTTCCAATCACAGCCCTCCTGCAACCATGTTTCACTGATTGACACAACATCATATTTCCAGGTGTCATTCCAGGCTCTAAGATCATCCATCTTTCTTACAATGCTCCTAGCATTAAAATATACACATTTTAGAAACCCACCATCCCTTATTCTCTGTCTATTATCTTTTTCACCCCCGGTCCCCTGCTATTTCCGGCAGATTATTTATGTCTTCCTTAGTGAGGACCAAAGTAGTTATTCAATTGGTCTGCCATGTCCTTGCTCCCCATGATCAATTCACCTGTTTTGGACTGCAAGGGACCTACATTTGTTTTAACTAATGTTTTTCTCTTCAAAGATCATAGAGACATAGAAATTAGGTGCAGGAGCAGGCCATTCGGCCCTTCGAGCCTGCACCGCCATTCAATATGATCATGGCTGATCATCCAATTCAAGATCCTGTACCTGCCTTCTCTCCATACCCCCTGATACCTTCAGCCACAAGGACCACATCTAACTCCCTCTCAAATATGGCCAACGAACAGGCCTCAACTACCTTCTGTGGCAGAGAATTCCACAGATTCACCACTCTCTGTGTGAAAAACGATATTCTCATCTCGGTCCTAAAAGACTTCCACCTTATCCTTAAATTGTGACCCCTTGTCCTGGAATTCCCCGACATCGGGAACAATCTTCCTGCATTTAGCCTGTCCAACCCCTTAAGAATTGTGTAAGTCTCTATGAGATCACCCCTCAATCTTCTAAATTCCAGCGAGTACAAGCCGAGTCTATCCAGTCTTTCTTCATATGGAAGTCGTGCCATCCCAGGAATCACTCTGGTGAACCTTCTCGATCGATAAAGATGTTTGCAGTTAGTTTTTATGTTACCTGCCGGTTTTCTTTCATAATCCATTTTCCCTTTCCTAAATAAGCCCTTTGTCCTCCTCTGCTGGACTCAGAATTTCCCCGTCCTCTGGTAGGCTGTTGTCTCCAGCTAATTTGTACACTTCATATTTTGTTTTGGTACTATCCCTGATTTCCCTTGTTATCCACGGATGCACTACCTTCCCTGATTTATTATTTTCCCATACTGGGACGAGTAATTGTTGTTGTTCATCCATGCCGTCTTTAAATGCCTTCCATTAAATATCCACCGTCACCCTTTAAGAATCAATTGCAATATTTATTGGACAATTCACATCTCATACACTCGAAGTTACCTTTCTTTAAGTTCAGGACCTGAGTTTCTGAATTAACAATGTCACTCGCCATGCTCATGAAGAACTCAACCATATTATGGCCACTCTTCCCAAGGGGCCACGCACAACAAAGCTGCTAACTAACCTTCCCTCATAACTCAATACCCAATCTAGAATAGCCGGCTCTCTCGTGTGGTCCTCTACATGTTGGTTTAGAAAACTATCCCGCATACATTCCAAAAAATCGTCTTCCTCAGCAACCCTGCCAATTTGTTTCACCCAATGTATATCTAGATTGAAGTCACCCATTATATCTATTTTACCTTTGTTGCAATCATTTCTACTGTCCTGTTTGATGGCATCCCCAACTCCACTACTACTGTTTGGCGGCCTGTGCACAACCCCCTTTAGCTTTTTCTGCCCCTTAGTGTTTCGAAGCTCTACCCATATCGATTTCTCATCCTCCAAGCTAATGTCTTTCCTTTCTTTTGCGTTAATCTCCTCTCTAACCAGCAACGCTACCCCATCTCCTGTTCCTTTCTGTCTATACATCCTTAATATTGAATATCCCTGGATGTTCAGTTCCTAGCCTTGGTCACCCTGGAGCCATGTCTCCGTGATCCCAACTATATCATAATCATTAATAGCTATCTGCGCATTCAACTGATGCACCTTATTACGAATGCTCCTTGCAATGAATCACAAAGCCTTCAGGCTTGTTTTAACAATGCTCTTACCCCTTATACAATTATGTTGGAAAGTGTTCCTTTTTGATTTTTGCGGAATGACAGCCTGTACGTTGGCCATTTCAGTAAACCCGACCCGACCAGACTTTGTATATCCCAAAGATCCTATAGCTTGCTAAAATATTTTTGGTATATCCCTTTCGCAGTGTAATCAGCGTTGCGGGGGAACAGTTTGTGTGTGTGATATAGTGTTAGATTCATGATTCATAATTGTGTTATTTTTTGTGAATGATTAATAAGTTAATAAATTAAAATTCAGTTAATTTTATTTTTTAATATTTTGGATTCAAAGTGCCGGGATTGGCAGCGGACCATCACTGAGGGCAAAGAAGGGTTAGGGTTAGGGTTTCCAATCCGCTAGGGTACGAGCCCAACCCCCCCCCCCCCCCCCCCCCCCCCCATCGAACTGCTGCAGCACTGGGGCAGGCCGAACAAAAGAGCCATTCCAGCACTCAGGCATTTTGGCAGAATGAGGAATAAATGTCCGACAGTCAGCGACGCAGAAAAGTAGTGAAGAGCAGACTTAAACTGTGGCCGCTGGTTCTGGACTCCCCCCGCATCAGGAACATATTTCCTGCCTCTAGCGTGTCCAAGCCCTTAGCAATCTTATATGTTTCAGTAGGGGGCGCCGTCGAGTATGGCTGCACTGCCAGCAGCTGTTAGTCTTTTCACTCTATTTAAAATGTTTTTGTTAGTTAAAAGTGTTTGCTTTGAAGGGCTTTTAGTCTTTATATGTGGGGGGGGGGTGGGGAAGGGGGAAACTATCTTTCTCAGTCCCCACCTGATCGGAGATGTGGCTTTTCTCCGGGCCGTATCTTTGCCGCTTCCTCGTGGCCTACCGGCCGTCTGGAGCGGCATTTCCTGCAGGGACCGGCCGGGACTTCAGCTTCGGGGTGGCGTACAGCGCTGGAGTGCCATCTGGGAGCGGGCAATGCCTTGCCCGGGTCACCATGCGGTGGGCTCAGGAGGGCTGGGACCGACTGCAACATCGCGGAGCTGCGGTCTGTGGAGCTCCCAGCTGCGGGTGTGCTGCACTGTGCTTTAAACACCGCGGAGCCTGGGATCTCACGAAGAGTGAGAATCCCCTCTCATTCTTTGAAACTTCAGAGTGTACAAGCCAAGCTGTTCCATTCTCTCAACCTATGACGGTCCCGCCTTCCCGGTAATTAACCTTGTAAACCTACGCTGCACTCCCTCAATAGCATGAATATCCTTCCTCAAATTAGGGGACCAATACTGCACACAATACTCCAGGTGTGGTCTCCCTAGGGCTGTGTACAACAGCAGAAGGACCACTTTGCTCCTATATTCGATCCTCTTGTTATAAAGGCCAACGAGCCATTCGATTTCTTCACTGCCTGCTTGAGGACCTTTATCAAATCCGATTCAGTACATAACACTAAATCCAGAATTGCCTTCTCCCTGGTAGGCTCCAACAAAAGCTGTTCTATGAATCCATCACAAAGGCACACTACCAAGTCCCTTTCTTTGGGTACAGTACCAACCTGATTTTCCCAATCTACCTGTATGTTGAAATCTCCCATAACAACCGCAGCATTACTTTTGCTACATGCGAATTTTATCTCCTGATTCAACGTGCCCTATTTCCAGCCTACTGTTTGGGGGGCCTGTAGATTAGTCCCATTAGGGTCTTTTTACCCTTACAATTCCGTAGTTCTATCCACTGACTCCACATCTCCTGTTGCAAGGGACTGAATTTCATTCCTCACCAACAGAGCAACCCCACCCCCTCTACCCACCTGTTTTGTCTTTTTGAAAGGAGGTATAACCTTGAATATTCAGTTTCCAGCCCCTGCCCTCTTGCAGCCATGTCTCTAATTCCCACAACATCATACTTGCCAATTGCTAACTGAAGCCTCAAGTTCATCCACTTTATTCCTATTACTTTGCGCATTAACCATATTAGCATATAACCATATAACCATATAACAATTACAGCACGGAAACAGGCCCTCTCGGCGCTTCCAGTACGTGCCGACCATTTGTTTTCCCCTAGTCTCATCTACCTGCACTCAGACCATACCCCTCCATTCCCTTCACGTCCATATACCTATCCACTTTACTTTTAAATGTTAAAATCGATCCTGCCTCCACCACTTCTGCTGGAAGCTCATTCCACACAGCCACCACCCTCTGCGTAAAGAAGTTCCCCCTCACGTTACCCCTAAACTTCTGTCCCTTAATTCTCATGTCATGCCCACTTGTTTGAATCTTCCCTACCCTCAATGGGAAAAACGTATCCACGTCAACTCTGTCTATCCCTTTCATCATTTTAAATACCTCAATCAAGTCCCCCCTTAACCTTCTGCGCTCCAAAGAATAACCTAACTTGTTCAACCTTTCTCTGTAACCGAGTTGCTGTAACCCTGGCAACATTCTAGTAAATCTCCTCTGCACTATCTCTATTTTGTTGACATCCTTCCTATAATTAGGCGACCAAAATTGTACACCATACTCCAGAATTGGTCTTACCAATGCCTTGTACAATTTTAACATTACTTCCCTACTCCTATATTCAATGCTCTGATTTATAATGGCCAGCCCACCAAAAGCTTTCTTTACCTCCCTATCTACATGCGATTCCACCTTCAGGGAACCATGCACAGTTATTCCTAGATCCCTCTGTTCCACAGCATTCCTCAATTCCCTACCATTTAATATGTACGTCCTATTTTGATTTGTCCTGCCAAGATGTAGCACTTCACACTTAACAGCATTAAACTCCATCTGCCATCTTTCAGCCCACTTTTCCAAATGGCCCAAATCTCTCTGTAGACTTTGAAACATGGCCCTTTCCAATTTTTACTATTTCCTTTCAACCTATCAGGGACATAACGATTCTGTACTCTTACAATTTCGCCTTTAAATGTCCTGCATTTCTCTTCTACATCCTTCCCATGAAATAAAGTGTCCCAATTCACTCCTTTAAAATCCTTACGCATTCCCTCAAAGTTAGCCTTTCTCCAATCAAAAATCTCCACCCTAGGTCCAGTTCTGACTCTCTCCATAATTATATTGAAACTAATGGTATTGTGATCACTGGTCCCGAAGTGCTCACCAACGCATACCTCCGTCACCTGACCTGCCTCATTTCCTAACAGGAGGTCCAGCACTGCTCCTTCTCTGGTCGATACCTCTATGTACTGCTGCAAAAAACTATCCTGCACACATTTTACAAACTCCAAACCATCCAGCCCATTTACAGAATGTGTTTCCCAGTCTATTTTTGGAAAATTGAAAACTCCCGCAATCACTACCTTGTGCTTACTACTAATATCTGCTATCTCCTTACATATTTGCTCTTCCAGTTCTCGCTCCCCATTTGGCGGTCTATAATACACCCATAACATTGTTGCTACACCGTTCCCACTTCTCAGTTCCACCCAAATAACCTCCCTAGCCGAGCCCTCTAATCTATCCTGCCAAAGCACTGCTGTAATATCTTCTCTGACAAGCAATGCAACACCTCCACCTCTGGTCCCTCCAATTCTATTACACCTGAAGCAACGAAATCCTGGAATATTTAGTTTCCAATCATAGCCCTCCTGCAACCATGTTTCACTGATTGCCACGACATCATATTTCCAGGTGTCAATCCAGGCTCTAAGTTCATCCACCTTACTTACAATGCTCCTAGTATTGTAATATGCTCATATACAGCACTTTCACCTCTGTATTCACTTCACCGCTCGCAATGGCCCTGGCCTTACTCTGTTGTCCCTTCTCGAGGTTTCATTCCCATTAATTCGAGAATCGTTTGTGATTTTTTCCTGTATCCACTTCCCCTTCAAGTTCATTTTTATACTCACAATTTGTCAACACCCCGCCCCCCTTCACTATTTAGTTAAAACTCACACGCGTAGACCTAGCAAACCTGCCTGCCAGAATGTCAGTTCCCCTCCAGTTAAGGTGTAACCCGTCCCTTTTGTACAGGTCACCCCTACCCCAGAAGAGATCCAGTGGTCTATAAATCTAAATCCCTGCTCCCTGCTCCAGCCCCTCAACCACACATTCAGCCCACCAGGCCTCAGTGACTGAACTACCAGCAAACAAAACTGTGTGACTGAGCTGCAATCCCAGCAGGCCTGCGTGACCGAACTGCCAGCACACTTGGCCTGAGTGACAGCTGCCAGCCCACCAGGCTTGTGAGACACAACGGCCAACCCACCAGTACTGCGTGACTGAGATGCCGGGCCACCAGGCCTGAGCGACTGAGATGCCAGCCCACCAGTCCAGGTTGAATGAGCTGCAAGCTCACTAGGCCTGGGTGACTGAGCTGCCAGACCACGAGGCCTGGGTGTCTGAGCCACAAGCCCACCATGCCAGTGTGACCGAGATGACAGCCCAACAGGCCTGAGTGACTGAACTCCCAGTGCACCAGGCCTGAGTGACTGAGCTACCAGCCCACCAGGACTGAGTGACTGAGCTGCCAGCCACCAGGCCTGAGTTACTGAGCTTCCGGGCCACCAGTCCAGAGTGATAGAGCTGCCGGCACACCAGGCCTGAGTGACTTAGCCGCCAGCCCACCAGGTCTACGTGACTGAGCTGCCAGCCAACCTGGCCTGAGTGACAACTGCCAGCCCACCAGGCCTGTGTGAGTGAGCTGGCTGCCAAACAGGCATGAGTGACTGTGCTGACTGCACACCAGTCCTGTGTAACTGAGCTGCCAAACCACCAGTCCAGGGTGACTGAGCAGCCAGCCCACCAGGCCAGGGTAACTGAGCTGCCAAACCACCAGGCCTGGCTGACGTAGCTGCCAGCCCATCATGCCTGGGTGACTGAGCTGCCAGCCCTCCTGGCCTGTGTGACTGAGCTGCCCACCCACTAGGCCTGAGTGACTGAGCAGCCGGCCCACCAGGCCTGCGTGACTAAGCTACCAGACCACCAGGCATGAGCATCGGAGCTAATGGCCCACCAGGCCTGAGCATCTGAGCTGCCAACTCACCAGGCCTGAGAGACGCAGCTGCCAGTCCACCAGGCCTGGATTGAGCTGCCAGCCCACCAGGCATGAGTGACTGTGCTGCCAGGCGACCTGGCCTGAGTGACTGAGCTGCCAGCCCACCAGGCATTAGTTACGGAGCTGCCAGCCCACCATGCCTGAGTGACTGAGCTGCCAGGCCACCAGGTCTGAGTGACTGAGCTGAAAGCCCAACAGGCATGAGTGACTAAGCTGCCAGCCCACCAGGAATGGGTGACTGAGCTGCCATCCCAACAGGCCTGAGCATCTGAGCTAATGGCCCACCAGGCCTGAGTCACGCAGCTGCCAGACCACCATGCCTGAGTGACTGAGCTGCCAGCAAACCAGGCATGAATGACTGTGCTACCTGCCCATCAGTCCCGAGTGACTGAGCTGCCAGGCCACCGGGTCTGAGTGACTGAGCTCAACGCCTAACAGGCATGAGTGAATTAGCTGCCAGCCCACCAGGACTGGGTGACTGAGCTGCCAGCCCAACAGGCTTGCTTGACTGAGCTGCCAACCCACCAGTCCTGGGTAATTGAGCTGCCAGCCCACCAGGCCTGGGTGACTTGGCTGCCAGCACACCAGGCATGAGTGACTGAGCTGCATGCCACACTGGCCTGAGTGACTAATCTGCCAGCCCACCAAGCCTGAGTGACTGAGATGCCAGCCAACCAGGCTTGCTTGACTGAGCTGCCAACCCAGCAGTCCTGCGTAATTGAGCTGCCAGCCCATCAGGCCTGGGTGACTTGGCTGCCAGCACACCATGCATGAGTGACTGAGCTGCACGCCAAACAGGCCTGAGTGACTAAGCTGCCAGCCCACCAGGCCTGAGATGCCAGCCCACCAGACCTGAGTGACTGAATTGCCACTCCACCAGGTTTGATTGACTGAGCTGCCAGGTCAGCAAGCCTGCGTGACTGCGTTGCAAGCCCACCACGTCTGAGTGACTGAGTTGCCAGCCCACTACGTCTGAGTGACAAAGCTGTCATCCCAACCGGCTTGATGGACTGAGCTG
This sequence comes from Okamejei kenojei, assembly GCA_035221665.1. Taxonomy (NCBI): domain Eukaryota; kingdom Metazoa; phylum Chordata; class Chondrichthyes; order Rajiformes; family Rajidae; genus Okamejei; species Okamejei kenojei. The sequence goes on from CM069172.1 coordinate 854,588, forward strand.
TCCGGCCACCAGGCCTGAATAACAGAGCTACCGTCGCACTGGTCCTTTGACTGAGCTGCCAGGACACCAGGACTGTGTGATTGGGCTGCCAGCCCAACAGATCGGAGTGACTAAGCTACCAGCCCTCCAGGCTTGTGTGACTGAGCTGCGAGCACACAATGCATGAGTGACTGCACAGACAGCCTCCCAGTCCTGGGTGACTGAGCTATTAACCCACTAGGCCTGGGTGATTGAGCTGCCAGCCCACCAGTCCTGGGTGACTGAATTGCCAGTCCACTAGGCATGAGTCACTGAGCGGCCAGCCCACAAGGCCTCAGTGACTGAGCTGCCAGACCACCAGGCCTCAGTGACTGAGCTGCCAGCCCAATAGTTCTGACTGACTGAGCTGTCACGCCATTGGGCCTGAGTTACTGAGCTGCCGTCCACCAGTACTGTGTGACAGAGCTGCCTGCCCAAGAAGCCCGAGTGATTGATCTGCCAACCCAACTGTCCTGGGTGACTGAATTGCCAGTCCACTAGGCATGTGTCACTGAGCGGCCAGCCCACCAGGCCTGAGTGATGGAGCTGCCAAACCACCAGGCCTGGACGGAGCTGCCAGCCCACCATGCCTGAGTGACTGAGCTGCCAGCAAACCAAGCCTGAGTGACTGTGCTGCCTGCCGGTTAGTCCTGAGTGACTGAGCTGCCAGGCCACCAGGTCTGAGTGACAGAGCTCCAGCCCACCATGCCTGAGTGACTGAGCTGCTAACCCATCTGTCCTGGGTGACTGAGCTGCAAGCCCTCGCAGGCGTGAGTGACTTAGCTGCCAGACCACACAGGCCTGAGTGACTCAGCCGCCAGACCACAAGGCATGGGTGACTGAGCTGCCAGCCCTCCTGGCCTGTGTCACTGAGCTGCCAGCCCTCCTGGCCTGTATCACTGAGCTGCCAGCCCACCACACCTGAGTGACTGAGCTGCCTGGCCACCATGCTGTGAGATATGCACTGTGCTCACAATCACAACTCAGAGACTAAATCGTGGAAGCAAGATATTCTTTAGTTTCGAGTCTGCAGTGTCGGGTGCCTCTCCAAGTTGAGACACACCGGTCAGAAAGGTAAACCCCTTTATACGCACAATTCTACATTCAACCTCCCCTTCTGACACTCTCCAAACAGGCACTGAGATGCACAATCTGTAGGTACGTCCCCCCAGTACCTCCCACATCATACATCGCATGTCGAGACATGTACATGGTATTGAGCAGTTTCATGACCAGGGGTGTGTTGTAATATTAATTTATTGAACTCTCTCAGTTCTCCTATATATGCACCAAAGCTAAGCTATAGTGACAAGGGTCCCATCTATCACTCCCTTCTACCGATAGGGGTCTCTACATCACTCCTACCGCCATACAATGCTATTACTTTTTACTCAAGGACGGCTCTGCTAACGTTTCTACACAGCTGTGTAAGAACCCTCTCCCTGGCCTCTATCGCTTTGACTCCTCTTTAAAGCCCCTTACAATAGTGGGGTGTAATCACTTTATCCCTCACAATGCCTGTGTGACTGAGCTACAAGCCAACCAGGCCTGAGTGAAAGAGCTGCCAGGCCACGTCCTGAGCGTCTGAGCTGCCTGCCAACCAGGCCTGTGTGACTGAGCTGCCAGCCCATCAGGTCTGGGTGACTGAGCTGCCAGCACACAAGAACTGGGTGACAGTGCTGCCAGCCCAACAGGCCTGTGTTACTTAGCTGGCAGCCCATCAGGCCTGAGTGACTGCGTTACCAACCCACCAGTCATGGGTGACTTAGCTACCAGCCCACCAGGTCTGAGTGACTGAGCTGCCAGTCTTACAGGCCTGGGTGACTGAACTGCCGGCAAATCAGGCCTGTGTGAATGATCTACAAGCCCATCAGGACTGAGCTGCCAGCCCACTAGGCCTTTGTAACTTGCTGCCATGCAACCAGGCCTGAGTGACTGAGGTGCCAGCCAACCAGGACTAAGTGACTGAGCTGGCACCCAACCAGGCCTGAATGACTGAGCTGCCAGCCAACCAGGACTAAATGACTGAGCTGCCAACCCAACGCAGGCCTGAGTGACTTAGCTGCCAGCCCATGCAGGCCTCAATGACTTAGCTGCCAGCCCACCTGGCATGAGTGACTGAGCTGCCAGGCCACCACACCTGAGTGACTGAGCTGCCAGCCCACCAGGCCTGTGTGACTGAGCTGCAAGCCAGCCAGGCCTGAGTGACAGAGCAGCCATGCCACAGTCCCGAGTGTCTGAGCTACCTGCCAACCAGGCCTGTGTGACTGAGCACCCAGCCCATCAGGCTTGGGTGACTGAGCTGCCAGACCACCAGGCCTGAGTGACTGAGCTACAAGCCGACGCAGGCATGAGTGACTTAACTGCCAGCCCACGCAGGCCTGAGTGACTCAGCCGCCAACCCACAAGGCATGAGTGACTGAGCTGCCAGCTCACCAGGACTGAGTGACTGAGCCGCCAGCCATCCTGGCCTGTGTCTCTGAGCTGCCAGCCCACCACACCTGAGTGACTGAGCTGCCTGGCCACCATGCCTGTGTGACTGAGCTGCAAGCCACCCAGGCCTTAGTGACAGTGCTGCCAGGCCACAGTCCCGAGTGTCTGAGCTGCCTGCCAACCAGGCCTGGGTGACTGCGCTGCCAGCTCACAAGAACTGGGTGACTGAGCTGATGGCCCACCAGGCCTGTGGGACTTAGCTGGCAGCCCATCAGGCCTGAGTGACTGAGCTGCCACCCACCAGGCGTGAGTGACAGAACTGCCAGCCTACCAGTCCTGAGTGACTAAGTTGCCAGGCCACCAGGCCTGAGTGAGTGAGCTGCCAGCCAACCAGGCCTGGGTGACAGAGATGCCAGCCCACCAGTCCTCATTGATCGAGCTGCCAGCCCACCAGGCCTGCGGGACTGAGCTGCCAGCCCACCAGGCAGGAGTGGCTGAGCTAGCAGCCCATCAGGCCTGAGTGACTGCGCTGCCAGCCCACCAGTCCTGGGAGACTGAGCTGCCAGCCCACTAGGCCTGGGTGACTGAGCTGTCATCCCAGCAGGCATGTGTGACTGAGCTGCGGGCCCACCTGTCCTGAGTGACTGTGCTGTCAGCCCACAAGTCCTAGGTACCTTAGCTTCCAGCATATCAGGCCTGGGTGACTGAGCTGCCCGCCCAACATGCCTGAGTGAGTGAGCTGCATGCCCACCAGGCCTGAGTGACAGCTGTCAGCCCACCAGGCATGTGTGACGGAGCTGCTGACCCACCTGTTCTGAGCGACTGAGCTGCCTGCCCACAAGTCCTGGGTGACTGATTTGCCACCCAACCAGGCCTGAGCGACTGAGCTGCCAGCCAACCAGGACTAAGTGACTGAGCTGCCAGCCCACGCAGGCCTGAGTGACTTAGCTGCCAGCCCACCAGGCATGAGTGACTGAGCTGCTAGCCCAGGATGTGTGAGTGACTGAGCTGCCAGCCTACCACACCTGAGTGACTGAGCTGCCAGCCCACCACACAGGAGTGACTGAGCTGCCAGCCCACCAGGCCTGAGTGACTGAGCTGCCAGGCCACAGTACCGAGTGTCCGAGCTGCCTGCCCACCAGGCCTGAGTGACTGAGATGCCAGCCCATCAGGCCTGTGTGCCTTAGCGGCCAGCTGACCAGGCCACGGTGATTAAGTTGCCAGCCCACCAGGCCTGGGTGACTGAGCTGCCAGGCCACCAGGCCTGAGTGACAGAGATGCCAGCCGAGCAGGCCTGAATGAGCTGGTAGCCCAACAGACCTGAGTGACTGAGCAGCCGGCACACAAGTCCTGGGTGACTGGGCTGCCAACCCACCAGGCTGAGTGACTTAGCTGCCAGGTCAACAGGCATGAGTGGATGAGCTGTCAGCCCACCAGTCACGAGTTTCTGCATTGCCAGCCCACCATGCCTGGGTGACTGAGCTGGCAGCCCACCAGGCCTGAGTAAATGAGCTGCCAGCCCACCAGACCTGAGTGACTGAGCTGCCGGCCCACCATGACGGAGTGGCAGAGCTGCCAGCACACGTGCTGCGTGACAGAACTGCCAGCCCACCAGACCTGGGTGACTGAGCTGCCAGCCGACCAGGCCTGATTGACTGGGCCGCCAGCCCACCAGGCCTGAGTGACTGAGATGCAAGCCCACGCAGGCATGAGTGACTTAGCTGCCAGCCCACGCAGGCCTGAGTGACTCAGCCACCAGCCCACCAGGCATGAGTGACTGGGCTGCCAGCCCACCAGGCCTGTGTGACTGAGCTGCAAGCCAACCAGGCCTGTGTGACAGAGCTGCCAGACCCCAGTCCCGAGTGTCTGAGCTGCCTGCCAACCGGACCTGGGTGACTGAACTACCAGCTCACAAGAACTGGGTGACTGAGCTGCCAGCTCACCAGGCCTGTGTGACTTAGCTGGCAGCCCATCAGGCCTGAGTGACTGAGCTGCCAGCTCACCGAGCCTTATTGACTGAGTAGCCAGCCCACCAGGCCTGAGTGAGTGAACTACCAGTCCACCAGGCCTGAGTGACTGAGCTGCCGGGCCACCAGGCCTGAGTGTCACAGCTGCCAGCCCACAAGTCCTGAATGACTGATCTGCTGCTCCATCATGCTTGAGTGATTGAGCGGCCAGCCAACCAGGCCAGGGTGACAGAGATGCCAGGCCACCAGTCCTCATTTATCGAGTTGCTAGCCCACCAGGCCTGCGGGACTGAGCTGACAGCCCACCAGGCAGGAGTGGCTGAGCTACCAATCCATCAGGCCTGAGTGACTGCGCTGCCAGCCCACCATTTCTGGGAAACTGGGCTGCCAGCCCACAAGGCCTGGGTGACTGAGCTGCAAGCCCAGCAGGGATGTGTGACTGAGCTGCCGGCCCACCTGTCCTGAGTGACTGCGCTGTCAGCCCACAAGTCCTAGGTGACTCAGCTTCCAGCCTACCAAGCCTGAGTGACTGAGCTGCCCGCCCAACAAGCCTGAGGGACTGAGCTGCCTGCCCAACAAGCCTGAGTGACTGAGCTGCATGCCCACCAGGCCTGAGTGACAGCTGCCAGCCCACCAGGCATGTGTGACGGAGCTGCTGACCCACCTGTTCTGAGCGACTGAGCTGCCAGCCAACCAGGACTAAGTGACTGAGCTGCCAGCCCATGCAGGCCTGAGCGATTTAGCTGCCAGCCCACGCAGGCCTGAGTGACTTAGCTGCCAGCACACCACACCTGAGTGACTGAGCTGCCAGCCCACCAGGCCAGTGCGACTGAGCTGCAGGCCAACCAGGCCTGAGTGACTGAGCTGCCAGGCCACAGTCCCGAGTGTCTGAGCTGCCTGCCCACCAGGCCTGTGTGACTGAGATGCCAGCCCATCAGGCCTGTGTGACTGAGTGGCCAGCTCACCAGGGCACGGTGATTGAGTTGCCAGCCCACCAGGCCTGGGTGACTGAGCTGCCAGGCCAACAGACCTGAGTGACTGAGCTGTCCGCCCACAGTCACGTGTTTCTGCATTGATAGCCCACCATGCCTGGGTGACTGAGCTGGCAGCCCACCAGGCCTGAGTGAATGAGCTGCCAGCCCACCAGGCCTAATTGACTGAGCAGCCGGCCCACCATGACTGAGTGGCTGAGCTGCCAGCACACACATCCTGCATGACAGATCTGCCAGCCCACCAGATCTGGGTGGATGAGCTGCCAGGCGACCAGGCCTGATTGACTGGGCCGCCAGCTGAATATGGCTGAGTGATTGAGCTGCCAGCCCACCAGGCCTGAGTGATTGAGCTGCAAGCCGACGTAGGCCTGAGTGATATAGCAGCCAGGCCACACAGGCCTGAGTGACGCAGCCACCAGCCCACCAAGCGTGAGTTACTGAGCTGCAAGCCAACCAGGCCTGAGTGACTTAGCTTCCAACCCACCACGCCTGGGTGACTGAATTGCCAGGCCACCATGCCTGAGTAATTGAGCTGCCAGCCCACCAAGCCTGGTTGACTGAGCTGCCAGGCCACCACGCCTGAGTGTCCGAGCTGCCAGCCCACCAGTCATGAGTGACTTAGCTTCCAGCCCACCACGCATGGGTGACTGAATTGCCAGCCAACCAGGCCTGGGTGATTAAACTAGCAGCCAACCAGAAATTAGTGATGGGGCTGCCAGCGTACCAGGCATGAGTGACTGAGCTGCCAGCCCACCAGGCCTGAGCTGCCAGCTTACCAATCCTGGGTGACTGAGCTTACTGCCCACCAGGCCTGAGTAATGTGCTGCCAGGCCACCAGTCCTAAATGACTGCGCTGCCAGCCCACCGGGCCTGCATGACTGAGCTGCAAGGCCGCTAGGCCTGGGAGACTGAGTTGCCACCCCACCAGGCCTAAATGACTGAACTGCCATTCCACCAGGTTTGTTTGACTGAGCTGCCAGGCTACTTAGCATGACCGACTGAGCTGCCTTCCCTCCTGGCCTGTGCGACTGAGCGGTCAGCCCACCAGGCCGGAGTGACTGAGATGCTGCGCTACCAGGCCTCAGTGACTGAGCTGCCAGCCAACCAGGCCTTTGTGACTGAGCTACAAGCCAACCAGGACTGAGTGACTGAACTGTCAGCCCACCAGGCCAGAGTGACTGAGATGCCAGCCCAACAGACCTGAGTGACTGAGCTAACAGCCCACCAGGCCTGAGAGACTGAACTGCTGGCTCAGCCGGCCTGAGTGAATGCGCTGCCAGGCCACCATGCCTGAGTAACTGAGCTGCCAGCCCACCATGCCTGGTTGATTGAGCTGCCAGGCCACCATGCCTGAGTGTCTGAACTGCCAGCCCATCAGTCATGAGTGACTACACTCTGGCAGCCCACCAGTCACAGGTGACTTAGCTGCTGGCCCACCATGCCTGGGTGACTGAATTGCCAGCCCAATAGGCCAGGGTGACTGAGCTGCCCACCAACCAGGCCTGCGTGATTAAACTACTAGCCAACCAGAACTGAGTGATTGGGCTGCCAGCATACCAGGCATGAGTGTTTGAGCTGCCAGCCCACCAGTACTGAGTGACTGAGCTGCCAGCACACCAGGCGTGAATGACTGAGTTGCCAGCCCACCAATCCTGGGTGACTGAGCTAACTTCGCACCAGGCCTGAGTGATGTGCTGCCAGGCCACCAGTCCTGAATGGCAGAGCTGCTAGCCCACCAGGCCTGCATGACTGAGCTGCAAGGCCACGATACCTGGGTGAATGAGATGCCAGCCCACCAAACCTGATTGACTGAGTTGCCAACCCCACCAGGCCTAAGTGACTGAACTGCCATTCCATCTAATTTATTCGACTGAGCTGCCAGGCCACCAAGCATGAGCGACTGAGCTGCCATCCCTCCTGGCCTGTACGACCGATCACCAAGCCTGAGTGACTGAGTTGCCAGCCCACCAGGCTTGAGTGACTGATCTGCCAGCCCACCAGGCTTGAGTGACTGTGCTGGCAGACACCCAGTCCTGATTGACAGCTGCCAGCCCACCAGGTTTGCGTGACTGAGCTGCCATCATACCAGGCATGAGTTACTTTGCTGACAGCCACCAGGCGTGTGTGACTGGGCTGAATGCCAATCAGGCCTGAGTGACCAAGCTGCCAGCCCACCAGACTTGAATGACTATTCTGCCAGACCACCAGGCCTGATTGACAGCTGCCAGCACACCAAGTTTACGTGACTGAGCTGCCAGCACACCAGGCATGAGTGACTGTGCTGACAGCCACCCAGTCCTGGGTGACTAAACAGCTAGTCCACTAGGCCTGCGTGATGAGCTGCCCGGCCACCAATTCTGAATGACTGAGCTACCAGCCCACCAGGCCTGAATGACTGTGCTGCCAGGCCACCAATCGTGAATGAATGAGATGCCAGCCCACCAGGCATGAGTGAGTTGAGCTGCCAGCCCATCAGCCCTGAGTGACTGAGCTGCCAGCCCCCCAGGCCTGAGTGACTGAGTTGCCAGCCCACCAGGCCTGAGAGACTGCGCTGCCAGCCCATGCAGTCCGTAGTGACCTGGCTTGCAGCCCACCTGGCCTGGCTGACTGAGCTCCTGCCCTGCCAGGCTTATGACTGAGATGCAAACCCACCAGGCCATTGTGACTGAGCTGCAAGCCAACCAGGCCTGAGTGACTGAGTTGCCAGCCCACCAGGCCTGAGTGACTGAGATGCCAGCCCACCAGGCCGGAATGACCGAGGTGCCAGGCCACCAGGCCTGAGTGACTGAACTGCCTGCCCACCAGACCTGAGGGACTGAGCTGCCAGCCCACCAGTCACTTGTGACTGAGTTGCCAGCCCAAAATGCCTGCGTGACTGAACTGCCAGCCCACCAGTCCTCGGTGACGGAGCAGACAGCCCACCAGGCTTGCGTGGCTGAGCTGCCAGCCCACCAGGCCTGGGTGACTGAGCTGGCAGCCCACCAGGCCTGGTTGACTGAGCTGCCAGCCCACCAGGCCTGAGTGACTGAACTGCCAGCCCACAAACCCTGAGTGACTGAGCTGCCAGCCCACCAGGCCTGCGTGTCTGAGCTGCCAGTCCACCAATCCTGGTTGGTGGAGCAGACAGCCCTCCAAGATTTCGTGTCTGATCTGCCAGCCCACCAGGCATGGGTGACTGGGCTGCCAGCCCACCAGGCCTGAGGGGCTGAGCTGTCAGTCCAACAGGCCTGAGTGACTCAGCTGCCAGCTAACCAGGACTGAGTGACTGAGCTTTCCGCCCACCAGGCCTGGGTGACTGAGCTGCCAGCACACCAGGACCGCGTGCATGAGCTGTCATCACACCAGGCCTGAGTGACCGAGCTGTCAGCCCTCCTGGCCTCTGTGTGAACTGCCAGGCCACCAGAAATGAGTGGCTGAGCTGCTGCCCAACCAGGACTGAGTGACTGATGTGCCAGCCCACCAGGCCTGTGTGACTTAGCTGCCATCCCACCAGGACTGAGTGACTGAGCTGCCAGCCAACAAGGCCTGATTGACTGAACTGCCAGCCCACCATTTCTGATTGACTGAGCTGCCGACCCACCAGGCCTGAGTGACTGAGCTCCCAGCCCATCATGCCTGAGTGACTGAGCTGCCATCCCACCAGGCCTGAGTGACTGAGCTACCAGCCCACCAGTCCTGAGTGACAGAGCTGCCAGGCCACCTGGCCTGAGTGACTGAGCTGACAGCCCAGCAGTCCTGAGTGACTGAGCTACCATCGCTCCAGGCATTAGCGACTGAGCGTCCAGCCCTCCTGGCCTGTGTGACTGAGCTGCCAGCCCAACAGGCCTGACTGACTGAGTTGCCAGCCCACCAGGCCTGTGTGACAGCTGCCACCCCACCAGGCCTGTGTACCTAAACTGACAGCCCACCTGTGTGAGTGACTGAGCTGCCAGCATACGTCCTAGTTGACTGAGCTTCCATCCCACCTTGCTAGGTTGACTGAGCTGCCCGCCCACCAGGCCTGAGTGACTGAGCTGCCCGGCCACTTTGCGAGGGTGACTGAGCTGTCAGCCAAACTGTCCTTAGTGACTGAGCTGCTATCCCACCATGGTAGGGTGACTGAGCTGCCAGCCCACCAGGCCTGAATGTCTTTGCTGCCTGCAAACCAGGCATGAATAACTGAGCTGCCAGCCCATCAGGCCTGGGTTACTGACCTGCCAACCCACCAGGTTTGGGTGACTGAACTGCCGGCCCGACAGGCCTGAGTGACAGATGCCAGCCCAGCAGGCCTGTGTGACTGAGCTGCCAACAGACCAGGACTGAGTGACTGAGCTGCCTGCCCACAAGGCCTGAGTTACTGAGCTACCAGGCCACCTGGACTGAGCTTCCAGCCCACCAGCCCTGAGTGGCTGAGCAGCCAGCCCACCAGGCCTGAGTGACAGCTGGCAGCCCATCAGATCTGTGTAACTGAGCTGCCAGCACACGAGGACCGAGTGACTGAGCTGTCAGCACACCAGGCATGAGTGACCAAGCTGCCAGCCCTCTTGGCCTTTGTGACTGAGCTACTAGTCCAACAGGCCTGAGTGACTGAGCAGTCTGACCACAAGGCCTGAGTGACTGAGCTGCCAGGCCACCTGGCCTGAGTGACTGAGCTGCCAGCCCACCAGTCTTGAGTGACTGAGCTGCCAGCCCACCAGTCCTGAGTGAGTGAGCTGCCAGGCCACCAGGCCTGATTGACTGAGCTGCCACCCCACCAGGCCTGTGTAACTAAGCTGACAGCCCACCTGTGTGAGTGACTGAGCTGCCAGCCTACAAGTCCTAGTTGACTGAGCTGCCATCCCACCTTGCTAGGTTGACTGAGCTGCCCGCCCACCAGGCCTGAGTGACTGAGCTGCCCGGCCACTTTGCGAGGGTGACTGAGCTGTAAGCCCACCTGTCCTTAGTGACTGAGCTGCTATCCCACCATGGTAGGGTGACTGAGCTGCCAGCCCACCAGGCCTGAATGTCTTTGCTGCCTGCAAACCAGGCCTGAATAACTGAGCTGCCAACCCATCAGGCCTGGGTTACTGAGCTGCCAACCCACCAGGTTTGAGTGACTGAACTGCCGGCCCGACAGGCCTGAGTGACAGATGCCAGCCCAGCAGGCCTGTGTGACTGAGCTGCCAACAGACCAGGACTGAGTGACTGAGCTGCCGGCCGCAAGGCCTGAGTGTCTGAGCTACCAGGCCATCTGGCATGAGTGACTGAGCTGCCAGCCCATCAGGCCTGAGTGACTGAGCTGCCTGCCCACAAGGCCTGAGTTACTGAGATACCAGGCCAGCTGGCCTGATTGACTGAGCTTCCAGCCCACCAGTCCTGAGTGGCTGAGCAGCCAGCCCACCAGGCCTGAGTGACAGCTGGCAGCTCATCAGATCTGTGTAACTGAGCTGCCAGCACACAAGGACCGAGTGACTGAGCTGTCAGCACACCAGGCATGAGTAACCAAGCTGCCAGCCCTCCTGGCCTTTGTGACTGAGCTACTAGTCCAACAGGCCTGAGTGACTGAGCTGTCTGACCACAAGGCCTGAGTGACTGAGCTGTCAGGCCACCTGGCCTGAGTGACTGAGCTGCCAGCCCACCAGTCCTGAGTGACTGAGCTGCCAGGCCACCAGGCCTGATTGACTGAGCTGCCAGCCCACCAGTCCTGAGTGACTGAGCTGCCATCGCACCATGCTAGGGTGATGGAGCTGCCAGCCCACCAGGCCTTAGTGACTGAGCTGCCATTCCACCATGCCTGAGTGACTGAGCTAGCAGAACACCAGGCCTGAGTGACTGAGCTGTCAGCGCACCAGGCATGAGTGACTGAGTTCCAGCCCTCCTGTCCTGTGTGACCGAGCTGCCAGCCTACCAAGCCTGACTGAATGAGCTGCCAGCCTACCAAGCCTGACTGAATGAGCTGCCAGCCCACCAGTACTGAGAGACTGAACTGCACGCCAACTAGCCCTGAGTGACTGAGCTGCCATCCCACCAGGTCTGAGTTACTCAACTGCCACCCCACCAGGACAGAGTGATTGAGCTACCAGCCCACTAGGCCTTAGCGACTAAGCTGCCCGTCCACCAGGCCTGAGTGACTGAGCTGCCAACCCACCAGGTCTGTGTGACAACTGCCAGACCAAAAGGCCTTTGTAACTGAGATGCCAGCCCACCTGCACGAGTGACTGAGCTACCAGCTCATAAGTCCTGGTTGACTGAGCTGCCATCCCACAATGCTAGGTTGACTGAGCTGCCCGCACACCAGTCCTGAGTGACTGTGCTGCCAGCCCACCATACATGGTGATGGTGCTCACAGCCCACCAAGCCTGAGTGGTTAACCTGCCAGCACACCAAGCCTGAGTGACTGATTTCCCAGCAAACCAGGCCTGAGCTGCCATCCCGCCAGGAATGAGTGACTGATCTGCTTCCCCACCAGGCCTGATTAACTGAGCTGCCAGCCCATCAGGCCTGAGTGACTTAGCTGTCAGCCCACCAGGACTGTGACTTAGCTGCCAGCCCACCAGGCCTGAGTGACTGAGATGCCCGCCCACCAAGCCTGAAGGACTGAGCTGCCAGCCCACCAGGCCTGAGTGATAGCTGCCAGCCCACCAGGCCTGCGTGGCTGAGCTGCCAGCACACCAGGCTTGAGCGACTGAGCTGTCCGCACACCAGGCCTGTGTGTCTGTGCTGCCAGCCCACCAGGCCTACATGACACTGCAAGCCCTCGAGGCCTGTGTAACTGAGCTGCCGGCCCACCTGCGTGAGTGACTGAACTGCCAGCCCACAAGTTTGGGTGACTGAGCGGCCATCACAACATGCTCTGGTGACTAAGTTTCCAGAACATCAGGCCTGAGTGACTGAGCTGTCAGCCCACCAGGTCTGATTGACTCAGCTGCCAGTCCACCGGGAAAGAGTGATTGAGCTACCAGCCCACCAGACGTGAGTGACTAAGCTGCCCGCCCACCAGGCCTGAGCGACTGAGCTGTCAGCCCACCAGGCCAGTGTGACAGCTGCCACCCCACCAGGCTTGTGCAACTGAACTGCCAGCCCACCTGCGTGAGTGACTGAGCTGCAAGCAAGCCTACAAGTCCTGGTTGACTGAGCTGCCATCCCACCATGCAAGGTTGACTGAGCTGCCCGCCCACAAGGCCTGGGTGACTAAGCTACCTGCCCACCAGGCCTGAGTGACTGAGCTGCCAGGCCACAAGGCCTGCATGACTGAGCTGCCAGCCAACCAGGCCTGGGTGACTGAGCTGCCAGGCCACCAGGCCTGGGTGACTGAGCTGGCAGGCCACCAGACATGAGTGATTGAGTTGCCAGCCCAGCAGGCCTGAGTGACTTAGCAGCCTGCCAACAAGGCCTTAATGACTGAGCTGCAAGCCAACCGGGCCTCAGTGACTGAGCTGTCATCCCACCATGTCTGATTGACTCAGCTGCCAAACCACCAGGGCTGAGTGACTGAAATGCCAATCCGAAAGGCCCGAGTAACAGCTGCCAGCCCAGCAGGCCTGTGTGACTTAGCTGCCAGCACACCAGGACTGAGCGACTGAGCTTTCCGCCCACCAGGCCTGGGTGACTGAGCTGTCTCAGCCCACCAGTCCTGAGCGACTGTGCTACCATCGCTCCAGGCATGAGTGCCTGAGCGTCCAGCCCTCTCGGCCTGTGTGACTGAGCTGCCAGCCCAACAGGCCTGACTGACTGAGCTGCCAGCCCACCAGGCATGAGTGACTGAGCTGTCATCCCACCAGGTCTGATTGACTCAGCTGCCAGTCCACCGGGAAAGAGTGATTGAGCTACCAGCCCACCAGACGTGAGTGACTAAGCTGCCCGCCCACCAGGCCTGAGCGACTGAGCTGTCAGCCCACCAGGCCAGTGTGACAGCTGCCACCCCACCAGGCTTGTGCAACTGAACTGCCAGCCCACCTGCGTGAGTGGGTTCTACTTCAGTTGTATAGGGTCTTGGTGAGACCACACCTGGAGTATTGCGTACAGTTTTGGTCTCCAAATCTGAGGAAGGACATTATTGCCATAGAGGGAGTGCAGAGAAGGTTCACCAGGCTGATTCCTGGGATGTCAGGACTGTCTTATGAAGAAAGACTGGATAGACTCGGTTTATACTCTCTGGAATTTAGGAGATTGAGAGGGGATCTTATAGAAACGTACAAAATTCTTAAGGGGTTGGACAGGCTAGATGCAGGAAGATTGTTCCCGATGTTGGGGAAGTCCAGGACAAGGGGTCACAGCTTAAGGATAAGGGGGAAATCCTTTAAGACCGAGATGAGAAAGACTTTTTTCACACAGAGAGTGGTGAGTCTCTGGAACTCTCTGCCACAGAGGGTAGTTGAGGCCAGTTCATTGGCTATATTTAAGAGTGAGTTGGATGTGGCCCTTGTGGCTAGGGGGATCAGAGGGTATGGAGAGAAGGCAGGTATGGGATACTGAGTTGGATGATCAGCCATGATCATATTGAAGGGCTGAATGGCCTACTCCTGCACCTAATTTCTATGTTTCTATGTTTCTATGAGTGACTGAGCTGCAAGCAAGCCTACAAGTCCTGGTTGACTGAGCTGCCATCCCACCATGCAAGGTTGACTGAGCTGCCCGCCCACATGGCCTGGGTGACTAAGCTACCTGCCCACCAGGCCTGAGTGACTGAGCTGCCAGGCCACAAGGCCTGCATGACTGAGCTGCCAGCCAACCAGGCCTGGGTGACTGAGCTGCCAGGCCACCAGGCCTGGGTGACTGAGCTGGCAGGCCACCAGACATGAGTGATTGAGTTGCCAGCCCAGCAGGCCTGAGTGACTTAGCAGCCTGCCAACAAGGCCTTACTGACTGAGCTGCAAGCCAACCGGGCCTCAGTGACTGAGCTGTCATCCCACCATGTCTGATTGACTCAGCTGCCAAACCACCAGGGCTGAGTGACTGAAATGCCAACCCGAAAGGCCCGAGTAACAGCTGCCAGCCCAGCAGGCCTGTGTGACTTAGCTGCCAGCACACCAGGACTGAGCGACTGAGCTTTCCGCCCACCAGGCCTGGGTGACTGAGCTGTCTCAGCCCACCCGTCCTGAGCGACTGTGCTACCATCGCTCCAGGCATGAGTGCCTGAGCGTCCAGCCCTCTCGGCCTGTGTGACTGAGCTGCCAGCCCAACAGGCCTGACTGACTGAGCTGCCAGCCCACCAGGCATGAGTGACTGAGCTGTCTCAGCCCACCAGTCCTGAGTGACTGTGCTACCATCGCTCCAGGCATGAGTGACTGAGCGTCCAGCCCTCCTGGCCTGTGTGACTGAGCTGCCAGCCCAACAGGCCTGACTGACTGAGCTGCCAGCCCACCAGGCAAGTGTGACAGCTGCCACCCAACCAGGCCTGTGTAACTAAGCTGACAGCCCACTTGTGTGAGTGACTGAGCTGCCAGCCTACAGGTCCTGGTTGACTGAGCTGCCATCCCACCATGCTAGGTTAACTGAGCTGACCGCCCACCAGGCCTGAGTGACTGAGCTGCCCGGCCACTTTGCGAGGGTGACTGAGCTGTCAGCCTACCTGTCCTTAGTGACTGAGCTGCTATCCCACCATGCTAGGGTGATTGAGCTGCCAGCCCACCAGGCCTGAGTGACTTTGCTGCCTGCAAACCAGGCCTGAATAACTGAGCTGCCAGCCCATCAGGCCTGGGTTACTGAGCTGCCAACCCACCAGGTCTGAGTGACTGAACAGCCGGCCCGACAGGCCTGAATGACAGATGCCAGCCCAGCAGGCCTGTGTGACTGAGCTGCCAGCACACCAGGACTGAGTGACTGAGCTGCCTGCCGCAAGGCCTGAGTGACTGAGCTACCAGGCCACCTGGCCTGAGTGACTGAGCTGCCAGCCCATCAGGCCTGAGTGACTGAGCTGCGTGCCTACAAGGCCGGAGTTACTGAGCTACCTGGCCACCTGGCCTGATTGACTGAGCTTCCAGCCCACCAGTCCTGAGTGGCTGAGCAGCCAGCCCACCAGGCCTGAGTGACAGCTGGCAGCCCATCAGATCTGTGTAACTGAGCTGCCAGCACACGAGGACTGAGTGACTGAGCTGTCAGCACACCAGGCATGAGTGACCAAGCTGCCAGCCCTCCTGGCCTTTGTGACTGAGCTACTAGTCCAACAGGCCCGAGTGACTAAGCTGTCTGACCACAAGGCCTGAGTGACTGAGCTGCCAGCTAACCAGTCCTGGGTGACTGAGCTGCCATCGCACCATGCTAGGGTGATGGAGCTGCCAGCCCACCAGGCCTTAGTGACTGAGCTGCCATCCCACCATGCCTGAGTGACTGAGCTACCAGAACACCAGGCCTGAGTGTGAGATACCCTTTATGCTCACAATAAATACTCAAAGACTAAATCCTGGAAGCAAGAGATTTCTTTATTTTACGAGTCTGCAGACCGGGTGCCTCTCCAACTCGAGACACACTGAAGCCAGGGAGATCATCCCCCTTTATACACAAAATCTTACATTCAATTTCTCCTCCGGACCTCTCTCCAATCAGAGTCGGAGGTGCACAATCTGTAGGTACAACCCACCGTTCATCCCCTCGTACCTCCCACATCATACATTGCATGTTCATGGTAATGAGCAATTTCTTGACCAGGGGTGTGTTGTAATATTCATTTTTTCTATTAAGCATGCTCAATTGCTCATGACCTGGCCCACTTTTGCTCACCTCCTAGTGAACCCTCTCAGTTTTCCTATATCAGCACTAAAGCTAAGCTATAGTGACTAGGGTCCCATCCATCACTCCTTTCCACTGATAGGGATCTCTCTACATCACCCCCTTCTCTAGCGAGACAAAGCTATCTCTTCTTACTCAAGGCCTCAAGGATGGGTCTGGCAATTTTCAGACACTGCTATCAGAATCTCCTCTCCAGCCCCTCTCTGTTTGAATTCTCTTTAAAACTCCTTTCTTTAATAGGGTTTAATCACTTTATCCCTCACATGAGTGACTGAGCTGTTAGCGCACCAGGCATGAGTGACTCTTCCAGCCCTCCTGGCCTGTGTGACTGAGCTGCCAGCCCACCAAGCCTGACTGAATGAGCTGCCAGCCCACCAGTTCTGAGAGACTGAGCTGCACGCCAACCAGCCCTGAGTGACTGAGCTGCCATCCCACCTGGTCTGAGTTACACAGCTGCCACCCCACCAGGACAGAGTGATTGAGCTACCAGCCCACTAGGCCTGAGCGACTAAGCTGCCCGCCCACCAGGCCTGGGTGACTGAGCTGCCAGCCCAACAGGTCTGTGTGACAACTGCTAGACAAAAAGGCCTGTGTAACTGAGTTGCCAGCCCACCTGCACGAGTGACTGAGCTACTAGCCCATAAGTCCTGGTTGACTAAGCTGCCATCCCACAATGCTAGGTTGACTGAGTTGCCCGCCCACCAGTCCTGAGTGACTGTGCTGACAGCCCACCATACATGGTGACGGCGCTGACAGCCCACCAAGCCTGAGTGACTGAGCAGCCCGCCCACCAGGCTTGGGTGATTAACCTGCCAGCACACCAAGCCTGAGTGACTGATCTCCCAGCAAACCAGGCCTGAGCTGCCATCCCGCCAGGAATGAGTGACTGATCTGCTGCCCCACCAGGCCTGAGTAATTGAGCTGCTAGCCCATCAGGCCTGAGTGACTTAGCTGTCAGCCCACCAGGACTGTGTGACTGAGCTGCCAGCCCACCAGGCCTGAGTGACTGAGATGCCCGCCCACCAAGCCTGAAGGACTGAGCGGCCAGCCCACCAGGCCTGAGTGATAGCTGCCAGCCCACCAGGTCTGCGTGACTGAGCTGCCAGCACACGAGGCTTGGGCGACTGAGCTGTCCGCACACCAGGCCTGTGTGACTGAGCTGCCAGCCCACCAGGACTGAGTGACACTGCAAGCCCTCGAGGCGTGTGTAACTGAGCTGCCGGCCCAACTGCGTGAGTGACTGAACTGCCAGCCCACAAGTCTTGGGTGACTGAGCGGCCATCACAACATGCTCGGGTGACTCAGCTTCCAGAACACCAGGCCTGAGTGACTGAGCTGTCAGCGCACCAGTCATGAGTGACTGAGTTTCCAGCCCACCTGCCCTGTGTGACTGAGCTACCAGCCCAACATGCTAGGGTGACTGAGCTGTTGGCCCAACAGACCTGATTGACTAAGCTGCAAGCCAACCAGGCCTGAGTGACTGAGCTGTCATCCCACCAATTCTGATTGACTCAGCTGCCAGTCCACCGGTAAAGAGTGATTGAGCTACCAGCCCACCAGACGTGAGCGACTAAGTTGCCCGCCTACCAGGCCTGTGTGACAGCTGCCACCCCACCAGGCTTGTGTAACTGAACTGCCAGCCCACCTGCGTGAGTGACTGAGCTGCAAGCCTACAAGTCCTGGTTGACTGAGCTGCCATCCCACCATGCTAGGTTGACTGAGCTGCCCGCCCACAAGGCCTGGGTGAGTAAGCTACCTGCCCACCAGGCCTGAGTGACTGAGCTGCCAGGCCACCAGGCCTGCGTGACTGAGCTGCCAGCCAACCAGCCCTGGGTGACTGAGCTGCCAGGCCACCAGGCCTTGGTGACTGAGCTGGCAGGCCACCAAACATGAGTGATTGATTTGCCTGCCCTGCAGGCCTGAGTGACTTAGCAGCCTGCCAACAAGGCCTTCATGACTGAGCTGCAAGCCACCCAGGCCTGAGTGACTGAGCTGTCATCCCACCAGGTCTGATTGACTCAGCTGCCAATGCCAACCCGAAAGGCCCGAGTAACAGCTACCAGCCCAGCAGGCCTGTGTGACTTAGCTGCCAGCACACCAGGACTGAGCGACTGAGCTGCCTGCCGACAAGGCCTGAGTGACTGAGCTATCAGGCCACCTGGCCTGAGTGACTGAGCTGCATGCCCACCAGTCCAGAGTGACTGAGCTGCAAGCCAACCAGGCCTGAGTGACTGAGCTGTCATCCCACCAGGTCTGATTGACACAGCTGCCAGCCCACCAGGACTGAGTGATTGAGCCACCAGCCCACCAGGCCTGAGCGACTAAGCTGCCCACCCACCAGGCCTGAGTGACTGAGTTGCCAGCCCACCAGGCCTGTGTGACAGCTGCCAGCCCACCAGGCATGTGTAAGTGAGCTGCCAGCCCACCAGTCCTGAGTGACTGAGATGCCAGACCATCAGGCCTGAGTGACTGAGCTGCCTGCCCACAAGGCCTGAGTGACTGAGCTATCAGGCCACCTGGCCTGAGTGACTGAGCTGCCTGCCCACCAGTCCTGAGTAACTGAGATGCCAACCCACCATACTAGTGTCATGAAGCTGCCAGCCCACAAGGTCTTAGTGACTCAGCTGCCATCCCACCATGCCAGAGTGACTGAGCTGCTGCGCAACCGGGCCTGAGTGACTGAGGTGCCAGTCCAACAGGCCTGAGTGACTGAGCTGCCCACCCACCAAGCGTGAAGGACTGAGCTGCCAGCCCACCAGACCTGAGTCACAGCTGCCAGCCCACCAGGCCTGTGTGTCTGAGCGGCCTGCCCACCAAGCCTAAGTGACTAAGCTGCCAGCCCACCAGGGCTGAGCGCCTGAGCTACCAGCCCACCAGGCCTGAGTGACTCAGCTGCCAGCCCTCAAGGCCTGAGTGACACTTCCAGCCCACCAGACCTGTGTAACTGAGCTGTCATCCCACCATGCTAGGGTGACTGATCTTCCAGTCCACCAGGCCTTAATGACTGAGCAGCCAGCCCACCATGCCTGAGTGAGTGAACTGCCAGCCAAACATTCCTGACTGACTGTTGCCAGCCCATCAGGCCAGAGTGACTGAGCTTCCAGCTCACATGCTCTGCGTGACTGAGCTGCCAGTCCAACAGGCCTGTGTGACTCAACTGCCAGCTAACCAGGACTGAGTGACTGAGCTGCCAGCCCACCAGGCCTGGGCGACTGAGCTGCCAGCCCACATGTCCTGGGTTGCTGAGTTGCCAGCCCAACAGGCCTGGGTGACTGAGCTGACAGCCCACCAGACCTGGGTGACTGAGCTGCCAGGCCACCAAGCATGAGTGATTGAGTTGCCAGCCCACCAGGCCTGAGTGACTTTGCTGCCTGCCAAACTGGCCTCAATGACTGAGCTGCTAGCACATCAGGCCTGAGTGACTGAGCTGCCAAACCACCAGGTCTGAGTGACTGAACTGCTAGACCGGAAGGCCCGAGTGACAGCAGGCCCGAGTAACTGAGGTGCCAGCACACCGGGACTGAGTGACTGAGCTGCCAGCCCACCAGTCCTGAGTGACTGAGCTGCCAGTCCACCAGGCCTGGGCGACTGAGCTGCCTGCCCACATGTCCCGGGTTGCTGAGTTGCCAGCCCAACAGGCCTGGGTGACTGAGCTGACAGCCCAATAAGCCTGAGTGACTGAGCTGCCAGCCCACCAGAACTGGGTGACTGAGCTGCCAGGCCACCAAGCATGGGTGATTGAGTTGCCAGCCCACCAGGCCTGAGTGACTTTGCTGCCTGCCAAACAGGCCTGAATGACTGAGTTGCTAGCACATCAGGCCTGAGTGACTGAGCTGCCTAACCAACAGGTCTGAGTGACTGAACTGCTAGCCCGAAAGGCCCGAGTGACAGCAGGCCCGAGTAACTGAGCTGCCAGCACACCAGCCCTGGGTGACTGAGCTGCCAGCCCACCAGTCCTGAGTGATTGAGCTGCCAGCCCGTCAGGCCTGAGTGGCTGAGGTGCCTGCCCACAAGGACTGAGTGACTGAGCTTCCAGACCTCCTGGCCTGTGTGACTGCGCTGTCAGCCCAACAGGCATGACTGACTGATGTGCCAGCAAACCAGGCCTGAGTGACTGAGCTGCAAGCCAACCAGGTCTGAGTGACTCAGCTGCCAGCCCACCAGGACACAGTGATTGAGCTAACAGCCCACCAGGCCTGAGTGACTGATCTCCCAACAATCCAGGCCTGAGCTGCCAGCCCACCAGGCATGAGTGACTGAGCTGTTGCCTGAGTGATTGAGGTGCGAGCCCAAAAGGGCTGAGTGACTTAGCTGCCAGCCCATGAGGACTGAGTGACTGAGTTATCAGCCCACCAGGCCTGAGTGACTGAGTTGCCAGCCCGTCAGGCCTGAGTGGCTGAGGTGTCTGCCCACAAGGCCTGAGTGACTGAGCTACAAGACCACCTGTCCGGAGTGACTGAGCTGCCAGCCCACCAGCCCTGCGTGATTGTGCTGCCAGGCCGCCAGGCCTAAATGACTGAGCTTCCAGCCCACCAATCATGATTGACTGAGCTGCCATCCCACCATGCTAGTGTGATGAAGCTCCAGCCCACGAAGCCTTAGTGACTGAGCTGCCATCCCACCATGCCAGATTAACTGAGCTGCCAGCACACCAGGCCTGAGTGACTGAGCTGTCAGTGCACCAGGCATGAGTGACTGAGCTTCCAGACCTCCTGGCCTGTGTGACTGCGCTGCCAGCCCAACAGGCATGACTGACTGAGGTGCCAGCAAACCAGGCCTTGAGTGACTGAGCTGCAAGCCAACCAGGTCTGAGTGACTCAGCTGCCAACACACCAGGACACAGTGATTGAGCTAACAGCCCACCAGGCCTGAGTGAATGATCTCCCAGCAATCCAGGCCTGAGCTGCCAGCCCACCAGGCATGAGTGACTGAGCTGTTGCCTGAGTGATTGAGGTGCCAGCCCAAAAGGCCTGAGTGACTTAGCTGCCAGCCCACGAGGACTGAATGACTGAACTGCCAGCCCACCTGGCCTGAGTGACAGCTGCCAGCCAACCAGGCCTGTGTGACTGAGCTGCCTGCCCACCAGGCCTGAGTGACTGAGCTTCCAGCCCACTTGGCCTGAGCGACTGAGCTGCTAGCCCACCAGGCCTGTGTGACTGAGTTGCCAACCCACCAGGCCTGTGTAACTGAGCTCCCGGCACAAATGCATGAGTGACTGAGCTGCCAACCCACAAGTCTTGGGTGACTGAGCTGCCATGCCACCATGCTAGGGTGACAGCTTCCAGCCCACCAGGCCTTAATGGCTGAGCAGCCAGCCCACCATGCCTGACTGAGTCAGCTGCCAGCCAGCCATGCCTGACTGACTGTGCTGCCAGCCCATCAGGCCTGAGTGACTCAGCTTCCAGCCCACCAGGTATGCGTGACAGAGCTGCCAGTCCAACAGGCCTGAGTGACTCAACAGCCAGCTAATC
Organism: Okamejei kenojei; assembly: GCA_035221665.1. NCBI lineage: Eukaryota > Metazoa > Chordata > Chondrichthyes > Rajiformes > Rajidae > Okamejei > Okamejei kenojei. The sequence continues at coordinate 876,155 of CM069172.1, forward strand.
AGTACTGAGTGACTGAGCGGCCAGGCCACCAGGTCTGAGTGACTGAGCTGCCCGCCCACCAGGCCTGGTTGACTGAGCTGCCAGCACACAAGTTCTGGGTTGCTGTGCTGCCAGCCCCCTGGCCTGGGTGACTGAGCCGACAGCCCAATAAGCCTGAGTGACTGAGCTGTCCGCCCACCAGTCCTGAGTGTCTGACCTGCCAGCACACCAGTGTGAGATACCCTTTATGCTCACAATAAATACTCAAAGACTAAATCCTGGAAGCAAGAGATTTCTTTATTTTACGAGTCTGCAGACCGGGTGCCTCTCCAACTCGAGACACACTGAAGCCAGGGAGATCATCCCCCTTTATACACAAAATCTTACATTCAATTTCTCCTCCGGACCTCTCTCCAATCAGGGTCGGAGGTGCACAATCTGTAGGTACAACCCACCGTACATCCCCCTCGCACCTCCCACATCATACATTGCATGTTCAAACATGTTCATGGTAATGAGCAATTTCTTGACCAGGGGTGTGTTGTAATATTCATTTATTCTATTAAGCATGCTCAGTTGCTCATGACCTGGCCCAGTTTCTCTCACCTCCTAGTGAACCCTCTCAGTTTTCCTATATCAGCACTAAAGCTAAGCTATAGTGACTAGGGTCCCATCCATCACTCCTTTCCACTGATAGGGATTTCTCTACATCATCCCCTTCTCTAGCGAGACAAAGCTATCTCTTCTTACTCAAGGCCTCAAGGATGGGTCTGGCAATTTTCAGACACTGCTGTCAGAATCTCCTCTCCAGCCCCTCTCTGTTTAAATTCTCTTTAAAACTCCTTTCTTTAATAGGGTTTAATCACTTTATCCCTCACAATCCTCCCTTTTTCTTTTGCTACGCATACACTGATTAAACCCTCATTTTAAGTTCCTTCAATTCGAACTGACGTAACATCGTCCTAACCTTCTCCTCCTGTAAATCATAAACTTCCCCTGGTCGCATTATCATTATTTTCTGTATTTCCCCTTTCTCTCCCATAGGCATGACTACAGCCTGCATCTGACATACTTCTGGTAATAAGTTCCCTAAAACAAGGGATACAACAGGGGATAAAGATCAGTCCAGCCACTGCACATAGAAACACAAGTCCCACCGTTCTCCACCATGTTCCTCCGAGGATAGAATCCCACCATTGGGTTCCCATAATCGAATTCCACTTTTGTATTGGAACATGCGCCAACTTCCGGATCCCTTCTGATATGTCCATCACTGCCTGTCCATTATCATCGATGTTCAAACAGCAATTAGAGAGGTTGAATTTCCCGCATACCCCTCCTTCTTCTGCCAGGAGATAATCTAGGGCTAACCTGTTCTGGTATATTGCTGCTCTCATCTGCGTCTGCTGCTTTGCCAGCATCTCCAGCGCCCCCGCAGTTTGGTTGGTAATTACCTCCAGTACTGCCTGTAGCCTTATGATCCGGTTTAACATATATACTGGTGTTCGGTAGCCCCAGGATCAATCTTGTGCCCAAGTGGCTGGTCCGTAGTATGAGATGATTCTTGCTGGTGGCCACTCATCATCTTCCCATTCTCCAATGTCTATTTTCCTCTTTTTCCGATATAGGTCATCAAATACAGGTGTTCCTAACGACTGGCCTTCTTTGGGGTTTAACAGGAAGAATCCAGGTTGTACCAGTCCAATAAAACAAGTCCCACTCCAATTCATCGGTAACACCGAGTATGCCTTGTATCCGCATATCCATAACAATCCTTCAGGGGCCGGTCCACTAGAGGCAACCTTGTTCCATACATCTCGCAATACTGGGATCCCCTGATAAGGGTTATTCCCGGTGCAGTTCCATAGTCCGGCTGATTCCACTCCATCAATCTCCATCCGGATAGCGCAGTTTTTCCCATATTTCTTACTTAGATACCATTTAGGCTCCTCTGGCCACCACACTCGGGACTGATTTGGCCACTGGGTGACGATGCGCTGGCAGGGGCTGCTGCCTACTAGGACGGCATCCTTTGCCCAGGGCCTAGCGATACACTCAGTCCCGACCGGAGCATCTGTCAGGACCCATACCTGGGGATCTCGGTCTTGTCCAATTGTCAGAATCCACCCCATCAGGTCCCATATTTCAACAATGGATCCTCTCCACGGCCAGCGTGAATTCATCAGTGGTCCTCCGCAGACCCAACAGTTAGTCACATTCAGGGTCCCAGCTATCCGGGTGGCCATGTCCACAAACAGGTTTTTTTCCTCCTTCAGGGATTTCGATCTGCTTCTTGATTTCTTCGTACAGTGTCTGGTGCACTTGAGGCTGAGTATGTGGGGGAGGGGGAGGCTTCGTGACTACTACCTTAGTAATCTCTTTCACTACTTCCTCCTTCGTCTTATCTATTGCCCCTTTTATGATCTGAGAAGGGAAAACTAACTGTACACAAACCCATCTCTCTCCCCTTGGGCAGGTAACGGCCCCAAACATCCCTATATACCCCCTATTGCCTGCCATCAAATACTCCTTTCCCCCCTCTTTACAAATGATTCTATTCTTTCGGTCCTGGCATGCTTTATTCACATTGGAATGATAGGTAAATGATCTGGTTATTACCCCTCTGTATTGAATAGGATGATAACATTTATCACAATTATTAATACCTTTTACAACAATTACATACAAAGCAAACAATACCACGACTGCTCCTTTCATACTGTCAGTTATACATTCAATGCTTTTCTTTTTAAAATTACTGTTAGGGGTTTACTTCCCGGCTTCACCGTCCACTGTTCCTCCTCCTCAGGAACGGGTGGATCGACGGGTCCTTTAACCCGGATCGCGTGGGTCCACCCTTTCTCTTTTGTTCGTATTGCTGTCTCGGTTGTCAGTAATACTAGGTACGGTCCAGTCCACCTGGGCTGGAGTTTCTCCTCCTTCCAATTTTTAACCAGTACCCAGTCGCCGGCCTTTACAGCATGTATTGGAAAGTCAAGTGGTGGGCTTTGAGCCAATAATCCTTTCGCTTTTAATTCTGTAAGGGAACGGGACATTGCCAGTAAATAGTTCCTTGAGAATACATCACTGCCCTCTATGGTGGGTATTCCTTCTATCTTTCCCAAATAAGGTAACCCAAACAACATTCCATAGGGGAACACTGCTAACTTTGCATGGGGTCTCCGTTGCTTTTCTCAAAGCCTTTCTGTTTCCCTACTGCTCCAAACATATGCCAGACTCCATGTACATATGCTGCTCTTAAAGCCTTAATTTCTGCCAATTGAGCTAAGCAAGATTGCAGGCAAGCTTCCAATTTGATCCCGAGCTATAGCTTTTACTTCTTTAGATATTACTCGTCCAAAATATTCTACCTGCTGCTGACAAAACAAAAACTTCTTCCTTGATACATCATGACCTCCTGTGCCATCTTTTCCAAGATAATTACAATGTCTCTTTCTCACGTTGCTCCTCACTTGTGGAACAAACCAACAAATCATTCACATACTATATCAACACCTTCCAAATCTGCCTACAACATCTGATTAAAAACACGGCGCTAGTATTTAAAACGCTGCCGCATCCTAGCCTAGGTGTATTTAATACCTCTTCTTAATGTTCTTACCATAGCTATGTTCACCATTATCTTAATATTATTATTAAGATCATTATTATTATTATTATTATTATTATTATTATTATTATTATTATTTCCTGATTATCGTACCTGTTCACATCCCCAACACACCTTATCCATTACCTATCTCCTTACTAGCCTTGTCTGGGCTCAGATCCAGATTTATTTCACTCCCGATAGGGCATTTGAGAAAACACTCTCCCAAATACATTTATTATTGGCATGGAATCTCTGGCCCCTGTTTGGCTCTGTCATAGGACTCACTGTGTGTCGGTGCATCACTTATTCCAGACTTCAACCAGGTCTGTTGTTACTGACAACATTGTCTTTCCTTTTTCACGCTCTTTCTTTCTAAAGCAGTCTCATCAATTCATCCTTCTGCTTTCCACTTTAATCCTTTCTGATCTGCCTTCTTTCTCATTCTAAACTCAATGTCTTACTTCTCAGATAGTCTATCCTCCTTTGCAAATTTATTCACCTTCCTTTTAAAATCTTCCACTGACTTCTCGATCCTCATATTTTACCACCACCTCTTCTACCTCGGGTAATGTCATCACTTTCCCTTCTACCCCTGAGATTCTAACCTGTTTTTTTTTACCCAATCTCATTCCTTCTGGTACCTTAGTTATACTCGATCTTTCTGCTCCCGAATCTACCATAAATATCATATCCTCTCCCTGGGGTCCTAATTTCAAATTTACCAGAGGTTCCCGTGTGTATCCTATACACCCCAGGGAGCGGAACCCCTGACACCCCTATTCTTCCTCCATGAGTGCGTACGACTGCACCTCCCGTCGTAGCTTAGGACATTCCCTTTTGAAATGACCCGGCTCTTTACAATAATAACATCGGGGTGGCCCCGTATACCATCCTTCTGATCCTTGTTCCTTGTTTTCCCGGGGACCCCAACTTCGGTCCCTCCGTTCACCTCTTCCTCGTCCTCTAATACTACCGCTTCCCCTTCCCCGGTCTCCATGAGCACCCGGCTTTCTATCACCTTCAATTCCCCCCCTCTGTGCTACTTGCTGTACTGCTTGCAACATCATTTTTGCCTTGCCCTTCTGTTTCTCCTCATCCCGTCTTACATATACCTTTTGAGCCTCTGTTAACAACTGATTCAATGGTTTTTCATTCCAATCTTCCAATTTTTCCAATTTCTTTCTAATATCTGGCCATGATTTTGTCACAAAATTAACCTTCAACAACTGCTGACCTGCGGCCGTATCAGGGTCTATCCCCGAATACTGCTGGACATTTTTCCTTAACCTTTGTAAAAACACTGTCGGAAGTTCGTCCTTGTTCTGCTGATTTTCAAAAGCCCGTTCGAAATTCTGTCCCCTGGGAACGGCTTCTCTAATTCCCTTGATTATTATCTCCCTGAGATCTCTCATACTTTTTCTTCCTTCCCCTGTTTGGCGCATCAGCCTGCAACCCCTTCTCCTGCCTGTCTGACCATCTGTCTTTCTTCTGAAGTAAACAAACTTCCCCTTATTGACATCATTGTCTGCCAACTCCGTTTTGTTTTTCTGGGCCCCATTAATTTATTACCCTTCTCCAACCAGAATGTTTATCTAAACAAACCATAAAAGCTGCTTGTTGTTCAGCAATTAACTTATTTCTAATTTTGTTCAAACCATTCCCCCTACAAATACATACGACTAACAATTTGCCAAATTAACTTTACTGAAAAGAAATCTATAGAAGCCAAGCAACCTACATTTTCCAACTTCCCCTTTTTAAGTTGCGATGATTCAAAGCATTGTCCGTTACCTTACAATAACCTCCCCCATTGCTTACAATTCCTTAAAGGAACACACACAGACACCCTTACAACATGGCCCACAGCAAACAAACCTATCACATATACAAACTTCCTCATTCATACAAAACCGGTTTTTACATTAGTTCCATTCTTACTTCAATGAGATTGTTTGAAACAACTTAATATTTTTCATAAAAACATTTTTTTTTGGCCCTAGGAACTGATCTATTTGTTCAGCCAGTCCCAAGGGGTCTTCCAATAAACTTTTCATCTCCTTTTTAAAGTTCCTCACCCCCATACTGGTGAGAGGCACATAGTTTCCTTACTCTTTACCCCGGGTGTTCCCTTCACCCCATCCAACATTCGCCCCAACGGACTATCGGGCGGAATGTTAGGCTCCATATCAGTATGAGCCTCATCCCGGTTCCCCGGACCCTTACGTCTCCCGTTCCGGTTTCCCATTACCTTGTCGGACTATTCCCGTCCGACAAACCCCGATCGCCCAGGCAATACTTAATAGTCGTTTTTCTTACCTGGGTCCTGTGCACAAGAATCACTCGACCGTCCCGTACGTATTTACCTTACACCCCCTCTTGCTTCCGGAGTCTTTTCACCGGATATCACTCGCTCAAACTGCTGATGGCAAGCAAGGAGATCAGAGACTGCTGAAATCAGCAGGGTGCACCTTCCCCTCCTTACTTGCCTCCACCAAGCAGCCGGAGTGGCGATCCCGGACGAGCCCCCAATTTGTGAGATACCCTTTATGCTCACAATAAATACTCAAAGACTAAATCCTGGAAGCAAGAGATTTCTTTATTTTACGAGTCTGCAGACCGGGTGCCTCTCCAACTCGAGACACACTGAAGCCAGGGAGATCATCCCCCTTTATACACAAAATCTTACATTCAATTTTTCCTCCGGACCTCTCTCCAATCAGGGTCGGAGGTGCACAATCTGTAGGTACATCCCACCGTACATCCCCCTCGCACCTCCCACATCATACATTGCATGTTCAAACATGTTCATGGTAATGAGCAATTTCTTGACCAGGGGTGTGTTGTAATATTCATTTATTCTATTAAGCATGCTCAGTTGCTCATGACCTGGCCCAGTTTCTCTCACCTCCTAGTGAACCCTCTCAGTTTTCCTATATCAGCACTAAAGCTAAGCTATAGTGACTAGGGTCCCATCCATCACTCCTTTCCACTGATAGGGATTTCTCTACATCATCCCCTTCTCTAGCGAGACAAAGCTATCTCTTCTTACTCAAGGCCTCAAGGATGGGTCTGGCAATTTTCAGACACTGCTGTCAGAATCTCCTCTCCAGCCCCTCTCTGTTTAAATTCTCTTTAAAACTCCTTTCTTTAATAGGGTTTAATCACTTTATCCCTCACACCAGGCCTGACTGACTGATCTCCCAGCGAACCAGGCCTGAGCTGCCAGCCCACCAGGCATGAATGACTGAGCTGCTGCCCACCAGACCTGAGTGACTGAGGTGCCAGCCCAACAGGTCTGAGTGAATTAGCTGCCAGCCCACCAGGGCTCAGTGACTGAGCTGCCAGCCCAACAGGCCTGAGTGACAGTTGCCAGCCCACCAGACCTGTGTGGCAGAGCTTCCTGCCCACCAGGCGTGACTGACTCAGCTGCCAGCCCACCAGGCCTGAGCAACTGAGCTGGCAGCCCACCAGGCCTGTCTAACTGAGCTGCCAGCCCACCAGGCCTGCTGACTGAAATGACAGCCCACCATGCCATGGTGACTGAGCTGTCAGCCCACCAGTCCTGGATGACTGAGCTGCCATCAAACCAGGCAGGAGCGACTGAGCTTCTGCCCAACTAGGCCTGAGTGACTGAGCTGCCAGCCCACCAGGTCTGAGTGACTTGGCTGCCAGCCCATCAGGGAAGAGTGACTGAGCTGCAAGCTAACCAGCCTGAGTGACTCAGCAGCCATCACACCATGCAAGGGATACTGAGCTGTCAGCCCACCTGTCTTGAGTGAATGAGCTGCCATCCCACCATGCTAGTGTGAATGAGCTGCCAGCCTACCAGGCCTTAGTGACTGAGCTGCCAGCCCACCAGGCCTGAGTGACTGAGCTGCCCGCCCACCAAGCTTGAAGGACTGAGCTTCCAGCCCAACAGGCCTGAGCAACTGAGCTATCAGCCCACCAGGCGTGTGTGACTGTGCTGCCAGCCCACCTGCGTGAGCGACTGTGCTGCCATCCCACCATGATAGCGTGACTGAGCTTACAGCCCACCAGGCCTTAATGACTGAGCTGCCAGTCCACCAGGCCTTAATGACTGAGCTGCCAGCCCACCAGGCCAGAGTGACTGAGCTGCCAGGCCACCAAGCCTGAGTGACTGAGCTGCCAGGCCACCAGACCTGACTGTTTGCATTGCCAGCCCACCAGGCCTGAGTGACTTTGCTGCCTGCCAGCCAGGCCTGAATGTCTGAGCTGCCAGCCCTCCTGGCCTGTGACACTGAGCTGCCAGCCCACTAGTCCTGAGTGAGAGAGCTGCCTGCCCACCAAGCTAGGGTGACTGAGCTGCCAGCCCACCGGACCTGAGTGACTGAACTGCCAGTCCCCCATGCCAGGGTGACTGAGCTGCCAGCCACCAGGCCTGAGTGACTGAGCTGCCAGCCCACCATGCCTGGGTGACTGAGCTGCCAGTCAACCAGGCCTGTGTGGATGAACTGCCGAGTGACTGTGTTGCAGGGTGACCTGGACAGGTTGAGTGAGTTGTCAGGTGCAGTATAATATAGATAAATGTGAGGTTATCCACTTATGGCCACAAAAACAAAGGGGCAGATTATTATCTCATGGGAATGGGTGAGGTCAGCAGAGGTACAGCGTGATATGGGTGTCCTTGTATCACCAGTCACTGAAAGCTGGCGTGCAGGTCGAAAAGGCAGTGAAGAAAGTTAATGGAATGTTGGCCTTCATAACACGAGGATTTCAGTATAGGAGAGGTTCTTCTGCAGTTGTATGGGCTTCTGGTAAGACCACATCTGGAATATTGTGTACAGTTTTGTTCTCCTAATTTGAGAAAGGATATATTTTTGATTGAGGCATGCAGCGTATGTTCACAAGATTGATCCCTGGGATGGCGGGTCTGTAATATGAGGCAAAGCTTGTATTCACTAGACTTTAGAAGGATGAGGGGAGATCTTATAGAAACACATACATCATAATTATGGAGCGAGTCAGGACAGGACCTAGAGTGGAGATTTTTGATTGGAGAAAGGCTAACTTTGAGGGAATGCGTGAGGATATTAAAGGAGTGAATTAGGACACTTTGTTTCATGGGAAGGATGTAGAAGAGAAATGGAGGACATTTAAAGGGGAAATTGTAAGAGTACAGAATCTTTATGTCCCTGTTAGGTTGAAAGGAAATAGTAAAAATTGGAAAGAGCCATGGTTTTCAAGGGAAATTAGACACTTGTTTCGAAAAAAGAGAGATATCTACAATATTTATAGGAGGCATGGAGTAAATGAGGTGCTAGAGGAGTATAAAGAATGTAAAAAGAATCTTAAGAAAGAAATTAGGAAGGCTAAAAGAAGATATGAGGTTGCTTTGGCAAGAAAGGTGAAAGTAAATCCAAAGGGTTTCTACAGCTATATTAATAGCAAAAGGATAACGAGGGATAAAATTGGACCATTAGAGAACCAGAATGGACAGCTATCTGCAGAGCCAAAAGAGATGGGGGAGATATTGATCAATTTCTTTTCTTCGGTATTCACCAAGGAGAAGGATATTGAACTCTGTGAGGTAAGGGAAAAAAGTAGAGTAGCTATGGAAACTATGAGATTCAAAGAGGAGGAAGTACTGACACTTCTGAAAAATATAAAGGTGGATAAGTCTCCAGGTCCTGACAGGATATTCCCTAGGACATTGAGGGAAGTTAGTGTAGATATAGCAGGAGCTATGACAGAAATATTTCAAATGTCATTAGAAACGGGAATAGTGCCGGAGGATTGGCGTACTGCGCATGTTGTTCCATTGTTTAAAAAGGGTTCAAAGAATAAACCTAGCAATTATAGACCTATTAGTTTGACGTCAGTGGTGGGCAAATTAATGGAAAGGATACTTAGAGATAATATATATAAGCATCTGGATAAACAGGGTCTGATCAGGAACAGTCAACATGGATTTGTGCCTGGAAGGTCATGTTTGACAAACCTTCTTGAATTTTTTGAAGCGGTAACTAGGGAAATTGATGAGGGTAAAGCAGTGGATGTTGTCTATATGGATTTCAGTAAGGCCTTTGACAAGGTTCCCCATGGAAGGTTGGTTCAGAAGGTTCAATCTTTGGGTGTTAATGGCGGAGTAGCAAGATGGATTCAACAGTGGCTGAATGGGAGATGTCAGAGAGTAATGGTGGATGGCTGTTTGTCAGGTTGGAAGCTGGTGACCAGTGGGGTGCCTCAGGGATCTGTGTTGGGTCCACTGTTGTTTGTCATGTACATCAATGATCTGGATGATGGGGTGGAAAATTGGATAAGTAAGTATGCAGATGATACTAAGATAGGTGGTATTGTGGATAATGAAGTAGATTCTCAAAGTCTACAGAGAGATTTGGGCCATTTGGAAAAGTGGGCTGAAAGATGGCAGATGGAGTTTAATGCTGATAAGTGTGAAGTGCTACATCTTGGCAGGACAAATCAAAATAGGACGCACATGGTAAATGGTAGGGAATTGAGGAATGCTGCGGAACAGAGGGATCTAGGAATAACTGTGCATAGTTCCCTGAAGGTGGAATCGCATGTAGATAGGGTGGTAAAGAAAGCCTTTGGTGTGCTGGCCTTTATAAATCAGAGCATTAAATATAGGAGTAGGGAAGTAATGTTAAAATTGTACAAGGCATTGGTAAGACCAATTCTGGAGTATGGTGTACAATTTTGGTCGCCTAGTTATAGGAAGGATGTCAACAAAATAGAGAGAGTACAGAGGAGATTTACTAGAATGTTGCCAGGGTTCCAGCAACTATGTTACAGAGAAAGGTTGAACAAGTTAGGTCTTTATTCTTTGGAGCGCAGAAGGTTAAGGGGGGACTTGATTGAGGTCTTTAAAATGATGAAAGGGATAGACAGAGTTGACGTGGATAAGCTTTTCCCATTGAGGGTAGGGAAGATTCAAACATGACATGAGAATTAAGGGACAGAAGTTTAGGGGTAACGTGAGGGGGAACTTCTTTACTCCGAGGGTGGTGGCTGTGTGGAATGAGCTTCCAGCAGAGGTGGTGGAGGCAGGATCGATTTTAACATTTAAAAGTAAAGTGGATAGGTATATGGACGTGAAGGGAATGGAGGGGTATGGTCTGAGTGCAGGTAGATAGGACTAGGGGAAAACAAATGGACGGCACGGACTGGAAGGGCCGAGAGGGCCTGTCTCCGTGCTGTAATTGTTATATGGTTATATGGTTATAAAAGGACTGGACTGGCTAGATTCAGGAAAAATGTTCCCATTGTTGGACGAGTCCTGAACGAGGGGGCCACAATCTTAGAATAAAGGGGAGGCCATTTCAGACTGGGGTGAGAAAAAATATTTTCCAGCCAGAGTGTTCTGAATTTGTGGAATTCCCTGCCACAGAGGGCAGTGGAGGCCAAACCACTGGACGATTAAGAGAGAGTTAGATAGGGCTCTAGGGGCTAGAGGAATCAAGGGATATGTGGTGAAGGCATGTCCGGGTTATTGATTAGGGACGATCAGCCATGATCAAAATGAATGGCGTTGCTGGCTCGAAGGGCCGAAAGGCCTCCTCCTGAACCTATTTTATATGTTCCTATGTTTCTATGCCAGACCACCAGGCCTGAGTGACTGAGCTGCCAGCCCACCAGGCCTGAGTAACTGAACTGCCAGCTCATCAGGCCTGAGTGACTGAGATGCCAGCCCAATAGGGGAAAAGGGGGAGGGGGGGTAGAGGTATATAACACCATGAAAGGAATAGATCGGATGGGTCCACTTGCCTATAATGGGTGAATCGATGACCAGACGGTATAGGTTTAAGGTGAAGGGGAAAAGATTTAATAGGAATCTGAGTGAAACGTTTTCACACAATGTGCGGTGGGTGTATGTTACAAGCTGTCAGCGGAGGTAGGTGAGGCTGAGACTATGCCAGCGTTTAAGAAGCCGTTAGATAGGACAGGGTTTGATGATTAGTGACCAACCGCAGGCAGGTGGGTCTAGTGTAGCAGTGACATGTTCGCCCGTGTGGGCAAGTTGGGCTGAAGGACCCGTTTCCACACTGCATCACTCTATGATTCTACGGTTGCATGTCTCTAAGTCTGTAAACAGATGGGTCTCAAACCAAGACAAGGGGATAATCACAAACATGAATGAAAAACGTTTGACTCAAGTTATTCGTAACTGTGATGAAATGCGAATTAACTCGTGTCAATAAAACTCAGTATGAGTTCTCACTTGTGCTATTCTTGTTAAAAAATATGACGCAATATTGCTGAACATTGTGCCAGAATCATATACAAGCGCATCTCGTTTGGAAGACAACGTGTCTGGAGTTTTGACGTGTGAACTCACACAGCTTGGCGTCAGTTGGACGCTGCAGTCTTGCGCTTGAGCCTCAACGTGGACAATTATTGTTGAATCAGTTGACTTCGACAGGTAACTTTTATCAGAATCTGAGCGGCGTTTATGAGCAAACGTGGACTGTTCAGACTGACGGACGCCTCAATCGTCGAATCAATCATAACGTTCGCGTCCCACCCTCGCTACTGCCATTGACTCACGCCAGAATCACGCTTGTATAAATGCAGCAAAGTATTCAATCGGATTAACAATCTTCACCCTGTGACCCTAAAGAAGAGAAAGCCCAGAAGATGGCAAACATTATTTTAATTGGTTTTGGAATACTGCTACTGACTCAACTGGTCTCGGGGGGATTGGAATCGGGTGAGTTGATGAACATTGCCGTATGTTTATTTTTAATTCCATTGATAGCAGCGTTCGCAGGTGTTTGACTTAAACCTGCTCATGGATCCATTATTTTCATTCATTTTATGGTGCGTGCGTGATGCTGGTTAGGATGTCGGCAGATATCATTAGATAATAAATGGATCTATTCGTTGTAGGGTGCTTCTTGATTCTGTATTAGTACTAAGCCCCAAAGTCATGGAAGCTCCAGGATAGTGACGCGTCAAACATTCTCGTCTCACAGATTCTCTACTCAGCCACACTTTATAGTCCTCGCGTCCAAGTTCCCAACCAAAGCTACCTCCCGCGAAGTGCAGTGTACGGGACTTGTTTTATGAGCTTTTTGTGAAAATCCCTCTACATTGTACGAGAATGATAAATGGTGAATTCCGAATCAGATTAATGAAGAGAATGGAGCGCATTCAATATAAAGGAATAAATGTAAGTGGGTCTATTAAATGATATATTGAATTTCCATTATTCAGCAACGATAATTAAAATTGACACTGCTAACATTTATTAGACATCCCTCATTGTCCTGTGACGGGACTACAAAACATATGGAAATACATGGGGGCTCTTTTGTTGAATGATACATCATGGACAGGCTATATTTAATATTATCCCACGTCACCATTCACTGGAATATATGCCACAATTGAAAGAGACCAATTAACCTCTTAACCCGCACATTCGGACATCTCTATCGATTCGCCCATTCGGTATCCGTGCCCTTTGACAACGATACCTGACACCCATTGGTTTCAGATAACTCACTGATAACATCTGAACAGATGGTCAGCTGGAATAAGTGTAGGAATTCGGCATGAGAATATTTACCTGAACGCACAGAATAATGTTTCATGGATTCAGTTTATTTTATTTGCATCTTTGTAAAAGTGTATATATTGTTTCACGAACAGAGAGCCCGTGCGAACTCCAAGGTGGAGTGTGCAAATACCTCTGCGACTACCCATCCGATGTGAAATTGATTCTAGCATGCCCTGGCGGGGGTCCGTGTTGCAAGTTCCTTCGGAAACCACGGCGTCTTCCATTCTAATATTTTCCCGCCGTCAGCCCAGTTACAACCATCCCAGGATCACAGATGGCTAACGAACTGTACTTATAAATAAAAAGTTTTGTTCACTGCTGATATCGTTATGTTCTCTTTCAGTATTCATATTTATAATTATTCCGCCTGAACTAAATTTACTCACGGGAGCATTACTAGTGAAATCTATGTGATTCATAATACATTTCCTTACATGCCCAAGACCAGGGCGAATATTGAAGGGGTTCATACAAATGATCTTTATGTGATCGTGTGCAGGTTATGGCGGGGACAGGAAAGCGAAATGCCCGGGTTAAGCGAAACAAGAATACGTAATCATGGATGTAAAGTGAGTGGTGACCGCTTTAGCAGGTACAGGCAGGATAACGTTTGTACACAAAGGCTAGTTGGCGTGTAGATTGAGATACCAGGGGATGTATTTGGGGCAGGTACAATAATCTATTATAAAACTCTGATCTTGGCTGTGGATGTATTTATTTCTGTGTGTGTGTACGTGTGTTTTTTTTCATATTTGAGTCACATCTCCACGAAAACCCGACGCGGTAGCGGTGAAAATATTACATATTCCGGTAGAGATTCACCTCGTGATCACAAATATCGCCTCATCTGAAAATTTGATTCATTATATCCAACCTTGTTTTACAAAAAATGTTCACCAATCAGAGCTCTTTTAAAATTCTAAGGTGCTGAAGCGAGATGGTTCACGATGCCTCTGCTCCTCGTTACAAGCTGCGCAGCCCCACTGTTTTCCACAAGCTCCGATTTACCTGACCCAGCCGCCGCCCTACGTCCGTTCTTCAAAAGACGCAGAAAGAAGGAGCAAGTGGGCTCTGTTGTGGAGGTCCCGCCGGCTACCTAAAGCGCTTCCGCGACTTTCTGAACGCTTCCGAGTTCGACGCACGCTTTCCTCGGCTCGGCTTTCCTGAGAACTCCCGAGAGCTTCTCTTCAAAAACTCAGAAAGAACGAGCGTGGGCTCCGATCTGCAGATCCCGATGGCTTCCGAAGGCGCTTCCAAGACTTTCCGAGCGTTTCCTAGGTCGTCGCGCGATAGCCTCGGCTCGGCATTCCCGAGAACTCACGAGCTTTGGTCGACGCATGCCGCACGTTCGCACCTCGGCTCGGGTTTCCTGTGACTTACTGAGAGCTTCCGATATTTCCCAAGAGCTGCCGAGAGCTTTTCATTAAAGTGGGGTCCAGTACTATAGCTCTCTTTCTCTCCCCGGGTTCTGGCCACTTCTTGCAGCACCCTCGCTCGCCCGGCTCCCCTCTCATCCCACCTGCACCTCTACCCCCCTCCTCTTCTCCCCTCTCCTCCTCTCGCTCCCTCTCCTTTCTACCCTTTACTCCCACCCCCCTTTCTATCCCGTCCTCACTCCCCCCCACCTCCCCTCCACTGCCCCGCTAAACCACACCCTCCCCTTCTCCCCCTCCCCTCTAACATTCGTCTACCCCTCTCTCTCCCCCTCCTCTCTAAAGGCCCACCAGGCCTGAGCGACTGAGCTGCCAGCCCACCAGGCCTGAATGACTGAGCTTCCAGCCCACCAAGCCTGAGTTACAGAGCAGTCAGCCCACCAGGACTGAGTGGCTGAGCTGCCAGCCCTCCAGACCTGAGTGAGCTGCCAGGCCACCAGGTCTGAGTGACCGAGTTGACAGCCTACCAGGCCTGAGTGACTGAGCTCCAAACCACCAGGCCTGCGTGACTGAGCTGCCAGCCCACCACGCCGGAGTCACTGAGCTGCCAGCCCACCATGCCTCAACTTTTGCCCCTCTTCTTCTACCCCACTCTTCTCCCCTCTCCTCCTCTCGATCCCTCTCGAGCTCAACCCTTTCTCCCCCTTTCCTCTACCCCTCCTCTCTCCCCACCTCTCGACCCCCTATTCACTCTCCGACCTTCCTCAATGCCTCCCCCCTCTCCCCCTCCCCTCCCTCTGCTCCCGTCTACACCTTCTTTCCCCTTCCTCTCTCTCCCCCCTGCCCCCCTCTGCCCCCTCCCCACTACCCGCTCCAACCACTCCCCCTCCTCCATCCCCTCCACCGCTCCCCTCCACCCCCCCCCTCCCGCCCTTTCCCCCCCTCTCTCCCACTCACCCCATCCTATTTACTCCCCCCTCTATCCCGCACTCTACCCCTCCTCTCCCCCCTCCTCTCCCATCCTCTGTTCCCACTACTCTCATCCCTTTTCCTCCCCCCTACACCCTCTGTCCCTCTATCTCTTACCCCCTCGCCACATCCCCCACTCCACTACTCCTCCTCGTCCCTATTTCCCCCCACTCCCACCTTCCTCCCCACTCCCATCACCCCCCACCTCTCTCCCCCTCACACTCACAATCCAACTAAGATCGTTCATGGCCATCAGACATAATATTGTATAGCGGTCGGGAAGTCTTGTTGTAATTGTATGAGAATAATGTGTTCAGTTCAGTTTACCATGTAAGAAGAAAGATGTTGTCAAACTGGAGAAAGTATCCAGAAGATGTACGAGCATGTTGCCACGATGTGAGTGTCTGAGCTATAGAGAGAGCTGGAGTAGGGTGGATATCTATTCCCAGGAGCAGAGAAGGATGAGGGGTGATCTTTTAAAGGTAAATAACAACATGAAAGGAATAGATCGGATGCATGCACAGTGTATCTTGTCCAGAATAGGTGAATCGATAACCAGACGACATATGTTTAAGGTGAAGGGGGAAAGATTCAATATGAGTCTGAAAGGTAACGTTTTCATACAAAGCATGGTGGGTGACTGAGCTGCCCAGCGGCCAGGCCTGGGTGACTGAGCTTTCAGGCCACCAAGCCTGAGTGACTCAGCTGCCAGCACACCAGGCCTGAGTGACTCAGCTGCAAGGCCACCAGTCCAAAATGACTGAGCTGCCAGCCCACCAGGCCTACGTGACTCAGCTGCAAGGCCACCAGTCCTGAGTGACTGAGCTGCCAGCCCACCAGGTCTGAGTGACTGAGCTGCCAGCCCACCTGGCCCGAGTGACTGACAGGCCCAGTGACTGGGATACAGGTTGAGTGCGTGATCAGATGGGCGGCAGATGCAGTATAATATAGATAAATGTGAGTTTATCCACTTTGGTGCCAAAAACAAGGGGGCAGATTATTATCTCAATGGGGGTTTCAGGTCAGGGGGAGGTACAGAGAGACTTGGGTGTCCTTGTACACCGGTCACTGAAAATTGGCGTGCAGCTACTGCAGGCAATGAAGAAAGCTAATGGAATGTTGGCCTTCATAACACGAGGATTTCAGTATAGGAACAGTGAGGTTCTTCTGCAGTTGTATAGGGCTCTGGTAAGACCACATCTGGAGTATTGTGTAAGGTTTTGGTCACCTAATTTGAGGAAGGACATACTTGTGATTGTGGCAGTTCAGCGTAGGTTCACAAGATTGATCCCTGGGATGGCAAGACTGTCATATGAGGAAAGATTGAGAAGACTAGGCTTGTGTTCACTGGAGTTTTGATGGACGAGGAGGGATTTTAACAATGTGAGAAAAAAACCTTTTAACCCAGAGAGTTGTGAATTTGTGGAATTTTACTTCGGAGTCACGTGAGTGACTACGTGTATAGAAGCCCGTACAGCCGTTGGTGCGTCATGACGTCAGACGCTGGTGCAGTCGGCCGGTTGGAGCAGCAGCGCTCCTCCGAGCGGTAAGTTTAAACCGCGGGTTATACGAAGAGCTGGAGAATTCGGCGGGTGCAGCAGCATCTAAGGAGCAAAGGAGATGGGCGACGTTGCGGGTCGAGACCCTTATTCATACTTCACCCTCGATTCTCCAGCATTTGCAGTTCTTCGTTAAACAAGTTTAAAGAGGTAAGGTTTTTTAAAAATTTTACCGCATGTTCAATTTCTGCGACGGTTTGGGTAGAGAATGTTGCAGAAAGTAAAGAAGGTGTCGGCGAGGCGCTCCGGGGGTAGAAAGGAAAAGTGGCCAGGAGAGTGTTGAGGATGGAGGCCCGTCTGGTACACCTGGTCCGGTGCTGGCTACACAGCCAGTGGTTGCGGACCCACTGCCGGGGGGCAGTGGAGGCTTGTCAGTAGGGTGGAAGGCCACTGGCAAGTCTCTGTGGCCCGTAAATGAGTCGGGCCTGGAGGTTATACCCTCCATAGGAGAGTCCGTTTGCTCACGGCTCTCCTACGTCGAGATTCTATTTCAAAAGAATGCTCGACAGGGACCAGTTCCGTGGGGAGGAGTGGTGCCCAAGCCAGGCTGATGGAGAGCTTGTGCTAACAACACCTGGTTCAGGGCTGCAGAACTATCCTGCCTGTGAGGAGGAAGTTCTATCAGGGCAGTTTGCTGACACTGTTTCTATGCTGAGGGAGAGCAGTAAAGGTGTTCGGTTGGAGGTAATTCCGAACATTGCTGGGAAGTGTAGAGGCAGGAAAGGCGATTGATGTGGAATTGGCCGAAGCCATTCAGTATATGCTCTCCCATCAGTTACAGGAGCTAGCTATGGATGAAGTAGCAAAGGGCTATAAAGCTCCTGTTAATTGTGATCTCCTGAAGGTACCGGTGGTTAATCACCAAATTTGCATAGATGGGTTTGCCTGCTAGGGCCCAGGAGATGAAGTTTTAAAAAAGTGCTTAAACTGTTGTCAGCAGGTATTACAGCTGTGGTGAAAGTTATTGATACAAATGATATGGTTGAAGCACACCAGGATGAACTGGGACTCCTTTGTAATGCATTTTGAAATTAATAATATCGGGAGGGCCGCTATTAGGCCAGTGCTAACCCGAATTTGGTGAGTTGTGCAAACCGACCAGTGTACCACCACGAAATCTGTTGTTTGGTGGTAACCTTGCAAAAAGGGTCAAAGACTATTATGAGGTTGTTATAACCATGGCCCTCATTAAGCCAGCTGGAAGCAAGGCAAAAAAGGTTCTCTACAAGAAGTCGAGGACAACAAGGCCGCAAGGAAAGATGCTGGTAAGGAATATAACATTGACAGACGATGAATTAACTGATGTTCCTGTTCAAATTGGGGAAGGTTAAAATTGTTCTCAAACAATGGCAGCAGTTGACATCAGATTTGTTCATACTTAGTATATTGAAGGGGTGAAAAATTGGATTTTACTATAAGGACAGTCTACCTAATCAACATTTTCCTAGTCATAAACTTATTTTTCAGATGAGGAAAATGTGCTTATTCAAGCAGAGATTCAGTCGTTACATCAGAAGGGGTAATTGAGCCTTCTGTCTATCAAAGTCAACAATTTCTGTCAAGTATATTTCCCAGATCTAAAAAGACTGGGGGATGTAGAATTATTCTGGATTTATCGAACAAATGTGTTTGTTATAGGCATTTCAAAATGGAGACCTTTACCACGGGCAAACATCTAGTGTCCAAAGGGTATTATATGGCAACCATTGATTTAAAGAATGCGTATTACGCAGTGTCTATTCATGGTGATGATAGAAGATATTTGAAATTTATTTGGATGACTGAGCTGTGGCAATTCAGGACATTGCCGAATGGATTAACTTCAGCTCCTAGGTTATTTACTAAATTGGTAAAACCTGTGCTAGCATTACTTAGAGCTCAGGGGCATGTGGTAATGGCCTATTTAGATGATATTCTGATTGTTCGAAAGACTCATGCTGAAAGCTCAATCATCAGTTTCAGTTGTTAAAATCACTTTTGAACAAATGGGATTTGTTATTCACCCAGATAAATCTAAATTATCACCAGTCCAAATTATTGATTATCTGGGATTTACCATTAATTCCAATCACATGTTGGTAACTTTGCCCAGGGATAAATTGAATCAGTTAATTGAGGACTGTGTTAATCTCGTTGGAGAACAACGGCCTTCGATTAGACAAGTAGCCAGTTTTATTGGGAAGTTGTTGCAGCCTTTCCAGCTGTGCAGTATGGTCCTCTGCATTATCAACAATTACAACCATCAAAGGAACAGGCACTGAGAATACAAAGGGGCCATTTTTGATAGGCCTATGCAGTTGTCAGCTGGGGCGATTGCTGACATACAATGGCGGATAGTACATGTTTCAAAAAATTTAAGGAAGGTTTGGTGGAATCACAGTCACTGATATTACAGACTGATGTAAGTGCACTGGGTTGGGGTGCAACAGATATGTCTTCTAGTTGTGGAGGCAGATGGAATGTGGATTAGACATCGCTTCCTCAATTAAGAGGGATTAATTATTTAGAGTTGTTGGGCACCTGGTATGGGCCCAAAGCTTGTAGTTCTACAAGGAGGGATCTGCATGTGCAGGTCAGATTGACAACACCACAGCAGTGGCATATGTAAACCACATGGGTGGAGTTAAGTCGCAGTCTTGTGATAGACCGGCTAACCAGATTTGGAGTTGGTGTATTGACCAAAATATCTGGCTTTCAGCACTTTATTTGCCAGGAAGAGGTCACGTCAGTTTAATGACAACATTGAATGGATGTTAAATCAGGATGTATTTAACCAAATGATTGATCAGTATGCATTGCCAGATATTGACTTGTTTGCATCTCGATTAAATCATCAGTTACCTAGATATGTTTCATGGTAACCAGATGCTGGGGCAGTAGCAGTGGATGCATTTTCGCTGCATTGGGGGAGGAATGTTTGTGTATGTATTTCTTTCATTCTGTCTCATCAGCAGATGTTTGCAAAAGATCAAGGAGGACTCCGCTTCAGGGGTATTGGTAGTGCCAGATTGGCCTACATCTGGTTACCACAAATGGCTAGGGGGCTTATGCCCAAGAATAAAAATCTACTGGTAAATCCAGTCACTGGGGATCAGCATCCTTTATAGGATCGTATTGATCTGTTAATTTGCAGATTTTAAGGAGGCCATACCTGGGGAGAGGACTGTCTCATCGGACGGTGGATGTTCTCACGTCGGCCTGCAGGGATAGTACACAGCAGCAATATATCACCTATATAAGGAAGTGCGAGCAATTCTGCCTACAGCAGGATATTGTATATCACACTGCAGGGATCACGGATGTATTGGAGTTTGTCAACTCTTTATTTTGACCAAAAAATTAAGTTACATTGCGATTAATTCAGCCAGAAGTGCTCTGTCTTCTTATTTACCTATGAATGCAGAATTGCATACAGTAGGGACACATCCGTTAGTTTCACGATTCATGAAGGGAATTTTTCAATTTTAATCCTCCTAAACCCTGGTATGCCGGTATTTGGAATGTGAGTGAGGTGTTTATGGCTCTTCGCCAGTGGGCTCCGGTTACAAGCCTATCAGTGGCCAAATTATCTATGAAGGTGGTCATGCTTATGGCATTGCTTTCAGCTCAACGTGTATAAATGTTGCAAAATCTACGGCTAGATAGAATGCATGTGTCGGCCGATGCCATTATATTTTATGTCTATGATTTGCTTAAACATAATAAAAGAGGCATGACAGGATGTAAGATTGTATTTTCAGCATACCCTGCAGATGATCGCTTCTGTATAGTCTCACATTTATCTCGTTACATTGAGATTACTAAACCACTGAGAGGAACAGAGTTGGCTTTGTTTATTAGTCACAAAAAACCACACAGTAAGGTGTCGGTGCAAACGATTTCAAGGTCCTCGCGGCCGCAGGATGGTCCAGTGAGCTAACTTTTCAGAGGTTTTATCACAAGCCGATTTCAAGGCTCAGGTGTTTGCTGATTCTGGTGTCAGTACTGTTACATTTTTCCCCTGAGTTAGAGGGGGTTTGTTATGATTTGTTTGTAAATAAACTGTTATTTCATTTAACAAATGTATTACTGATGCATGATTGATTGTTAACGACTTTTGAGTCAATCCAGGCAGTGTGAACGTCGGATTTGAGTCTGCGGCGTGAATTCACAGTGCTTTGAAGTCTTCACGTAGTCACTCACGCGACTCCGAAGTAAAATAGTAAGATTAAACGAGAACTTACCAGTTTGAAGTTTGATCTTTATTTTATGAGGAGTCGAGTTGAGGGACTACGTGCCCTCCGCTCCTACCCTCATAGATCTCATCTGGTAGTTCTAGTTTTATCATCTTACCGTTATACTTCGGTCATTGGTAGCTGTGAATTCATTCCGCTGCTTTGAAGATTGACGCACCAACGGCTGTACGGGCTTCTATTCACGTAGCCCCTCAACTCGACTCCTCATAAAATAAAGATCAAACTTCAAACTGGTAAGTTCTCGTTTAATCTTACTATTCCATGCCACAGATAGAGCTCTAGGGGCTAGTGGAATATGAGGAGAAGACAGGCACGGTTTATTGATTGGGCACGATCAGCCATTACCACAATGAATGGCGCTGCTGGCTCGGTCGAATGGCCTCCTCCCGCACATATTTCTATGTTTCTATGCCAGCCCAACAGGCGTGAGTGACTGAACTGCCAACCAACTAGGCCTGTGTGAATGAGCTGCCAACCAACCAGGCCTGAGTGACGGAGGTGCAAGCCCACCAGGCCTAAGTGACGGAGCTGTCAGCACAATAATCCATTCGGCCCTCTGGATACCAGTGCCTTCGGCCCATTTCAACCATATTGGCGCTCCATTAAGACCCACCCCAGCCCTGAGTCACTCCAGTAGCGGCATGCTGTAAGGTTGCATATGGATATGTCAACATGGATTTTTCCCAGGAAGGTCATGTTTGACAAACCTTCTTGAATGTCTTGAAGAGGTTACTAGGTAAATTGATGAGGGTAAAGTAGTGGATGTGGTCTATATGGATTTCAGTAAGAACTTTGACAAGGTTTCCCATGGAAGGTTGGTTAAGAAGGTTCAATCTTTGGGTGTTAATGGCGGAGTAGCAAGATGGATTCAACAGTGGCTGAATGGGAAATGCCAGAGAGTAATGGTGGATGGCTGTTTGTCAGGTTGGAGGCCAGTGACCAGTGGGGTGCCTCAGAGATCTGTGTTGGGTCCACTGTTGTTTGTCATGTACATCAATGATCTGGATGATGGGGTGGAAAATTGGATAAGTAAGTATGCAGATGATACTAAGAGGTGGTGTTGTGGATAATGAAGTAGATTCTCAAAGTCTACAGGGAGATTTGGGCCTTTTGGAAGAGTGGGCTGAAAGATGGCAGATGGAGTTTAATGCTGATGAGTGTGAGGTGCTACATCTTGGCAGGACAAATCAAAATAGGACGTACATGGTAAATGGTAGGGAATTGAGGAATGCTGTGGAACAGAGGGATCTATGAATAACTGTGCATAGTTCCCTGAAGGTGGAATCGCTTGTAGATAGGGTGGTAAAGAAAGCTTTTGGTGTGCTGGCCTTTATAAATCAGAGCATTGACTATAGGAGTAGGGAAGTAATGCTAAAATTGTACAAGGCATTGGTGAGACAAATTCTGGAGTATGGTGTACAATTTTGGTCGCCTAATTATAGGAAGGATGTCAACAAAATAGAGAGAGTACAGAGGAGATTTACTAGAATGTTGTCTGGGTTCCAGCAACTAAGTTACAGCGAAAGGTTGAACAAGTTAGGTCTTTATTCTTTGGAGCATAGAAGGTTAAGGGGGGACTTGATTGAGGTATTTAAAATTATGAAAGGGATAGACAGAGTTGGCGAGGATAAGCTTTTCCCATTGAGGGTAGGGAAGATTCAAACAAGACGGCATGACATGAGAATGAAGGGACAGAAGTTTAGAACATGAGGGCGAACTTATTTACTCAGAGAGTGGTGGCAGCGTGGAGTGAGCTTCCAGCAGAAGTGGCGGAGGCAGGATCGATTTTAACATTTAAAAGTAAAGTGGATAGGTATATGGATGGGAAGGTAATGGAGCGGTACAGCGTGAGTGCAGGTTTATGGGACTGGGGGAAAATAAATGTTCGGCACGGACTTGAATGGCCGAGTGGGCCTGTTTCCGTGCTGTAATTGTTATATGTTATATGGTTATATCGCATAACTTTTTACCCCTTGCTACCTCTCTTTCAATATAACTTGATTTCAAGACACGGAATAACCTCTTTGAAAGTGTTGATAACATTTCAACCGTGCAAAGGATGGAGACAAGAGGAAAAACAAGTCTCAAAAGAAGGATCGTGGTGAAGGCGCGGCTTCTGTTTCCAGTACCTAATAAGCAAAATCAAACATGAGTGATGAAATGAGTAGAACATTAAGTAGTTTGTATGACATGATGAAAGGAGTTTGGAGTAAATTGAAGAAGGTTCGAAACAAGCTGATTGTGTTACAAGATGAATCTCGTGAACAGAAGGAACAAATTGCTAACTTGCTAATCTTGGGTCAGGAACGAGATTCAAAGATTGAAACACTGGAGCGGAAAATGATTGAAAACTCGATCCAGTCACTCGAGCAATACAAAACTAAAAGCATGGACCTGGAAAATAGAAGGCGTCGGCTGAATCTACATATTGTTAGTTTGCATGAAGGTTAGGAAGGTGACCATACTATATATTATGTCTCTAGAATGTTAAACGAGACGTTCGACATCGAGCAGTTTGGAAATCTTCCAAATTTTCATAATATGCACAGGGTTGGGAAGAAACCCGGTTTCAAAGACAAACCGAGTCATTTGATTGCTCGGTTTCACTTTTTGCAGATGAAGGAAAATATCTGTGTCTGAACGTGTCCAATATATCCTGAGAGGGGAGGGAGAGGAACCTGAGGTCGTGGTACATATAGGTAGAAAAATAAATTTTTCTATCAATAACATAGGTAGAAAAAGAGAACAGGTCCTGAAAGGAGAATTTAGGGATTTAGGAGGAGAGTTATGGAGAAGGACCGCAAAGGTAACAATCTCAGGATTACTGTCTGTACCACGCGACAGTGAGAGTTGGAATGCAGCGAGGTGGAGGATAAATGCGTAGCTGAAGGACTGGTGCAGAGGGCACGGATTCCCGTTTCTAGAACTTTGCGGTCTCTTTTGGGGAAGGTATGACCTGCACAAAAAGGACGGGTTACTCGTGAACCGAGGGGTACCAATACCCTGGCGGGGAGATTTACAAATGCTACTGGGGATACTTTAAACTAGAACGGTTGGGGGGGGCATCTCAAATAGAGAAAGCTAGTAGACAGTGTGTGAGGCCGGAGGCAGAGAAGGGAAGCATTGTGACACAACATGTAGGAGGAAAACAATAAAAAATAATACAAAGATAATAGGAGGTGGTGGGTTTCTTAAATGTGTGAGCAGTTAGACAGCGGGGTGTAAAATGAAGGTAGAAGCAATAGTTAGCATCGTGAGAAGTAAAAGTGGCAGGCCGACGAATCCAGGGAAAAATCAAAAATCAAAAAAACATAATGTATAAGGGATAAGAGTGTTGTAAAAAACAAGCCTGAAGGCTTTGTGTCTCAATGCAAGGAGCATTCGTAATACGGTGGATGTGTTGAATGTGCAGATAGCTATTAATGACTATGATATAGTTGGGATCACGGAGACATTGATCCAAGGTGACCAAGGCTGGGAGTTGAACATCCATGGATATTCAATATTCAGGAGGGATAGAGAGAAAGGAAACGGAGGTGGGGTCGAGTTGCTGGTTAGAGAGGAGATTAACGCAATAGAAAGGAAGGAGGATGTGGAATCGATATGGGTAGAGCTGCGAAACTCTAAGGGGCTGAAAACGCTAGTGGGAGTTGTCATCTAACTATTACTACTCATCATCTACTGTTAGGCGATCTAACAGTAGTAGTGGAGTTGGAGATGGCATAAAACAGAAAATTAAAATTGTGTGCAACAAAGGTAAACAGTTATAATGGGAAACTTCAATCTGCATATAGATTGGGTGAATCAAATTGGCAGGGGAAGAGGAAGAGGAAGAGCGCTGAGGAAGAGGATTTATTGTAATGTATGCGGGTTAGTTTTCTACACCAACACGTAGGAGAACCAACGAGAGAGCAGGCTATTTTAGACTATGTATTGAGTAATGAGGAAGGGTTAGTTAGCAGTCTTGTTTTGCGTGGCCCCTTGGGTAAGAGTGACCATAATATGGTTGAGTTCTTCATTGGGATGGAGAGTGACATAATGAATTCAGAAACAAATGCACTGAACTTAAAGAAAGGTAACTTTGAGGGTATGAGACGTGAATTGGCCAAGATAGACTGACGGATTCTTAAAGGGTTGACGGTGGATGTGAAATGGAAGGCATTTTCAGACTGCATGGATGAACTACAAAAATTGTTCATCCCGGTTTGGCAAAATAATAAAGCAGGGAAGGTAGTGTATCCGTGGGTAACAAGGGAAATCAGGTATAGTATCAAAACAAAAGATGAAGCATACAAATTAGCCAGAAAAAGCAGCCTACCATAGGACTGGGAGCAAATCAGAGTCCAGCAGAGGAGGACAAAGGGCTTATTTAGGAAAGAGAAAATAGATTATGAAAGGAAATTTGCAGGAAACATAAAAACTGAGTGCAAACATTTTTATACATATTTGAAGATAAAAAGATTACATAAAACAAATGTAGGTCCCTTGCAGACATGGCAGACCAATTGAATTTGGTTCTGTTTTCACTAAGGAAGACATAAATACTCTGCCGGAAATAGCAAGGGACCAGGGGTAAAATGAGATGGAGGAACTGAGTGAAATCCAGGTTAGCCGGGAAGTGGTATTAGGTAAATTGAATGGATTAAAGGCCGATAAACCCCATGGACAGATAGGCTGCATCCCAGAGTATTTAAGGAAGTAACCCTGAAATAGCGGATGCCTTAGTGATACTTTTTCAAAACTCTTTCGATTCTGGAGTGGTTCCTGAGGATTGGAGGGTAGCTAATGTAATCCCACTTTTTAAAAAGGGAGGGAGAGAAAAAAAAACGAGGAATTACAGACCAGTTAATCTAGGTAGTGGGGAAACTGCTAGAGTCAGTTATTAAAAATGGGATAGCAGCACATTTGGAAAGTGGTGAAATCATTGCACAAAGTCAGCACGGATTTACGAAAGGTCAATCACGCCTGACGTATCTTTTAGAATTTTTCGAGGATGTAACTAGTAGAGTGCATAAGGGAGAACCAGTGGATGTGTTATATCTGGACTTTCAGAAGGCTTTCGACAAGGTCCCTCATAGATTAGGATACAATCTTAAAGCATACGGTATTTGCGGATCAGTATGATGTGGATAGAGAACTGACTGGCAGACAGAAATCAAAGAATATGAGTAAATGTGTCATTTTCAGAATGGCAGGCAATGACTAGTGGAACCGCTCAGTGCTGGGACCCCAGCTATTTACAATATATATTTATGATTTGGACGAGGGAATTAAAAGCAACATCTCCAGGTTTGCGGATGACACGAAGCTGGGGGGCGGTGTTCGCTGTCAGGAGTATGCTAGGAGGCTGAAAGGTGACTTGGATAGGCTGGGTCAGTGGGCAAATGCATGGCAGATGCAGTATAATGTCGATAAATGTGAAGTTATCCACATTGGTGGCAAAAACATCTGAATGGTGGCCGATTAGGAAAAGGGGAGATGCCACGAGACCTGGGTGTCACGGTACACCAGTCATTGAAAGTAGGCATGCAGGTGCAGCAGCCATTGAAGAAAGGGAATGGTATGTTAACATTCACAGCAAAAGAATTTGTGTATGGGAGATGGGAGGTTATGCTGCAGTAGTACAGGGTCTTAGTGAGACCACACCTGGCGTATTGCGTACAGTTTTGGTCTCTAAATCTGAGGAAAGACATTCTTGCCATAGAGGGTGTACAGAGAACGTTCAGCAGACTGATTCCTGGGATGTTAGGACTTTCATAGCAAGAAAGATTGGGTAGATTCGGCTTGTGCTCGCTAGAATTTAGTTGATTGATGGGCGATCTTATAGACTTACAACATTCTTAAGGGATTGGACATGCTAGATGCAGGAAGATTGATCCTCATGTTGGGGAAGTCCAAAACAATGAGTCACCATTTAAGGAAATTTTTAGGACCGAGATGAGAAAAACATTTTTCACACAGAGTGGTGCATCTCTGGAATTCTCTGCCACTGAAGATAGTTGAGGCCACTTCATTGGCTATATTTAAGAGGGAGTTAGATGAGGCCCTTGTGGCTATAGGGATCAGGTGGTATGGAGAGAGGGTAGGTACAGGATACTGAGTTGGATGATCAGCCACGATCGTATTGAATGGCGGTGCAGGTTCGAAGGACCGAATGCCCTACTCCGCACCTATTTTCTATGTTTCTATGTTTCTATGTTTCTATCCTCCGGCAGCAAAAAAAGTTGGGCATGGTTGACCTTGAAGAATGCAGGTTTCGGATTCTTCCTGACTACAGCCGTGAGCTTAGGCACTAAGAGTGCCTTTCTATAAGTTAATGTATGAGTTATTTTAGAAGCAGCTACACTTTGCTTTGCTCTACCCAGCCAGACTGCGAATACGACTCCCTGTAGGTAGCAGCCGATTCTTTAACAATCCGCCAGACGCGTCCTGTTTTCTGGAGGGGTATTAAGGTCCTGCCGATATCCCTTGAACTTACAATTTATTCAGTAGTTTATTTATTGCTCCCAACATCCCTGGGACTGGGGGTGGACCATGAATAGACTACCCCCCCCCCCCCACCGAAGCCGTGACGGGAGTTGCCGACAGCCGGTTATTTTAAAATTTCAGATTTATTGCTCCTAACTTGACAATACAACGCGTTGTAAATGACTAGTTATTTTTTATTACGTTTTAGAATATTGGTCTGATGGTATCATATCATAACTTTTAAGTTCTGTAAAATATTGTTAATTTCTTTCGTGTTCATGTTTTTTTTTTTTGGGTGGTTTTTGCTGCTGGGATATTAATGTGATGGTATTATACATGACTTCTAAGATCTTCTTTGTTAGCTCTTCCACTTTCAAAATATCTTCGGAAGGGGATCTCCTCCCTTGTTTGGATAAACAATGTGAAGCAATTCTTGCGTTTCACAGCTTGCATGTACTTTTAACGATAACATCATTTTGTTTTGGCTATTGAGACCTCTCCTCTACTTTCGTAGCTGCTATGGCGAGACGGGGCTACGGGAGGGGTTAGGTGGCGTACTGATTGGCAGTCAAATTCCAGCAGTTTGTAGTGTACTTTGTATTTTGTGTTTTGTATTTTGTATTGTATTTTATTAAAGTATATTTTATTTGTTGTTGTATCTAGGGTAAGGGAAGAATGAGTGCCAGGCCAGCTTACTGTAGTGGATGTCAGATGTGGCAGGTCATGGAGTCGGGTAGCCCTCCAGACGCCCACATCTGCGCCAGGTGCGTCGAGATGGGGCTCCTAAAGGAGTGTGTTGGGAACCTGGAGCAGCAGCTCGATGACTTTCGTCTGGTCAGGGAGAGTAAGGAGGTCATAGAGAGGAGATACAGGGAGGTAGTCTCTCTAAAACCACAGGAGGCAGACACCTGGGTCACGGTTAGGAGAGGCAAGGGGCAGAGGCGGGCGCTAGAGAGTATACTAGTGGCTGTACAACTTGAAAATAAGTACTCCTGTTTGAGTGCTGTTGGGAGGGACAGCCTACCTGGGGGTAACACAGCGACCTGGCCTGCGGTAGAGACACCTGCCCTGTTGCTCAGAAGGTTAAGGAAAATAAGAGGAGGGCATTAGTAATTGGGGATTCTATAATTAGGGGGTCTGTGGACGCAGTCCGGAGTCCCGGGTGGTAGTTTGCCTCCCTGGTGCCAGGGTCCGGAATGTACCTGAACGTCGAAGATATCCAGAAAAGGGAGGGAGAGGAGCCTGAGGTCGTGGTACATAATGGTACCAATGACATAGGTACAAAAAGAGAAGAGATCCTTAAAGGTTAATTTAGGGAGTTAGGAAGAGAGTTAAGGAAAAGAGCCGCAAAGATAGCAATCTCAGGATTACCTCCTGTGCCACGCGAAAGTGAGAGTAGGAATGGAACAAGGTGGAGGATAAATGCCTGGCTGAAGGACTGGTGCATAGGGCAGGGATTCAAGTTTCAGGATCAGTGTAACCTCTTTTGGGGAAGGAATGACCTGTATAAAAAGGACGGGTTGCACTTTAACACGTGGGCGACAAGTATCCTGGCAGGGAAATTTGCAAAGTCTACTGGGGGGACTTTAAACTAGAACCGTTGGGGGGAGGGACTCAAATATAGAAAGCCAGTGGGCAGGGTATGAGGCAAGAGGAAGAGAAAGGAAGCACTCAGACCCAACATGTAGGGGGGAAAGAAGAACATCATAATACACAGATAATAAGAGGTGGTGGGTTTCCAGGGCAAAAATCAAAAGGGGCCACTTGTCAGCATAATCGTATAAGGAGTAAGTGTGTTGTAAAAAGAAGCCTGAAGTCTTTGTTTCTCAATGGAAGGAGCATTCGTAATAAGGTGGACGAGTTGAATGCGCAGATAGCTATTATTGACTTTGCTATAGTTGGGATCACAGATACATGGCTCCAGGGGGACCAAGGCTGGGAGATGAACATCCAGGGATATTCAATATTCAGGAGGCATAGACATAAAGGAAAAGGAGGTGGGGTAGCGTTGCTGGTGAGAGGAGAGATTAATTCAATAGAAAGGAAGGACATTATCTTGGAAGATGTGGAATCGACTTGGGTAGAGCTGTGAGCTCTAGGGGGCAGAAAACGCTAGTGGAAGTTGTGTGCAGGCCACCTAACAGTAGCAGTGCAGTTAGGGATGGCATCAAAGTGGAAATTGGAAATGCGTGCAACAAGGCTAAAACAGTTATAATGGGTGACTTCAATCTACATATAGATTGGGTGAATCATATGGGTAGGGGTGCTGAGTAAGAGGATTTCTTGGAATGTATGCGGGATAGTTTTCTAAACCAACATGTAGAGGAACCAATGATAGAGCAGGCTATTCTAGACTGGGTATTGAGTAATGAAGAAGGGTTAGTTAGCAGTCTTGTTGTGCGTGGCCCCTTGGGCAAGAGTGACCATAATATGGTTGAGTATTTAATTAGGATGGATAGTGACATAATTAAGTCAGAATCAAGGGGTCTGAACTTAAACAAAGGTAACTTTGAATGTATGAGATGTGAATTGGCCAAGATAGACTGGCAAGTGATTCTTAAAGGGTCGACAGTCGATGTGCAATGAAAGGTATTTAAAGACTGCATGGATGAACTACAATAATTGTTCATCCCAGTTTGGCCAAATAGTAAATCAGGGAAGGTAGTACATCCATGGATACAAGGGAAATCAGGGATAGTATAACAAAAAAAGATGAAGCATACAAATTAGCCAGAAAAAAGCAGCCTACAAGAGGACTGGGAGAAATTCAGAGTCCAGCAGTGGAGGACAAAGGGCTTAATTAGGAAAGGGAACATAGATTCTGAATGAATTGGCAGGGAACATTAAAACCATATAACCATATAACCATATAACAATTACAGCACGGAAACAGGCCCTCTCGGCCCTCCCAGTCCGCGCCGATCATTTGTTTTCCCCTAGTCCCATCTACCTGCAATCAGACCATAGCCCTCCATTCCCTTCACGTCCATATACCTATCCACTTTACTTTTAAATGTTAAAACCGAACCTGCCTCCACCACTTCTGCTGGAAGCTCATTCCACACAGCCACCACCCTCTGAGTAAAGAAGTTCCCCCTCACGTTACCCCTAAACCTCTGTCCCTTAATTCTCATGTCATGCCCTCTTGTTTGAATCTTCCCTACCCTCAATGGGAAAAATCCACATCAACTCTGTCTATCCCTTTCATCATTTTAAATACCTCAATCAAGTCCCCCCTTAACCTTCTGCGCTCCAAAGAATAAATCCCTAACTTGTACAACCTTTCTCTGTACCATACTTGCTGGAACCCTGGCAACATTCCAGTAAATCTCCTCTGTACTCTCTCTATTTTGTTGACATCCTTCCTATAATTAGGCGACCAAAATTGTATACCATACTCCAGAATTGGTCTTACCAATGCCTTGTACAATTTTAACATTACTTCCCTACTCCTATATTCAATGCTCTGATTTATAAAGGCCAGCACACCAAAAGCTTTCTTTACCACCCTATCTACATGCGATTCCACCTTCAGGGAACTATGCACAGTTATTCCTAGATCCCTCTGTTCCACAGCATTCCTCAATTCCCAACCATTTTCCATGTATGTCCTATTTCGATTTATCCTGCCAAGATGTAGCACTTCACACTTAACAGCATTAAACTCCATCTGCCATCTTTCAGCCCACTTTTCCAAATGGCCCAAATCTCTCTGTAGACTTTGACAATCTACTTCATTATCCACAACACCACCTATCTTAGTATCATCTGCATACTTACCTATCCAAGTTTCCACCCCATCATCCAGATCATTGACGTACGTGACAAACAACAGTGGACCCAACACAGATCCCTGAGGCACCCCACTAGTCACCGGCTTCCAACCTGACATACAGCCATCCACCATTACTCTCTGACATCTCCCATTCAGCCACTGTTGTATCCATCTTGCTACTCCGCCATTAACACCCAAAGATTGAACCCTCTTAACCAACCTTCCATGGGGAACCTTGTCAAAGGCCTTACTGAAATCCATATAGACAACATCCACTGCTTTACCCTCATGAATTTCCCTAGTTACCGCTTCAAAAAATTCAAGACGATTTGTCAAACATGACCTTCCATGCACAAATCCATGTTGACTGTTCCTGATCAGACCCTGTTTATCCAGATGCTTATATATATTATCTCTAAGCATCCTTTCCATTAATTTGCCCAGCACTGACGTCAAACTAATAGGTCTATAAATGCTAGGTTTATTCTTTGTACCCTTTTTAAACAATGGAACAACATGCGCAGTACGCCAATCCTCCGGCACTATTCCCGTTTCTAATGACATTTGATATATTTCTGTCATAGTTCCTGCTATTTCGCACTAATTTCCCTCAATGTTCTAGGGAATATCCTGTCAGGACCTGGAGATGTATCCACTTTTATATTTTTCAAAAGTGTCAGTACTTCCTTCTCTTTGAATCTCATAGTTTCCATAGCTACTCTACTTTTTTCCCCTTAACTCACAGAGTTCAATATCTTTCCCCTTGGTGAATAACGAAGAAAATAAATTGTTCAATATCTCCCCCATCTCTTTGGGGTCTGCAGATAGCTGTCCATTCTGGTTCTCTAATGGTCCAATTGTATCCCTCATTATCCCTGTGCTATTAATATAGCTGTAGAAACCATTTGGATTTACTTTCACCTTTCTTGCCAAAGCAACCTCATATCTTCCCTTAACCTTCCTAATTTCTTTCTTAAGATTATTTTTACATTCTTTATACTCCTCTAGCACCTCATTTACTCCATGCCTCCTATAATTATTGTAGATATCTCCCTTTTTTCGAAACGTGTCCAATTTCCCTTGAAAACCATGGCTCTTTCCAAGTTTTACTATTTCCTTTCAACCTAACAGGGACATAAAGATTCTGTATTCTTACAATTTCCCCTTTAAATGTCCTCCATTTCTCTTCTACATCCTTCCCATGAAACAAAGTGTCCCAATTCACTCCTTTAAAATCCTTACGCATTCCCTCAAAGTTAGCCTTTCTCCAATCAAAAATCTCCACCGTAGGTCCAGTTCTGACTCTCTCCATAATTATATTCAAACAAATGGTATTGTGATCACTGGTCCCGAAGTGCTCACCAACGCATACCTCCTTCACCTGACCTGCCTCATTTCCTAGCAGGAGGTCCAGCACTGCCCCTTCTCTGGGCGATGCCTCTATGTACTGCTGCAAAAAACTATCATGCACACATTTTACAAACTCCAAACCATCCAGCCCATTTACAGAATTTGTTTCCCAGTCTATTTTAGGAAAATTGAAATCTCCCACAATCACTACCTTGTGCTTACTAGTAATATTTGATATCTCCTTACATATTTTCTCTTCCAATTCTCGCTCCCCATTTGGCGGTCTATAATACACCCCTAAAAGTGTCGCTACACCGTTCCCACTTCTCAGTTCCACCCAAATAGCCTCCCTAGCTGAGCCCTCTAATCTATCCTTCCAAAGCACTGCTGTAATAACTTCTCTGACAAGCAATGCCACAACTCCCCCTCTGGTCCCTCCAATTCTATCACACCTGAAGCAACGAAATCCTGGAATATTTAGTTTCCAATCACAGCCCTCCTGCAACCATGTTTCATTGATTGCCACAACATCATATTTTTAGGTGTCAATCTAGGCTCTAAGTTCATCCACCTTACTTACAATGCTCCTAGTATTAAAATATAAATATTTCAGAAACCCACCATCCCTTATTCTCTGTCTATTATCTTTTTCATCTTTCTCGCCTACATTTTGGGTCCGAGTGCTCCCTTCAATGCCTCTTGCCCCACACCCTGACCCCTAGCCCCCTCTATCCGAGTCCCTCCCCCCAGCCTTTCCAGCTTAACGTCTCCACAGTAGCCTTTGCAAATCTCCCTGCCAGGATATTGGTCCCCTCGGGTTCAAGTGCAACCCGTCTTTTGTGTACATATGATGCCTTCCCCAAAAGAGGTCCCAGTGATCAAGAAACTTGAATCCCTGCCCACTGCACCAGTCCCTCAGTCACCCATTTATCCTCCACCTCATTTCATTCATACTCTCACTGCCACGCGGCACAGGCAGTAATCCTGAAATCGTTACCCTTTTGGTCCTTCTACTTAGCTTTCCCCCCAACTCCCTAAATTCTCCCTTCAGGACCACGTCACGTTTTCTGCCTATGTCTTTGGTACCTATGTGTACCACAACATCAGGCTCCTCTCCCTCCCTTATCAAAATATTTTGGACACGTTCTGACACATGCGAGACCCTGGCACCAGGGAGGCAAACTACCATCCGGGTCTCCCGACTGCGTCCACAGAATCGCCTATCCGACCCCCTAACAATAGAGTACCCTATTACAATTGCCCTCCTCGGACTGCAAACGTTTTTATAGATGTGTGAAGAGAAAGAGATGAGTTAAAACAAATGTAGGTCCTTTGCATTCAGAAACGGGTGAATTGATCATGGAGAACAAGGACATGGCAGACCAATTGAATAAATACTTTGGTTCTGTCTTCACTAAGGAAGACATCAATAATCAGCCGGAATAGCAGGTGACGGGGGTTCATATAAGGTGGAGGAACTGAGTGAAATCCAGGTTAGCTGGGAAGTGGTGTTGGGTAAATCTTATGGATTAAAGGCCGATAAATCCCCAGTGCCGGATAGTCTGCATCCCAGAGTACTGAAGGTAGTAGCCCCAGAAATAGTCGATGCATTAGTTATAATCTTTCAATTATATTCTGGAGCATTTCCTGAGGATGGGAGGGTAGTTAATGTAACCCCAATTTAAAAAAAAGGAGGGAGAGAGAAGACGGGGAATTACAGACTACTTCGTCTAAAATCGGTAGTGGGGAAACTACTAGAGTCAGTTATTCAAGATGGGATAGCAGTGAATTTGGAAAGTGGTGAAATCATTGGACAAAGTCAGCATGGATTTACGGAAGGTAAATCATGTCTGACGAATATTATAGAATTTTTCGAGGACGTAACTAGTAGAGTGGATAAGGGAGAACCAGTCGATGTGTTATATCTAGACTCTCAGAAGGCTTTCGACAAGGTCCCACATCAGATATTAGTACACAAACTTAAAGCACATGGTATTGGGGGTTCAGTATTGCTGTGCATAGAGCACTGGCTGGAAGACAGGAAGCAAAGGGTAGGAGTAAACGGGTCCTTTTCATAATGGCAGGCAGTGACTAGTGGAGTGCCGCAAGGCTCAGTGCTGGGACCCCAGCTATTTACAATATATATTAATGATTTGGACGAGGGATTTGAATGTAGCATCTCCAAGTTTGCGGATGACACTAAGCTGGGGGGTAGTGTTAGGTGTGAGGAGGATGCTAGGAGGCTGCAGGGTGACTTGGATATGCTGGGTGAGTGGGCAAATGCATGGCAGATGCAGTATAATGTGGATATATGTGAGTTTATCCACTATGGTGGCAAAAAAGAGGGTAGACTATTATCTGAATGGTGGCAACTTATAAAAAGGGGAAATGCAACGAGACCTGGGTGTCATGGTACACCAATCATTTAAAGTAGGCATGCAGGTGCAGAAGGCAGTGAATAAAGCGAATGGTATGTTGCATGGAAAATAGGTGCTGGAGTAGGCCATTCGGCCCTTCGAGCCAGCACCGCGATTCAATATAATCATGGCTGATCATCCAACTCAGTATCCTGTACCTGCCTTCTCTCCATACCCCCTGATCCCTTTAGCCAAAAGGGCTACATCTAACTCCCTCTTAAATATAGCCAACGACTCGGCCTCAAATACCTTCTGTGGCAGAATATTTCAGAGACTCACAACTCTCTGTGTGAATTTTTTTTCCTCATCTCTGTCCTAAAAGAATTCCCCCTTATCTGTGACCCCTTGTTCTGGACCTCTCCAACATCAGGAACAATCTTCCTGCATCTAGTCTATCCAACCCCTTCAGAATCGTGTAAGTTTCTACAAGATCCCCCCTCAGTCTTCTAAATTCTAGCGAGTACATGCCAAGTCTATCCAGTCATTCCTGATATGAAAGTCCTGACATCCCAGGAATCAGTCTGGTGAACCTTTTCTGTATCCCCTCTAGGGCAAAAATGTATTTTATCAGATTTGGAGACCAAAACTGTATGCATGTTAGCATTCATAGCGAAAGGATTTGAGTATACGAGCGGTGAAGTACTACTGCAGTTGTACAGTTCATTGGTGAGACCATACCTGGAGTATTGCGTACAATTTTGCTCTCCACAACTGAGGAAATACATTCTTGCCATAGCGGGGGTACAGCGAAGGTTCACCAGACTGATTCCTGGGATGTCAGGACTTTCATATCAGGAAATACTGGATAGACACGGCTTGTAATCGCGGGAATTTAGATGTATGATGGGGGATCATATTGACACTTACAAAATGCTTAAGTGGTTGGTCAGACTAGATGCAGGAAGCTTGTTCCAGATGTTGGGGAGGTCCAGAACAAGGGGTCACAGTCTAAGGATAAGGGGGAATTGCTTTAGGACCGAGATGAGGAAAACATTTTCCAAACAGGGAGTGGTGAGTCTCCTGAATTCTCTGCCGCATAAGGTAGTCGAGGCCAGTTCATTGGCTATATTTAAGAGGGAGTTAGATGTGGCCCATGTTGCTAAAGGGATCAGGGGGTATGGAGAGAAGGCACGTACAGGATACTGAGTTGGATGATCAGTCATGACCATTTTGAATGGCGATGCAGGCTCGATGGACAGAATGGCCTACTCCTGCACCTATTTTCTATGTTTCTATGTTGCTATGACTGCCTCCTGTTCATGCACCTAATATTGATCACACTGAGTTTTTTAAACAGTTAATAGCATCCTTTCGTAATCTAAATGAACATCTTTTGGTAATGGGTGGAGAGTTTAACTGCTGTCTGAATCCCTCGGTGGACAGATCTGCATATAACCGTGCGCTTCCAAAAAAATCCACTTGTTTTACTTGATTCTTACTTTACTTTATTTGACTATAGAATGTTAAAAGCCCGGAGATTCCTACACCCAAATGACAACGAATTGTCTTTTTTTCTCTCATGTATATCATAGTTATTCTTGGATTGACTATTTTGTAATAGATTCCCGGCTACATTCATCGGTCACTGCGTGTGAGTATGATGCAATTGCTATTTATGATCCTACACCATTGCAACTATCAATCAAACTACCTGATTCAAAGTTCAGTGTTAAACAATGGCGATTTAATAGTACGTTGCTTCAAGATCTAAATGCTGTTAATTTTATTAAAGATCAGATTTCCTTTTTCTTATAAAAAAAACTCTACTGAAGAAATATCCAATGGTGTAGTCTGCGATGCTTTTTAGGCATATATTCGTGGACAAATCAGTACATATACTGCGGGATTAAAGAAACAAACTAAACAAGAAATACATATATTGGCTGATGAGATTAAAGAAATTGATAAAAAATATTCCAAAACTCCTAGTTTAGAGCTCTATAAGAATAGAGTTGAACTTCAAATGAGACATGATTTGTTATTAGTATCACCGATTGAGAATCATCTACTTAAAACCAAAAATCAATGTCATATACATGGTGATAAATCTGGCAAATTACTTGCCAATTTATTACTTGACAAGCAAGTTACTTGCCAAGAAAGCTGTGTGAACCAAACGTCAGATTATTAAATTGAGTAAACGGGATGGGACACTGACGGTAGATCATGATTAAAGTAATAAATGCTTTCAGGAATTTTATACCTCCCTATACCAATCAAAATCTTCTACTGATTCCAATATAATGCATGAGTTTTTAAAGAAACTGAACTTGCCAAATTTACCACATAATTTACCACATCTCTTGTTAGATGAACCCATCACGCAGGAAGCAATACAGAAAGCCAACTTGATTAATTCTGGTAAAGCTCATGGTTCAGATGGGTATACAGTGGAATTTGTCAAGCATTTTTCATGTTTACACTCCCACTGGCTATGCCAGGTTTTTAAAGAAGCCTTTTTAAATTTATATATTGCCATAATCCTTTTATGAAGCAGCTATCTCTCTAATTATTTCAAACAACGAAGACCCTACTGAAATGACACCATATAGACCTATATCTCTGTTGAATGTACATTCCAAAATTCTTTCAAAAATATTAGCTATGATATTGGAAAATATTTTACAGCAAATTATTTCTGAAGATCAGACAGGTTTTATTAAAAATCGATACTCGTACTATAACGTTAGGAGATTAATGAATATTGCATATACCGTGTCAAATGAAATTCCAGCATGTGTCATTTCACTTGATGCTGAGAAGGCATTTGGTAAAGTAAAATGGGAATACCTATTCAAAACACTTGAACATTTTAAGAGTTGTCCAAAATGTATCTCTTGGATCAAGCTGATATGTCATATACCTCAAGTTTCTGTACTTAACAATAGTCAGAGATCCCCTCTTTTCAGGTTCTTTCGAAGTACGAGACAGGGCTGTCCTTTAAGTCCATTATTATTTGATATCGCTTTGGAACCTTTGGCCACCGCTATTAGGGAATCCCCTAATATGTTTAGTATTGTCCTTGACAATAAGCCATATAAGCTATATCTCTATGCAGATGATCTGTTATTATTCATCTCTAACCCAGAGAAATCTATTTCTGCAATAGTAGCACTACTTAATCAACTTAGTCGTTTTTCTGGTTATAAACTACATCTTAGCAAGAGTGAGTTTTTTCCATTAAACAATCAAATTTTGAATTATGGACAGTTTCCATTAAGTTAACTACCGACTGTTTTACTTATTTAGGCATTAAGATTACCAAGAAACACAAGGATCTTTTTAAAACCAATTGTATGCACTTATTTGACCACATCAGGCAACAGTTTACTAAAAGATCACCTAATGTCCTTATCCCTAATTGGCCGAATCAGTGCTATTAAAATATTTATCCTACCTAACGTTTTGTATTTATTTCAGTTGATACCAATTTTTATTTCTAAATCATGTTTTATGATATTATTGACTCAACATTTGTTTCATATATTTAGCAGAATAAAAATACCAGAATCAGTAAACAAAAAAAGTCGGTGTGTTGGCATTGCAGAATCATAGATTTTATTGTTGGGCAG
This sequence comes from Okamejei kenojei, assembly GCA_035221665.1. Classification (NCBI taxonomy): domain Eukaryota; kingdom Metazoa; phylum Chordata; class Chondrichthyes; order Rajiformes; family Rajidae; genus Okamejei; species Okamejei kenojei. The sequence continues at coordinate 915,006 of CM069172.1, forward strand.
ATAATGCTAGTTATTTGACGTTTTAGACAAAATATTTAGAAGATACCCAGTGCCCAGGAGGGATAAATCTTGAACGTGATTATAAGCAAGGATTATCATTGGCTTTTATCCCAGGGGCCTCGTTATGTTTCACAATCACGCAGTTGAATGAATATACGATTAACCCAATAATAATACACACATTGCGAATATGGTTTCAATTTGGTAAGTTTTTTAGATTGAATAATTTTATCTCATCGAGTCCTATCATATCTATTTTTGTCTTCGAACCTTCTAGTACTGATCAAGCCTTTCTGTTATAGAAGAGGAAGGGATTAGCAGTTTTTCGTGATTTGTTTTTGGATGGTTGTTTTATGTCTTTTGAACAACTCTAAAATAAACATAATCTACCTAACTCACATGTTCTTAGATATTTACAAATTAGACATGTTTTTAAAGTTATTCTACCCTCCTTCCCGTTGCCACATCAATCCGAAATCTCGGGAACAAAATTGCATTTAAACCCTTATCAGAAAGGTTGAATAACGACTATTTATGAGCTGATTTTGAAATTGCAAGTAGGTACACTTGATAAAATTACGAATGATTGGGAAAGAGAATTTCAAATGTCTCTACCTGTAGATACATGGGCGAGGATTTTTCAATTAGTTAATACCTCTTCAATGTTTGCAAGACACGCTCTGATACAATTCAAGGTGATTCACATAGCTGATATGTCAAAAAATAAATCAAAAGATATGGTCATATAAGTCCTACCTGTGACAGATGTAATTGCGAAATGGCTTCACTGACTCATATGTTTTGGTCCTGCCCACTTTTGGAAAAATATTGGAAATAAATTGTTGATACCATTTCTGTAGTTTTAGGTATTGAATTACACCCTCGTCCTATTACTGCAATGTTTGGGCTAATAATGTTATAATCTACTCATATGCCCCGTTCAGCTTTAGATTTGCTTTTACTACGTAAAGTGCCAGAAGATCTATTTTATTTAAATGGAAAGAGTCTGATCCTCCGAAAACACTCCATTCGTTCTCTGAAACGTAGCATGTTTAATTTAGGAGTGGCATTGTTGAACCCTTGGTTAAATTTAATCGGACTTGGGGAAGCTTTATTCAATATTTTCACACGATATAAATGGTTTCCTCTCCAACTGTTATAATAATTATCTTACCTTTATACGGTGGACGGACTTGAATACAAACAGGGGCCTCAATTGTTGAAATTCTTTGCAGCCCAGATTTTGTTTTGCTTAGTTTAGTTTAGGGGGGTTTCTTTTTCCCTTTTTTCTCTATTTTTCATTTTATCTTTTTGTTTTAATATATACAAGTTATCTTTTAAACACTTAACTATATTTACGTAGAGAACTGGAGGTCTATACACAATATGTACTTTGACACTGGACTCATACTTACATTATACTTGTTGTTAATGTACTCCCGATCCCTACGTTTCAATATCACTGTTATGTTTATCATTATTTATTTTTGGTTTTGGGTCCCACTTAGTCGAGTACTTATTAAAAACTCCTTCTGTTAAATGTGCCACTGTTTTAAATAAGCGAATATGAACAAAAACAAATATGTGATATGTGAGATAACCAGAATTAGGCCATTCTGCCCAGCAAGTCTACTGCGTCATTCAATCGTGGATTTCTATCATTCTCTACTAAACCAATTCTCTTGCCTTCTCTTCATAAACCTAACACCCGTACCAATCAATAATCTATCAATATCTGCCTTAAAAATATCCATTGACTAGTCTTCCTCAACTTTCTGTGGCAAAAACACATCTGCAGATTCACCGCCTTCGGTCAACAGAAAAATCCTGCTCATCTCCTACCTAAAAGGACGTCATTTAATTCTGTGCCTATGATCTCTAGTCTTAGACTCTCGAACGTTTGTAAACATTTTATCCAAGCGTTTCACTGTGCGGAACATTTTAATGAGGTGCCGCTCATTCTTATAAACTCCATCAAGTACAGGCACAGTGACGTCAAACGCTCATAAGTGTTTATTCACTAATTCCTCGGAGCATTTTTGTAAACATCCTCTGGACGCTCTCCATAGCCAGCACATCCTTCCTCAGATATGGTGCGCAAAATTGTTCACAATAATCCAAATGAGGCTTGACTAGCGTCTTATAGTCTCAGCAATACATCCCTGTTGTTGTATTGTAGACTATGTAAATAAATGCTAGCATTGCGCGTGCCTTCTAGTAAATCGCCACGTTGAACAACTCTTTGTTTATGAAGACTATGTAATTTCTAATGTTGGAGGTTTGAGTAGCAGACCACGTTCCATAAATGAACCATCTGTTCTCGGAACACATTAATATTAACTGCTCTTAACCTCTCGTTGTTTGTGACTGGCAGGTTTCACTGCCTCTCATGAGCGGGAACGTGTTACATGCCAATTATAACTGGCACAACTGGTGGTTGTGAGATGTTGGCACAACACCGATTAGTTTATTGTACCGAGGTACTGTGGAATAAAAAACCTTTTGATACAGCTGTAATTTCTACACGGTGAAACCAAAATGTAAAATTGGCCTTTATTAACATCTGACAGTGTGCACTTTAACCTCATGTGATGTTTTAATATTGTAAATAGCGAATTGTGGAGTACAGACGCAAATCAATAAATGGAGCACTGTATATTGATCTACAATCTTCCATACCATTTGTAAGTGCACGAATCTTTACTCTGCAATAACAAAATGAACTGAAAGTAAGTTGTAATCTATTGTGCACGGGGTAAAAAAAATCTAAGCCTGTCGAACTTCTCCCTGCCCCGCAGAGTGAGCATAACACCAATTTTGGTGCCATTAACCTCATCCACAACTATAACATAACGTCCCAACCTAATGGAACACTGTTTGGCTTCGGGATGTATTCCCCCATTGCAGTGGTCAGTATCGTCGAAGGAATGGGCATCAGCCCTTATAAGTAAAGCGTGAAAAATGTGTTTGGAGCTGAGGCGACCGGGAGGATTTATAGCAGTATAGGACACTATGATGATAATGGAGGGGGTGAAATAGGAGAACCCATTTGATTTGGGACACATTATCAATCCGTGAGTATGATTTAATTTGAACGTTACAATGTTTAGGGGAATGCGTGGAAGCGTGTGTTTACTATATGGGGCTTCGAAACGTGAGGTGGAGGCAGACATTACCTAATTTAGAAGATATCTACATTAGAAGAAATCCCCAAGCTATAAGAAGCCATATACTAAGTGATGATAATTAAAAATAAGAACGGGTGAAGATGTCTGGTTAAGAGGAACTGCAGATGCGGGAAAATCGAAGGTAGACAGAAGTGCTGGACAAAATGAGTGGGTGAGGCAGAATCTATGGAGCGAAGGAAATATGCGACGTTTCGGTACGAGACCTTTCTTCCAACTGGTGTGGGTGTGGGGTTTAGAAAAAAAGGAAGAGGCGGAAACAGTGCGCTGTGGGAGAGCAGGGAAGGTGATTGGAAAGAAGGAGAAAGCAGGGACTACCTAAAATTGGAGAAGTCAATGGTCGTACCGCTGGGTTGTAAAGTACCAAGCGAAATATGAGGTGCTGCTCTACAATTTACGGTGGGCCTCACTCCGGCTATGGAGGAGGCACAGGACTGAAAGGTCGGATTCAGAATGGGAGGGGGAGTTGAAGTGCTGAGCCGAGGGGGATTAGGTTGGTTATTGCGAGCCGAGTGGAAGTGTTGGGCGAAGTCATTGCCAAGCCTACATTTCGTTTCACCGATGTAGAGCAGCTGACACCTACAGCAGCGGGTGCAATAGATGAGGTTGGAGGAGGTGAAGGCGAACCTCTGCCGCAGCTGGAAAAACTGATTTGATGGAGTCAAGGGGGGAGGTAAAGTGACAAGTGTAACATTTCATGCGGTTGAATACGTTTTTTGATTTGGACATAACAGGATAACGTGAATGCGTCGATGCTGTTTAAATCCTTGTCATCCTCCGACTATCCATTATTTGGAATGATACACAGCCCAACTAAGATCGTTCATGGCCATCAGACAGAACATTGTATAGAGGTTGGGAGGTCTTGTTGCAATAGGTGCTATTGAGGGAGTGCAGCGTAGGTTTACAAGGTTAGTTCCCATGGTGACTGGACTGTCATATGCTGAGAGAATGGAGCAGCTGGGTTTGTGCACTTTGGAGTTTAGAAGAATGAGAGGGCATCTTATTGAAACATATAAGACTGTTAAAGGTTTGGGCACGCTACAGGCAGGAAACATGATCCCGATGTTGAGGGAGTCCAGTACCAGGGGCGACAGTTTAAGAATAAGGAGTACGTCATTTAGAAAGGAGAGGAGGAAACACTTTTTCTCACAAAATGGTGAATCTGTGGAATTATCTGCCTCAGAGGGCGGTGGCGGCAGGTTCTCTGGATGATATCAAGTGAGCTAGATAGGGCTGTTAAAAATAGCGGAATCAGGGGATAGGGGGAGACGGCAGGAACGGGGTACTGATTGGGATGATCAGCCATGATCACATCGAATGGCGGTGCTGGCTTGAAGGGCAGAATGGCCCACTCCTGTACCCATTGTCTAATGTCTATTGTCTAATTGTATAAGCATTTTGTGTTCAGTTCTATTTACCATATTATAGAAAATATGTTGTCAAACTGGAGAGGGTACTGAGAAGATTTAAGAGCATGTTGCCAAGACTTGAGAGTCTGAGCTATAGAGAGAGGTTGAGTAGGGTGGGTATCTATTCCTAGGAGCAGAGGAGGATGTGGTGCGATCTTATAAAGGTATATAACACCATGAAATGAATAGATCGGATGGATGCACAGAGTCTCTTGCCCAGAATAGGTGAATAGATGACCAGACAACGTAGGTTTAAGGTGAATGGGAAAATATTTAATAGGAAACGGAACTGAAAATTTCATACAAGTTTTGGTGGGTGTATGTTACCAGCTGTCAGAGGAGGTAGTTGAAGCTGAGAATCAACGTTCAAGAGGTTAGTTGGTGTATAGATTGAACTGTCAGGGGATGTAGTTGAGGCAGGTACAATAATCTATTATAATATAATAAAACAAGTGTGTGTGTGTGTGTGTGTGTGTGTGTGTGTGTCCCGCGGTAACGGTGAAAATAGTACATATTCCAGTCGAGATTAACCTCATAATCTCAAATATCGCCTCATCTGAAAATCTGATTCATTATATCCCGAGTTTTTTACTAAAATTGTTCACTAATGCAAACACCGCGTACTTTCAGACCTGTTAAAAACCGTTCAAGAAGCATTTAACCAGGTGACCGATTTAGCAGGGACAGGCGGTACAACGTGTGTACACAGAGGTTAGTTGGTGTATAGATTGAACTGTCAGGGGATGTAGTTGAGGCAGGTACAATAATCTATTATAATATAATAAAACAACCGTGTGTGTGTGACGAAAACCCGCGGTAACCGTGAAAATAGTACATATTCCAGTCGAGATTAACCTCATGATCTCAAATATCGCCTCATCTGAAAATCTGATTTATTATATCCCGAGTTTTTTACTAAAATTGTTCACTAATGCAAACACCGCGTACTTTCAGACCTGTTAAAAACCGCCAAAATGTTGAATTTGTGCGCTGTAAAAAATTGTGGAAGTCAGGGTAAGCGTGGGAGACATGTGTCCAACTTCAGAATTCCAAAACTGAAGCGAAATGAAGATAAAGAGAAGCGAGAGCTGAAGGGAATTATCGCGTTTGCTCACTGCATTTCATCAACAGCAAGGCATTAGTTGTGTTTTTCTTGATTCCTTTGGTATCTAAAAAGTGTCCGATGTGATACATCTGCCTGTCAATTTTGCTTCAGAGGCGTATTATTTCTGTATGGAAAAAAACCACTTGACAAACATGGACGATTTAAATATTTTACAGACAGATTTATCACTTCTGAATCTTTTCCGATGCCAAATGAATCAAGAAAAAACATAAACAATGCCTTACTGTTGATTAAATGCAGTGAGCAAACGGCCAATGTTCGCCAAGCACTCTGGCTGTTGTTGTCCCTTCAGCTCTCGCTTCTATCCACCTCCATTTCTCCTCACTTTTAGAGTGTACTCCACTTGGCGTAGTGTAGCAACAGTATGGGTCATGGGTCGTGACCCGACTGCCGTGAAACTTCCCTATAGCTCTCTCTGTCCCCGGGTTTTGTGCACTTCTCGCAGCACCCTCGCTGTCCAGGCTACCATCTCCACCCCCCCCCCCCCTGCGCCTCTCCTCCCTCATCTTCTCCCCTCGGCCTCTCCTTCCCTCTCCTCTCTCCTCTCTACTCCCTCCCCCCTCCTCTCTAACTCCGTCCTCTCTCGCCCTATCTCCCCTCTGCTCTCTCTCCCTCCACCGCACCCTCCACCTTATAAAACACTATTATTATTATAAAACACTAAGGGGCAGAAAACGCTGGTGGGTGTTGTGTACAGGCCACCTAACAGTAGCAGAGAAGTTGGGGATGGTATCAAACAGGAAATTAGAAATGCGTGCGACAAAGGCAAAACAGTTATAATGGGTGACTTCAATCTACATATAGATTGGGTTAATCAAATTGGCAGGGGTGCTGAGGAAGAGGATTTTTTGGAATGTATGCGGGATAGTTATCTAAATCAACATGTAGAGGAACCAACGAGAGAGCAGGCTATTTTAGACTGGGTTTTGAGTAATGAGGAAGGGGTAATTAGCCGTCTTGTTGTACGTGCCCCCTTGGGCAAGAGTGACCATAATATGGTTGAGTTCTTCATTAGGATGGAGAGTGACATTGTTAATTCAGAAACAATGGTTCTGAACTTAAAGAAAGGTAACTTTGAGGGTATGAGACGTGAATTGGCCAAGATTGACTGGCAATTAATTCTAAAAGGGTTGACGGTGGATATACAATGGAAGACATTTAAAGACTGCATGGATGAACTACAAAAATTGTTCATCCCAGTTTGGCAAAAGAATAAATCGGGGAAGGTAGTGCATCCGTGGATAACAAGGGAAATCAGGGATAGTATCAAAGCAAAGGATGATGCGTACAAAGTAGCCAGAAAAAGCAGCATACCAGAGGACTGGGAGAAATTCAGAGACCAGCAGAGGAGGACAAAGGGCTTAATTAGGAAAGGAAAAATAGATTATGAAAGAAAACTGGCAGGGAACATAAAAACTGACTGCAAAAGTTTTTATAGATATGTGAAGAGAAAGAGGTTAGTTAAAATAAATGTAGGTCCCTTGCAGTCAGAAACAGGTGAGTTGATCATGGGGAACAAGGATATGGCGGACCAATTGAATAACTACTTTGGTTCCGTCTTCACTAAGGAAGACATAAATAATCTGCCTGAAATAGCAGGGGACTGTGGGTCAAAGGAGGAATTTGAGTGAAATCCAGGTCAGTCGGGAAGTGGTGTTGGGTAAATTGAATAGATTAAAGGCCGATAAATCCCCAGGGCCAGATAGGCTGCATCCCAGAGTACTTAAGGAAGTAGCTCAGGAATAGTGGATGCATTAGTGATAATCTTTCAAAACTCTTTAGATTTGGAGTAGTTCCTGAGGATTGGCGGGTAGCAAATGTAACACCTCTTTTTAAGAAGGGAGAGAGAGAGAAAACGGGGAATTACAGACCAGTTAGTCTAACATCGGTAGTGGGGAAACTGCTAGAGTCAGTTATTAAAGATGGGATAGCAGCACATTTGGAAAGTGGTGAAATCATTGGACAAAGTCAGCATGGATTTACAAAAGGTAAATCATGTCTGACGAATCTTGTGGAATTTTTCGAGGATGTAACTAGTAGCGTGGATAAGGGAGAACCAGTGGATGTGGTATATCTGGACTTCCAGAAGGCTTTCGACAAGGTCCCACATAAGAGATTAGTATACAAACTTAAAGCATACGGTATTAGGGGTTCAGTATTGATGTGGATAGAGAACTGGCTGGCAAACAGGAAGCAAAGAGTAGGAGTAAACGGGTCCTTTTCACAATGGCAGGCAGTAACTAGTGGGGTACCGCAGGGCTCAGTGCTGGGACCCCAGCTATTTACAATATATATTAATGATCTGGATGAGGGAATTGAAGGCAATATCTCCAAGTTTGCGGATGACACTAAGCTGGGGGGCAGTGTTCGCTGTGAGGAGGATGCTAGGAGACTGCAAGGTGACTTGGATAGGCTGGGTGAGTGGGCAAATGTTTGGCAGATGCAGTATAATGTGGATAAATGTGAGGTTATCCACTTTGGTGGCAAAAACAGGAAAGCAGACTATTATTTAAATGGTGGCCGATTAGGAAAAGGGGAGATGCAGCGAGACCTGGGTGTCATGGTACACCAGTCATTGAAAGTAGGCATGCAGGTGCAGCAGGCAGTGAAAAAAGCGAATGGTATGTTAGCTTTCATAGCAAAAGGATTTGAGTACAGGAGCAGGGAGGTTCTACTTCAGTTGTACAGGGTCTTGGTGAGACCACACCTGGAGTATTGCGTGCAGTTTTGGTCTCCAAATCTGAGGAAGGACATTATTGCCATAGAGGGAGTGCAGAGAAGGTTCACCAGACTGATTCCTGGGATGTCAGGACTGTCTTATGAAGAAAGACTGGATAGACTCGGTTTATTACTCTCTGGAATTTAGGAGATTGAGAGGGGATCTTATAGAAACTTACAAAATTCTTAAGGGGTTGGACAGGCTAGATGCAGGAAGATTGTTCCCGATGTTGGGGAAGTCCAGGACAAGGGTCACAGCTTAAGGATAAGGGGGAAATCCTTTAAGACCGAGATGAGAAAGACTTTTTTCACACAGAGAGTGGTGAGTCTCTGGAACTCTCTGCCACAGAGGGTAGTTGAGGCCAGTTCATTGGCTATATTTAAGAGTGAGTTGGATGTGGCCCTTGTGGCTAAGGGGATCAGAGGGTATGGAGAGAACGCAGGTACGGGATACTGAGTTGGATGATCAGCCATGATCATATTGAATGGCGGTGCAGGCTCGAAGGGCTGAATGGCCTACTCCTGCACCTAATTTCTATGTTTCTATGTTTCCACCTCTCCCACTCTCCTCCCCTATAACCCCCGTCTAACCACCTCTCTCCCCCTCCTCTCTACCCCTCCTCTCTATCAGCGCACCACGAATGAATGAATGAGCTGCCAGCCCACCGGGCCTGAGTGACAGAGCAGTCAGCCCACCAGGCCTCAGTGACTGAGCTGCCAGCCCACCAGGCCTGAGTGTCTGCGCTAGTAACTCTCCAGGCCTGAGTGAGCTGCCAGGCCACCAGGACTGCGTAACCGAGCTGCCAGCCCACCAGGATTTAGTGACTGAGCTGCCAGACCACCAGGCCTGAGTGATTGAGCTTCCAGCCCACCAGGCCTGAACCTTTGTGCTTCCTCTTCTACCCCACTCTTCTCCCCCTCTGCTCCTCTCCATCCTTCTCCTACCTCAACCCCTTTCTCCCCCATCCTGTACACCTCCTCTCTCCCCACCTCTCGACCCCCATTCTCTCTCCGCCCTCCCTCCATGCATCCCCCTTCTATCCCTCCCCTTCCTCTGCCCCGTCTACAACCTCTTTCCCCCTTCCTCTCTCTCCCTCCCCCTGCCCCCGTTTCTGCCCCTCCCCACTACCGACCCTCTCCTTCTCCATCCCCTCCACCTCCACCCCCCGCCCTTTCCCCTCTCCGTCACTCACACCAGCCTATCTACTCCCTCCTCTATCCCCCACTCCTCCCCCTCCTCTCCCCCACCTCTCTACCCTCTAATCTCCACCCCTCCTCGTCCCCCTCTTCTCCCCCTCCTCTCTTACCCCCTCTCCATGTCCCCCACTACCCAACCCCTCCCCCCTTCCCCCTTCCCCTCACTCATTCCTTCCTTCCCACTCTGCCCTCCCCCTCTCACCCCCTCACCTACACTCACAATGCAACTAAGATCGTTCATTGCCATCAGACGGAATATTTTATAGAGGTCGGGAAGTCATGTTGTAATCATATGAGAATATTGTGTTCAGTTCTGTTTACCATATTATAGGAAAGATGTTAAACTGTAGAGGGTATGGAGAAGATTTACGAGCATGTTGCCACGACTTAAGAGTCTGAGCTACAGGGAGAGGTGGAGTAGGGGGGATATGGAGTAGGGAGAGGTGGAGTAGGGAGAGGTGGAGTAGGGTGGATATCTTTTCCCAGGAACAGAGAAGGATGAGTGGTTATCTTATAAAGGTATATACCACCATGAAATGAATAGATCGGATGCATGCAAAGAGTCTCTTGCCCAGAATAGGTGAATCGATGACCAGACGATGTTGGGTTAAGGTGAAGGGGAAACATTTAATTGGAGTCTGAAGGGTTTTGATACAGAGGATGGTGTGTGGCTGAGCTGCCAGGCGACCAGGCCTGAGTGACTGAGATGCCAGCCCACCAGGCCTAAGTGACTGAGCTGCCAGCCCACCAGGCCAGAGTGACTGAGCTGTGAGCACACCATGCCTGAGTGACTGAGCTGGAAGCACACCAGGTCGGAGTGACAGAGCTGCCAGCCCAATATTCCATTCGGCCCTCACGATACCAGTACCTTCGGCCCACAACACCTATACTAGCGCTCCCCCCTGTAGGGAAGGTACACAGACACCTTAAGGTCTTCACTATTTTATTTATCATACATCATATAGCCCAAGCTGTACGTGGTCTGTCACGATCACCAGAGAGAGAGAGCTAGGGGCGTGTGGGTTACAATTATACTAATTGGTGGGGGGGGGGGTGGTTAGCCGTATCAATTAAAGGGGTATACACATATCATCTACATCCTTCCTCTACCAAAACAAACAGTGAGTGACAGGGCGACCACGTCTCATGCGCTAGGGTAAATGCAAACAGTAAAGCACGTTACATACAGAATCACACGTAATCACCGTAACGGACCGGTGGCCTGACCAGGCGGCCAGACCGGGTCCGCACCTCACCATCACCTCCTCCCCAACGGGAACAAGCGGGGATGACGCCGCGGCATGGTGGGGGCTACGGACAGGAGAACCCCTGGGCGACGAAGGCATCGGGGGGGACGGCGAAGAGAAGGGCGAGGAAGCCAGAGAAAGCGGGACCGCAGCTGGGAGACGGACAGGAGGAGGACGAGGGGGGGGGGGGGGGTAAAGAACGGGCAAAGCACTGGGCCGCGACAGTGGCAGCGGGGGGGGGGGGGGGGGGGGGGGGGGGGGCATACGGAGCCACCGGGGGAGGGAGAAGCTCGTTCACGAGCCGGAGATGCTGGCGGGACCAGCGGTACACCCTTCCGAAGTGGTTGACAAGGTACGAACGAGGGGACCCGGCAGAACCCACGACCACGGGCAGCTTGGAACAGCCAGAAGTGGACCTCATACGGACGACCTGGGCGGGGAGAAGAGGGTGGAGGACACGGCAGGGCCTGTCGTGGGAACGCTTCTGTATACCCTGTTTTTGAGCAATGCGTTTCCGGACAAAGGCAGGTTTAAAGACGGAGCGGGAGAGGGACTGCTGAGACACCGGGACCATGGGCCTCGTGACTCAGGACATGAGTCGCTGAGCCGGGGAGCCCAGGGCATGGTTGCGGGAGATGTTGCGGAGGTTCAGCAGGGCCAGGTAGATGTCGGAGTGGTATAGGCGGCAACGTTCCAACAATGCTTTAGCACTGCAGACCGCGCGCTCGGCAAGTCCATTACTCTGCGGGTATTCCAGTCTGCTGGTGTAATGATGAAAGTTCCATCGTTCGGCAAAAGCGCGGAACTCGGCACTGGTGAACTGGTTGCCATTCTTCGACTGCAGGCTGGCCGGTGACCCGAAGGTGGCAAAGTGGTGGCGCAACTTCTCGATGACTGCGGAGGAAGAGAGTGAGTGGAGCTGGTCAACTTCAAACCAGCTGGAGTAAGAGTCGACAAGCACCAGAAAGTGCTTTCCGTGCCACTCGACAATGTCGGTTGCTAGGGCAAACCAGGGCAGGTTAGCAGCTGTTGCTGCAGAGCGAGGCTGTTGCAGGTAGGGCACGCGGAGAGTATCCCGGAAGTAGCGAGGCATGTCAGGCCAGAAATACTGGTCATGAGCAATGGAAAGGGTTGCTTTGGCCCCGGGATGGCCACGATGAGCGGTTTCGAGGTATTGTTCTCGTAGTGCTGCGGGCACCACCACTTTGTGCCCCTTCGCAATCACACCATCACGCAGCACCAACTCGTCACGAACCAAGAAGTAAGGCACATCTGCGGCCGGCAGGGAAGAACGGCGGTCTGGACAGCCCTGCTGGTTGATCGCGGCCAGATGCTGTAGCAAAGCATCAGCCACCGTGTGCTGGGCCAGGGACTTCAACTGACTGGAGGGCACGAAATTAATGTTTAGGAATATCAGATCGGACGTCTCGTACGGATGTCGATTTGTTGATGAGAGAGGCGCCCGAGACAGCGTGTCAGCAACACACATGTCCTTGCCCTTGCGATAAACCACTGTGAAAGTGAAACGTTGTAGCTGGAGCATCATGCGCTGGAGCCGGGAGGAGGCCATGTGTATCGGCTTGTTGAGGATGGTGACCAGACGCTGGTGGTCCGTCTCGACAGTGAAGCAGTTGCCCAGGATATAGTCCTTGAATTTTTAGCAGGCAAAGACAACAGCCAGCAGCTCTTTTTCAATCTGGGCATAGTGTTGTTCATTGGTCATCATTGTGCGGGATGCGTAGGACACAGGCAGTTCCACCCCGTCATGGATCTGCAGACCCCGAGGCCAAACTTAGATGCATCTCATGTGAGGACGATGGGGCGCTGGAGATCAAAGTACTTCAGCGTTGGTATGCTGATCAGCTTAGATTTGAGGGTGTCAAATGCTTTCCAGTGTTGCGGGAACCAGGCCCAGGCAGTGTCCTTTTTCACCAGATCCCGCAGAGGGGCACTCAGTTCACTCAGGTCGGGGATGAACTTTCGCAGGTAGTTGACCATGCCCAAGAAGCGCTGTAGGCCAGCCACGTGCGCAGGTGCAGGCATCTCGGATATTGCGGCCGTCTTCTGCGGGTCGGGCTTCAGCCCCGATGCAGTGAAGACATGCCCCACGTAGGTGACCTCAGGGACCCGGAATCGGCATTTCTTCGGGTTGAGTTTCAGGTTGATCTCCCGGGCCCGCTGCAGCACCTGGCGAAGGTGGTGGTCGTGCTCAGCGACATTCTTCCCATAAACCAGGATGTCGTCGCAATGATGGCACACGGAAGTCCAGCAAACAGTTGTTCCATGGAACATCTCGCTGGCAGAGTTGATCCCAAACGGCATGTGGCGGAAATGATACCTGCCGAAGGGCGTGCTGAAGGTCGTCAGGTGCGAGGATCGCTTGTCTAGAGGTATCTGCCAGAACGAATTCTTGGCATCAAGAATCGAGAACACGGTGGCAGGGCCGACCTGTGCAGCAACATCCTCCACCGTCCGCATGGGATAGTGCGGGCGCCTGATGGCCATGTTCAAGTCCTTAGGGTAGATGCAGATCCGTATTTCACTCTTATCTCTCTTCACAGCGACAACCGTAGTAGAACCCAGCGGGTGGAGTCCGTTACTGGCTTCAGAATGCCCATGGCCACCATCTCGCGAAGAGCAGACTCGACCTTGCCCCTCATGGCGAAGGACACACGGTGCGGAGGACGGATCGCCGGCGTGATGTCGGGATTGAGGGCAAGCTTGTAGCTGCAGGGTAATTTCCCCAGCTTCGAGTCAAACCAGTCAGGGAATTTGGCCAGCGGATTCAGGGGTGCTTCTACCAGGTGGACATCGCTGTGGAAGCTCACCAATCCGAGGTCCTGGCAGGCGTCCACGCCGAGCAGGGGGTCACATTTTCCGTCTAGCAGGAAGAAAGAGAGGGGCCGAGAGGTCTTCAGCACCTTGCAGTGGAGAGTGGCCCTCCCCACAGGAACAAGAACGCCACCCCCATAGGCACGCAAAAGAGCACTGTCTGTGGAAACGGGCTCATTATTTCCTATCTTCCTGAACAGGCTTGTTGACGTAACATTAGCAGCAGACCTGTATCCACCTTAGCTGAGAAGCCCATGCCATTCACCGTGACTCGGACGGTCGGGTCCGTTATCAGAGCAGCTGCACCTCGGAAGGAAAACACACTCAGCTCGCTCTGAGAAGAGTCAGACTCAGACGCGGGGAGATCATCATGCTGCAAATGGGAACCAGACGCTGTATCATCACGTGTCAGGTAGCGAGACGGTTTCTGCTGTGGCTGTGCAGGGTTCCCACGGGAACGGCATGCTGCCGAGTGGTTGGGCTTGTTGCAGAAATTACAGGTTTTCTCCAACGCCGCACACACATTAGAACGGTGTGAAACAAAGTTACAATTCGGTCATCGTGGAGGTGGTCCGAAGCTCTGCAGTGGGCTTGCCCTCGTCGCCGGGGAGCATTGTACTGGCGACCAGCGAGACTGGCTACGTGGACCACAGGGTCAGGTACAGCGGAGGAGCCAACCTCAGCTAAACGAGAGGCATGCAACGCCTCATTGAATGTCAGATCAGCCTTATGCAGCACCTCAGAGCGCAGCTTATCATCCCGTAGACCAAAGACCAAATGTCACGGGTCAAACTATCAGAGGTCAGAACATGCAGGTCACATCGGCGAGCCTGTTGGCGCAGCGCGGCCACAACATTGTCAATAGATTCCCCAGGGTTTTGGAGTCTCTCCAGTGGCGGCATGCTGTAACGTTGCATATCGCTTAACATTTAACCCCTTGCTACCACTTTTTCAATGTAACTTGATTTCAAGATACGGAATAACATCTTTTAAAGTGTTGATAACATTCCAACCGTGCAAAGGATGGAGACGTGGACAAAAGTCTCAAAAGAAGGATCATGGTGAAGGTGCGGCTTCTGTTTCCAGTACCTAATAAGCAATATCAAAAATAATTTCAAGTGGAAGATTCTGTAGTTTGGAAGAAATGATGAAAGGAGTTTGGAGTAAATCGAAGGAAGTTCAAGACAAGCTCATTGTGTTAGAAGATGAATATCGTGAACAGAAGGAACAAATTGCTAACTTGCTAATCATGGGACAGGAAAGAGTTTCAAAGATTGAAACAGTGGAACGGAAAATGATTGAAAACTCCCGGTCACTCGAGCAATACAAAACTAAAAACATGGACCTGGAAAATAGATGCCGTCGGCTGAAACTGCGTATTGTTGATTTGCCTGAAGGTTAGGAAGGTTACAATACTACATATTATGTCTCTAGAATGTTAAAGGAGACTTTCGACATCGAGCAGTTTGGATATCTTCCAATTTCTGATAATGCACACAGGGTTGGGAAGAACCCCGGTTTCAAGACAAAAGGAGACATCTGATTGTTCAATTTCACTTAATGAAGATGAAGGAAAATATGCTCCGGCAGCAAAAAAGTTGGGCAGGGTTGAACTGAAGAATGCAAGTTTCGGTTTCTTCCCGACTACAGCCATGAGCTTATAGGACTAAGAGTGCCTTTCCATAAGGTAATGCATGAGTTATTTAAGAAGCAGCTACAATCTGCTTTGCTCTACCCAGCCAGACTGCGGATATGACTCCCTGATGGTAGCAGCCGATTCATTAACAATCCGCAAGATGCGTCCTGCTTTCTGGAGGTGCATTAAGATCCTGCCGGTATCCCTTGAACTTTCAATATTCTGAGTGGTTTAAACACTGCTCCCGACATCCATGGGACTGGGGGTGGACCATAATTAGTGGACCCCTCCCCCCGAAGCCGTGACGGGAGTTGCTGACATCCGGTTACGTTACAATTTGATATTTATTGCTCCTAATTTGACAATACAACGCTTTGTAAATTAGTAAGATTTTAATGGGATGAGTTTTTTTTTTAATTACGTTTGAGAATACGGGTATGATGGTATCATAATCACAACTTTTAAGTTCTCTAAGACATTGTTATTTTCTTTCCTGTTCCTGTTTTTGGCTTTTTTTTTGCTTCTGGGATTTTAATGTGATGGTATTATATTTTAACTTCTAAGACCTTCTTTGTTAGCTATTCCACTTCAAAATATCCTCGGATGGGGTTCTCCTCCCTTCCTTGGATGAACAATGTGAAGTAGTTTTTCACTGCTTGCATGTACTTTAAACCATAATATCAATTTGTTTTGGCTAAATATACCTCTCCTCTACTTTCGGAGCTGCTACGGAGTGACGGGGCTTCGCGAGAGGTTAGAAACATATAAATATAGAAAATAGGTGCTGGAGTAGACCATTCGGCCCTTCGAGCCTGCACCGCCATTCAATATGATCATGGCCGATTATCCAACTCAGTATCATGTACCTGCCTTCTCTCCATGCCCCCTGATCCCTTTAGCCACAAGGGCCACATTTAACTCCCTCTTAAATATAGCCCATGAACTAGCCTCTACAACCTTCTGTGGCAGATAATTCCAGAGACTCAACACTCTCTGTGTGAAAAATGTTTTCCTCTTCTCGGTCCTAAAGGAATTCCCTTATACTTAAACTGTGACCCCATGTTCAGGACCTCCCCAACATCGGGAACAATCTTTCTGCATCTAGCCTATCCAACCCCTTAAGAATTTTGTAAGTTTCTATAAGATCCCCCACAGTCTTCTAAATTCTAGCGAGTACAAGCCAAGTCTCTCCAGTCTTTCTACATATGAAAGTCCTGACATACCAGGTATCAGTCTGGTGAACCTTCTCTGTAGCCCCTCTATGGCAAGAATGTATTTTCTCAGATTTGGAGACCAAAACTGTACGCAATACTACAGGTGTGGTCTCACCAAAACCCTGTACAACTGCAGTAGAACTTCCCGGCTCCTAAACTCAAATCCTTACGCTATGAATGTTAACATAGCATTTGCTTTCTTCGCTGCCTGCTGCACCTGCATGTACGCTTTCAATGGTTGGTGTACCATGACACCCAGGTCTCGTTGCATCTCCCCTTTTCCTAATTTGCCACCATTCAGATAATAGCCTACCCTCCTGCTTTTGCCATCAAAGTGAATAACCTCACATTTATCCATATTTTACTGCATCTGCCATGCATTTGCCCACTCACCCTGCCTATCCAATTCACCTTGCAGTCTCCTAGGATCCTCCTCACACCTAACACTACCCCCCAGCTTAGTGTCACCCGCAAACTTGGAGAAGTTGCATTCAATTCCCTCGACGAATTCATCAATATATATTGCAAATAGCTGGGGTCTCAGCATTGAACCTTGCGGTACCCCACTAGTCGGTACCTGCCTACCCTTTGCTTCATGTCTGCCAGCCAGTTCTCTATCCACATCGATACTGAACCCGCAATACAGTGTGCTTTATGCTTGTATACTAATCTCTTATGTGGGATCTTGTCGAAAGCCTTCTGAAAGTCTAGATATAACACATCCACTGGTCTCCCTTATGCACTCTGCTAGTTACATCCTCGAAAAATTAAATAAGAATCGTCAGACATGATTTACCTTCCGTAAATCCATGCTGACGTTGTCTAATGATTTCACCACTTTCCAAATGTACTGCTATCCCATCACTAATAACTGACTCTAGGAGTTTCCCCACTACCGACGTTAGACTAACTGGTTTGTAATAGTAAGATTAAACGAGAACTTACCAGTTCCAAGTTTGATCTTTATTTTATGAGGAGTAACGATGAGGGATTACGTGAAGAAGGCCCGCCTGGCGCTGGAACGGCATACTTCAAAGCAGCGGCATGAAAAACACAGAACACAATAGCCGGAGTAAGATAGTAAGGCTCATCATAGATTTAGAACTACCAGATGATCATTCATTTTATGAGGGTGTGGAGTGGAGGGCACGTAATCCCTCATCGTTACTCCTCAGAAAATAAAGATCAAACTTCGAACTGGTAAGTTTTAAAGAAGGAACTGCAGATGCTGGAGAATCGAGGGTACACAAAAAGCTGGAGAAACTCAGCGGGTGCAGTAGCATCTAAGGAGCGAAGGAGATAGGCGACGTTTCGGGTCGAGACCCTTCTTCAGATTTCGAACTGGTAAGTTCTCGTTTAATCTTACTATTTTACTTCGGAGTCACGTGAGTGACTACGTGAAGAGTTTGAAGCTTTCTGTGTTTTTCATGTTGTAGAATTTATTCCATACGACAGTCCGGCTCATTTAACACAGTTACGAGCGAACAACACATTTTCCCCCAACCTTGCCTCAAGTTATGTGATAAATTATTTCACATTATAAAGAATAAAAGTAATGCCCTTTCCATTGAAAGGCAAGTTTATCACAAAATATTAATTGATATATATATATTTTGATGGTATGACAAAGCAACAATTATAGAGAACCCAACACTCCGTGTCCAAACCTGACACCATGACTGGTTCCTTTTTACTTTAACATTAATTTACACCCTCCTGCGGCCTTGCATCTTTGCTCGAGTGGCTCATCCCGTGCCATTCCTGTGAATGTATCTACCTCATTAACCGAGTGATTTTCCACCTTTCAGTGTCTAGTTCCACTGAGTGTATCCAATTTCTAACCATCTAGAATACATTCCTCTAGAACCATCAGTGTTTACTGAACCTAATGTGGTTTTTGTGTGTAATAAGCAGTCTCATTACCACAGAGACTCTTACCTACTTCAACATATGTCATCAATGTTCACACACACACACACACACAACTTAAGGCCGACAGGATATGCTTATAGGTTTACCTTGGTTTCAGCTCCTCTTGGTGTGCTTTGTTTGGTATATTCATAAACATATATGATAATGCAATCTGTATCCACATGCAATTATAACGTAACATTTGCAATGTTTGCACTCTTATATTGATACTAAAGTCATCAGCATTATTATTTTCAATGTTTAACTTTTTTGAATCATAGATAGAGTTAGAGTCCATTGCCTAAGGCAATTCAGGATTATTTATCTCCCGACTTATATATTACAATTTTGGACAGATTATATATATGTATATGTATATGTATATGTATATGTATATGTATATGTATATGTATATGCATACACACACACACATATATATATTATACACACACACACATTAATATCTACATATATATCCCTTTCCATATCGGGATATTATGAATGCACCTTCTGATAACTTCTTGGTTAATATATTGTCCGTTAATAGGACGGTAACACTCTGAGCCCTATTATTGACTCTATCAATTAGATACTCAGAAAAATGCAATCCACAAGAAACTCACATATATCTAATATGATAAAATTACTTTACTGTATACACAGACTTCCAATTTCTTATAACAAAATATTGTTTTTTAGGCGTATTTCTACAAATTGCAGGTATAACACTTCTTTTATACATAATTATTTTATTGTTATGTTGTTATATTAGTTAAACATTCATAGACTTCTTTGACCATCAGCTGTTGTAATGGTCTGGTCAACCTGCAGATAGTCAAATTCATATTTCCATGTCATGGATGCCTTTGTACAACAATAACTGACTGCAGGGTTACACAAACCTGGAGACCCCAGCGGGTGCAGCAGCATTCAAAGAGCGAAAGGAGACAGGCAACGCCTCGGGTCGAGACCCTTCCTCAGACTTCAATAAATTACTGCAACTATGAATCATCACAAGTAGTTCAACATCACTCAATAATTATGAAACCATGAAGGATCCGTATTAGGCCACCAAAATGCCACTGGCAGTGTCCTGCTACATTTTCATCAGACACTGCCCTATCAAACAAAATGAGGAACACAAAAGAACATCTTTTCCTCATGTAATTGGGAGAAAAGCATCCGCCTTCCCTGTTCTTGGTTTACCCACAAGAAACATTCGAAAGATCGGTGATTTAATCTGTATGCAACCAGATTAATCGTAAGTAATCCATATTAATGACAATATGTTTTTCTCCCAAATTTGTTGTCTCCGATACCATTGTCTCTTCCTTAGAGATAAACAGCTGGACTAACTTTAAAATATGCCATATCTGTTTACTCAGATAATCCCATGATTGTTATTTGACTTATCTTGTGTGTTTTAACATATGCCATAGCCGTGGTATTGTTCATCTTGATACGACATGGACACTTCCATAATAAAACAATCGATATTTAATCCATAACTCCTTATACTTCAATAATTAATACAAATGTTTGGAAAATTTCTTAGGACAATCCATTTATGCTCACCTGGTATTATTGTCCGCAGTCCCAACAAGAAACGTATCAATTATTCTTATAAGAATAGATAATATTCTTATCTTTACCCAAACAATCACAGAAGCTGTACGTCATCTGTAACACTTGCTTCAGTTTGCAACAGCTGTTAATCTTATAGTTGAAGCAGCTTGTGAACCTTTTTTTTTCTTACATTACTTTAATAATGATAAATTATCATTTGATATTTGCATAAGCCTCTCACAAAGGCACACATATTCTTATAAGCTTCTGTATTCCTTCTTTTGGAACTTTATTTATTCTTTACCTAACCTAATGGAGGGACAAAGCATGTCAACAACAATGAGACATATTTGTATCATGGAACAATTCCCCCCCCCCCCTCTTATGGTGCTGAATTACTTCTAAATTCAGAATAGTAATTTATGAATATTTTATTAATGCCTAAGCATACGCTTGATGTAATGGGTCAGGTCCTTGCCATCCACCAGGTTTGTAATTGCAGCACTAATTTGCACCTGACTCTTATAACCTTCCAATTTATATGTAATCAAGATAACCCATGACCATGACCTCATTAGTTCAAGTACTGATCTTTTATCAGCATAATTGTTCCTCCAGTATTCTGTTTAACAGCCTTGAACTGGTTTAATTCTTTGGACAATGTTTTAACTTGCACAGCTTGACCCACTTTAATTCATTTCAAGCACCTGTAATATTGATTAACACTTTGTTAATAGCAACTGTATTTCCACTTTAATAAATGTTCTTACACCGTGAAAGTGTATATAAAATGATGTTTTGCATGGTTTATACTATCAAATCTTTACACAGGTAATTTTATAATATATATGTACGTACCCCTTCTTTATTGGAGTTACTTTTGTGTGCAAACCTAAAATCAATTTTTAAGGTTTTCTTATACAGGTGATCCAATCCTTCCTTAGTTATATTAAATTAATGATCATTATACACCTGTAATCCCCCACAATTGGAGATTTCATGAACTTAGTTTGTAACCAGATGTTTGCACCTCTTCAACGTACTCCAAGCCTTCTTTTCCCAATTATATGGGTTTGGATAAGGCTATGTTGGATTATACCACTTCTGCCTTAGTTTTGATCCATTATCAAATCTTTCATTTGATCATAGTTTTCCCCCAAGTTTAAAGATCTTTGCCTTTGTTTTGATCCATTGTCAAATCTTTCACGGATCATAGTTTTTCTCCCCAAAGTTTAAAGATCAGTAGTCTGTTCCTTTGTAATCAATATCTTTGATTTATCATAAGGCAGGTTTATTCCATAATAATCAGGAGTTTAACATAACCTGATTTGTATTGATCTGCGAATCTATAGTGCACATTTGGTAAATTATATATATTTCTTCCCATTGAGCTCCACAAACTGATGGCAATTTATTTTATTTTAAAAGTATTAGTTATTTGCACAACGTTTTATTTTATTTTATTTTACTTTTTGAATAGTAATGCCATGCACCAGTTTGAAATACTTTGAAATTGTATTTCTTTATGTCTCATATAATTTGAGACATGGATATCATAAACGGATTCACCGTTGATATCTTTATAAAACATAAAAGTTTTATCATATTCTGCTGTTTCAATCATTACAGCTTTGGTGGGGTTTTTTCCAAGTTTATTTTTCATGGCCTCACTCATCATTAGTTCTGCTGTTTTAACCATAACAGCTTTTAGTGAGACCAACTATTTTTTGTTTTCCATGGTAATTTTCCATGGCCTCACTTCTTATTCAGGTGTTGTGCATACACCTGTGTGTGTGTGTATATATACACACACACAGGTATATATATTGGTGCTGTGGTGGGTACTTCATGACCAGCCACCACTATCAGTGCTTTTTTAGGGCCAGTTTTTGCATTTTATTTTTCACTGCCCTTGTTTCTCCTGAGTTTTTCCCCCTCAAGGAGACTACCTTCAGAAATATCTGAGGAAGATATTCCCACCATATTTCATCATATTTTTTCCCTTTTTATATGTGAAACCCCCTTAGGGTAGGTTAGGGAATATTTCCATTATTTTCCGTCTGAAGGCCTTTATTAACTTGTTAAATTATGGCCTTTCTGACTTATTTAAAATTCCCCCCCCCCTGCCAAAAGTTTGTGGAGCATCTTAAACTCTCTAACGTATTTTTAACGGTCACCAGTATTGGAACCGGCCCCGTAATTAATCTCCCGTCCCGATCGCTGGGTATTCCCCCGGGACGTTCTTTTTCAAACTCCGTTGTTTTATACAGAGTATTTCTGTTCTATTTTAATCTTTTATTTTACTTTTGTTTTTAAATTCATTTTAAATCCTGGTTCAATACACCAGGCACGGAGTTTTCTAGACCCTAAACGTTTTTCAACTGCACTTACCTGCCGGTTCCGTACCTACCGCTGTCAACGAGCTAGCCTCTGCAGCTCTTCCTTCTGCCGTCAGCGTCGACGTAATGCCGTTCCAGCGCCAGGCGGGCCTTCTTCAAGTAGTCACTCACGTGACTCCGAAGTAAAATTCCCCCTTTCTCTCTCACTCCTTTTTTAAAAAAGTGGGGTTACATTTGCTACCCTCCAATCCTCAGGAACTGCACCAGAATCTAAGTAGTTTTGAAAAATTATCACTAATGCATCCAGTATTTATGTGGCTACTTCCTTGAGTACACTGGGATGCAGACTATCTGGCGCCGGGGATTTATCGGCCTTTAATCCATTCAATTTACCCAACATCACTTCCCGTCTAACCTGGATTTCACACAGTTCTTCCGTCTTATGTGACCCCCGGTCCCCTGCTATTTCCGGCATATTATTTATGTATTCCTTAGTGAAGACAGAACCAGAGTAGTTATTCAATTGGTCTGCCATGTCCTTGTTCCCCATGATCAATTCACCTATTTCTGACTGCAAGGGGCGTACATTTGTTTTAACTAATCTCTTTCTCTTCACATATTTATAAACACTTTTGCAGTAAATTTTTCTGTTCCCTGCCAGTTTTCTTTCATAATATATTTTATCTTTCCTGATTAAGCCCTTTGCCCTCCTCTGCTGGACTCTGAATTTCTCCCAGTCCTCTGGTAGGCTGACTTTTCTGACTGATTTGTATGCTTCATCTTTTGTTTTTATACTATCCCTGAATTCCCTTGTTATCCATGGATGCACTAACTTCCCCGATTTATTATTTTCTCAAACTGGGATGAACAATTGTGGTAGTTCATCCATGGAGTATTTAAATAACTTCCATTGCACATCCACTGCCAAACCTTTACGAATCACTTGACAGTCTATCTTGACCAATTCACGACTCATACCTTCAAGGTAATTTTGTTTAAGTTCAGAACCCTTGTTTCTGACTTAATTATGTCACGCTCCATCCTAACGAAGAACTCAACCATATTATGGTCACTCTTGCCAAGGGGCTACGCACAACAAGACTGCTAACTAACCCTTGCTCATTACTCAATACCCAGTCTAGAATGGCCTGCCCCCTCGTTGGTTCCTCCACATGTTGGTTAAGGAAACTATCCCGCATACATTCCATGAAATCCTCTTCCTCAGCACCCCTGCCCATTTGATTCACCCAAATTCACCCATGTAGATTGAAGTCACCCATTATAACTGTTTTACCATTGTTGCACGCATTTCTAATTTCCTGTTTGATGCCATCCCCAAAGCCACTACTACTGTTAGGTGGCATGTACACAACTCCCACTAGCGTTTTCTGCCCCTTAGAGTTCTGCAGCTCTACCCATATCGATTCCACATCCTCCAAGCAAATGTCATTCCTTTCTATTGCATTAATCTCCTCCCTCACCAGCAAAGATACCCCACCTTTCTCACTATCCATCCTGAATATTGAATATCCCTGGATGTTCAGCTCCCAGCCATGGTCCCCCTGGAACCATGTCTCCGTGATCCCAACATAGTCATTAATAGTAAGATTAAACGAGAACTTACCAGTTTGAAGTTTGATCTTTATTTTATGAGGAGTCGAGTTGAGGGACTACGTGAATAGAAGCCCGTACAGCCGTTGGTGCGTCAATCTTCAAAGCAGCGGAATGAATTCACAGCTAACAATGACTGAAGTATAACGGTAAGATGATAAAACTAGAACTACCAGATGAGATCTATGAGAGTGGGAGCGGAGGGCACGTAGTCCCTCAACTCGACTCCTCATAAAATAACGATCAAACATCAAACTGGTAAGTTCTCGTTTAATCTTACTATTTTACTTCGGAGTCACGTGAGTGACTACGTGAAGACTTCAACGCACTGTGAATTCACGCCGCAGACTCATATCCGACGTTCACACTGCCCGGATTGACTCAAAAGTCGTTAACAATCAATCATGCATCAGTAATACATTTGTTAAATGAAATAACAGTTTATTTACAAACAAATCATAACAAACCCCTCTAACTCAGGGGAAAAATGTAACAGTACTGACACCAGAATCAGCAAACACCCCGAGCCTTGAAATCGGCTTGTGATAAAACCTCTGAAAAGTTAGCTCACTGGACCATCCTGCGGCCGCGAGGACCTTGAAATCATTTGCACCGACACCTTACTGTGTGGTTTTTTGTGACTAATAAACAAATCCAACTCTGTTCCTCTCAGAGGTTTAGTAATCTCAATGTAACGAGATAAATGTGAGACTATACAGAAGCGATCATCTGCGGGGTATGCTGAAAACACAATCTTACATCCTGTCATGCCTCTTTTATTATGTTTAAGAGAATCATAGACATAAAATATAATGGCATCAGCCGGCACATGCATTCTATCTAGCCGTAGCTTTTGCAATGTTTGTACACGTTGGGCTGAAACCAACACCAGAAGCATGACCACCTTCATAGATAATTTGGCTACTGATAGGCTTGTAACAGGAGCCCACTGGCGACGAGCCATAAAAACCTCACTCAAATTCCAAATACCGGCATACCTGGGTTTAGGAGGATTAAAATTGAAAAAACTCCGTTCATGAATTGTGAAACTAACGGATGTGTCCCTACTGTATGCAATTCTGCATTCATAGATAAATAAGACAGAGCACTTCTGGCTGAATTAATCGCACTGTAACTTAATTTTTTGGTCAAATAAAGAGTTGACAACTCCAATACATCCGTGATCCCTGCAGTGTGATATACAATATCCTGCTGTAGGCAGAATTGCTCGCACTTCCTTATATAGGTGATATATTGCTGCTGTGTACTATCCCTGCAGGCAGACGTGAGAACATCCACAGTCCGATGAGACAGTCCTCTCCCCAGGTATGGCCTCCTTAAAATCTGCAAATTAACAGATCAATACGATCCTATAAAGGATGTTGATCCCCAGTGACTGGATTTACCAGTAGATTTTTATTCTTGGGCATAAGCATGTCAGGCTCCCTAGCCATTTGTAATACAACGGGAAACCATGCCCGTGTAGGCCAACCTGACACTACCAATACCCCTGAAGCGGAGTCCTCCTTGATCTTTTGCAAACATCTGCTGATGAGACAGAATGGAGGAAATACATACACAAACATTCCTCCCCCAATGCAGCGAAAATGCATCCACTGCTACTGCCCCAGGATCTGGTTGCCATGAAACATATCTAGGTAACTGATGATTTAATCGAGATGCAAACAAGTCAATATCTGGCAATGCATACTGATCAATCATTTGGTTAAATACATCCTGATTTAACATCCATTCAATGTTGTCATTAACCTGACGTGACCTCTCCCTGGCAAATAAAGTGCTGAAAGCCAGATATTTTGGTCAATACACCAGCTCCAAATCTGGTTAGCCAGTCTATCACAAGACTGTGACTTAACTCCACCCATGTGGTTTACATATGCCACTGCTGTGGTGTTGTCAATCTGACCTGCACATGCAGATCCCTCCTTGTAGAACAATAAGCTTTGAGCCCATACCAGGTGCCCAACAACTCTAAATAATTAATCCCTCTTAATTGAGGAAGCGAAGTCTCATCCACATTCCATCTGCCTCCACAACTAGAAGACATATCTGTTGCACCCCAACCCAGTGCACTTACATCAGTCTGTAATATCAGTGACGGTGATTCCACCAAAACCGTCCTTAAATTTCTTGAAACATGTACTATCCACCATTGTATGTCAGCAATCGCCCCAGCTGACAACGGCATAGGCCTATCAAAAATGGCCCCTTTGTATACTCAGTGCCTGTTCCTTTGATAGTTGTAATTGTTGATAATGCAGAGGACCATACTGCACAGCTGGAAAGGCTGCAACAACTTCCCAATAAAGCTGGCTACTTGTCTAATCGAAGGCCGTTATTCTCCAACGAGATTAACACAGTCCTCAATTAACTGATTCAATTTATCCCTGGGCAAAGCTACCAACATGTGATTGGAATTAATGGTAAATCCCAGATATCAATAATTTGGACTGGTGATAATTTAGATTTATCTGGGTGAATAACAAATCCCATATGTTCAAAAGTGATTTTAACAACTGAAACTGATGATTGAGTTTCAGCATGAGTCTTTCCAACAATCAGAATATCATCTAAATAGGCCATTACCACATGCCCCTGAGGTCTAAGTAATGCTAACACAGGTTTTACCAATTTAGTAAATAATCTAAGAGCTGAAGTTAATCCATACGGCAATGTCCTGAATTGCCACAGCTCAGTCATCCAAATAAATTTCAAATATCTTCTATCATCACCATGAATAGACACTGCGTAATACGCATTCTTGAATCAATGGTTGCCATATAATACCCTTTGGACACTAGATGTTTGCCCGTGGTAAAGGTCTCCATTTTAAAATGCCTATAACAAACAAATTTGTTCAAATTGGATAAATCCAGAATAATTCTACACCCCCCAGTCTTTTTAGATCTGGGAAATATACTTGACAGAAATTGTTGACTTTGATATACAGAAGGCTCAATTACCCCTTCTTATGTAACGACTGAATCTCTGCTTGAATAAGCACATTTTCCTCATCTGAAAACAAGTTTACGACTAGGAAAATGTCGACTAGGTAGACTGTCCTTATAGTAAAATCCAATTTTTCACCCCTTCAATACACTAAGTATGAACAAATCTGATGTCAACTGCTGCCATTGTTTGAGAAACAATTTTAACCTTCCCCAATTTGAACAGGAACATCAGTTAATTCATCGTCTGTCAATGTTATTTTCCTTACCAGCATCTTTCCTTGCGGCCTTGTTGTCCTCGACTTCTTGTAGAGAACCTTTTTTGCCTTGCTTCCAGCTGGCTTAATGAGGGCCATGGTTATAACAACCTCATAACAGTCTTTGACCCTTTTTGCAAGGTTAACACCAAACAACAGATTTCGTGGTGGTACACTGGTCGGTTTGCTCAACTCGCCAAATTCGGGTTAGCACTGGCCTAATAGCGGCCCTCCCGATATTATTAATTTCAAAATGCATTACAAAGGAATGCCAGTTCATCCTGGTGTGCTTCAACCATATCATTTGTATCAATAACTTACACCACAGCTGTAATACCTGCTGACAACAGTTTAAGCACTTTTTTAAAACTTCATCTCCTGGGCCCTAGCAGGCAAACCCATCTATGCAAATTTGGTGATTAACCACCGGTACCTTCAGGAGATTCCAATTAACAGGAGGTTTATAGTTCTTTGCTACTTCCCCCATAGCTAGCTCCTGTAACTGATGGGAGAGCATATACTGAATGGCTTCGGCCAATTCTACATCAATCGCCTTTCCTGTCTCTACACTCAGCAAACTTCCCAGCAATGTTCGGAATTACCTCCAACCGAACACCTTTACTGCTCTCCCCCAGCATAGAAACAGTGTCAGCAAACTGCCCTGATAGAACATCCTCCTCACAGGCAGGATAGTTCTGCAGCCCTGAAACATGTGCTGCTAGCACCAGCTCTCCATCAGCCTGGCTCGGGCACCACTCCTCCTCACGGAGCTGGAACATCCTCCTCACAGGCAGGATAGTTCTGCAGCCCTGAAACAGGTGCTGCTAGCACAAGCTCTCCATCAGCCTGGCTTGGGCACCACTCCTCCCCACGGAGCTGGTCCCTGTCGAGCATTCTTTTGAAACAGAATCTCGACGTGGGAGAGCCGTGAGCAAACGGACTCTCCTATGGAGGGTATAACCTCCAGGCCCGACTCATTTACGGGCCACAGAGACTTGCCAGTGGCCTTCCACCCAAGCCTCCACTGCCCCCCGGCAGTGGGTCCGCAACCACTGGCTGTGTAGCCAGCACCGGACCAGGTGTACCAGACGGGCCTCCATCCTCAACACTCTCCTGCCACTTTTCCTTTCTACCCCCGGAGCGCCTCGCCGACACCTTCTTCCCTTTCTGCAACATTCTCTACCCAAACCGTCGCAGAAATTAAACATGCGGTAAAATTTTTAAAAACCTTACCTCTTAAACTTAACGAAGAACTGCAAATGCTGGAGAAGCGAGGGTGAGGTATGAAGAAGTGTCTCGACCCGCAACGTCGCCCATCTCATTCGCTCCTTAGATGCTGCTGCACCCGCCGAATTCTCCAGCTCTTCGAAAAACCCGCGGTTTACACTTACCGCTCGGAGGAACGCTGCTGCTCCAACCGCCCGACTGCACCAGCGTCTGACGTCATGACGCACCAACGGCTGTACGGGCTTCTATTCACGTAGTCACTCACGTGACTCCGAAGTAAAATATCTATCTGCACATTCAACTCGTCTACCTTTATTACGAATGCTCCTTGCATTGAGTCACAAAGGCTTCAGGCTTGTTTATACAACACTCTTACTTCTTATACAATTATGTTGACAAATGGTCCTTTTGATTTTTGCCCTGGAAACCCATCACCACTTATTCTCTGTTTATTATTATTTTTTCTTTCACCCCTACATGTTGGGTCTGAGTGCTTCCCTTGTCTGCCTCCTGCCTCAGACCCTGTCTACTGGCTTTCTCTAATTGAATCCCTCCCTCAACCGTTCTATTTTAAAGTCCCCCCGGTAGCCTTTGTAAATTTCCCTGCCAAGATACTGGTCCCCCTTGGGTTCAAGTGCAACCCGTCCTTTTTATACAGCTCACTCCTTCCCCAAAAGAGGTTCCATTGACCAGAAACTTGAATCCCTGCCCTCTGCACCAGTTATTCAGCCAGGCATTTATCCTCCACATTGTCCCAATCCTTCTCTCACTGTCGCGAGGCACAGGAAGTAATCCTGAGATTGTTTGGCGTACTGACTGCCTACTGGTCAGTTTCGTGTTTTTCCGTGGGTGGGGGTGGGGACTTTTGCTTTTAAATTATTGTTTTCTATCTGGCTTCGGAATTTATTACCCCATTGCAGTGGTTAGCATGGTCGATGGCATGGGCATCAGCCCTAATGAGTAAAGCCTGAAAAATGTGTTCGCAGCTGAGGCGACCGGGGGGATTTATTGCAGTGTAGGAAACTATGATGATAATGGAGGAGGTGAAATATGAGAAAGTATTTGATTTGGGACAATTTATCAATGCGTGAGTGCATGATTTAATAACAACGTTACAAAGTTTACTGTAATGCGTGGAAGCGTGTGTTTACTGTATGGGGCTTCGAAACGTGAGGTGGAGGCAGACATTACCATATTTAGAAGATATCTACAGCAACGCTAGAATACCCAACCTATAAAAAGCCATACACGAGGTGATGTTACTAAGAACGGGTGAATACGTCTGGTTAAGAGGAACTGCAGATGCTGGAAAATCGAATGTAGACAAAAATGCTGGAGAAACTGAGCGGGTGAGGCAGCATCTGTGGAGCGAAGGAAATATGCGACGTGTCGGGTCGAGACCTTTCTTCAGACTGATATGGGGGTGGTGGGGGGAAGAAAAAAGGAAGAGGCTGAGACAGTGGGCTGCGGGAGTGCTGGGAAGTGGAGGGGAAAAAAGGAGAAAGCCGGCACTACCTAAAATTGGATAAGCCAATTTTCATAACGCTGGGGTGTAAACGACCCATGCGAAATATGAGGTGTTGCTCTCAAATTTACGGTTGGCCTCTGGCGATGTAGGATGCACAGGACTGAAAGGTCGGATTCAGAATGGGGGGGGGGGGGGGGGGGGGGGGGGGGTTGAAGTGTTGACTCACTAGGTTGGTTAATAACCAAACATTAGGTTGGTTATTGCGAACCGAGTGGAGGTGTTGCGCGAAGGGATCGCCAATCGATAGATGAGGTTGGAGGAGGTGAAGGTGAACCTCTGCCGCACCTGGAAAGACTGCTTGGATGGAGTCAAGGGGGTGAGGTAAAGTGACACGTGTAGCATTACCTGCGGTTGATTACATTTTGTTGATTTGGACATAACGGGCTAAAGTGAATGCGTCGATGCTATTTACATATGTGTCTTCCTCTGACTATTCTTTATTTGGAATGATACACAACCCAACTAAGATCCTTCATGGCCATCAGACAGAATATTGTAGAGGTTGGGAGGTCATGTTGCAATAGGTTTTATTGAGGGAAATAATAACGGTTTACACGATTAATTCCCGGGCTGGCTGGACATTCATATGTTGCGAGAACGGAGCAGCTGTGTTTGTACACTTTGGAGTTTTGAAGGATGAGAGGTGATCGCATTGCGACATATAAGATTGTTAAGGGTTTGGACATGCTCGTGGCAGGAAACATGATGTCGATGTTGAGGGAGTCCAGAACCGGGGGCAACAATTTAAGAATAAGGAGTACGCCATTTATTACGGAGACGAGGAAACATTTTTTCTCACAGAAGGTGGTGAATCGGTGGAATTCTCTGCGTCAGAGGGCGGTGGAGGTAGGTTTTCTTGATGATTTCAAGAGAGAGCTAGATAGGGCTCTTAAAAATAGCGGAATCTGAGGATACGGGGAGAAGGCGGGAACGGGGTACTGATTGGGGATAATCAGCCATGATCACATCGAATGACGGTGCTGGCTTGAAGCGCCGAATGGCCCAATCCTGTTTAATAGGAAACTGAAGGGTAACGTTTTCATACAAAGTGTGGTGGGTGTATGCTACAAGCTGTCAGAGGAGGTAGTTGAAGCCGAGACTATCCCAACTTTTAAGAAGCATTTAGACAGGTACATGTGTAGGACAGGGTTTGATGATTATCGACCAACCGCAGGCGCCTGGTGATACTAGTGTAGCATGGACATGTTGGCCCGTGTGGGCTAGTTGAACCGGACGACCAGTTTCCACACTGTATCACTCTATGACTACGGCTGTATGTTTCTCAGTCTGCAAACATATGGGTCTCAAACCAAGACAAGAGAATAATCACAAAATGGATGAACAACTTTGACTCAAGTTATTCGTATTTGTGATGAAATGCGAATTAACTCGTGTCATTAAAACTCAGTGTAAGTTCTGCCCTCTGCTATTCTTGTTAAAAATATGACCCAATATTACTGAACATAGTGCCAGAATCACGCGCAAGCGCATCCCGTTTGTATGAAGACGTGTCTGGAGTATTAACGTGCGAACTCACTCAACCTGGCGTCAGTTGGACGCTGCAGTCTTGCGCTTTAGCCTCAACTTTGCCAATTAGTGTTGAATCAGTTGACTTCGACAGGTAATTTTTATCAACACCTGAGCGGCTTTTATGAGTAAATGTGGAATGTTCAGACAGACGGACGCATCAATCGTCGAATCAATCATAACGTCCGCATCCCACCCTCGCTACGGCCATTAACTCACGCCATAATCACACTTGTATAAATGCAGCAAAGTATTCAATAGTATTAACAATCTTCTCCCTGTGACCCTGAAGAAGAGAAAGCGCAAAAGATGCGAACATTCTTTTAATTGGTTTTGCTGCTGACTCAAGTGCTCTCGGGGCGGGGGATTTCCATCGGGTGGGTTGATGAACAATGGTGTATGTTTTATTTTACTTCGGAGTCACGTGAGTGACTACGTGAAGAGCCCGCCTCACGCTGGTAACGGCATGACGTCAACGCTGACGGCGGAAGGAGGAGCTGCAGTAAGGAGCAGCTCCTCGCAGCGGTCGGAACGGCCCCGCAGGTAAGAGCAGTAAAGTTGGGATGTCTTAGCGGGCGCTGGGTAGGTCCAGCAGTATAGGAAATATATTAAATCAGGTCAGAGTCATATTAGTGCTGGATAAGCACAGATGATGAAGTAAACGTATATTCGCGGGTTAAATGCTTCCTGGGGTGAAAAATAAATATACGGGAAAGCTAGTGCGGAGCCGGTTCCGATACCGGTGGCCGAAGATATACCCGTTAGCGAATTAGTTTACAAAATGATAACCACGGAGAGAAATGCTCCCGAATATGAAAAATGGAAAATAAAATAAAATAAAAAATCTGAGAGGCCCGTGGTTCTGATGACTCTGACATTGAAAGTCCTCCAGATAAGTAAACTATGTGGAACTGATTATGGAGCATATGGAGAAAGTTCTCCAAATAATTATGAGACTAGGGTCAAAGTACCCTGAAGGTTCCTAAAAATAGCCCTGAGGGGTTTAAATTATTCTGAATATGGCCATGGGCCTAATTGGAAGTTGGAACTCCGGACCCAGGATTTGGGCCGGAAAGAAGTCTCATGGGATGAAATCCCAATTGATTTAGGGCTGCAGAAGGCAGACCCTGTTGATGGTGATTTGCATTTGAAAGCACACCACAAAATAAAAATAAAAAAAATAAAAATAAAATGAAAAAATATTAAAAGAGGCCAAAGATGCCTGGGATAGCAAAAGGTTTTGCTATATATGAAGGAAGTGGTGAGGCTATGGAAGAAAACCTAGCTGCCAACATATATATATGGTATCTCACCAACTTCATGATTCTGTGATGATTGAAATATTAAAATTGCACAGCACAGGAAATTGTGCCTCATTGGAAAAGCCTACGGTTTATCCGTTAATATGGGCATCCATGACTCCAAATATGAGAGCGTCAAATAGTGAGGTTTAAAAATCCTCACAAATTATTCTGCTGCTATTATGGCTTTTGGGCAGATGAAAGGAAAACAAAAAATAAAGACGCTATTGTGCAATTCTTTCTATGAAATTTTGTATAAAATAAATGGCTATTTGGCCCATTTTTCACCCAAGGTTGCATACCTGTGTCGAGCAAGTGGTGTTTAAGCTCTTGGTTATCTGTTTGGAGTAATCTGCCTAACTTATTGAAAAGCAAAATATTTTAGCTGCATGAAACCTTCGTCTTTGGACGAAAAGGTATTTTCGCCCAGAAGGGGATTTGATATTGGAAAATAGAGGCAGAAATATGTCAAGGAAGTTTTATTGTATTGCACAGCCAAAATACTTACCCGAATTCAGGGGATAAGGAGACCACCACGCTCATATGCAGAGGAATTAAAGACTTGTTCTATGCTTAAAGAAACTGCGGATTAATCTCCAGTTAGAGGGAGATTACAAAAAGTTTATTAAGACTGGCTTACTATTATTTTTGATCAGTATATTACGAGCAGTTTCTTTAACTACTATTACTTTTAAAGAAGGGGTTAATCCTCCTGTACAGAATAAACCTGCTTATGTTTTCGTGTTTTCTGCAATTGAAAAAGCAGAGATTAATGTCCACATTGCCTAATTATCTGGAAAAGGGGTAATGGAAAAGATTTTGAACACGAGCATAAATTTGTCTTTAATGTTAGAAGGCATTACAGATGATGGTTGCAGAAG
The DNA here is from genome assembly GCA_035221665.1 of Okamejei kenojei. Taxonomy (NCBI): domain Eukaryota; kingdom Metazoa; phylum Chordata; class Chondrichthyes; order Rajiformes; family Rajidae; genus Okamejei; species Okamejei kenojei. The sequence continues at coordinate 948,690 of CM069172.1, forward strand.
TATTCTGGACCTTACAGGTCTAAATAAGTTTGTAGAATACAAACATGTTCAAATGGAGACATTGAATACTGCAAAATATTTAATTCAGCAGGTTGTTATATGGCTAAGATTGATGAAAAGACGCCTATTATTCTGTACCTATGCATCAGGTTTCGGTGGTACTTAAAATTTAATTGGTTGTGACAATTATGGCAGTTAAGCTTTGCCAAATGGACTGAGTTCAGCTTTTTACTCTTTACGAAACTGTTTTAAACCAGTTTAGCCCAATTAGAGCACAAAATGCACATCATTATGGCTTATCTCAATGACATTCTGGTCATTAGTGATTATCAGGAGACAGCTGAGGACTCAGTTTCAGTTACTAAAGCTTTGTGGTAAGCTAAGGTTCTTAATTCATCTAATTAAGCCCCAGCTGCAGCCAGCACAAACAATTTACTTTTGGGGTTTGTAATTAACTCAGTGACTATGTTAATATCTTTACCAACAGATAAAGTCGATGATATTTTGGTAACTTGTCATTATCTCATTCAAAACCTTATCCTTCCATCCGAGAAATGGCGACAACCATTGGTGAACTGCTAGCAGCATTTCCTGCAGTAGAATTTGGTCCATTACATTATCAATATCTTCGAAGGTACAAGATACGAGCTCTCAAAGAGAAGGCAGGCCATTTTGACAGGCCTATGTAATTAACAAAAGAAGCTGTATTGGAATTACAATGGTGGGTTAAAAAAGGAAAATGTCCCACAAGCTGCTAATAAATATTATGATTAAACAGCCTGAAATGGTTTTACATACAGATGCTAGTGCTCTCGGATGGGGGGCAACAGACTCGTCCTCCAATTGTGGAGGTAGATGAAAAAGCTCAAGAAGAAAGCGTTTCTTCAAGCTGATGATATTAACTATTTGGAGTTATTGGGTGCTTTTATGGACTAAAAGCATATTGTTGTGCTAAATAAGGTGTTTATGTGTTCATACAGTTAGACAATAATACGGCTGTTGCATATATATGTATCACATGGGAGTTAAATCAGTATTATGTGATTGTCTGGTCAGTAGATATGGTAATGGTGTATTGGTCGCCAATATGGATTTCAGCAAGCTACATTCCAGGTAAAGACAATGTGGAGGCAGATAAAAGATCAAGGATATGTAAAGATTACACGGAATGGATGCTTAAGCCAGCAATATTTAAAAATATTGTACACCAATTTGGGTTACCAGAAATTGACTTGTATGCATTAAGGCTTAATCATCAATTACCTAAATATGTGTCTTGTGAACATGATCCAGATGCAGTAGCAGTAGATGCTGTTTCGTTAAACTGGGGAAATATGTTCTTTTATGTTTTCCACCATTTGCTTTGATTCAGAGATGTCTGAAGAAGATAGAACAAGATTCTGCCTCTGGATTGTTGGTAGTTCCAAGTTGGCCAACTCAACCTTGGTTCCCTGTAATGCTGAATATGATTAATGAGCCATATATGTCGATTCCTAACGGTAGTGATATTTTGATTCGTCCAGTAACTAAAGAAATTATCCATTATATGTATATGAATTTATTAATCTACAGGTTTTGACCAGACCACTGTAGGAGCTGGGATTATTGGACAAAACAATGGATATTATAGTCGCATCATGGCGAGATAGCACACTAAATCAATATATGACACATATTAAGTAATGGGAAGAATTTTGCACACAGTCAAATATTTTTATGATATTGTGAATATTGCAAATGTTTTGGAATTCCTTGCCAATTTGCATTTTGAGCAACATTTAAGTTACAGTGCCATTAACACTGCACGCAGTGTTTTGTCATCCTATTTTAGGATTTATGACTGAGCAGAAACTAATTGGGTCACATCCATTAATATCTAGATTCATGAAAGGAATCTTTAACATTAATCCACCCAAACTAAGATACACAGAGATTTGGGATGAGAGCATTGTACTTACTCTAATTAGACTATGGACTCCAATTGAAGGATTGAATATTGGAAAGATTAACATTGAAATTAATGATGTTAATGTCACTGGTCTCCGCTCAAAGAGTGCAAACTTTACAAATGTTGCGTTTAGATTGTATGCATGTGACTACAGATAATATTGTGTTCTATGTTTACGAGCTGATTAAACAAAGCAGACCAGGGAGAACTGGAGCAAAGGTAACCTTTTAAGCTTATCATATTCATCCTACTTTGTGTGTGGTTAGACATGTGAGCCAATATATTAAAGTTACTGAGACTCCTTCGAGGAAATGAAAAAACGTTAATGGTTACGCACAAAAAACCACACACAAGAGCTTCAGTTTAAACTATCTTAAAGTGGTTGAAACAGGTGTTGCTTTTAGCGGGAGTAGACACTGATGTGTTTAAAATCTCACTCCACCAGGGCGGCAGTTACGTCCGCGGCAAAGGGGCGGGACGTACCTCTCGAGCATATTTTAAAAATCGCAGGGTGGAGTAAATAAGAAACTTTTTCAAAGTTCTACAATAAACCTGTTCACACTATGACAAGCTTTGGACACGCGGTGTTGGGAGCACTATAATCACCTACTTTGTTTGCTATTAATTGCTATTAATTGCTATAATCAGTTGAGTAGTCACTGACATCTTTTGTCACTGGTAATCATTTTCCCTCAAATATAAGGAGGGTATTAATATGGTCTTTCAACCATTAAAAAAGTTAATTGTGAAAAGATCTAACATTTGTCTGCTTTCTCATGTATGTGGTTACTTAGCCGGACTGTCGTACGGATTAATTCTACGACATAAAAAAACACAGAAAGCTTTAAAAATCTTCACGTAGTCACTCACGAGACTCCGAAGTAAAATAGTAAGATTAAACGAGAACTTACCTGTTCGAAGTTTGATCATTATTTTACGAGGAGTTACGATGAGGGATTACGTGCCCTCCACTCCCACCCTCGTAAAATAAATGATCAAATGGTAGTTCTAAGTCTTTTTATGAGCCTTACTATGTTTACTCCGGCTTTTGGTGTTCTGTGTTTTTCATGCCGCTGCTTTGAAGTATGCCGTTACCAGCGTGAGGCGGGCTCTTCACGTAATCCCTCATCGTAACTCCTCGTAAAATAATGATCAAACTTCGAACAGGTAAGTTCTCGTTTAATCTTATTATTTTGAATCCCATTGATAGCAGCGTTCGCAGATGTTTGACTTTTCATGTATCCATTATTTTCATTCCTTTTATGCTGATGCGTGATGCTGGTTAGGATGCTAGGATGTCGGCAGATATCATTAGATAATAAATTAATCTTTTCGTTTTCGGGTACATCTTGATTCTGTATTAGTACTGAGCCCCATAGCCATGGAAGCTCCAGTATCCAGTATAGTGGCGCGTCAAACGTTTTCGTCTCACTGGTTCACTACTCAGTCACACTTTAGTGTCATCGTGCCAAAACGTCCAGGTTCCGTACCAAGGCTACCTCCCGTGAAGTGCAGTTTACAGGACTTGTTTTATGAACTTTTTTGTGAAATTCCCTCTTCATTGTACGAGAATGATAAATGTGGAATAAATGTGGATAAATTTGGAATCAGATTAGTGAAGAGAATGAAGTGCATTCAATATAAACGAATAAGAGTACGTGGGCCTGTTAAATGATATATTTAACTTCTATGATTCAGCAACGATAATGAAAATTTACACTGCTAACATTTTTAGTCATCACTCATTGCCCAGTGGCGGAACTACAAAATGTATGGAAATATAAGGGGGCTAAATTGTTGAATGATACATCATGGACAGGCTCTATTTAAAATTATCCCACGTCACCATTCACTGGAATATATGCCACAATGAAAGAGACGATTAACCTCTTAACCCGCACATTCGGACATCTCTATTGATTCGTCCATTCTCTATCCGTGCCCTTTGACTACGATAACTGACACCCATTGGTTTGAGAGAGCAAATCATTGCCTGGCAAAATAATCAAGGGCAACACGTCACAAGTTCTAGCGCTGCTTTACCGAACCCCTCACACAGATAATATCAGAACAGATGGTAACCTGGATTAAGTGAAGGAATTCCGCATGAGTATATTTACATGAACGCACAGACTAATATTTCATGGGTTCAGTTTATTTTATTTGCTTCTTTGTAAAAGTGTATATATTTTTTCACGAACAGTGAACCCATGCGAACTCAAAGGAGGTGTGTGCAAATACCGCTGCATGTGCCCATCCGATATGCAATTGGCTCTACGGTGCCCTGGCCACCGTCCGTGCTGCAAGGTCCTACAGGAATCACGGCGTCTTCGATACTAATATTTTCCCGCCGTCAGCCCAGTTACAAACATCCCTGGATCACAAATGGCTAACGAACTGTACATATAAATAAAAAGCTTTATTCACTGCTGATATCGAAGATAATCTTATTTCTAATCATTCCGCGTGAACTAAATTTACTCACATGAGCATTACTAGTGGAATTTATGTGAGTCATAATACATATCACTGCATGCCCAAGTCCAGGGCGAAAATTCAAGGGGTTCATATAAAAGGTCTATATGTTATTTTGTACAGATTATGGCGGGGACAGGAAGGCTAAATGCTCGCGTTAAACGAAACAAGCATGCGTAATAATGTAAAGTGAGTGGTGACCGATTTAGCAGGGACAGGCGGAACGACGTTTGTACACAGTGGTTAATTGGTATATAGATTGAGCTGTCAGGGGATGTAGTTCAGGCAGTTACAATAATGTATTATAACATAAAACTGTGATCTTGGCTGTGGATGTATTTATTTATGTGTGCGTGTGTGTGCGTGTGTGTGTGTGTGTGTGTGTGTATGTGTATGTGTGTGTGTGTGTGTGTGTGTGTGTGTGTGTGTGTGTGTGTGTGTGTGTGTGTATGTATGTATGTATGTATGTATGTGTGTGTGTGTGGGGGGTGGGGGTGGGTGTGTGTGTGTGTAGGTGTGTGTGTGTGTAGGTGTGTGTGTGTGTGTGTGGGTGTGTGTATGTGTCTGTGTGTCTGTGTGTGTGTGCGTGCATGTGAATGCGTTTTCACATGTGTTTCAGCTCTCCACGAAATCACGACGCGGTAACGGTGAAAATATTACAAATTCAGGAGGAGATTCACCTCATTATCTCAAATATCGCCTCATCGGAAAATCTGATTCATTATATCCCGAGTTTTTACTAAAATTGTTCACCAATCAGAAATCATTTAAAATTCTAACGTGCTGAAGCGAGCTGAATGACGTCACAATGCCTCTGCTCCTCGTTGCTAGCTGCGCATAATGTGCAACGCACAGCCCCACTGTTTTCCACGCGCTCTCCCCACTTCAAATGAAGGTCGCCCACCTTCTTCTTCAGAAAACGCAGAAAGAAGGAGCAAGTGGCCTCTGTTATGCAGATCCCGACGGCTTCTGAAGGCGTTTCCGAGAGTTTCCGAACGCTTCCGAGTTCGAGGCACGCTTTCCCGAGAACTCGGCTTTCCCGAGAACTGACAAGCTTTTGTCGACACATGTCGCACGCACGCGCCTCGGCTCGGGTTTCGTGAGACTTTCCGAGCGCTTCCGATAATTCCCAACAGATGTCGAGTGCTTTTCATAGAAACAAAGAAACATAGACAATAGGTGCAGGAATAGGCCATTCGGCTCATCGAGCCTGTACCACCATTCAATATGATCATGGCTGATCATCCAACTCAGTAACCCTTACCTGCCTTCTTTCCATACCCCCTGATCAGTTTAGCTGCAAAGACCACATCTAATTCACTCATAAATATAGCTAACGAACTGGCCTCAACTACCTTCTGTGGCAGATAATTCCGGCGATTCACCACTTTCTGTGTGAACAATGATTTTCTCATCTCGATCCTAAAAGATTTCCCCTTATCCTTAAACTGTGACCCCTTTGTCCTGGACTTCCCCATCATCGGGAACAATCTTCCTGCATCTAGCCTGTCCAACCCCTTAAGGATTTTGTATGTTTCCATAAGATCCCCCCTCAATCTTCTAAATTCTAGAGAGTACAAGCCGAGTCTATCCAGTCTTTACTCATATTAATGTCCTGACATCCCAGTAATCAGTCCGGTGAACCTTCTCTGTACTCCCTCTATGGCAAGAATGTATCTCCTCAGATTTGGAGACCAAAACTGTATGCAATACTCCAAGTGTGGTCTCACCAAGACCCTGTACAACTGCAGTAGAACCTCCCTACTCCTATGCTCAAATCCTTTTGCCATGAATGCTAACATACCATTCGCTTTCTTCACTGCCTGCTGCACCATTCTGGGAGTGGCAGCGCTGCCCTGGCAGCAGCGGCTCGCCTGCAGTCCGTCTGTTTTTCTTTTTATTTGTTGTTTTCTTGTCTTGTTTTAGCGTTAGTTTGAGTTATTATGTAGTGTATGTGTGTGGGACGGGTGGGAGAAACGTTCTTAGTCTCTTCCTTTTAGGGGGACGCGACTTTTCTTGTCGTATCCCCCGTCTCCGTCTTCGTCTGCGCTGAGGCCTATCGCGGAGCTGGCGGCTTCCAACTTTAACTGCGACCGACCCGAGGCTCCGAAGGCGCAGCCAGCCAGGACTTACCAGCGCGGGGCTGTGGCATGTTCAGGCATTCCTGCGGCCCGACTCGGAGCTGTGACGGCTTTCCGGTGGCGGTGGCGGCGGCAGCGACTTCGGAGGCCCGGCCGCGGGCCCAGTGGACGGCATCGCCGGGAGCTCGCAGGTCACAGGTTGGTGAGCGGTTTTTCCGGAGCTCCCGCGGCAACAGCTGCGTCCGCTGGACTTGAGGGCGGCAGCTTCGGCAGCTTCGACCGCCCCGGGCTGCGGAGTTGAACCGGCCCGCTCGCGGAGCGCGGTTCACCCGGCGGACTTATTTACATCACCCGGTGTGGTCACTACATCGGAGGCCCGGGTCGCCTCAGCGCAGAGGAAGAGGAAGAGGAAGAAGGCAAGAGACAAAGACAAGATTTTTGCCTTCCACCACAGTGAGTGCCCTGTGAACTCACTGTGGTGGATGTTAAATATGTGTTTATTGTGTGTTTTGTTATTTACTATATGTATGACTGCAGGCAACGAAATTTCGTTCAGACCGCAAGGTCTGAATGACAATAAAGTTTTCCAAGTTCCAAGTTCAACCTGCATGCTTACTTTCAATGACTAGTGTACCATGACACCCAGGTCTCGTTGAATCTCCCCTTTTCCTAATCGGTCACCATTCAAATAACAGTCTACTTTCCTGTTTTTGCCACCAAAGTGGATAACCTCACATTTATCCACATTATACTGCATCTGCCATGCATTTGCCCACTCTCCCATCCTATCTAAGTCACCTTGCAGTCTCCTAGCATCCTCCTTACAGCAAACACTGCCCCTCCCCCCCCCATCCCCCCCCCCCCCAGGGTCGTGTCATCCGCAAACGTCGAGATGTTGCACTCTATTCCCTCGTCCAAATCATTAATATTTATTGTAAATAGCTGGGGTCCCAGCACTGAGGCTTGCGGCAGCCCACTAATCACTGCCTGCCATTCTGAAAACGACCCGTTCACTCCTACTCTTGGCTTTCTGACTGCCAGCCCGTTCTCTATCCACATCAATACTGAACCGCCAATACCGTGTGCTTTAATTATGTAGACTAATCTCTTGTATGCGACCTTGTCGAAAGCCTTCTGAATGTCCATATATAATACATCCACTGCTTCTCCCCTATCCACTCTACTAGTTACATCCTCAACAAAATTAATAAGATTCGTCAGACATGCTTAACCTTTCGTAAATCCATGCTGACTTTGTCCAATGCGCTGCTGCCCATCTTTTCTAACTGACTCTAGTAGTTTCCCCACTACCGATGTTAGACTAACTGTAATTCTCCGTTTTCCCTCTCCCTCCCTTTTTAAAAAGTGGGGTAACATTAGCTACCCTACAGTCCAGCGCAACTACTCCAGAATCTAAAGAGTTTTGACAAATGATCACTAAGGCATCCACCATTTCTGGGGCTACTTCCTCAAGTACCCTGCGATGAATCTGGTCCTGGGGATTTATCGGCCTTCAATCCTTTCAATTTACCAAACACCAGTTTCCGGCTAACCTGGATTTCACTCAGTTCCTCCATCCCATTCGACCCGCGATCCAATGCTATTTCCGGCAGATTATATATCTGTTCCTTAGAGAAGAGAGAAACAAATACGTTATTCAATTGGTGTGCCATGTCCTTGTTCCCCATGATCAATTCACCTGTTTCAGACTGCAAGGGACCTACATTAGTTTTAACTAATCTATTTCTCTCCACATATCGATAACAACCTTTAAATGCCTCCCATTGCATATCCACCGTCAACCCTTCTAGAATCAATTGCCAGTCTATCTTTGCCAATTCACGTATCATATCCTCAAAGTTATCTTTCTTAAAGTTCAGGACCCGTGTTTCTGAATTAACAATGTCACTCCCCATCCTAATGAAGAACTTAACCATATTATGGTCAATCTTGCCCAAGAAACCACGCACAACAAGGTTGCTAACTAACCCTTCCGCATTACTCAATACCCAGTCTACAATTAGCATGCTCTCTCGTTTGTTCCTCTACATGTTGGTTTAGAAAACTAACCCGCATACATTCCAAAAAATCCTCTTCCTCAGCACCCCTGCCAATTTGATTCACCCGCTCTATATGTAGAGTGAAGTCACCCATTTTAACTGTTTTAACTTTGATGCTCGCATTTCTAATTTCTTATTCGATGCCATCCCCAACACTAGTACTGTTAGGTGGCCTGTACACCACACCCACTAACGTTTTCTGTCCCTTAGTGTTTCGCTGCTTTCCCACTGGAGTCGGGCCGTGTACTATAGCTCGCTCTCTCTCCCCGGGTTCTGTCCACTTCTCGCAGTACCCTCGCTCGCTCGGCTCCCCTCTCCTCGCCCTCCTGCACTTCTACCCCCCTCCTCTTCTCCCCTCCTCCTCCTCTCCCTCCCTCTCCTCTCCCCCCTCTCCTCCCTCCCAACGCCGTCCTCGCTCCCCCCCTATATCCCCTCTACTCTCTCTCACACCTTCCACCGCACCTCCCCTCTCTCATTCCCTCCTCCCCTCTAACCCCCCCTATACCTCCCTTACTCCCCCTCCTCTCTATCAGCCCACCAGGCCTGAGTGACTGAGCTGCCAGCCCACCAGGCATGAATGACTGAGCTTCCAGCCCTCCAGGCCTGAGTGAGCTGCCATGTCACCAGGACAGAGTGACCGAGGTGCCAGCCCAACAGGCCTCAGTGACTGAGCTATTAGACCACCAGGCCTGGGTGAGGGAGCTGCCAGTCCACCAGGCTTGAGTGACTGAGCTGCCAGCCCACCATGCCTCAAATTTTGCCCCTCCTCTTCTACCCCACTCTTCTCCGCTCTCCTACTCTCCAACCCTCTCCTACCTCAACCCTTTCTCCCCCCATTCTCTACCCCTCCTCTCTCCGCACCTCGCGACCCTCTATTCTTTCTCCAGCCTCCCTCCATGCCTCCCCCTCTCCCCCAACCCCTCCTCCATCACCTCCCCCCTGTCCCTTCCACCCCCGCCCTTTCCCCCATCTCCCCCACTCACCCCATCCAATCTACTCCCTCATTTTTGCCGCTCTTTTTAAATTGCTTTCAACCTCTGGCTCACTGCCCTTTCCCCACGGGCTTCGTCTAATCAGCTCTTTTCCCTGCGTTTCTTTGTTGCTGCTTGTCCAAGGTCCAGATATGCTCTGGGCTGTCTGCCTCCTTTTTGGCGCTCTTTTTATACAGCTTTCCACCACTGACTCACCTCTGACTGTCCATCCCCCACGGGCTTCTGCCAATCAGCTCTTCTACCTATCTATATTCATTAAAATTACAGCAAATATTTGTATAGCTATTTAAAGACTGCATGGTTGTTCATCCCAGTTTGGCAAAAGAATAAATCGGGGAAGGTACTTCCGTGGATAACAAGGGAAATCAGGGATAGTATCAAAGCAAAGGATGATGCGTACAAAGTAGCCAGAAAAAGCAGCATACCAGAGGACTGGGAGAAATTCAGAGACCAGCAGAGGAGGACAAAGGGCTTAATTAGGAAAGGAAAAATAGATTATGAAAGAAAACTGGCAGGGAACATAAAAACTGACTGCAAAAGTTTTTATAGATATGTGAAGAGAAAGAGGTTAGTTAAAACAAATGTAGGTCCCCTTGCAGTCAGAAACAGGTGAGTTGATCATGGGGAACAAGGATATGCGGACCAATTGAATAACTAACTTGGTTCCGTCTTCACTAAGAAGACATAAAATAATCTGCCGGAAATAGCAGGGAACTGTGGGTCAAAGGAGGAATTGAGTGAAATCCAGGTCAGTCGGGAAGTGGTGTTGGGGTAAATTGAATAGATTAAAGGCCGATAAATCCCCAAGGCCAGATAGGCTGCATCCCAGAGTACTTAAGGAAGTAGCTCAGGAAATAGTGGATGCATTAGTGATAATCTTTCAAAACTCTTTAGAATTCTGGAGTAGTTCCTGAGGATAGGCGGGTAGCAAATGTAACCCCCTTTTTAAGAATGGAGGGAGAGAGAAAACGGGAATTACAGAGCAGTTAGTCTAACATCGGTAGTGGGGAAACTGCTAGAGTCAGTTATTAAAGATGGGATAGCAGCACATTTGGAAAGTGGTGAAATCATTGGACAAAGTCAGCATGGAATTTACGAAAGGTAAATCATGTCTGACGAATCTTGTGGAATTTTTCGAGGATGTAATTAGTAGCGTGGATAGGGAGAACCAGTGATGTGGTATATCTGGACTTCCAGAAGGCTTTTGACAAGGTCCCACATAAGAGATTAGTATACAAACTTAAAGCATACCGTATTAGGGTTCAGTATTGATGTGGATAGAGAACTGCTGGCAAACAGGAAGCAAAGAGTAGGAGTAAACGGGTCCTTTTTCACAATGGCAGGCAGTGACTAGTGGGGTACCGCAGGGCTCAGTGCTGGACCCCAGCTATTTACAATATATATTAATGATCTGGGAGGGAATTGAAGGCAATATCTCCAAGTTTGCGGATGACACTAAGCTGGGGGCAGTGTTCGCTGTGAGAGGATGCTAGGAGACTGCAAGGTGACTTGGATAGGCTGGTGAGTGGCAAATGTTTGGCAGATGCAGTAATAATGTGGATAAATGTGAGGTTATCCACTTTGGTGCAAAAACAGAAAGCAGACTATTATTTAAATGGTGCCGATTAGGAAAAGGGGAGATGCAGCGAGACCTGGGTGTCATGGTACACCAGTCATTGAAAGTAGGCATGCAGGTGCAGCAGGCAGTGAAAAAAGCGAATGGTATGTTAGCTTTCATAGCAAAAGGATTTGAATACAGGAGCAGGGAGGTTCTACTTCAGTTGTACAGGGTCTTGGTGAGACCACACCTGGAGTATTGCGTACAGTTTTGGTCTCCATATCTGAGGAAGGACATTATTGCCATAGAGGGAGTGCAGAGAAGGTTCACCAGACTGATTCCTGGGATGTCAGGACTGTCTTATGAAGAAAGACTGGATAGACTCGGTTTTATACTCTCTGGAATTTAGGAGATTGAGAGGGGATCTTATAGAAACTTACAAAATTCTTAAGGGGTTGGACAGGCTAGATGCAGGAAGATTGTTCCCGATGTTGGGAAGTCCAGACAAGGGGTCACAGCTTAAGGATAAGGGGGAAATCCTTTAAGACCGAGGTAAGAAAGACTTTTTTCACACAGAGAGTGGTGAGTCTCTGGAACTCTCTGCCACAGAGGGTAGTTGAGGCCAGTTCATTGGCTATATTTAAGAGTGAGTTGGATGTGGCCCTTGTGGCTAAGGGGATCAGAGGGTATGGAGAGAAGGCAGGTACGGGATACTGAGTTGGATGATCAGCCATGATCATATTGAATGGCGGTGCAGGCTCGAAGGGCTGAATGGCCTACTCCTGCACCTAATTTCTATGTTCTATGTTTCTATGTTTCTATGTGAGGAGAAACCGATTAGTTAAAACAAATGTAGGTCCATTGCAGTCTTAAATAGGAGAATTGATCATGGGGAAAAAGGACATGACAGACCAATTGAATAACTACTTTGGGTCTGTCTTCACTAAGGGAGACATAAATAATCTGCCTGAAAAAGCAGGGGACCGGGGGGGTCAAATGTGATGGAGGAACTGAGTGTAATCCAGGATAGCCTGGAAGTGGTGTTAGGTAAATTGAATGGATTAAAGTCCGATAGATCCCCAGGGCCTGATAGGCTGCATCTCAGAGTACTTAACGAAGTAGCCCCAGAAATAGTGGATGCATTAATGATACATTTTCAAAACTATTTAGATTCTGGAGTCTTTCTTGAGGATTCGAGGGGAGCAAATGTAACCGCACTATTTGTAAGGGGGGAGGGAGAGGAAACGGGGATTTACAGACCAGTTAGTCTAACGTCGGTAGTGGGGAAACTGCTAGAGTCAGTTATAAAATATGGGACAGCAGCACATTTGGAACGTGGTGAAATCATTGGACAAAGTCAGCACGGAGTTACGAAATGTAAACCATTTCTGACGAAGCTTATACAATTTTTCGAGGATGTAACTTGTAGAGTGGATAAGGGACAACCACTGGATCTGTTATATCTGGACTTACGGAAGGCTTCCGACAAGTTCCCAAATAAGAGATTAGTATACAAACTTAAAGCACACGGTATTGGCGGCTCAGTATTGATGTGGATAGAGAACTGGCTGGCAGACAGGAAGCAAAGAGTAGGAGTAAACAGGTCCTTTTGGGAATGTCATGCGGTGACTAGTGGGGTACGGCAAGGCTCAGTGCTGGGAACCCAGCTATTTACGAAATATATTAATGATTTGGACGAGGGAATTGCAAGCGGCATCTCCAAATTTGCAGATGACACGAAGCTGGGTGGCAGTGTTAGCTGTGAGGAGGATGGTAGGAGGCTGCAAGATGTCTTGGATAGGCTGGGTGAATGGGCAAATGCATGGCAGATGCAATATAATGTGCATAAATCAGAGATTATCCACTTTGGTGGCAAAAACAGGAAAGTAGACTATAATCTGAATGGTGGACGATTAGGAAAAGGGAGGATGCAACGAAAGCTGGGTGTCATGGTGCACCAGTTATTAAAAGTAGGCATGCAGGTGCAGCAGGCAGTGAAGAAAGCGAATGGTACGTTAGCATTCATAGAAAAATGATTTGAGGATAGGAGCAGGGAGGTTCACCTGCAGTTGTACAGTGTTATGGTGAGACCGCACCCGTCGTATTGAGTACAGTTTTGGTCTCCAAATCTGAGGAGATACATGCTTGCCATAGAGGAAATACAGAGAAGGTTCACCAGACTAATTCCTGGGATGTCAGGACTTCCATATGAAGACATAGTGGGTAGACTCGCCTTGTACTCGCTAGAATTTGAAGATTGAGGGGGGATCTTATAGAAATTTACAAAATTCGTAAGGGGGCTGTACAGGCTAGATGCAGGACGATTGTTCCCGATGTTGGGGAAGCCCGGTACAAGGGGTCACAGTGTAAGGATAAGGGGCAATCTTTTAGGACCGAGATGAGAAAAATATTTTTAACACAGAGAGTGGTGAATCTGTGGAATTTTCTGCCACAGAAGGTAGTTGAGGCCACTTCATTGGCTATATTTTAGAGGGAGATAGATGTGGCCCTGGTGGCTACAGGGATCAGGGGGTATGGACAGAAGGCAACTACATGATACTGAGTTGTATGATCAGCCATGATCATATTGAATGGCGGTGCAGGTTCGAAGGACCGTATGGCTTACTCCGGAACCTATTTTCTATGTTTCTATCCTCCGGCAGCAAAAAAAAGTAGGGCAAGGTTGAACTTGAAGAATGCATGTTTCGGATTCTTCCTAACTACAGCCGTGAGCTTATGGTTCTATGGATGCCTTTCTAAAAGGTAATATCAGAGTTATTTAAGAAGCAGCAACACTTTGTTTTGCTCTACCCAGCCAGACTGCGAATACGATTCCCTGATGGTAGCAGGACGTGTCCTGATTTCTGGGGGCGTATTATGATCCTGCCGGTATTCCTTGAACTTTCTACTTGTTGAGTAGTTTATACACTGCTCCCGACATCCCAGGGACTGGGATGGACAATGATTAATAGTCCCCCCCCCACGAAGCCGTGATGGGAGTTGCCGACAGCCGGTTTGTTTCAATTTTAGATTAATTGTTCTTTGTAAATGACTAAGAATGTAACAGCATGAGTTATTTTTTATTACGTTTTAGAATATTGGTATGATGGTATCATATCATAATTTTTAAGATCTGTAAAATATTGTTAATTTCTTTCGTTTTCCTGTTTTGGGCGGGGGTTTTGCCTCTGGGATATTAATGTGATGTTATTATACTTCAACTTCTCAGATCATCTTTGTTAGCTCGTCCACTTTCAAAATGTCTTCTGAAGGGGTTATCCTCCCTTCCATGGATAAACAATGTGAAGCAGTTCGTGTTTTTCACAGCTTGCATGTACATTTAACCATGCTATCAATTTGTTTTGGCTATTGAGTCCTCTCCTCTACTTTCGGAGCTGCTACGGAGATACGGGGCTAGGGGAGGGGTTAGGTGGCGTACTGATTACCTACTGGTCGGTTTCGGGCTTAGCGTGGGTGGGGGTGGGGACTTTTGCTTTTACTTTAGTTTGTTCTATCTGGGCCGAAATAGAACCTTTGCAAATTTCCCTGCCATGATACTGGTCCCCCTCGTGTTCAAGTGCAACCCGTACTTTTTATACAGGTCACTCCTTCCACAAAAGACGTTCCATTGATCCAGAAACTTGAATCCCTGCTCTCTGCATCAGTCCTTCTGCCAGGCATTTACCCTCCACCTTGCTCCATTCCTACTCTCACTGTCGCGTGGTACAGGAAGTAATCCTGAGCGTAGGTGGCGTACTGACTGCCTACTTGACAATTTCGAGCTTTGCGTGGGTGGGAGTGGGGCCTTTTGCTTTTAGTTTATTTTTTTTCTAACTGAGCTGTTTTGAATGTCTGAAATATCCCAACTTCCGGCTCCGTCTTAGAATTTTCTCCTTCCAGTGTCATGAACTGCTATGGTCTACGAAAGTAACCCTTTACATTCCACATGATATTTACAAGTAAAATGGATAATGTTACTAACTTTCTCTCATGGGATGCTAATGGTTTGAAACACCCCATTAAGACGATTGTTGTAAAAGTTATTCGTAGACTAGATTATCTTTGTTCATGTTAGTAAGACGATAATCAACGTTTCTTTAAGTTTTGGAGAGGACAGCAGTTTCATTCAAATTCACAGGCGAAAGGGAAAGGAGTCTCTATTTTTATTGACTCCTCAATCTCGTATGTTCATTATGAAACTTTTTCTGATCCATATGGTAGACTTTTGATGATTACTAGTTTACTTCATAACCAAAACGTTTTTTTTTTGTGAATGTGCATGCACCTAATATTGATCACACTGAGTTGTTTAAACAGTTAATGGCATCCTTTCCTAATCTAAATGAACATCTTTTGACAATGGATGGAGGTTTTAACTGTTGTCTGAATCCCTCGATGGGAAGATCTGCATCTAATCGAGCGCTTCCAAATAAATCCGCTTATTCTATTAACTCTTTTTTTCCTAGACTCTGGAATGTTAGAACTCCGGAGATTCCTACACCCAAATGTTAAAGAATTTTCTTTTTTCTCTCATGTGTATTATAGTTACTCTGGGATTGACTACTTTATAATAGATTCCTGGCTATTTTCATCGGTTGTTGCGCGTGAGTATGATGCAATTGTCATTTTTGATCCTGCACCATTGAAACTATCAATCAAACTACCTGATTCCAAGTTTAGTGCTAAACAATGGCGATTTAATAGTACTTTGCTTCAAGATTTAAAATGTGTTAATTTTATTAAAGATCAGATAGCCTTCTTCTTATTAACACACTCTACTGAAGAAATATCCAATGGTGTACTTTGGGATGCTTTTAAGGCATATATTCGTGGACAAATCATTTCATACTCCGCGGGAATAATGAAACAAACTAAACGTGAAATACGTATATTGGCTGAACAGATTAAAGAAATGGATAACAAATGTTCAAAAGCTCCTAGTTTAGAGCTCTATAACCATATAACCATATAACAATTACAACACAGAAACAGGCCCTCTCGACCCTTTCATTCCGTGCCGACCATTTGTTTTCCCCTAGTCCCATCTACCTGCACTCAGACCATACCCCTCCATTCCCATGCCGTCCATATACCTATCCACTTTACTTTTAAATGGTAAAATCGATCCTGCCTCCACCACTTCTGCTGGAAGCTCATTCCACACAGCCACCACCCTCTGAGTAAAGAAGTTCCCCCTCACGTTACCCCTAAACTCCTGTCCCTAAATTCTCATGTCATGCCCTCTTGTTTGAATCTTCCCTACCCTCAATGGGAAAAGCTTATCCACGTCAACTCTGTCTATCCCTTTCATCATTTGAAATACCTCAATCAAGTCCCCCCTTAACCATCTGCGTTCCAAAGAATAAAGACCTAACTTGTTCAACCTTTAATGAAGACCTAACTTGTTCAACCTTATAAGAATAAACTTCAAATGAGACATGATGTGTTACTAGTGTCACCGATTGAGCATCAGCTACTTAAAACCAAAAGACAATGTTATATACATGTTGATACATCTTGCAAATTACCTGTCAATCAGTTGAAAGCTGTGTGAGCGAAACGTCAGATTATTAAAGTGAGTAAACGGGATGGTACACTGACAGTAGATCATGATGAAATTAATGAATCCTTTCAGGAATTTTATAGCTCCCTATTCCAATCAGAATCTCCTACTGATTCCAATGTAATGCATGAGTTTTTAAAGAAACGGAACTTGCCAAATTTACCATATAAGTTACCACATTACTTTGTTAGATGAACCCATCACGGAGGAAGAAATACAGAAATCAATATTCTGGATGAATTCTCGTAAAGCTCCCGGTTTAGATCGGTATACATTGGAATTGTTGAAGCATTTTTCAAGTTTACTGTCCCCCTGGCTGTGCAAGGTTTATAACGAAACCTTTTTAATGAATATATTGCCACAATCCTTTTATGAAGCATCTATCCCTCTAATTCTTAAAAACAAATAAAGACCCTACTGAAGTGCCATAATATGGACTTATATCACTGTTAAATGTGCATTCCAAAATAATTTAAAACATATTAGCTATGAGATTGGGAAAAAAATTACCGCAAATTATTTCTGAAGATCAGACAGGTTTTATTAAACATCGTTACTCATATTTTAACATTAGGAGATTAATGAATATTGCATATACAGGGTCAAATGAAACTCCAGAATGACTCATTTCACTTGTTGCTGAGAAGGTTTTGATAAAATAGATGTGAATACTTATTCAATACACTTGAAAAATTAATGATTGGTCCAAAATCTATCTCTTAGATCAAGCTGATATATCATATACCTCAAGTTTATGTACTTACCAATAATCAGAGATCCCCCCTTTTCAGGCTCTTTCGAGGTACTAGACAGGGCTGTCCTTTAAGTCCTTTGTTGTTTGATAGCGCTTTGGAACCTTTGGCCACCGGTATTAGGGAATCCCCTAATATCGTTAGTATTGTCCCCGAGAATGCCATATAAGCTATATATCTATGGAGATGATCTGTTATTATCCATCTCTAAGCCAGAGAAATCTATTCCTGCAACAGTAGCTCTACTTAATGAATTTAGTAGTTTTCTGGTAATAAACTAAATCTTAGTAAGATTGAGCTTTTTCCATTAAACAATCAAATTTCGAATTATGGACAGTTTCCATTTAGATTGACCACCGACTGTTTTACTTATTTAGGCATTAATGTTACCATTAAACACAAGGACCTATTTAAAGCCAATTTTACGCCCTTATTTGACCACATCAGGGAACGGTTTACTGAATGGTCACCTAATGTCCTTATTCCTAATCGGCCGAATTAGTGCTATTAAAGCTATCCTACCGAAATGTTTGTATTTATTTCAGATGAAACCAATTTTTGTTTCCAATTTTTTTTGATATTATTGACTCAACATTTTTTTCATATATATGGCAGAATAAAAATACCAGACCAAGTAAACAAAAAAGTCGGTGGGTTTGCATTGCGGAACCTTAGATTTTATTATTGGGCAGATAACGATCGTTATTTGACGTTTTGGACAAGATTCAGAAGATGCCCAATGCCCAGGATGGATAAATCTTCAACGTGATTCTATGCAAGGGTCATCATTGGCTTCTATCCTAGGGCCTCGTTACCTTTCACAATTACGAGGTTGAATAAATATACGATGAACACATTGACACACATTGCAAATATGGTTTCAATTTCGTAAGTTTTTTGGATTGAATGCTTTTATCTTATCGAATCCTATCATATCTAATTTCTCTTCCAACCTTTTAGTACTGATCAAGCCTTTCTGTTATGGTAAAGGTAGGGATTAGCAGTTTTTCGTGATTTGTGTTTGGATGGTTGGAGAAATGGGGGAGGATTATTCAATTATTTACTACCTCTGCAATGTTTGCAAGGCACGCTCTGATACAATTCAAGGTGGTTTGCAGAGCTCATATGTCAAAGGAGAAGTTAAAAGAATTGGTCATGTAATCCTAGCTGTGACAGATGTAATTCTGAAGTGGCTTCACTGACACAAATGTTTTGGTCTTGCCCACTTTTGGAAATATATTGCAAATACATTGTTGATTCTATTTCAGTAGTTTAGGTATTTATTTACACCCTCGTCCTATTACACCAATGTTTGGGCGAACAATGTTATATTCTACTCATCTGTCCGGTTCAGCTTTTACTAAATTAGGTGCCAGAAGATCTATTTTAATTAAATTGAAATACTTTAATTCTCCGACCACACTCCATTGGTACTCTGAAACGATATAATGTTTAAATTTTGAAAAAAAAATAGTGAAGTTGTTGAATCCTTGGTTAAATTTGATAGGACTTGGGGAAGCTTTATTCAATATTTTCACACGATATCAATGGTTCCCTCTACAACCGTTATAATAATTGTCTTACCTTTATTCGGTGGAACGAACTTGAATACACACAGGGACCTAAGTTGTTGAAATACATTGCCACCCAGATTTTGTTGTGCTTATTTAATTTATGGGGTTTGTTTTTCTCTTTGTTCTCTATATTTCTATTTATCTTTTGTTTTTATATATACAAGTCACATTTTAAACACTTAACTATACTTACATAGAGAACTGGATGTCTATATTCAATACGTACTTTGACACTGGACTCATACATAGATTATACTTGTTGTTAATGTAATCCTGATCCCTCCGTATCAATCCCCACCCCCTCCCGCCGGGCACTAATATTGGAATTGAAGACGTGAAAAATAAAAGGGTATTTATTGAGCAATACCAAATAATAATACCCCTACATCGGGGAAATTATAAAACATAACTTAATATTCTGTCGGCAAAGTTCGCAGGCGCGGCCACGGATTTATTGTAAAATCAGTGTACGGTTTTTTCATTTGTCCAACCCGCCGTTACAAAATGTAGTCCATTGGAACTTCGGTCATCGTTGCCGCCGATGCGGATGCAGCCCTCGTGGAGTGAGATTTAAACAAGTTAGTGTCCACCCTCGCTGCACCCAATACCACCCTTAACCATCTTGAAATGGTTTGCACGGCGACTCTTTGATGAGGGCGTGTATGGCTTATAAGCAAAGCCTCTCTGTGCCGTGATACGCTTGGTGGCCTCTATGTAGCATAAAATATGGGTCACGATACATAGACGGCAGTCTACGGTATAGGCCAGGAAATCCAACTTTTGGCCAGATGATCCAGGCCTGTCTTCCTTGAGTAACCTCTGTATAAATAAAGTTACCTTCCTGTTGGTTATGACCATGGCAAGACCATCAGCAAGACCATTTTGTAGGTCAGTTTGTCCAATGAAAGAGTCGTTATTGGTGCCCACCTTCGGACCATGGTTAGTACAATGCCGATATCCCAGGTCTGGGAATATCTAGGCCTAGGGGGATTTGAATTATATATTGCCCTCATTAGTTTTGACACCAAAGGGTGAGACCCCACTGTAAGGTGATCGCAACCTCGTCGGAGATAATTGGATAGGGCAATTCTGACACAGCTGATGGCACTGTAGCTCAAACCTTCATCGAAATGAAGGCTTGCCAGGAACTCCAGCACTTCCGCGATGGTGGTTGAGTCATATGTGGTATTCGTTTTGGTGCAGAACACCTACCATTTCTTCAAGTAAGTGAGGTACTATCTCCTGGTGGACTCCCTGCAGAATGCTGTGCAGATATTGTTGGTTCGGTCCGGGAGTCCATAATCCGGAAGTGGCCTTTTCAAACCCTGCAAACCAATATGATTATCCGGTCATGGCACGGGTGGCTATCCCCTGTCACAGGGTGTACACATGAACTCGGACGTTTATTTATTGGGATGCATGGTTATGTGGCCATGTCCAGTACCACAGGGAACCATGGTTGAGTAGGCCAGTCCGGCACAACCAGAATACCCGATGCAGAGTCTTGTTTAATTTTTTGCAAGACCCGACTGATGAGGCAGAAGGGGGGAAATGCAAGGAAAACAAATCGCCCCAGTGTAGCGAGAAGGCGTCCATCGCTACTGCCCCAGGGTCTGGTTCCCATGCAACATATGTTGATATTTTGTGATTGAGTATGGATGCTAAAACGTCGAAATATGGTGTTCCATACCGATCTACAATGTCGACAAACAATTGCGGTCCAACATCCATTCAGTGTTGTCATTAAATGTGCGTGACCTGGTGTCCGCCACTGTATTTAGCCTACCTGGAAGGTAAGTGGCTGATATACAAATGCTCCTTTCTAGGTACCAGTGCCAGATTGGATTTACCAATTCGTCACAGGATATCGTCTTTATTCCACGCATATGATTGATATAAGCCACCACAGTGGTATTATCAATCTGCAAACGTACATGTCCGAACAGTAAGCCCGGAGTCCATGAAATGCTCCCAGAATTTCTAGATAATTAATTCCCAGTGCCGGAAGTAGAGTTAATGCATGTGCACTCCATCTACCACCACAACTGGAGGTGGTATGAGTTGCTCCACAACCTTTTGCGCTGGCATCAGTTTGTAGTATAACCGAGGAATTTGTATTTGTGATGGAGTTAGAGCAATGCCGAGCATTGTCAATCCACCATTGTAATTCCAATTTTGCTTTTCCTGGTAATTGCATGTGCCTGTCAAAATGGCCCGCATGGTGCTTGAGTGCTGCTATGTCTTCACTTTATAGGTTTTGGTAATGTAGTGGGCAAAATTTTGTGGCAGGGAAAGCAGCCACAAGCTTCAGCGACCGGGCCTCCGGTACAAAGACCGGCCATGTTGCTCAGAAGGGTAAGGGAAAGAAGAGGAGGGCAGCAGTAATAGGAAAATCTATAGTTAGGGGGTCAGTTCGGCGATTCTGTGGACGCAGTCAGGAGACCCGGATGGTAGTTTGCCTCCCTGGTGCCAGGGTCTGGGATGTGACTGAACGTGTCCAGGATATCTTGAAATGGGAGGGAGAGGAGCCTGAGGTCGTGGCACATATAGGTAGCAATGACATAGGTAGAACAAGAGAGGAGATCCTGAAAGGATAATTTAGGGAGTTAGGAAGAGTGTTAAGGAGAAGGACCGCAAATGTAACAATCGCAGTATTATTGCCTGTGCCACGCGACCGTGAGAGTAGGAATGGAGCAAGGTGGAGGATAAATGCGTGGCTAAAGGACTGGTGCAGAGCGCAGAGATTGAAGTTTCTGGATCATTGGGACCTCTTTTGGGGAAGGTGTGACCTGTACAAAAAGGACGGGTTGCACTTTAACCCGAGGGGAACCAATATCCTGGTGGGGAGATTTGCAAAGACTACTGGGGAGACTTGAAACTAGATCGGTTGGGGGGAGGGACTCAAATACAGAAGGCAAGTAGTCCGTTTGTGAGTCAGGAGGCAGAGATGAGAAGCAGTCAGACGCAACACGTAGGGAGGAAAGAAGAAAAAAATAACAAACGTAGAATACGAAATGGAGGGTTTCTTAAATGTGCGAGCAGAGAGACAGAGATGTGTAGAATGAGGATAGGAGCAATAGGTAGCAAGGTGAAAAGTGGTAGGCAGACAAATCCAGGGCAAAAATCTAAAAGGGCCATTTTTCAACATAACTGTAAAAGGGCCAGGAGTGTTGTAAAAACAGGCCTGAAGGCTTCGTGTCTCAATGCGAGGAGCATTCGTAATAAGGTGGATGAGTTGAATGTGCAGATAGCTATTAATGACTATCATATAGTTGGGATCACGGAGACATGGCTCCAGGGTGATCAAGGCTGGGAGCTGAACATCCAGAGATATTCAATATTCAGAAGGGATAGACAGAGATGAAAAGGAGGTGGGGTAGCGTTGCTGGTTAGAGAGGAGATAACACAATAGAAATGAATGACATTAGCTTGAAGGATGTGGAATCGATATGGGTGGAGCTGCGAAACACTAAGGGCAGAAAACGCTAGTGGGTGTTGTGTACAGGCCACCTAACAGTAGTAGTGGAGTTGGGGATGGCATCAAATTGGACATTAGAAATGCGTGCAACGAAGGTAAAACCGTTATAATGGGTGACTTCAATCTACATATAGATTGGGTGAATCAAATTGGCAGGCGTGCTGAGGGAGAGGATATCTTGGAATGTATGTGGGATAGTTTTCGAATCAAATATGTGGAGTAACCAACGAGAGAGCATGCTATTCTAGACTGGATATTGAGTAATGAGGAAGGGTTAGTTAGCAGCCTTGTTGTACGTGGCCCCTTGGGCAAGAGTGACCATAACAAAGTTGAGTGCATCATTAGGATGGAGAGTGACATTGTTAATTCAGAAACACTGGTCCCGAACTTAAAGAAAGGTAACTATTTTAGACTAGGTATTGAGTAATGACGAAGGGTTAGTTAGCAGTCTTGTTTTGCGTGGCCCCTTGGGTAAGAGTGACCATAATATGGTTGAGTTCTTCATTGGGATGGAGAGTGACATAATGAATTCAGAAACACATGTACTGAACTTAAAGAAAGGTAACTTTGAGGGTATGAGACGTGAATTGGCCAAGATGGACTGTCAATTAATTCTTGAAGGGTTGACGGTGGACATGCAATGGAAGGCATTTAAAGACTGTATGGATGAACTACAACAATTGTTCACCCCAGTATGGCAAAAGAATAAATCGGGGAAGGTATTGCATCCGTGGATAACGAGTGAAAGCAGGGATTGCATCAAGGAAAAAGATGAAGCGTACAAATCAGCCAGAACAAGCAGCCTACCAGGGAACTGCAAGAAATTCAGAGATCAACAGAGGAGGACCAAGGGCTTTATTAGGAAAGGGAAAATGGAGCATGAAATAAAATTGACTGCAAAAGTTTGTATCGATATGTGAAGCGCAAAAGATTAGTTAAAACACATGTAGGTCCCTTGCTGTCAGAAACGGGTGAATTGATCATGGGGAACAAGGACATGGCAGACCAATTCAATAACTACTTTGGTTCTGGCTTCACTAAGGAAGACATAAATAATTTGCCGGAAATGGCATGGCATCGCAGGTCAAATGAGATGGAGGAACTGAGTGAAATCCAGGTTAGCCGGAAAGTGGTGTTAGGTAAATTGAATGGATTAAAGGCCGATAAATCCCCAGGGCCAGATAGGCTGCATCCCATGGTACTTAAGAAAGTAGCCCCAGAATTTGCAGATGCCTTAGTGATAATTTTTCAAAACTCTTTAGATTCTGGAGTAGTTCCTGAGGTTTGGAGGGTAGCTAACGTAACCTCACTTTTTAAAAAGGGAGGGAGAGAGAAAACGGGGAATTGCAGACCAGTTAGTCTAACATTGGTAGTGGGGAAAGTAGCTACTTAGTCAGTTATTCAAGATGGGATGGCAGCGCATTTGGAAAATGGTGAAATCATTGGACAAAGTCCGCATGGATTTACGAAGCGTAAATCGTGTCTGACGAATCTTATTGAATTTTTTGAAGATGTAACTAGTAGAGTGGATAAGGGAGAACCAGTCAAAGTGTTATGTCTGGACTTTCAGAAGGCTTTCGACAAGTCCCACACACGAGATTGGTATAACAACTTAAAGCACACGGTATTGGTGGTTCAGTATTGATGTGGATAGACAACAGGCTGGCAGACAGGAAGCAAAGAGTAGGAGTGAACGCGTCCTTTTCAGGATGGCAGGCAGTGACTAGTGGGGTGACGCAAGGCTCAGTGCTGGGACGCCACCTATTTACAACATACATTAATGATTTGGACGAGGGAATTAAATGCAACATCTCGAAGGTTGCGGATGACCCGAAGCTGGGGGGCTGTGTTAGCTGTGAGGAGGATGCTAGGAGACTGCGGGATGACTTGGATAGACTGGGTGAGTGGATAAATGCATGGCAGATGCTGTATAATGCGGATATATGTGAGGTTATCCACTTTGGTGGCAAAAACAGGAAGGTAGACTGTTATTTGAATGGTGACCGATTAGGAAAAGGGGAGATGCAGGGAGACCTGGGTGTCATGGTACACCAGTCATTGAAAGTAGGCATGCAGGTGCAGCAGGCTGTGAAGAAAGCGAATAGTTTGTGACATTTATAGCAAAACGATTTGAGTACAAGAGCAGGGAGGTTCTACTGCAGTTGTACAGGGTCTTGGTGAGGCCACATCTGGAGTATTGCGTACAGTTTTGGTCTCCTAATCTGAGGAAAGACATTATTGCCGTAGAGAGATATACAGAGAAGGTTCACCAGACTGATTCCTGGGATGGCATGCACTTCCATATGACGAAAGACTGCATAGACTCGGCTTGTACTCGCTGGAATTTACAAGATTGAAGGGTGATCACATAGAGACTTACAAATGTCTTAAGGTGTTGGACAGGCTCGATGCAGGAAGATTGTTCCCGATATTGGGGAAGTCCAGACATGGGGTCACAGTTTAAGGATAAGGGGGCAGTCTTTTAGGAAAGAGATGAGAAAATCTGTTTTCACACAGAGAGTGGTGAATCTGTGGAATTCTCTGCCACAGAAGGTAGTTGAAGCCAGTTCATTGGCCATATTTAAGAGGGAGTGGTATGTGGCCCTTATGGCTGAAGGGATCAGGGGGTATGGAGAGAAGGCAGGTACAGGATACTGAGTTGGATGATCAGCCATGATGATATTGAATGGCGGTGCAGGCTCGAAAGGCCGAATGGCCTGCTCCTGCACCTAATTTCTATGTTTTTTTTTTCCGAATCACCCTGGTTACTTGCTGAACAGGCGGTTTCCTGATGCCAGTAAGGCTGTTGCATGCTTCAATCAAGTCTGACGCTTTGTTAGATTGCAAAGTGACAGACATATGAACAGAGTCAATTGTGAAACCCAAATAGCTCATAGTGGTAGAAGGCATCAATTTTGATTTATCTGGATTGATGATAAACCCCAGCATTTGAAATAGGTGCTCGGTGGCTGACACGGCCAGTTTGGCCAACACCAAAGTTTTTCCCACGATTAAAATATCATCGAGGTAAGTCATAGCAATATGTTTTTGTTTCCTGAGACACGCTAAAGCTGGTTTTAATAATTTGTTAATAGTCTGGGCGCTGATGATAATCCATTAGGCAGCGCTTTATACTGCCAGAGCTGCACCATCCAGACAAATTGCAAATATCTGCGATGATCCTTGTCTATTGGTACGGAATAGTATGCATCCTTCAGGTCGATGCAAACCATGAAGAACCTATTGAAAATTAGCTATTTGGCCGTGACAAAGGTTTCAATTTTGAAATGGGCACACTGAACGAACGTATTCAATTCAGTCAAATCTATAATGATGCGGCATCCGCCGTATTTTTTATTATTAGTGAAAATGTTCAATACAAACTCATGGGACTCTCTTTTGGTTTTCTCAATTACCCCTTTTGAATTTAGTCTTAAGAGTTCAGCATGGCCTTCTGTCTTTTCTTTCTGTGAAAGTACAAACTTTCGACCAGGTGTATGCTGAACAGGGGAAGGGAGTTTATGAACAAATTCAATTTTATATCCCTAAATACTTTCCAGTATGAAAGGATCAGAAGTACTCCATGCATCCCGAAACAAGTTCAACCAAACCCCGTGAGGAGTTTAAACATGCGATGTTCCTGAGGCAACCAGACCCACCTACCTGCATGGTTACCGGTGGTGCTACATTGGGTGCCTCTGTCCTTGTTCCTTGTGATGTGGAGGCGCTATGGTGAGGGGTTGGCGCATCTTCCAAGAAGGCCGTGCTGGTCCCTGGTCTAAAAAAGACCGTTGTCCGGCCTTGGAGCTTTCACCAGCAGGTGGTCAATGGCTGTAGCGTTGTCTGCTGGTGGATGCATAGGGGTGCTACCGCCGCTGGTATGGGGACTTGGTGGCAGCTGGCACCTTAATCATGCCAATTGCCTTCGCCTGGAGGTCTTTGACCTGTTTAGGCAGGTTGTCCCCAAATAGTAATGTTGGCGGCTGTGCACTGCTGGGTCTGCTGAACCCAGCGAAATTCGGGTTGAGTGCAGGCCTGATGACACTATTCCTATAACTGTTGATCTCATATTGAGTGTTACATAGGAGAGCTAGCGCGTCCTGCAGCTCATTGGGCATTTCAACTCAGTCCACTGGCCTGGCAACGGCCGTAATCCCAGCAACTAGTAGTTTGAGGATCTTCTGGAGTTTGACTTCCTGGCTTCTGATGTCAGGGCTCGTGTTACCCCAAATGGCGTTGTTAACGGCAGGCAGATAGAGGGAGTCGCAAATCTCCGGAGCTAAGTACTTGGCTGCCGTGTCATTGAACTTGCAGTTGGTTAGTTGCCATGTAATTTATACTGGCTGACAACTTTGGATGTAATGGCAGCCCTTTTTGGGTAGGCATCGCAAATTTCTTGACCATACCCAATAGCTCCTATTCTGGCACCCCTATCATAGATGTATCTTCAGCGATGCCCCCTTTTTCAGAATCAGCCCAGTTCTGAATCATAATACTCCGCTACAAGGAGGGTGAGACATTTGACAGTCCTGAAAAGGATGCTGCCGTGGGTCTGCTAAGAAACCCAATGTGACCATACCCCTGCTGCTGTAGTCCACGGTGGAGCAACTTCTCCACCATCCGCTCCATGCGGGGCAGTCGACCGCCGTCGATTCCCGCGAGCGGGGTGTCCTCCGGTCCGGACTCAGCCGAGTCAGAAGACCTGCCCGACGTTCGGGTGGTTTGCCACCATTCCAAGGAGCACGTGCGGGCTGTAGCGGCGTGAAGTCGGGGGCTAAGGATTTAACCAGCAGCTCGGGAGAACTCGACCGCTGTTGACTGCCTCCTTCGCGGTCCTCAGCAGACACTTTGGAAGCGGCTTTGTCCTGGACTCCATGGTGCGCTCTGAAATACAGCAACACAGATCCGACAAACGACCGCAGGAACGGTAAGTACTTACCTGCGGGCCGTTTTTAAACTTACGCTGGAGGAGCGGCGCTGCATATCGTTGAACGCATTGCGAAGCGACAGGCGGGATCTTCACGTAGTCACTCACGTGAGTCCGAAATAAAATCTATTGTGCACAGGGTAAATATCAAAGCCTGTCCAACTTCTCCCTGCCCCGCAGAGTGAGCATAACTCAAATGTTGTTATTAATTTCATCCACAACAATAACATAACGTCCCAACCTAATGGAACACACTTTGACATTTGAATGTTTTCGCCCATTGTATGGTCGAAGGCATGAGCGTCAGCCCTAATGAGTAAAGCGTGAAAAATGTGTTTGGAGTTGATTTATAGCAGTATAGGAAATTGTGATGATATTGGAGGAGGTGAAATAGGAGAACCCATTTGATTTGGGACAGAGTTACCAATGCATGAGAGCATAGTTGAATTAGAACGTTACAAAGTTTAGGGGAATGCGTGAAAGCGTGTGTTCACTATCTGGGGCTTCGAAAGCCAGACATGGAAGCCAGACATGACCATATTTAGAAGATATCTACAGCAGCGCAGGAATACACAAACTATCAAAAGCATATATTAAGTGATATGAATTAGAATAACAACAGGTGAATACGTCTGGTTAAGAGGAACTGCAGATGCTGGAAAATCGAAGGTAGACAAAAATGCTGGAGAAACTGAGCGGGTGAGGCGGCATCTATGGAGCGAAGGAAATTTGCGACGTATCAGGTCGAGACCCATCTTCAAACTAATGTGGGGGTGGGGGGGGGGGGGGAGGAAGAGACGGAACAGTGGGTTGTGGGAGGTGACGGGAAAGAAGGAGAATGCACGCACTACCTAAAATTGGAGAACTCAATGTTCATACCGCTGGGCTGTGAACTACCAAGGCGAAATATGAGTGGAGGCGTTGGGCGATGTACAACAGCTGGCAGCTAGAACAGCGAATGCAACATATGTGGTTGGAGGATGTGAAGGTGAACCTGTGACCCACCTGAGAAGACTGCTTGGATGGAGTCAAGGGGGGAGGTAAAGTGACAAGTGTATCATTTCCTGCGGTTGACTACGTTTTGTTGATTTGGGCATAACGGGCTGTAAAAATAATGTAAAACGAATCTTAAGAAAGAAATTAGGAAGGCTAATAGAAGATATGAGGTTGCTTTGGCAAAAAAGGAGATTTACTAGAATGTTGCCAGGGTTCCAGCAACTATATTACAGAAAAAGGTTGAACAAGATAGGTCTTTATTCTATGGAGCGCAGAAGGTTGAGGGGGGACTTGATTGAGGTCTTCAAAATGATGAAAGGGATAGACAGAGTTGACGTGGATACGTTTTTCCCATTGAGGGTAGGGAAGATTCAAACACGAGGGCATGACATGAGAATTAAGGGACAGAAGTTTAGGGGTAACGTGAGGCGGAAGTTCTTTACTCAGAGGGTGGTGGCTGTGTGGAAGGAGCTTCCAGCAGAAGTGGTGGCGCAGGATCGATTTTAACATTTAAAAGTAAAGTGGATAGGTATATGGACGTGAAGGGAATGGCGGGCTATGCTCTGAGTGCAGGTAGATGGGACTAGGGGAAAACAAATGGTCGGCACGCACTGGAAGGGCCGAGAGGGCCTGTTTCCGTGCTGTAATTGTTATATGGTTATATGGTTATATGGCTAAAGTGAATTCGTCGGTAGATAAGCTTTGCAGCTCAGTATTTGTGAGGACTGAGAATGACGATAAGTGCGCTCCATCCTTTGCAGACAGAACCTTTCTAAAGGCTATGGAAGAAAAGTGCCATAAAGATGACACCAACAGCTGCGTGGCGCTTCTACCTTTTAGAGTACCCAGACATCCTCTTCCCAATAATCGGGATTAGGCCCTTTCTCGTCTTGCCTCTTTACGGGGCACCTTGAACAAAAGGCCTGCAATGAAAGAGACCTATGCTGAGGAGTTCCGTAAACTCACAGGGAACAGAGAACTCCCTCGATCCAGTCCACTTGTAAAGTTGAATCCAGTGATCCATGATGCTGTCCTTAAAGTCGGTGGAAGCCTAACTCATGCACCTCTGGACGAAGTCGAAAGGAGTCCTCTCTTCCTGGGGGAACAAAACCACGTCACCAAGCTATTAGAGCACCAACATCATAAAGGGGTAAATCACCAAGGCCGTCAGTTCACAGAGGGATCCATCAGAGCAGCAGGTCTGTGCATTGTCTGTGGCAGGCGTCTTATCAGTTCCGTTTTGCATGATGGCATCACATGTCGCAAGCTCAGGGGTAAGATGGAGAAACATAAGATGGCTTACCTCCCTCCGGAACGCCTCAATATATCCCTTCCATTCACATATGTTGGTTTGGATGTATTCGGACCTTGGACAGTTGTCACTCGGCGAACAAGAGGAGGTGCGGATCAAAGCAAGCGTTGGGCGATTCTCTTTACATGCATGAGTACCCGAGCAGTACATATTGAAGTGATAGATTCCATGGAGACTTCCAGCTGTATTAACACCCTCCGCCGGTTCTTCGTCATCCGTGGCAAAACTGCTTACATCCAACAACGGAACAAATTTCATCGGGGCAAGTGGAGAGCTGGAAATGGACATGGACTCTAGCGAGCAGACAAATATCCACACGTACTTAAGTCAGCAGGGATGCACATGGCAGTTCAACCCCCCTCACGCTTCACACAAGGGAGGGGCCTGGGGACATTTGATTGGTGTCTCACGCAGAATCCTGCACTCCATGTTGCTATAGCGGAAGTCGCTTCACCTCACCCATGAAGTCCTTTGTACCCTCATGGCTGAAGTATCAGCAATCATCAATGCTGGACCATTAGTGCCAATCTCTTCTGATCCGGCCTCACCATTCTTCCTAACTCCTGCAATGCTGCTTACCCAGAAGTCCGGCGTACCAGCTCCTCCAAGTGATTTCACAGGGGAAGATCTCTTCAAGAGCCAATGGAGGCAGGTACAAACCTTGACCAATGAGTTCTGCGTTCGCTGGAGAAGGGAGTACTTGCCAACTCTGCAGAGCGGACGTAAATGAAATGAGACACACAGAGATCGGCAAACTGAAGACATTGTGCTTTTGAATGACTGCCAGCATTTTGAATGAATGGCCTATGGGATTCGTTACGTGTGTTTTTCCAAGCAGTGATGGCAAAGTGCGGAAGATAGAGGTCAGGGCAGCTTCTCAAGGCACCTCTAAGAGTTACATGAGACCTGTCTCTGAGGTCATTCTTCTCCTTCCTGAGAGACAAGGATCCTGAAGTTACTTTAGCGGATGTTAGTAGTTGCATGTATCGATGTCAGGCGGGGGGTATTCGGTCCTCTGCTCGACGTTATGTGCAATGGCGCCATCTGTTGGACATTTATTGTGGAATGTCAGTTGCACACAGGAAGTGGGAAGCAGGAAGTCGTCTCCTGTCTTTTGTTTTTCGTCATGTTCAGCAGCAAAGCAATCCGTCCCAATCCTAGCTTGCTACGCTAATGAAAGCAATGGCTGTAAGTGTATATAGTTCACTGTATGCTTGGCATGCTATATCGGGGAATATTTATGACAGATGATGTTTAACTCATTTCATTAACTTCATAGCATTTGTGAATGTTAGTTTGTTAGCAAGCGGCAATTTTGTAGCATTTTAACATACAAGGAAAAGGATTTGCTTTGATTGTTTATAGGATTGTTTAGGTCTGTATTATTGAATCTAGTTTGGCTGCCTGTCAATCTACGTTCTCCATAACAATCACGTAGGGATGACAGTTACGTTAATGTTAACCCACTTTCCAATAAAGGAGCGAGAGAGAAATCGGGGATTTTTAGACATCGTTAACCTGACTTTGGTGGTGGAGCAGATGATCGATGCAATTATTAAATAAATAATAACGGCTCATTTGGACAACAGTAAAATAATTGGTCCAAGTTAGCATGGATTTATGAAGGGGAAATACTGCTTGACTAATTTTCTAGAATTCATTGAGTATGTGACAAGTAGAAAGGATGAAGGAGAGCCAGTGGATGTAATGCATCTGGATTTCAGAAAGCCTATGATGAGGTCCCACACAGGAGATTAATGGGAAACATTAGATCACGTGGTATTGGGGTAGGGTTATTGACATTGATAGAGAATTGGTGGCAGATAGGAAACAAAACGTAGGAATCAACGGGTCCCTGTCAGAGTGGCAAGCAGTGGCGAGTGGAGTGCCGCAAGGCTCAGTGCTGGGGCCGCAGCTATTTATAGTATACATTAATGATTTAGATGATCTGATTAAAAATAATACTAGCAAATTTGCAGATGACACAAAGTTGGGTGGCAGAGTGAGCTGTGAACAGAGGCTAGGAGGTTGCAGGGTGACTTGGACCGGTTGAGTGAGTGTGCAGATGCATAGCAAAATCAGTATAATGTAGATAAATGCGAGATTATTCACTTTGGCTGCAATAGCAAGGAAGCAGATTATTATCTCAATGGTGTCAGATTAGGAAAAAGGGAAGTGCAACGAGGCCTGGGTGTCCTTGTACACCAGCCACTGAGAGCAAACATGCAGGTACAGCAGGCAGTGGAGGCAGCTAAAGGCATGTTGGCCTTCATATCGAGAGAATTTGGAAAAATTAGTAAAGAGGTCTTTCTGCAGTTGTACAGTGCTCCGATGAGACAACACCCGGAGTACCCTGTGCAGTTTGGCCCCCTAATTTGAGGAAGACATCCTTGCTATTGTGGTAGTGTAGCGTAGGTTCACAAAGTTAATCATCGGGACGGTGGAACTGACATATTGGAAAAGGTGGTCTTATATTCACTGGAACTTATAAGGATGAGAGGGCATCTCATAGAAACATATACATTTGAAAAAGGACGGGACAAGCTAGAGGCAGGAAAAAAATCCCAATGATAGGGGAGTCCAGAACCAGGAGCTAGTGCAAGAACGAAGGGAAGGCCATTTAAAACCGAGATGAGGAATACACTTTTTCACCCAGAGGGTTGTGAATTTGTGGAATTCTTTGCCACAACAGCCGGTAGTATCCAATGCACTGGATGAATTTAAAGGAGATTTAGATAGTGCTGTAGGGGCTGGGGGAATCAAAGGATATGTGGAGAAGGCAGCACGGGTTACCGATTGGAGATGATCAGCGATGATCACAATGAATGGCGGTGCAGGCTTGAAGTGCCCAATGCCCTCCTCCTGCAGCTATTTGCCATTTCATTTTTCTCCCTCAATCATGTTCGCAAATCCCACTATACCGCATACCCAACCCTAATTCTCACCCATTACTTTACGCTTCCCTTCACACAGGACCCGGAATCATTCCCCTCCCAAAATCCTTTCCTCTACTCCTCCTCCATCCCATTAACTCTCCCATCCGTCCCTCTCCCCCATCACGGTCCGCTCCCCATCCCTTCTTCACCCACACTATGTTCCATCATACCCCGCACCGCCGTTATTCTCTGTCCTGCCTCCCCAATTCCCATACCCTCCACCACCTTCCATATTAATTCCCATCCCCAGCACCTTCACGTTGAATCTCCCATCCCCGGTCATTCCAAACCGTTTCGTTCCTCTCCTTACTACTTCCCCTGCCAACGCACTTTTATCTTCATACCGCCTCCCTCTCCCCTTCATCTTCCCACTTCCCGCCTTCGCTATCTCCATCCTCTATCGCTAACTTCCTCCTCTCCAATTCTACCATTCAACACATTTTGCACCCTTTCCCCTTTTTCACTCCAACCATCGCCCATCGCGTTCGCGCTGCCCGTTCGCTTCTCAGTGTGTGTTCTGCCTCTCCACTCCCCAACGTATTAATTTCTAGTCCATTCTCCCACTCTTTCCCTCCTAACTTTCATCCCTTTGACTTCCCATCCACTCTCCTTCCACGGCCTGCAATACGTTCTCGCCCCTCAACACCTCCACGCCCTTCCATACTTTCCATTCCATTCCACACATTTGATTCGTCCTCCCGCACCTCTCCAAGTTCTTCCATTCCTCCACCCCATTCAATTTCCATCCCCCAATCCTGCCCTACAAAGCAGTCCTATTGCCTTCCTCTCACCACCCGCTGCCCTTGTTGCGCCCCACAATGTTACATTCTCTTCCCCACGCCCTGTCTATTTTCTCACCCTGTCTGTTATCTTCATCACCCCACTCCCATTTCTCTCTCCACCCATTCATTTCCACTCCCGCCCCCCGTTCAGTTACCCTTCCTTCCCCTTCCACATTCTCTTTCTTTGCCCACCTTAGCATTACCTTTCCCTTCTACCAATCATTTTCTCTCACTCTCTCATCCTTCCCTTCCTTTCTTCAAGCTCTTCCCCTCCCGAACCTTTCCCTTACATATTCCCGTTCCAACCCCCTCACTTCCTCTGCCGCAGCACACATACCCCTTCCCAATCGACTCCTCAGCCGTCCAACTTTCATTCCGCGGCCCAAACCCTCCCAGCCACTCTCATTTCTTCCCCTCGGCTACCGCTTCAAAATCCGTCCCCGCCCACTTGCCTTCTGATCCCTTATCTCTCCCTTCCTGTTCCTGTGGATTGCAGGATAGATAATATTATTACCACTTTTCAAGAAAAAAGCGAGACAGAAAACGGGGAATTACAGACCAGTGATCCTGACTTCGGTGGTGGGAAAGATGTTGGAGTCAATTATTAAAGTGGTAATAATGGAGCATTTGGATAACAGTGAAAGGATTAGAGTACTGGGGGGACTTTAAACTAGAACGGTTGGATGGAGGGACTCAAATAGAGAAAGCCAGAAGCCAGGGTCTGAGGCAGGAGGCAGACACGGGAGGCATTCAGACCAAACATGATGGGGGGGGGGGGGGGGGGGAAGAAAATAATAAACAGAGAATAAGAGGTGGTGTGTTTCCAGGGTAAAAAGGGGCCACTTGTCAACATAATTGCATAAGGCGTGAGACTGTTGTAAATGCAAGCCTGAAGGCATTGTGTCTCAATGCTAGGAGCATTAGCAATAAGGTGGATGAGTTGAAGGTGCAGATAGCTATTAAAGACTATGCTATAGTTGGGATCACGGAGACATGGCTCTAGGGGGACCAATGCTGGGAGCTGAACATCCAGGGATATTCAATATTCAGGAGGGATAGACAGAAAGGAAAATGAGGTGGGTTAGCGTTGTTGGTGATAGAGGAGATGAATGCAATAGAAAGGAAGGACATTAGCTTGGAGAATGTGGAATCGATATGGGTAGAGCTGCGAAAGTCTAAGGGGCAGAAAACGCTAGTGGGAGTTCTGTACAGGCTACCTAACAGTAGTAGTGGAGTTGGGGATGGCATCAAACAGGAAATTAGAAATGCGTGCGACAAGGGTAAAACAGTTATAATGGGTTATAATGGGTGACTTCAATGTACATATAGATTGGGTGAATCAAATGGCAGAGGTGCTGAGGAAGAGGATTTCTTGGAATGTATGTGGGATAGTTTTCTAAACAAACATGTAGAGGAACCAACGAGAGAGCAGGCTATTCTAGACTGGGTATTGAGTAATGAGGAAGGGTTAGTTAGCAGTCCTCTTGTGCGTGGTCCCTTGGGCAAGAGTGACGATAATATGGTTAAGTTCTTCATTAGGATGGATAGTGAAATAATTAAGCCAAAAATAAGGGTTCTGCACTTAAACAAAGGTAACTTTGAAGGTATGAGACGTGAATTGGCCAAGTAGACTGGCAAGTGATTCTTAAAGGGTTGACAGTGGATGTGCAATTGAAGGTATTTAAAGACTGCATGGATGAAGTACAACAATTGTTCATCCCAGTTTGGAAAAATAATAAATCAGGGAAGCTAGTGCATCGATTGGTAACACGGGAAATCAGTGATATTATAAAAACAAAAGATGCAGCATACACATTAGCCAGGAAAAGCAGCCTACCAGAGGACTGGGAGAAATTCAGAGTCCAGCAGAGGAGCACAAAGGGCTTAATTAGGAAAGTGGAAATAGATTACGAAAGAAAACTAGCAGGGAACATAAACACTGGCAGCAAAAGCTTTTATAGATATGTGAAGAGAAAGAGATTAGTTAAAACAAATGTAGGTCCCTTGCAGTCGAAAACAGGTGAATTTATGATGGGAACAAGGACATGGCAGACCAATTCAATAACCACTTTGGTTCTGTCTTCAATAAGGAAGACATAAATAATCTGCAGGAAATAGCAGGGGACAGCGGGTCAAATAAGATGGATGAACTGAGTGAATTCCAGGTTAGCCGGAAAGTGGTGTTTGGTAAATTGAATGGATTAAAGGCCGTTAAATCCACAGGGACATGTAGCCTGCATCCCAGAGTACTCAAGGAAGTAGCCCCAGAAATTGTGAATGCATTAGCGATAATTTTTCAAAACTCCTTAGATTCTGGAGTAGTTCCTGAGGATTTTAGTGTAGCTAATGTCACCCCACTTTTTAAAGAAGGAGGGAGAGAGAAAACGGGGAATTACAGACCAGTTAGTCTAACATCGGTAGAGGGGAAAGTGCTAGAGTCAGTTATGAAAGATGGGTTAGCAGTACATTTGGAAAGTGGTGAAATCATTGGACAACGTCAACATGGATTTACGAAAGGTAAATCATGTCTGACGAATCTTATATAATTGTTCGAGGAATTAACTAGTAGAGTGGATAAGGGAGAACCAGTGGATGTGTTATATCTAGAATTTCCGAAGTCTTTCGACAAGATCCCACATAAGAGATTAGTATACAACCTTAAAGCACACGGTATTGGGGGTTCAGTATTGATGTGGATAGAGAATTGGCTGGCAGACAGGAAGCGAAGAGTAGGAATAAACGGTTCCTTTTCAGAATGGCAGGCAATGACTAGAGGGGTACCGCAAGGTTCAGTGCTGTGAACCCAGCTATTTATAATATATATTAATGATTTGGACGAGGAAATTGAATGCAACATCTCCAAGTTTGCGGATGACACTAAGCTGGAGGGTAGTGTTAGGTGTGAGGATGATGCTGAGTTTGCAAGGTGACTTGGATAGGCTGGATGAGTGGGCAAATGCATGGCAGATGTAGTATAATGTGGGCAAAGGTGAGGTTATCCACATTGGTGCCATGAACAGGAGGGTAGATTATTATCTGAATGGTGGCAAATTAGGAAAAGTGTAGATGCAACGAGACCTGGGTGTCACGGTACACCAATCATTGAAAGTAGGCATGCAGGTGCAGCAGGCAGTGAATAAAGCAAATGGTATGTTAGCATTCAAAGCGAAAGGATTTGAGTATAGGAGCAGGGGGGTTCTACTGCAGTTGTACAGTGTTTTGGTGAGACCACACCTGAGGTATTGCGTACAGTTTTGGTCTCCATATCTGAGGAAAGACATTCTTGCCATAGAGGCGGTACAGAGAAGGTTCACCAGACTGATTCCTGGGATGTCAGGACTTTCATATGAGGAAAGACTGGATAGACTTGGCTTGTACTCGCTAGAATGTAGAAGACTGCAGGGGATCTTATAGAAACTTACAAAATTCTTAAGGGTTTGGATAGGCTAGGTGCAGGAAGATTGTTCGCGATGTTGGGGAGGTCCAGAACAAGGAGTCACAGTCTAAGGATGAGGCGGGATTCCTGTAGGACCGAGAAGAGGAAAACAATTTTCACACAGAGAGTGGTGAGTCTCTGGAATTCTCTGCAACTTAAGGTAGCTGAGGCCAGTTCATTGGCTACATTTAAGAGGGAGTTAGATGTAGCACTTGTGTCTCAAAGTGATCAGGGGGTATGGAGAGCAGGTAGGTACAGGATCCTGAGTAGGATGATCGGCAATGATAATATTGAATGGCGGTGCAGTCCTGAAGTGCCGAATGTCCTACTCCTGCACTTATTTTCTATATTTCTATGTTTCTAAGTCAACATGGATTTATGAAAAGGAAATCATGCTTGACTAATCTTCTGGGATGTTTTGAGGATGTGACAAATAAAATGGATGAAGAAGTGCCAGAGGATGTAGTGTATCTAGACTTTCAGAAAGCCTTTGATTATGTCCCGCATGGGAGACTGGTGACTGAAATTAGATCACATGGTATTAGCAGTAGGGTGTTGACATGGATAGAAAATTAGTTCGCAGACCAGAAGCAAAGATTAGGAGTGAACGGGTCCTTTTCAGAATGGCAGGCAGTGGCGAGTAGAGTGCCGCAAGACTCGGTGTTGGGACGCAACTGTTTACCATATATATTAATGATTTGGAAGAGGGAATTCGGAGTAACAATAGCAAGTTTGCGGATGACACAAAGCTGGGTGGCAGTGTCAACTGTGAAGAGGATGTTACGAAGTTGTAGGGGTCCTGGACATGTTGAATGAGTGGGCAGATACGTGGCAGATGCAGTATATTATAGATACATGTGAGGTTATCCACTTTGGCGGGAAAAAAGGGGGCAAATTATTATCTCAATGAGGTTAGGTTAGGTAAGGAGGAGGTACAGCGGGACCAGGGTGGCCTTGTAAACCAGTCACTGAAAGTTGGCGTGCAGATACAGCAGGCAGTGAAGAAATCTAATGCAATGTTGGCCTTCATAACAAGAGGATTTCAGTACAAGAGGAAAGAGGTTCTTCTGCAGTTGTATAGGGCACTAGTGAGACCAACCTGGAGTGATGTGTACCGTTTTGGTCTTCTAATATGAGGAAGGACATCCTTGTGATTGAGGCAGTGCAGCGTAGGTTCACGAGATTGACCCCTGGGATGGCAGGACTGTCATATGAGGAAAGATTGAAAAAAACTAGGCTTGTAGTCATTGGAGTTTAGACGGATGAGGGGTTATCTTATAGAAACATATAAAATTATAAAAGGACTGCACAAGCTAGATGCAGGAAACATGTTCTTAATGTTGGGTGAGTCTAGAGCCAGGGGCCGCAGTCTTAGAATAAAGGAGAGGTAATTTGAGACTGAGCTGAGAAAAAAAATCTTTTTACCCAGAGAGTTGTGAATTTCTGGAATTCCCTGCCACAGAGGGCAGTGGAGGCCAAATCACTGGATGGATTTAAGAGAGATTTGGATTGAGCTCTTGAGGCTAGTGGAGTCAAGGGATATG
This sequence comes from Okamejei kenojei, assembly GCA_035221665.1. NCBI lineage: Eukaryota > Metazoa > Chordata > Chondrichthyes > Rajiformes > Rajidae > Okamejei > Okamejei kenojei. The sequence continues at coordinate 987,104 of CM069172.1, forward strand.
GGGAGAAGGCAGGCATGGGTTATTGATACCGGACGATCAGCCATGATCACAATGAATGGTGGTGCTGGCTCGAAGGGCCGAAAGGCCTCATTCTGCACCTATTTTCTATGTTTCTATGTTTATATGTTTCTCTTCTCCCATCTTCACACGTCTACCCACCCCAACCCCTTTACTTCCCATACCCCACCCCTTTCTCATCCCATCACCCTTTAATACCCCCCCACACCACGCCAATAGCCTTAATCTCCACCTCTCCATTTTCATTGCCCTTCTCAGCCTCTCACTTACCCGTTCCCACCCTTCGCCATCCAACTCACTTCTTTCAATCCATTCCTTACCCGATCCCCTCCCCATCCTTTCCTTCCGCATGTCCTTCTAACGCGTGTCTACCCCACGTACCGCTATGCCAACCCCCTTACCTTACATTACCTTTACCCGTCCACAATTCAACACTTAAATTCCTTCCTTTCTTTCGCGTCCGAACCTCACGCCCCCTTTCTATCCCAGCCGCCCAATACCAGACCACTGAATTTCCATCTCCACTACAGTCCTGTCATTGACTCTGCATCCTGTCACCCTTATCCTTCAAATTTCGCCGCCCACATTTTCTCCTCTCCTACACCACAGGTTCACTCTCATCCTTCTCCTCTCACTCCACCACATTTCCTTCACTCATTCCGTCCCCTCGCCTGCACTCCTCATCACTCCCCCATCCCATCTGCTGCCCTTCCTGTCCCCCATTCTATTACATGCCCCATTCACTTTCTTACACCCCACTCCTCCTTCGGTGTATGAAAAAAGCTATCCCTGGACGGAGTTGAATGAAGGATTATCGCGACGTCGAATAAGCAATTAGACAAGTACATGGATTTGACAGTTTTAGAGGGCTTTAGGCTAATGACTGAGCTGACAGCCTAACATGCCAGGGTGACTGAGCTGCCAGCCCACCAGGCATGAGTGACTGAGCTGCTGCCCCACCAGGCCTGAGTGACTTAGCCGCCAACCCACCAGGACTGATTGGCTGAGCTGCCGGCCCACCAGGGCAGAAGGACTGAGCTGCCAGCCCAACAGGCCTAAGTGACAGCTGCCAACCCACCAGCCCTGTGTGACTGAGCTGCCAGCACAGATTGACTGAGCTGTCAGCACACCAGGCATGTGTGACCGAGCTGCCAACCCTCCTGGCCTGTGTGAGTGAGCTGCCAGCCAATCAGGCCTGAGTGACTGAACTGCCAGCCCGCCAGGCCTGAGTGACTGAGCTGCAAGCCAACCAGGCCTGAGTGACTGAGCTGCCAGCCCACCAGTCCTGAGTGACTGAGCTACCTGCCCACCAGAACGGAGTGACTGAGATGCCAGGCCATCGGGCCTGAATGACTGAGCTGCCAGCCCACCAATCATGAGTGAGTGAACAGCCATAACACCAAGCTAGGTTGACTGGGCTTGCAGATCGCCTGTCCTGATTGTCTGAGCTACCATTCCACCAGGCTAGGACGACTGAGCTGCCAGCTCACCAGGCCTAAGTGACTGAGCTGCCAGGCCACCAGGCCTGAGTGACTGAGCTGCCAACCCACCAGGCCTGAGTGTCTGAGCTGCCAGGCTACCAGGCCGGAGTGAATGAGCTGCCAGCCCACCAGGCCTGAGTGACTTTGCTGCCTGCCAACCAGGCCTTAGTGACTGAGCTAACAGCCCATGAGGCCTGAGTGACACAGTTGCCAGTCCATCAGGGCTGAGTGACTGAACTGCCAGCCCAAAAGGCCTGAGTGACTTAGCTGCCAGCCCACCAGGACAGAGTGACTGAGCTGCCAGCGCACCAGGCCAGAGTGACTGAGCTGCCCGCCCACCAAATCTGAGGGACTGATTTGCCAACCCTCCAGACCTGAGTGACAGCTACCAGCCCACCAGGCCTGAGTGACTGAGCTGTCAGTGTTCCAGGGATGAGTGACCGAGGTGCCACCCCTTCTGGCCTCTGTCACTGAGCTGCCAGCCCACTACGCATGAGTGACTGAGCTGCCAGGCCACTACGCACGAGTGACTGAGCTGGAAGCCCAACAGGCCCGATTGGCTGAGCTACCTGCCCACCTGCACCGGCTGAGTGAGTGGCAGATGCAGAAAAAATATAGACAAATTTGATGTTATCCACTTTGGCCGCAAAAACAAAGGGGCAGATTATTATCTCTCCTGCAGTCCGACTGTTTTTCTTTATTTTTGTTTTCTTGTGTTTGTTTTAGTTAGAATGTTGGTTTATTAGGCTGAGTATGTGTGGGGGGGAGGGAGGGGGGAAACAGGGTTTTTGTCTCTCCCTTCGGGGGGGGGGGGGGTGCGACTTTTCTTGGCGTGTCCCCCGTCACCATCTCCCTCTGTGCTGAGGCCTAATGGCGGAGCTGGCGGCCTCGGAGCTATGACGGTGTTCCCGCTTCCGGCTGCTGTGCTCCAGTGGCGACCCGGATTCAGAGCTGCGGTGCTCCAGCGCCTCCGGCTTCGGAGGCTCGGCCGCGGGCCTAGTGGACGATAACATCAGAGGCCTGGATCGCCTCAGCGTAGAGGGAGATCAAGGAGGGAAGAAGACAAAGACTTTAAGAATTTTGCCTTTCACCGCAGTGAGGTGCCTGGTGAACTCACTGTGGTGGATGTTAAATATGTGTTTATTGTGTGTTTTGTTTTTCAGTACATGTTATGACTGCAAGGTAACGAAATTTCGCTGAGATCGAAAGGTCTGAATGACAAAAAAGGATACTTGACTTTTTTTATTATCTCAATGGGGTTAGGTTCCATCAGGGGAGGTACAGTGAGATCTGGGTGTCCTTGTACACCGGTCACTGAAGGTTGGCGTGCAGGTACAGCAGGCAGTGTAGAATCTTAATGGAATGTTGATCTTCGTAACTAGATGATTTCAGTGTAGTAGAGAGGTTATTCTGCCGTTATATAAGGCTCTGGTAAGACCACATCTGGAGTATTGTGTACAATTTTGGTCTTCTAATTTGAAGAAGGATAAATGTATGATTGTGTAAGTGCAGCATAGGTTCACAAGATTGATCGCTGGGATGGCGGGACTGTAATATCAGGAACGATTGAAAAGAATAGGCTTGTATTCACTAGAGTTTAGAAGGGTGAGGGAAAATCTTATAGACACACATAGAATTATAAAAGGACTGGACAGGCTAGATGCACGAAAAATGTTCCCAATGTTGGGTGAGTCCAAAACCAGGGGGCCACAATCTTAGAATAAATAATAGGCCATTTATGACTGAGGTGAGAAAAAACGTTTCATCCAGAGAGTTGAGAATTTGTGGAATTCCAGCCGTATGGGGGCAGTGTAGGCCAAATTACTGGATGGATTTAAGCGAGAGTTACATAGAGCTCTAGGGGCTAGTGGACTCAAGGCATATGGGGAGAAGGCAGGCTCGGGTTATTGATTGTGGACGATCGTCCATGATCACAATGAATGGCGGTGTTTGCTCGAAGGCCGAATGGCCTCCTCCCAAACCTATTTTCTATGTTTCTATGTTGCGATGCCAGACCACCAGGGCTGAGTGACTGGGCTGCCTGCCCACAAGACCTGAGTGACTGAGCTGCCAGCCCATCAGGCCTGAGTGATTGAGCTGCCAGCGCAACAGGCATGAATGACTGAGCTGCCAGCCCACCATGCCTGGGTGCCTGAGTTGCCAGTGAACCTGGCCTGTGTGACTGAACTGCCAGCCCACAAGGCCTGCGTGTCTGAGATGCCGATTGACTGGGTTGCAGGGTGACCTGGACAGGTTGAGTGAGTGGCAGATGCAGTAAAATATACATAAAGGTGAGGTTATCCGCTTTAGCCACAACAACTGTAACTATGATTATTATCTCAATGGGGTTATGTTAGGTCAGTGGATGTACAGCGAGATCTTGGTGTCCTTGTACACCGGTCACTGAAGGTTGGCGTGCAGGTACAGCAGGCAGTGAAGAAAGTTAATGGAATGTTGAACTTCTTAACACGAGGATTTCAGTGTAGTAGAGAGGTTCTTCTGCCGTTATATAAGGCTCTGGTAAGACCACATCTGGAGTATTGTGTACAATTTCGGTCTCCTAATTTGAGGAAGGATACATTGATGATTGTGGCAGTGCAGCGTAGGTTCACACGTTTGATCGCTGGGATGGCGGGTCTGTATATCTGGAAAGATTGAAAAGACTAGGCTTGTGTTCACTTGAGTTTAGAAGCATGATGGGAAATCTTATAAAAACACATAAAATTATAAAAGGACTAGACAGGCAAGATGCACGAACAATGTTCCCAATGTTGGGTGAGTACAAAACCAGGGGCCACAATCTTAGAATAAAGGAGAGGCCATTTATGACTGAGGTGAGAAAAGCATTATCTCAGAGAGTTGAGAATTTGTGGAAATCTCTGCCACAGAGGGCAGTGGAGGCCAAATCACTGGATACATTTAAAAGAGAGTTGGATGGAGCTCTTGGGGCTAGTGGTATCAAGGGATATGGGGATTAGGCCGGCATGGGTTATTGATGGGGGACGATCAGCCATGATCACAATGAATGGCAGTGCTGGCTCGAAGGGCCGAATGGCCTCCTCCTGCACCTATTTTCTATTGTTTCTATGTTTCTATGCCAGACCACCTGGCCTGAGGGACTGAGCTGCCAGCCCACCATGCCTGAGTGACTGAGCTGCCAGCCCAACAGGCGTGAGTGAATGAGCTGCCAGACAAACAGGCCTGTGTGACTGAGCTGCCAGCCCACCAGGCGTAAAGGGGGGTGGGTTATTGAGGTATATAACACCATGGAATGAATAGATTGGATGGATGCACAGAGTCCCTTGCCCAGAATGGGTGAATTGATGACCAGAAGATATCGGTTTAATGTGTAGTGGTAAAGATAGGAATCTGAAGGGTAACCTTTTTAAAGAATGTGCGGTGGGTGCATGTTACAAGCTATCAGAGGAGGTGGATGAGGCTGAAACTATTCTAACGTTAAATACGCATATAGATAGAACAAGGTTTGATGATTAGCGATCAACCGCAGGCACTAGTGTAGCAGGGACATGTTGGCCAGTGTGGGCAAGTTGGGCTGAGGACCCGTTTCCACACTGTATCACTCTATGGCTGTACGTCTCTAAGTCTGTAAACATATGGGTCTCAAGCCAAGCCAAGGGAATAATCGCAAAGATGATTGAAAAACCTTTGACTCAAGTTATTCGTAACTGTGATGAAATGCGAATTAACCCGTGTCAATAAATTTCAGTGTGAGTTCTAACCTCTGCTACTCTTCTTTAAAAAATATGACTCGAATTTGCTAAACATAGAGCCAGAATCACACGCAAGCGCTTCCCCTTTGGAAGAAGACGTGTCTGGACTTTTGACGTGTGAACTCACACAGCTTGGCGTCAGTTGGACGCTGCAGTCTTGCGCTTGAACCTCAACGTAGACAATGATTGTTAAATCAGTTGACTTTTATCAGCAGTTGCGCGGATTTTATGAGCAAACGTGGAATGTTCAGACTGACGGCCGCCTTAATCGTCATTTATCAATAATAACGTCCCACTTCGCTACGGCCTTTAACTCACGCCATATTCACGCTTGTATAAATGCAGCAAAGCATTCAATCGGATTAACAAACTTCTCACTGTGACTCTACAGAAGAGAAAGCGCAGAAGATGCGAAATATTTTTTTAATTTGGTTTAGAATATTGCTGCTGACTCAACTGGTCTCGGGGAGCTTGCCATCGGGTGGGTTGATGAACAATAGTGTATGTTAATGTTTAAATCCATTGGTAGCAGCGTTCGCAGATGTTGACTTAAACCTGCTCATGGATCCATTATTTTTATTCATTTTATGGTGCGTGCGAGAAGCTCGTTAGGATGTTACGATGTCGGCAGATATTACTAGATATGAATTAATCTATTCATTGTAGGGTGCTTCTTGATTCTGTATTCATACTGAGCCCCATAGCCATGGATGCTCCAGTATAGTGGCGCGTCAAACTTTCTCGTCTCACTGGTTCTCTACCCTGCCACACTTTAGAGTGACCGTGTCCAAACGTCCAGGTTCCCAAATAAGGCTACCTCCGCGAAGTGCAGTGTACAGGACTTGTTTTATGAACTCCCTCTACATTGTACGAGAATGATAAATAGTGAATTCGGAATCAGATTAGTGAAGAGGATGGACAGCATTCAATACAAGCCAATAAATGTATGTGCGTCTGTTAAATGATATATTGAGTGTTCCATGATTCAGCAACGATAATGAAAATTGACACTCCTAACATGTATTATTCATCCCTCATTGCCCGGTGACGGGACTACAAAGCATATGGATATATAAGGGGGCTAGCTTGTTGAATGATACATCATGGACAGGCTCTATTTAATAATATCCCACGTCACCATTCATTGGAATATATGCCACATTCAGAAGAGAACAATTAACCTCTTAACCCGCACATTCGGACATCTCTATTTATTCGTCCATCTCTATCCGTGCCCTTTGACAACAATACCTGACACCCATTGATCTGAGAGAGCAAATCATTGCCTGGCAAAATAATGAAGGGCAAACACGTCACAAGTTCTGGCGCTGTTTTATCGAGCCCATCTCACTGACTGCATCAGAACAGATGGCAACCTGGGATAAGTGAAGGAATTCGGCATGAGCATATTTACCAGAACGCACAGAATAATGTTTCATGGGTTCAGTTTATTTTATTTGCATCTTTGTAAAAGTGTATATATTTTTTCACGAACAGTGGACCCATGCGAACTCAATGGAGGAGTGTGCAAATACGTCTGCATGTACCCTTACGATATGCAAATGGTTCCACGGTGCCCTGGCGGCCGTCCGTGCTGCAAGATCCTTTACGGACCACGGCGTCTTCAATACTAATACTTCCCGCCGTCAGCTCAGTTACAACCATCCTTGGATCACAAATGGCTAACGAACGGTACATATAAATAAAAAGCTTTGTTTACTGCTGATATTTTAATGTTCTCTTACTGTATTCTTATTTCTAATCATTCCGCGTGAACTAAATTTACACACGGGAGCATTACTAGTGAAATCAATGTGATTCATAATATATATCTCTACATGGATGTAAATTGAGTGGTGACCGAATTAGCAGGGACAAGCGGGACGACGTTTGTATAGAGAGTTTAGTTGGCATATAGATTGAGCAGCCATGGGATGCAGTTGAGGCAGGTACAATAATCTATTATAATATAAAACTATGATCTTGGCTGTGGATGTGCTTGTGTGTGTGTGTGTGTGTGTGTGTGTGTGTGTGTGTGTGTGTGTGTGTGTGTGTGTGTGTGTGTGTGTGTGTGTGTGTGTGTGTGTGCGCGTGTGTGTGTGTGTATGTGTGTGTGTGTTATAATATGTGATTCACATCTCCACGAAAACCCGACGCTGTAACGGTGAACATATATTACATATTCCGGTAGAGATTCACCTCATGATCTCAAATATCGCCTCATTTGAAAATCTGATTTATTATATCCAAAGATGTTTACTAAAATTGTTCACCAATCAGGGATCTTTTAAAATTCTAACGTGCTGAAACGAGCTGGATGACGTCACAATGCCTATGCTCCTCGTACCAAGCTGCGCAGAATTTTGAACGCACAGCCCCACTGTTTTCCACGAGTTCCGAGCTATCTGAACCAGCCGCCCCCTCCCCCCCCCCCCCCCCCTTCTTCAAAGGATACAGAAAGAAGCAGCAAGTGGGCAGATTCTGACGGCTTCCGAATGCGCTTCCAGGACTTTCCGAACGCTTCGAGTTCTATGCACGCTTTGCTTGGCTCGGCTTTTCCGAGAACACTCGATAGCTTATATTCAAAAGACACAGAAAGAACGAGCGTGGGCTCTGATCTGCTGATCCCGACGGCTTCCGAAGGCACTTCCGAGACTTTCCGAGCGCTTCCAAGGCCGTTGCGCGATAGCCTCGGCTCAGCTTTCCCGAGAACTGACGAGCTTTGGTCGACACACGCTCGCGCCTCCGCACGGCTTTCCTGAGACTTTCCGAGCACTTCCATTAATTCCCAAGAGCTGCCGAGAGCTTTTCACTGGAGTCAAACCCTGTACAATAGCTCTCTCTCTCTCCCCGGGGTCTGTCCACTTCTCGCAGCACCATCGCTCGCCCGGTTCCCCTCTATCCCCCCCTGCAGGTCTCCTCCCTCCGCTTCTCCCCTCCCGCTCCACTCCCTCCCTCTACTCTCTCCCCTCTCCTCCCTCCCTCCCCTTACTCCCAACCCCGTACTCTCTCCCTCCCTATCTCCGCTCTGCTCTCTCTCCCTCCCTACACCGCACCCTACCCCTCTCCCACTCCCCTTCCCTCTAACCCCCCTCTACCCTCTCCCTCCCCCTCCTCTCTATCAGCCCACCACGCCTGAGTGACAGAGCAGTCAGCCCACCAGGCCTGAGCGACTTAGCTGACAGCCCACCAGGCCTGCGTGGCTGAGCTGCCAACCCACCACACCTGAGTGACTGTGCTGCTGAGTGACACCATGCCTCAACCTTTGCCCATCCTCTTCTACCCCACTCTTCTCCCCTCTCCTCTTCTGCATCCCTCTCCAACCTGAACTCTATCTCTGCAGATCCTCCACCCCTCCTCTCTCCCCACCTCTCGACCCCCATTATCTCTCCGCCCACCTTCCATGGCTCCACCCTCTCCCAGTCCCCTCCCTCTTCCCACGTCTACACCCTCTTTCCCCATCCTCTCTATCCCTCCCTCTGCCCCCTCTGCTCCCTCCCCACTAACCCCTCCATCCCCCCACCTCCCTCCCCTCCCACTCTCCCCTCCACACCCACGCCCTTTCCCCCTCCCCCACTCACCCCAGCCTATCTACTCCCTCCTCTATACACCAATCGCCCGCCGTCCTCTGTCCCCCCTCCTATCTCCCCTCTACTCTCCACCCAGCCTCCTCCCCCTCTACACTCCCTCTCCCTCTCCTCTCATACCCCCACTCCACGTCCACCACTCCCCAACCCCTCCCCACCCCCTTGCCCCCAATCCCTCCTTCATCCCCACTCACTTCCATCCCCCACTCTCTCCCCCTCACTTACACTGACAATCCAATTAAGATCGTCCATGGCCATCAAACAGAATATTGTATAGAGGTCGGGAGCTCATGTACTAATTGTATGAGATATTGTGTTCACTTCAGTTTACCATATTATAGGAAATATTTTGTCAAACTGGAGAGGGTATTGAGAAGATTTACGAGCATGTTGCCACAATTTGAGTGCCTGAGCTATAGGGAGAGGTGTAGTAGGGTGGCGGTCTATTCCCAGGAGCAGAGAAGGATGAGGGGTGATCTTACAACAGGTATATAACACCATGGAAGGAATAGATCGGATGCATGCACAGAGTCTCTTGCCCAGAATAGGTGAATTAATGGCCAGACGACATTGGTGTAACGTGAAGGGGAAAATATTTAACAGGAATCTGAAGGATAACGTTTTCATACAAAGCGTGGTGGGTGACTGAGCTGCCAGGCGACCAGGCCTGAGTCACTGAGCTGCAAGGGCACCAGGCCTGAGTGACTGAGCTGCCAGCCAACCAGGCCCGAGTGACTGAGCTGGCAGCCCACCAGGCCAGAGTGACTGAGAGGCCCAGTGACTGGGTTGCAGCGTGACCTGGACAGGTTGAGTGAGTGGTCTGAAGGGTGGCAGATGCAGTATAATATAGATAATTGTGCTAATATATATCCTCTATGGAGTCCAAAACAAGGGGGCGGATTATTTTCTCAATGGGGGAGGTACAAGTCAGGGGGAGGTACAGAGAGACATTGGTGTCCTTGTACACCGGTCACAGAAAGTTGTCGTGCAGGTACAGCGGGCAGTGAAGTGTTGGCCTTCATACCAAGAAGATTTCACTAAAGGAGTAGAGGTTCTTCTGCAGTTGTATAGGGCTCTGGTAAGAACACATCTGGAGTATGGTGTAAGATTTTCGTCTCCTAATTTGAGGAAGGCCATACTTGTGTTTGTGTCAGTGCAGCGTAGGTTCACGAGATTGATCCCTGGGATGGCGAGACTGTCATATGAGGAAAGTTTGAAAATACCAGGTTGTGTTCATTGGAATTTAGAAAGATGAGGGGGGATGTTAACAATGAGGTGAGAGAAAAAAGTTTCCACCCAGAGAGTTCTGAAATTGTGGAATCCCCTGTGAGGGTAGTGAAAGCCAAATCAGAGATACTTAGATAGAGCTCTAGGGGGTAGTGGAATCAAGGGATATGGGGGAGAAGGCAGACACGGTGTGTTCGTTGGGTACGATCAGCCATTATCACAATGAATTGCGGTGCTGGCTCGAAGGGTCGAATAGCCTCCTCCCGCATGTTTCTATCTTTCTATGTTTCTATGCCAGCCCAACAGGTGTGAGTGACTGAGGTGCCAGCCATCCAGGCCTGAGTGACTGAGCTGCCAACCAAACAGGCCTGAGTGACGGAGCTGCCAGCCCACCAGGCCTGGGTGACGGGGCTGCCAGCCACTAGGGCTCTGGATACTAGTCCCTTCGGCCCACAACACCCATACTAGCGCTCCAAAATGCTCCCTCCTCCCCGAGTCTCTCGAGCGGCGGCATGCTGCAAGGTTTCATAATGTTTTCTCCCTTAACTTTTAACCCCTTGCTACCACTCTTTCAATATAACTTGATTTCAAGACACGGAATAACCTTGTTTTAAAGTGTAGATAACATTTCAACCTTGCAAAGGATGGAGATAAGAGGAAGAAATGTCTCTAAAGAAGGATCATGGTGAAGGCGCGGCTTCTGTTTCCAGTACCTAATAAGCAACATCAAAAATGAGTGATGAAATGAGTAGAAGATTCTGTAGTTTGGAAGAAATGGTGAAAGGAGTTTGGAGTAAATTGAAGAAAGTTCAAGACAACCTGATTGTGTTACAAGATGGATCTCGTGGACGGAAGGAACAAATTGCTATCTTACTAATCTTGTGTCAGGAAAGAGATTCAAAGCTTGCAACAATGAATAGGAAAATAATTGAAAACTCCCGGTCACTCGAGCAATACAAAACCTGGAAAATAGAAACCGTCGGCTGAATCTGTGTTTTGTTGGTTTGCCTGAAGGTCAGGAAGGTGACAATACTATATATTATGTCTCTAGAATATTAAAGGAGACTTTCGACATAGAGCGGTTTGGAAAACTTCCAATTTTTGATAATACATACAGGGTTGGGAAGAAGCACGTTTTCAAATGCAAACCTAGACATCTGATTGTTCGGTTTCACTTTTCGCAGATGAAGGAAAATATCTGTGTTTGAATTGTCCAAGATATTCTGAGTGGGGAGGGAGAGGAGCCTAAGGTCGAGGTACATATACAGTGGCTTGCAAAAGTATTAATACCTCTTGAACATTTCCACATTGTGTCACGTTACAACCACAAACGTAAATGTATTTTATTGGGATTTTATGTGATGGACCAACACAAAGTGGTGCATAATCGTAAAGTGGAAGGAATATGATACATGGTTTCCAATTTTTTTTACAAATAAAAAACTGAAAAGTGTGGCGTGCAAAAGCATTCAGCCCCCCTGAGTCAATACTTTGAAGAACCACCTTTCGCTGCAATTACAGCTGCAAGTCTTTTGGGGTATGTCTCTACCGGATTTGCACATCCAGAGACTGACATTGTTGGCCATTGTTCTTTGCAAAATAGCTCAAGCTCAGTCAGATTGGATGGAGAGCGTCTGTGAACAGCAATTTTCAAGTCTTGCCAGAGATTCTCAATTGGATTTAGGTCTGGACATTGGCTGGGCCATTCCAACACATGAATATGCTTTGATCTCAACCATTCCATTGTAGCTCTGGATGTATGTTTAGGGTAATTGTCCTGCTAGAAGGTGAACCTCCGCCCCAGTCTCAAGTCCTTTGCAGACTCTAACAGGTTTTCTTCCAAGATTGCCCAGTATTTGGCTCCATCCATCTTCCCAAGAACTCTGACCAGCTTCCCTGTCCCTGCTGAAGAGAAACATCCCCACAGCATGATGCTGCCACACCATGTTACACAGTGGGGATGGTGTGTTCAGGGTGTTATTTTTCTGCCACGCATAGCGTTTTGCATTTAGGCCGAAAACTTCCATTTTAGTCTCATCAGACAAGAGCACCTCCCTCCACATGTTTGCTGTGTCCTCCACATGGCTTGTGGCAAACTGCAAACGAGACTTCTTATGGCTTTGTTTCAACAATGGCTTTCTTCTTGCCACTCTTCCATAAAGGCTCGATTTGTGAAGTGCATGACAAACCTGTGGACAGATTCTCCCACCTGAGCTGTGGATCTCTGCAGCTTCCCCAGAGTTACTGTGGGCCTCTTGGCTGCTTCTCTGATCTATGCTCTCCTTGCCCGGCCTGTCAGTTTAGGTGGACGGCCATGTCTTGGTAGGTATGCAGTTGTGCCATACTCTTTCCATTTTCGGATAATGGATTGAACATTGCTCCGTGAGATGTTCAAAGCTTGGGATTTTTTTAATACCCCAACCCTGCTTTAAACTTCTCCACAACTTTATCCCTGACCTGTCTGGTGTGTTCCTTGGGCTTCATGATGCCCACGGAAAATTGTTTGTTCGCTATTGTTCTCTAACAAACCTCTGAGGCCTTCACAGAACAGCTGTATTTATACTGAGATTACATTACACACGTGGACTCTATTTACTAATAGGTGACTTCTGAAGGCAATTGGTTGCACTGGATATTTTTAGGGGTATCAGTGTAAAGGGGGCTGAATACTTTTGCACGCCAAACTTTTCAGTTTTTTATTTGTAAAAAAATTTGAAAACAATGTATCATTTTCCTTCCACTTCACAATTATGCGCCACGTTGTGTTGGTCTATCACATCAAATCCCAATAAAATACATTTACGTTTGTGGTTTTAACGTGACAAAATGTGGAAAAGTTCACGGGGTATGAATACTTTTGCAAGCCACTGTAGGTACCAATGACATAGGTGAAAAAATAGAAGAGGTCCTGAAAGGAGAATTTAGGGAGTTAGGAGGAGAGTTAAGGAGAAGGACCGCAAAGGTACCCATCTCAGGATTACTGCCTGGGCCACGCGACAGTGACAGTAGGAATGGAGCGAGGTGGAGGATAAATGCGTGGCTCAAGGACTGGTGCAGAGGCCAGGGATTCAAGTGTCTTGATCATTGGGACCAGGTTTGGGGAAGGTATAACCTGTTCAAAAAGGATGGATTGTACTTAAACCGGAGGGGGGGCAATATCCTGGCGGCGAGATTTGCTAAAGCTACTGGGGAGACTTGAAACTACAACGGTTGGGGGGAGGGATTCAAATACAGAAAGCTAGTAGACCTTGTGTGAGGCTGGAGGCAGGGAAGGGAAGCATTCAGACCCAACATGTAGGGGGGGAAGACGAAAATAATAATAAACAGATAATAATATGTCGTGGGTTTCTTAAATGTGCGAGCAGAGAGACAGAGGGGTGTAAAATAAGGGTAGAAGCAAAAAGTAGCAAAGTGAAAAGTAAAAGTGGCAGGCAGACAAATCCATGGTAAAAATCAAAAAGGGCCACCTTTCAACATAATTGTATAAGTGGTAAGTGTTGTACAAACAACACTGAAGGCTTTGTGTCCCAATGAAATGAGCATTGGTAATAAGGTGCATGAGTTGAATGTGCAGATAGCTATTAATGATTATGATATAGTTTGGATCACGGAGACATGGCTCCATGGTGACCAAGGCTGGGAGCTGAACATCCAGGGATATTCAATATTGAGGAGGTAGAGACGGAAAGGAAAAGGAAGTGGGGTGGCTTTGCTGGTTAGAGATGAGATTAACGCAATAAGAAGGAAGGACATTCGCTTGGAGGATGTGGAATCGATATGGGTAGAGCTGCAAAACACTAAGGGGCAGAAAACGCTAGTGGGAGATATGTACAGTCCCCCTAACAGTAGTAGTGGAGTTGGAGACGGCATCAAACAGGAAATTAGAAATGCGTGCAACAACGGTAAAACAGTTATAATTGGAGACTTCAAACTACATATAGTTTGGGTGAATAAAAATTGGCAGGGGTGCTGAGGAAGAGGATTTCTTGGACTGTATGCGGGATAGTTTTCTAAACCAACATGTAGAGGAACCAACGCCAGAGCAAGCTATTGGAGACTGATTATTGAGTAATGAGGAAGGGTTAGTTAGAAGTCTTGTTGTGCGTGGCCCCTTGGGCAAAAGTAACTATTATATGGTCGAATTCTTCATTAGGATGGAGAGTGACATAATTCATTCAGAAACAACGGTACTGAACTTAAACAAAGGTAACTTTGAGGCCATGAGACGTGAATTGGCCAAGACAAACTGGCATTGATTCTTAATTGGATGACGGTGGATGTGCATTGGGAGGCATTAAAATACTGCATGGATGATCTACAACAATTCTTCATCAAAGTTTGGCAAAAAAAAAATCAGATAAGGTGGCGCATCCGTGGATAACAAGGGAAATCAGCGATAGATATCAAAACAAAAGATGAAGGATACAAATTAGCCATAAAAAGCAACCTACCAGAGGACTGGGAGAAATTCAGTCCATCAGAGAAGGACAACGTGCTTAATTAGGAAAGGGAAATAGATTATGAATGAAAACTGGCAGGGAACCTAAAAACTGACAGCAAAAGATGTTTCTAGATATGTGAAGAGAAAGAGATTAGTTAAAACAAATGTAGGTCCCTTGCAGTCAGAAACGGGTGAATTTATCCTGGGGAACAAGGACATGACAGACCAATTCAATAACTACGTTGGTTCTGTCTTCAATAAGGAAGACATAATAATCTGCAGGAAATAGCAGGGAACCGCGGGTCAAATAAGGTGGAGGAACTGAGTGAAATCCAGGATAGCCGGGAAGAGGTGAATTGAATGGGTTAAAGGCCGATAAATACCCAGGGCCAGATAGACTGCATTCCAATATACTTAAGAAAGTAGCCTCAGAAATAGTGGATGCGTTAGTGATAATTTTTCTAATCTCTTTAGATTCTGGATTAGTTCCTGAGGATTGGAGGGGATCTAATGTAAGCCCAATTAAAAAAAAAAAGTGGGAGAGAGAAAACGGTGAATGACAGACCAGTTAGTCTAAAATCGGTAGTGAGGAAACTGCTGGAGTCAGATACTAAAGATGGGATAGCAGCACATTTGGAATGTGGTGAAATC
Organism: Okamejei kenojei; assembly: GCA_035221665.1. NCBI lineage: Eukaryota > Metazoa > Chordata > Chondrichthyes > Rajiformes > Rajidae > Okamejei > Okamejei kenojei. Next base: position 1,002,240 of record CM069172.1, read on the forward strand.
ATTGGACAAATTCAGCACGGATTTATGAAAGGTAAATCATGTCTGACGAATCTTATAGAATTGTTCGAGGATGTAATTAGTAGAGTCGATAATGGAGAACCAGTGGATGTGTTATATCTGGACTTTCAGAAGGCTTTAGACAAGGTCCCACATTGGAGGTTAATGTACAAACTTAAATCACACGATATTGGCGTTTCAGTATTGATGTGAATAGAGAATTAGCAGGCAGACAGGAAGCAAAGAGTAGGAGTAAATGGGTCCTTTTCAGAATGGCTCAGTGCTGGGACCACAGCTATTTACAATATATATTAATGATTTGGACGAGGGAATTGAAAACTACGTCTCCAAGTTTACGGATGAAACGAAGTTGGGGGCAGTGTTAGCTGTGAGGAGGATGCTAGGAGGTTGCAAGGTGACGGGTAGGCTGGGTGAGTGGGCAAATGCATGGCAGATGCAGTATAATGTAGATACATGTGAGGTTATCCATTTTGGTGGCAAAAACAGGAAAGTAGACTATTATCTGAATGGTGGCAAATTAGGAAAAGGGGAGATGCAACGAGACCTGGGTGTCATGACACAACAGCCATTGAAATTACGCACGCAGGTGCAGCAGGTAGTGAAGAAAGCGAATGGTATGTTAGCATTCATAGCAAAATGATTTGATTATAAGTGCAGGGAGGTTCTACTGCAGTTGTACAGGGTGTTGGTGGGACCACACCTGGAGTATTGCGTACAGTTTTGGTCTCCAAATCTGAGGAAATACATTATTGCCATAGATACAGTTTTACAGATAAGGTTCACCAGACTGATTCCTGGGATGTCAGGACTTTCATATGAAAAAAGACTGGGTAGACTCGGCTTGTACTCGCTAGAATTTAGAAGATGAGGAGGGATCTTATAGAAACTTATAACATTCTTAAGGGGTTTGGCAGGCTAGATGCAGGAAGATTGTTCCCGATGTTGGGAAAGTCCAGAACAAGGGGTCACAGTTTAAGGATAAGGGGGGCATCTTTAGTACCGAGATGAGAAAAACATTGTTCACACTGAGAGTGGTAAATCTCTGGAATCCTGTGCCACAGAAGGTAGTTTTGGACACGGCATTGGCTATATTTAAGAGGGAGTTAGATGTGGCCCTTCTGTCTAAAGGGATCAGGGGGTATGGAGAGAAGGCAGGTACATATATGACAAAATGTTGAGTCAATCATATATAAAATCTTTTTTTATATATGATTGACTCAACATTTACCATATAATATAAACATATAACAATTACAGCACGGAGACAGGCCATCTCGGCCCTTCCACTCCGTGCCGACCATTTGTTTTCCCCTAGTCCCATCTACCTGCACTCAGACCATACCCCTCCATTCCCTTCACGTACATATACCTATCCACTTTACTTTTAAATGTTAAAATCGATCCTGCCTCCACCACCTCTGCTGGAAGCTCATTCCACACAGCCACCACCCTCTGAGTAAAGAAGTTCCCCCTCACGTTACCCCTAAACTTCTGTCCCTTAATTCTCATGTCATGCCCTCTTCTTTGAATCTTCCCAACCCTCAATGGGAAAAGCTTATCCACGTCAACTCTGTCTATCCCTTTCATCATTTTAAAGACCTCAATCAAGTCCCCCTTAACCTTCTGCGCTCCAAAGAATAAAGACCTAACTTGTTCAACCTTTCTCTGTAACATAGTTGCTGGAACCCTGGCAACATTCTAGTAAATCTCCTCTGTACTCTCTCTATTTTGTTGACATCCTTCCTATAACTAGGCGACCAAAATTGTACACCATACTCCAGAATTGGTCTTACCAATGCCTTGTACAATTGTAACATTACTTCCCTACTCCTATATTCAATGCTCTGATTTATAAAGGCCAGCACACCAAAGGCTTTCTTTACCACCCTATCTACATGCGATTCCACCTTCAGGGAACTATGCACAGTTATTCCTAGATCCCTCTGCTCCACAGCATTCCTCAATTCCCTACCATTTACCATGTAGATTGTCATATATATGGCAGAATAAAAATATCAGACTAAGTAAACGAACAAAGTCGGTGGGTTGGCATTGCCGAACCTTAGATTTTATTATTGGGCAGTTAATGCTCGCTATTTGACGTTTTGGACAAAATATTTAGAAGATACGCAATTCCCAGGATGGATACATCTTGAACGTGATTCTATGCACGGGTTATCATTTGCTTCTCTCCTCGGGGTTTCGTTACCTTTGACAATTACGAGACTGAATATGTATATTTTAATGCTAGGAGCATTGTAAGTAAGGTGGATGAACTTAGAGCCTGAATTGACACATGGAAATATGATGTTGTGCAATCAGTGAAACATGGTTGCAGGAGGGCTGTGATTGGAAACTAAATATTCCAGGATTTCGTTGCTTCAGGTGTGATAGAATTGGAGGGTCCTGAGGGGGAGGTGTTGCATTGCTTGTCAGAGAAGATATTACAGCAGTGCTTTGGCAGGATAGATTAGAGGGCTCGTCTAGGGAGGCTATTTGGGTGGAACTGAGAAGTGGGAACGGTGTAGCAACACTTTTAGGGGTGTATTATAGACCGCCAAATTGGGAGCGAGAATTGGAAGAACAAATATGTAAGGAGATAGCAGATATTAGTAGTAAGCACAAGGTAGTGATTGTGGGATATTTCAATTTTCCAAAAATAGACTGGGAAACACATTCTGTAAATGGGCTGGATGGTTTGGAGTTTGTAAAATGTGTGCAGGATAGTTTTTTTGCAGCAGTACATAGAGGTATCGCCCAGAGAAGGGGCAGTGCTGGACCTCCTGTTAGGAAATGAGGCAGGTCAGGTGACGGAGGTATGCGTTGGTGAGCACTTCGGGACCAGTGATCACAATACCATTAGTTTCAATATAATTATGGAGAGAGTCTGAACTGGACCTAGGGTGGAGATTTTTGATTGGAGAAAGGCTAACTTTGAGGGAATGCGTAAGGATTTTAAAGGAGTGAATTGGGACACTTTGTTTCATGGGAAGGATGTAGAAGAGAAATGGAGGACATTTAAAGGGGAAATTGTAAGTTACAGAATCTTTATTTCCCTGTTAGGTTGAAAGGAAATAGTAAAAATTTGAACGAGCCATGGTTTTCAAGGGAAATTGGACACTTGTTTCGAAAAAAGAGAGATATCTACAATAATTATAGGAGGCATGGAATAAATGAGGTGCTAGATGAGTATAAAGAGATGGGGGAGATATTGAACAACTTCTTTTCTTCGGTATACACCAAGGAGAAGGATATTGTACTCTGTGAGTTAAGGGGAAAAAGTAGAGTAGCTATGGAAACTATGAGATTCAAAGAGGAGGAAGTACTGACACTTTTGAAAAATATAAAAGTGGATATGTCTCCAGGTCCTGACAGGATTTTCCCTAGGACATTGAGGGAAGTTAGTGTAGAAATAGCAGGAATTATGACAGAAATATTTCAAATGTCATTAGAAACGGGAATAGTGCCGGAGGATTGGCGTACTGCGCATGTTGTTCCATTGTTTAAAAAGGGTTCAAAGATTAAACCTAGCAATTATAGACCTATTAGTTTGACGTCAGTGGTGGGCAAATTAATGGAAAGGATACTTAGAGATAATATATATAAGCATCTGGATAAGCAGGTTCTGATCAGGAACAGTCAACATGGATTTGTGCCTGGAAGGTCATGTTTGACAAACCTTCTTGAATTTTTTGAAGCGGTAACTAGGGACATTGATGAGGGTAAAGCAGTGGATGTCGTCTATATGGATTTCAGTAAGGCCTTTGACAAGGTTCCCCATGGAAGGTTGGTTAAGAAGGTTCAATCTTTGGGTGTTAATGGCGGAGTAGCAAGATGGATTCAACAGTGGCTGAATGGGAAATATCAGAGAGTAATGGTGGATGGCTGTTTGTCAGGTTGGAAGCCGGTGACCAGTGGGGTGCCTCAGGGATCTGTGTTGGGTCCACTGTTGTTTGTCATGTACAACAATGATCTGGATGAGGGGGTGGAACATTGGATAAGTAAGTATACAGATGATACTAAGATAGGTGGTGTTGTGGATAATGAAGTAGATTTTCAAAGTATACAGAGAGAGATTTGGGCCATTTGGAAAAGTGGGCTGAAAGATGGCAGATGGAGTTTAATACTGTTAAGTGTGAAGTGCTACAGCTTGGCAGGACAAATCAAAATAGGAAGTACATGGTAAATGGTAGGGAATTGAGGAATGCTGTGGAACAGAGGGATCTATGAATAACTGTGCATAGTTCCCTGAAGGTGGAATCGCATGTAGATAGGGTGGTAAAGAAAGCCTTTGGTGTGCTGGCCTTTATAAATCAGAGCATTGAATATAGGAGTAGGGAAGTAATGTTAAAATTGTACAAGGCATTGGTAAGACCAATTCTGGAGTACGGTGTACAATTTTGGTCGCCTAGTTATAAGAAGGATGTCAACAAAATAGAGAGAGTACAGAAGACATTTACTAGAATGTTGCCAGGGTTTCAGCAACTATGTTACAGAGAAAGGTTGAACCAGTTAGATCTTTATTCTTTGGAGCGCATAAGTTTAAGGGGGGACTTGATAGAGGTCTTTAAAATGATGAGAGGGATAGATAGACAGAGTTGACGTGGATACGTTTTTCCCATTGAGGGTCGGGAAGATTCAAACAAGAGGGCATGACATGAGAATTAAGGGACAGAAGTTTCGGGGTAACGTGAGGGGGAACTTCTTTACACAGTGGGTGGTGGCTGTGTGGAATGAGCTTCCAGCAGAAGTGGTGGAGGCAGGATCGATTTTAACATTTAAGAGTAAAGTGAATAGGTATATGGACGTGAAGGGAATGGAGGGGTATGGTCTGAGTGCAGGTAGATGGGACTAGGGGAAAACAATCGGTCGGCACGGACTGGAAGGGCCGAGAGGGCCTGTTTCCGTGCTATAATTGTTATATGGTTATATGGTTAATACATGTACAATTAACCCAATAATAAGACACATTGCGATTATGGTTTCAATTTCGTAAGTTTTTGGATTGAATGCTTTTATATTATCGAGTCCTATAATGTCTAACCTATTCTTCCAACCTTCTAGTACTGATCAAGCCTTTGTGTTATTAAAGAGGAAAGGATTAGCAGTTTTTCGTGATTTGTTTTTAGTTGGTTGTTTTATGTCTTTTGAACAACTTTCCAATAAACATAATCTACCTATCTCGCATTTTTTTAGATATTTACAAATTATACATGTTTTGAATGCTACTCTACCCTCTTTCCCGTTACCACGTCATAGAATCATAGAAAATAGGTGCAGGAGTAGGCCATTTGGCCTACACCGCCATTCAAATGAACATGGCTGATCATCCAACTCAGCATCCTGTACCTACCTTCTCTCCATACCCCCCTGATCCCTTTAGCCATAAGGACTACATCTAACTCGCTCTTAAATATAGCCAATGAACTGGCCTCAACTACCTTCTGCGGCAGAGATTCCGCAGACTCACCACTCTCTGTGTGATAAAAGATCGTCTCATCTCGGTCCTAAAACACTTCCCCATTATCCTTAAACTGTGACCCATTTTTCTGAAGTTCCCCAACATTGGGAATAATCTTCCTGCATCGAGCCTGTCCAACCCCTTAAGAATTTTGTAAGCCTCTATAAGATCCCCTCTCAATCTCCTAAACTCCAGCGAGTACAAGCCGAGTCTATCCAGTCTTTCTTCATATGGAAGTCCTGCCATCCCAAGAATCAGTCTTGTGAACCTTCTCTGTACTCACTCTTATGGCAAGATTGTCTTTCCTCAGATTAGGAGACCAAAACTGTACGCAATACTCCAGGTGTGGCCTCACCAAGACCCTGTACAACTACAGTAGAACCTCTCTGCTGGTGTACTCAAATCCTTTTGCTATGAATGCCAACACACCATTCGCTTTCTTCACAGCCTGCTGCACGTGCATGCCTACTTTCAATGACTGGTGTACCATAAAACCCAGGTCTCGTCGCATCTCCCCTTTTCGTAATCGGCCACCATACAGATAATAATCTATCCTCCTGTTTCTGCCGCCAAAGTGGATAACCTCACATTTATCCACATTACACTGCATCTGTCATGCATTTGCCCACTCACCAAACCTATCCAAGTCACCTTGCAACCTCCTAGCATCCTCCTCACAGCTAACTCTGCCCCCCAGCTTCGTGTGATCCGCAAACTTGGAGATGTTGCATTCAGCTCCCTCATCCAGATCATTAATATATATTGTAAATAGCTGGGGTCCCAGCACTGAGCCTTGCGGTACCCCACTAGTCACTGCCTGCCGTTCTGAAAATTACCCGTTTACTCCTACTTTTTGCTTCCTGTCTGCCAGCCAGTTCTCTGTCCACAACAATACTGAACCGACAATACTGTGTGCTTTAAGTTTCTATGCTAAACTCATATGTGGGACCTTGTCGAAAGCCGTCTTAAAATCCAGATATACCACATCCACAGGTTCTCCCTTATCCACTCTACTAGTTACATCATCAAAAAATTCTATAAGATTCGTCAGACATGATTTACCTTTCAAAATCCATGCTGACTTTATCCAATGATTTCACCTTTTTCCAAACGTGCTGCTATCACATTTTTAATAACTGACTCGAGCATTTTCCTCACTATCGATGTTAGACTAATTGGTCTGTAGTTCCCCGTTTTCTCTCTCCCTCCCTTTTTAAAAACAATGTGGGGTTACATCAGCTACCCTCCAATCCTCAGGAAGGAACTACTCTAGAATCTAAAGAGTTTTGAAAAATCACTAATGCATCCACTATTTCTGGGGCTACTTCCTGAAGTAATCTGGGATGCAGCCTATCTGGCCCTCGTGATTTATTGGCCTTTAATCCATTTAATTTTCCTAACACCACTTCCTGGCTAACCTGGATTTCACTCATTTCCTCCATGCCATTTCACCCCCGGTCCCCTGCTCTTTCCGGCAGATTATTTGTCTTCCTTTGTGAAGACAGAACCAAAGTAGTTATTCAATTGGTCTCCCATTTCATTGTTCCCCATGATCAATTCACCAGTTTTTGACTGCAAGGGACCTACATTTGCGTTAACTAACGTTTTTCTCTTCACATATGTATAACAAATTTTACTGTCCATTTTTATGTTCCCTGCCAGTTTTCTTTCCTAATCTATTTTCTATTTCCTAATTAAGCACTTTGTCCTCCTCTGCTGGTCTCTGAATTTCTCCCAGTCCTTCGGTAGACTGCTTTTTCTGGCTAATTTGTATGCTTCATCTTTAGTGTTGATACTATCCCTGATTTACCTTGTTATCCACGGATGCACTACCTTCCCTGATTTATTATTTTGCCAAACGGATGAATAATGGTTGTAGTTCATCCATGCAGTCTTTAAATACCTTCAATTGCACATCCACTGTCAACCCTTTAAGAATCACTTGCCGCTCTATCTTGGCCAATTCACGTCTCATACCCTCAAAGTTACCTTTCTTTACGTTCAGAACCCTTGTTTCTGAATTAACAATGTCACTCTCCATCCTAACCAAGAACCCAACGATATCAAACCGAAATCTCGGGAAAAAAATACATTTGAAGCCTTATCAGTAATGTTTTATAACGACTATTTATGAGTTGATTTTGAAATTACAAGCAGATACATTTGATAAAATTAAGAATGATTGGGAAAGAGTATTTCAAATGTCTCTACCTATAGAGAAATAGGAGAGGAGTCTTCATTTAGATAATACCTCTTCAATTTGTGCAAGACAAGCTCTGATACAATTCAAGGTGGTTCACAGAGCTCATATGTCAAAAGATAAGTCAAAAGATATGGTCATATAAATCTTACCTCGACAGATGCAATTCAGAAGTGGCTTCACTGACTCATATGTTTGGTTTCGCCCACGTTTGGAAACATATTGGAAATAAATTGTTGATATTATTTATGTAGTATTAGGTATTGTTTTACACCCTCGTCCTATTAGTGAAATGTTTTGGCTAATAATGTTATATTCGACTCATCTGTCCCGTTCAGCTTTTGATTTAAATGGAAAGACTCTAATCCTCCGACCACACTCCATTGGTACTCTGAAAATATATCATGTTTATATTTCGAAAAGAAAAATAGGACTGACATTGTTGAACCCTTGGTTAAATTTGATAGGACTTGGGGAAGCTTTATTCAATGTTTTCACACGATATAAATGGTTCCCTCTCCAACCGTTAAAATAATTAACTTACCTTTATAGGGTGGAACGGTATTGACTACAAACAGGGACCTACATTTTTGAAATTCTTTGCAGCCAGATTTTGTTTTGCTTATTTTAGTTTGTGGCGTTTGTTTTTCTCTTTTTTTCTATATCTTTCTTTGTATCTTTTTGTGTTTATATATACAAGTTATCTTTTAAACACTTAACTATATTTACATAGAGACCTGGAGGTGTTTTGTTAAATATTTTTATTAGACGTAAATACATATTAAAAGAATATATTTGTCACATACATTCGTAATATTATTAATATTAACAATTATATCTTATTTGTATGTCTATTTTTTTTTTATTGGAGATAAGAAAAAAAACAGAGAAAAATCAAGTAAAAATATAAAATCAAAAAAACGATGAGTGTAGTATTAAACAGGTTATCCATCATTGGAGATATATCCATGGTTTGTTATATAAAATTCTTCATCCGTTCCTTTATTCAGGCTTCAGTCAGGCTCTCGCACGGAGCCATTTTGACCCTTTAAATATTCAATTAATGGGGACCATACCCCTCTGAAAAGATCCAATTTGTCCGGTAGGACAAGCCTTAATCTTTCCAGATGAGGTGTCTCCGACATTCCTGTAATCCACATTTTGGTTGTGGGGGATGTAGGACCTTTCCATAATTTCAATATTAATGTCGTCCCAATTATTAAACTGCAATCGATAAGAATTATTTGATTCGTTGTTATTAATTGATCTGTTTCTAATATTCCCAATATTATTAATTTTGAGTCAGGGATCAGATTCATATTAACAACATTCGAAATTATTTTAAATATTTCTGTCCAAAATTTTGTAATTTTTATACAATCTCTAAAGGAATGCGTTAAGTTAGCTTCTAAGTGCTGACATTTATCACATATGGCAGATACATTTGTAAAAATACTATGTAATTTGCATTTTGAATAATGTAATATATGTAATATTTTAAATTGTATAAGAGAGTGTCTAGCATTTAATGAGCAATGGTTTATATGATGTAAAATTTTATCCCATACTTCTAGTCTGATTAATTGACCTAATTCGTTTTCCCATGATTCTCTGAATATTTCTGTCATTGGAACATCGTTTTCCAATAAAATGTTATAAATATGTAATATAAATGTTTCTCTGTCCGGGTGTTTATTTAGACATTCATCTAAAATGCCTGTCTTTCTATATCTGATTTCCCGTGTGTTTGCTTTTACATTGTCTCAATTGTGTAAATATTTAAAGTAATCTTTTGATTGTAATCCATAAATTTGTTGTAGTTCTTGAAATGACATGAAGGAGTTTTCCCTATAGAGATCGCCCATCTTATTAATTCCATAGTTTTTCCATTGTAGAAAACCTTTGTCCACGATTGAAGGTTTAAATGTAATAGTAAGATTAAACAAGAACTTACCAGTTCGAAGTTTGATCGTTATTTTATGAGGAGTTACGATGAGGGATTACGTGAAGAACCCGCCTCACGCTGGCAACGGCATACTTCAAAGCAGCGGCATGAAAAACACAGAACACCAAAAGCCGGAGTAACATAGTAAGGCTCATAAAAGACTTAGAACTACCATTTGATCATTTATTTTATGAGGGTGGGAGTGGTGGGCACGTAATCCCTCATCGTAACTCCTCATAAAATAACGATCAAACTTCGAACTGGTAAGTTCTTGTTTAATCTTACTATTTTACTTCGGAGTCACGTGAGTGACTACGTGAAGATTTTAAAGCTTTCTGTGTTTTTTATGTCGTAGAATCAATCCGTACGACAGTCCGGCTTAGTAAACACATACATGAGAAACCAGACTAATGTTAGATCATTTCACAATTAACTTTTTAATGGTTTAAAGACCCTCCTTATATCTGAGGGAAATGATTACAAGTGATAAAAGATAGAAGTGACTACACCATTGATTATAGCAATTAATATTAAACAAAGCAGGTGATTATAGTGCTCCCAACACCGCGTGTCCAAAGCTTGTCATAGTGTGAACAGGTTTATTGTAGAACTTTGAAAAAGTTTCTTCTTTACTCCACCCTGCGACTTTTAAAATATGCTCGAGAGGTACGTCCCGCCCCTTCGCCGCGGACGTAGCTGCCGCCCTGGTGGAGTGAGATTTGAACACATCAGTGTCTACTCCCGCTAAAACCAACACCTGTTTCAACCATTTTGAGATAGTTTGAACTGAAGCTTTTGTGTGTGGTTTTTTGTGCGTAACCATTAACGCTTTTTCATTTCCTCGAAGGGTGTCAGTAACTTTAATATATTCGTTCAAATGTTTAACCACACACAAAGTAGGATCAATATGATAAGCTTGAAAGGTTACCTTTGTTCCAGATCTCCCTGGTCTGCTTTGTTTGATCAACTCGTAAACATAGAACACAACATTATCTGTAGTCACATGCATACAGTCTAAACGCAACATTTGTAAAGTTTGCACTCTTTGAGCTGAGACCAGTGACATTAACATGACTAATTTCAATGTCAATCTTTCCAATGTCAACCCTTCAATTGGAGTCCATTGTCTAAGTAGCGTAAGTACAATGCTCACATCCCAAATCTCTGTGTATCTTGGTTTGGGTGGATTAATATTAAAGATTCCTTTCATGAATCTAGATATTAATGGATGCGACCCAATTGATCTCTGTTCAGTCATAAGTCCTAAATAGGACGACAAGGCACTGCGTGCAGTGTTAATGGCACTGTAACTTAAATGTTGCTCAAAATGCAAATTGGCAAGGAATTCCAAAACATTTGCAATATTTACAGTATCATAAGAAATATTTGACTGTGTGCAAAAGTCTTCCCATTTCATAATATGTGTCATATATTGCTTTTGTGTGCTATTGCGCCATGATGCAACCATAACTTCCATTGTTTGGTCCGACAATCCAGCTCCTGTAGTGGTCTGGTCAAAACCTGCAGATTAATAAATTCATATATGCATACAATGGGTAAATCTCTTTAGTTACCGGATTAGTCAAGATATCACTACAGTTAGGAATCGACATATATGGTTCTTTAATCATATTCAGCATTACTGGGAACCAAGGTTGAGTTGGCCAATTTGGAACTACCAACAATCCAGAAGCAGAATCTTGTTCTATCTTCTTCAGGCATCTCTGAATCAAAGCAAACGGTGGAAAAGCATAAAAGAACATCTTTCCCCAGTGTAATGAAAAAGCATCTACTGCTACTGCATCTGGATCTTGTTATCAAGACACATAAGTAGGCAACTGATGATTAAGCCTAGATGCAAACAAATCTATTTCTGGCAACCCAAATTGGTTTACAATATTCTTAAATATTGCTGGCTTAAACATCCATTCCGTATTATCTTTAAAAATCCTGGACCTTTCATCTGCTACCACATTGTCCTTACCCGGAATGTAGCTTGCTGAAATCCATATTTGGCGACCAATACACCATTGCCATATCTCATTGACCAGACAATCACATGATACTGATCTAACTCCCCCCATGTGATTAATGTATGCAACAGCCGTTTTATTGTCTAACTGTATTAACACATGTAGACCATTGTTTAGCACAACAATATGCTTTAAGTCCATAAAAAGCACCCAATAACTCCAAATAGTTAATACCATAAACTTGAAGAAACGCTTCTTCTTGAGCTTTCCATCTACCTCCACAACTGGAGGACGAATCTGTAGCCCCCCATCCGAGAGCACTAGCATCCGTTTGTAAAACCATTTCAGGTTGTTTAATCATGATATTCTTAGCAGCTTGTGGGACATTTTCAACCCACCATTGTAATTCCAACACGGCTTCTTTTGTTAATTGCATAGGCCTGTCAAAGTGACCTGCCTTCTCTTTAAGAGCCCTTATTTTGTCCCTTTGAAGATTTTGATAATGTAATGGACCAAATTCCACTGCCGGAAATGCTGCTACCAGTTTCCCAATGGTTTTCGCCACTTCTCGGATGGAGGGATAAGGTTTGTGAATGAGGTAATTACAAGTCATCAAGATGTCATTGGCCTTCTCTGTTGGCAAAGTAACTAACATAGTCACTGAGTTAATTACAAACCCCAAAAAGTTAATTGATTGTGCTGGCTGCAGCTGGGACTTAATTGGATGAATCAAAAACCCTAGCTTTTCAAACAAAGCTTTAGTAACTGAAACTGAGTGCTCAGCTGACTCTTGAGTATCATTAATGATCAGAATATCATCCAGATAAGCCATAACAATGTGTTTCTGTGCTCTTAATTGGGCTAAAACTGGTTTCAACAGTTTTGTAAAGAATCTAGGAGCCGAACTCAATCCATTTGGTAAAGCTTTGAACTGCCATAATTGTCGCAGCCAATTAAATTTTAAATACCGCCTGAAACATTGATGAATTGCTACAGAATAATAGGCATCCTTCAAATCAATCTTAGCCATATAACACCCTGCTGAGATAAGATATTTTGCAGTACTGAATGTCTCCATCTTAAAATGTTTGTATTCTACAAACTTATTCAGATCTTTAAGGTCCAGAATAATTCTGCAACCACCATCTTTTTTTATCTCTTCGAAATATATTAGAGGCAAATTGATGCTTATGTTCATGTCTTTTCAATTACGCCTTTTCCAGATAATTTGTCAATTTCCACATTAATCTCCATTCTTTCCTCTGCAGAAAACACATAAGCATAAACCGGTCTATTCTGTACAGGAGGATTACCCCTTCTTTAAAAATAATAATGGCTCCCGAAACTGCTTGTAATACATATCGATCAGAAGTAATGTTAAGCCAGGCATTATAAAATTTTTGCAATCTCCCTCCAACTGGAGAGTCATCCACAGTTTCTTTAAGTATATACGTCTCTAATACCTCTCCGTATGAGCGTGGTGGTCTCCTTCTTCCCGAATACAGGGAAGCACTCGCCTGCACAGCACGATAGTATTTTCGTGACAAACTTCTGCTTCTATAACGGAAATTGAAACCCCTTCGGGTCGAAAAAACCCCTCTTTGTCCAAAGACAAAAGGTTTAACATTGCTAAAATATTTAGCTTCTTCATCCAACTCTTTCAGCTGTTTCGGCAGATTTTCTCCAAACAAATACCCAGGAGCTTGAACTCCACTTTCTTGACACAGGCTTGCAAATCTAGGGTGAAATATGGGCCGAATCGCAATTTTCCTCATACAATTAATTTCATAGAATGAATTACACAATAAGCCCAAAGTATCCTTTTGAATCTTTTCCATTTCCAGATTCTCCATTTGCCTGCCATAGGCCGTAATGGCAGCAGAAATTAATTTGAGCACCTTTTGAAACTTCACTTCTTGGGCTCTCATACTTGGAGTCATAGACGTCCATATCATCGGATTCACCGTAGGCACTTCCAATGAGGCACAATTTCTTGGAGCTTTATATAATTCTGATGTTTCATTCATCACAGAATTGTGAAGTTGGTGAGATACCATATAATTTATGTTTGCAGCTAGGATTTCTTCCATAGCCTCACCACTTCCTTCAGGTATAGCAAAATATTGTGCTATCCCAGGCACATTAGGCCTTTTCTTTTTACTTTGTGGTGTGCTTTCAAAAGCCATATAGCCACCAGCAGGGTCTGCCTTCTGCAGCCCTAAATCAATTGGGATATCATCCCATGAGACTTCTTCCAGCCCAAATCCTGGGTCCGGAGTATCATATTCCCAACTTGGCCCACAGCCATATTCATCATATTCAAACCCCTCAGGGATTTTTTGGGATTCATCTGGGTACTGTGACCCTTGTCTCATCATTGTTTGGAGAACTTTCTCCATATGCTCCATTTTTAGCCACATAGTTTTATTGTCTGGAGGTCTTTCAGTATCAGAGTCATCAGAAACCACTCAGATTTCTTTTTGCATTTTTTAGGAACATTTTCCTCCGTGGTTATTATTTCTGGAGAATCTGGAAACTCACTATCGGGTAAATCGGCGGCCAACGGTATCGGAACCGGGTCCGCACTAACTTCGCGTCCCGTATTTTTACTTTCACCCCAGGAACATCTTTTTACCCGCGAAAACTTCTTTCCCGATTTCTCCATTTTTCTTTAATAATCAGTGCTCAATCAGCACGTTAACGTGGCTCTAAATTTACTTTTGGTTTCGTTTGCTGGAGCCACCCAGCGTAACCTAAAAAACGCCCCGGTCTAACTGCACTTACCTGCGGGCCGTTCCGACCGCTGCCGAGGAGCTGCTCCTTACTGCAGCTCCTCCTTCCGCCGTCAGCGTTGACGTCATGCCGTTGCCAGCGTGAGGCGGGTTCTTCACGTAGTCACTCACGTGACTCCGAAGTAAAATGTTATTTACAATGGTTAGGGCTAGTGGTATACATTTCAATGTTAATGTTTTCTTTATTTGTTTCCAGATACGTATCCCCCTTTCTATTATAGGATTTTCACTATAGATTTCAAAAGGCGAACAATCTTCTTTTTCCATTTTTAACCAGATTGGTTGTTTATCTGTCTCTACTAATCAAAAATTCATATTTTCAATATTAACTGCCCAGTATTAAAACATAAAGTTTGGCAGTGCTAGACCTCCATTTATTTTCGATGTATATAAATGTATTTTTTAAAATTTATCTATGGCTCTTCTAATCCCAGATAACGTTGGTGAATATAGAATCAACCTTCTTAAATATTTTTTAGGAAGATATATCGGAATCAATTGGAAGAGATATAGTAATTGTGGGAGAAAAATCATTTTTATTGCATTAATTCTACCTACCATTGAAATGGGTAATGTTTTCCCATTTAAAATATTCTTATTTAATTTATTCAATGAAAGTGGAAAATTGGATTTAAATAAAGAATCGAAACTTTTGCTGCATAAATTCCAAGATATATATTTTTTCCTTTGCTATCTTAAAAGGAAATTGTTGTAGCATATGTAAGTTATTTACCATTATTGACACAGGTTAACTTTTATTCCAATTAATACTATATACATTTGGCATACTAATTTCCGGCTTTGTATTATAAAGTAATACATCATCCGCATATGAGGAGTTTTTATTTTTAGTATCTCTGGTGTCATACCCATATATTTCAGGATGTAATCTCACACGTTGAGCTAATGGTTCTATTGCAAGTGCAAACAATAGCGGGGATAAAGGACAACGTTGTCTGCTGCCTCGGAATAAATGAAATGTTATTGATAGCATTTGATCTGTTAGTATTCTGGCTGTTGGATTAGTGTACAATAATTTAACCCAAGTAATAATCTTCTTTCCCAACTGAAACATTTCCATAACCAAAAACAAGTAAGATCATTCCATGTGGAAAAAGGCATTCTCCGCATATAACGATATATTTACTAGGTCTTAATACCTCTTTTCGAATATAGAATATTGAATAATCGTCTCAGATTATATGAGGAATATCGTTTTGTTATAAATCCTGTTCATCCCGGTTAATTATTTTATTAATAACTGTGCTTAGTCTTTGTGGTAATATTTTGGTTAGTATCTTTTGATCAGTATTTAAAAAGCTATAGCTCTATATGATCCTGGTCATCCAGATTTTTGTCTATTTTAGGTGTAAGTGTAATAATAGATTCAGTTAACGTTGCTGGTAGTTTCTGGTGGGTATAAATGTACTCATAGAGTATCTTCAAACGTGGTGCAATCAGATCATAAAATGTTTTATAAAATGCCGAACCAATACCATCTGTTCCCGGTGTTTTTACCATTTTTAATGATCTGACAGATTCTTCGATTTCTTTTAGTGATATTTCAGCATTTAGAGATTCTCTATTTTGTGAATCCAAACCATTCAGATTACATTTTTTTAATGCTTCTATTCCTATCCTGTTTTCTGGCGTTTTAGCTGAATATATTTTTTTATAATTTTGCAAAAATCTCTCATTAATATCTTTGGGTTATACTAATGGTTCGCCATTGTATGATTTGTTCCGACGCATTCTTTTTACTCCCTCCATTTTCCGTAATTCACGAGCCAATAATTCTTCAGGTTTATCTCCAAATTCAAATTGTAATTGTTTAGTGTATTGATAGAGTGTTACAACTTGATCTGAGTATATTTTATTTAATTTATATTTCAGTGCAGCGATTTTGTTATGTTTTGTTATGGATGGATTAGCAGCATTATCTGTGTCTAATTGTTTAATCTCCATTTCCAATTCCTGTTGTTCCGATTCTCTTTATTATAAAATGCTTGAGACGAGATCATAATTCCACGGGCATATGCTGTTAAATGTTCCCATAATAGGGAAGAAGATATTTCCAGTTTATCATTTATTTCAGAGAAAATCGTGATCTGTTCTATAATATATTCCTGAGTTACTTTGTCTTTAAAAATAGTGGTTAAATCTCCATCGTCCCTGTTTTCCGTTTTACCATTTCATAATCATAAATGTTAAAGGTGCGTGATCTGACATTGTAATATTATGGTATTTTGAATTATAAGTAAGTGAGATAAGTTTAGCGTCAACCAAAAAATAATCTATTCTTGAATAGGTTTTATATACAGGTGAATAAAATGAATATTCTCGTCCAGTTGTATGTTCTACTCTCCAAACATCTTTAATATTACTACTATCCTTATATTCATTTAATAAGTCACTGGAATGGCATTTGGTTTTCCCTTGCCTTGTGGATCTATCTAAATAAGAATCTAATGTCCAATTTAAATCTCCTCCAATTATTAAGTTATGTTGTGCTATTTCCGGGATGTTATTAAATATTTTCTTAAAGAACAGTGGACTTTCAAAAATTGGTCCATATACATTGACAAAAATCATTTTTGTGCATTTAATTATCCTATTACAATAATATATCTACCGTCATTGTCAGTTATAGTTGATGTATGTTTAAATAAAGTGCCTTTACGAAGTATTATTGCTACGCCTCTTGATTTGTGTGTAAAAGAAGAATGATACGTGTTATCTATCCATTTTGCTGTCAGCCTATGCTCGGCATCTTTTATTTAAATTTGTTTCTTGAATAAAAATCACATCAGCTTTAATTGCTTTTAAATGTGCTAGTACTTTACCTCTCATAAATGGTTCATTAATACCTTTAACGTTCAAGCTACAAAACGTTATCCCATCATTCCCCTTATTCAGTTTTAAATCTTGCATCTTTTGTCTATGGGGGGTCTGTAATAGAGCCAATGGTTCAGTTCAACGGACCCGACCTTACACCCGAACTCCGAATAGACGAATTTTAAGACGGTTGAATGTCTCTCACGTGTATATCTCCTTTGATCCAATTTGTAACTCCATTCAAACTGAAAATAATAATGATAGATTATAATAGAGAATAAACGAGGATATGTTAAGAAATTAGTATTGTGCACAAAGAAGGAAAAAACTATATATAGTATTAGTGTAGTTTGTGCTAGCCGTACTAGCATGGCTAACCATCTACCGTCTTCTGTAGTTGATGTTACCAATTTAACCAGCTCCTTGGTTTCTTTGACCATTTATTCCATAGCAGTATTTTACCGGGGGTATTAGATTTTAAAATATTTGGGTTCCAATAATCGGAAATGTGAGGATACATATATTTATAATTTGTTTGAAAACATAAAAAAAACGAAAAGAAAGGAAAAAAGAAAATAAAAATAAAAATTACTAAGAAAAAAGAAAAAAGGTTTCTAAAGAGGGCAAATGAAATCAAACTCTATATTTGACTCTAATCATTCCGTTATAAGTAAGTATTAGTCATTAGTGATAATTATGAACTATGATTAGTAAAGATACCACGCTATAATTTTAGTATTGATTAATTATTTGTATTAGTAGTGCAGTTATACTAATCATTAGTATCCATGGGAGAGTTTCGAATCTACATCTTTCTCCATCTTCCTTAGTCACGACTTTAATTCCATCCAGTTAGTTTATTCAAATTCAGTTTTAAAAGTATATTTCAAGCATCCACTCGAAACTTAATCTTCTGGGCAAAGTCCAATGCTTCCACAGGTTTGGTGGAAAAAGTGTCCCTTCTCATTATAAGTGAATCTTAGGGTAGCTGGATACCTCAGACCATATTTCAAATTCTCCACTTCCCTTAATATACTTTTGGTCTCATTAAACGCTTTTCATTTCCTGGAGACCTCTGCTGGATAGTCTCGATAGATACTGATCTTGTATCCTTCAAATGCAAGATTTCTATTCTTCAATTTTTTGCATTATCTTCTCCAGGACATGGTCAAACTGTACTTTTATTATAATTTGTCTTGGGGGAGAGCTTTGTCTTGTCTGGCGTCCAATCACTCGGTGTGCTCGGGCAAGTAAAGGCTTTTGATACAGAGGTAAAACTTTTTCCAGTAAATTTGCAGTGAATTCTCGGGGATTTTGATCCGTCTCTTTCCCTTCTGGAATACCCGCAATTCTTAGGTTCTGCCTTCTCAGGCGACCTTCCAATTCAGTACATTTCTCGGTTATTTTGCCCAGTAATTCAGTTAGACGTTGGTTTTATGTGATAAGCTTTGCTGTAGTCTGAGCACTTGTTTCGGCTAGTTCTTCAAGGTTCTTTATGGCTGCCGTCTGTTGATCCAGTGCCAGCTCCACAGGATTCAGCCTTTCTTCAAGAGCAGTTTTCACATTTCTGATTTTAACATTCGTCTAATTTGTCAAACTTGCAGTTTGTTCAATCAATATTTCTGCAATTTGTTTCTTCAGTTCATCCGATGTATTCTTAGCCGTGATATTAATTTAAATCTTTAACTCCTTAATTTCCTCCTTGATTTTTTAATTTCCTCCCCAATATTTATCTTCTTCAATTCTTCATTCGTGTTGCCAGTTCATTCTTTAGTTCCAGCTTTATTTCCTCCTTTAAACCAGCAATTTCACTTACAATAAAAGTTTTAAGTTCTTCACCTTCCGATTTTTTCATCGTTTTTTTCCACACATCTTCTTGGAATAGCGTCCTACCTGAGCCCGAGGCTTCAGTCGGGCCTTCCACCGTTTTCTGTCCGGTAACACGATTTTTCGGTTTATCCGCGTCTGGGCTGCGGTGTGTAGACATAGTAAGTCGCGCGACGTCACTCACAGCAATCGGTACCGATGCAGCAGGCAGGAGGTAGGTCGGTTTCTCCCCGATTTTTCTCCGTTTTTTTCGAGGAGCTGGCTGGCGTTGCTCTCTAGCCCTCCATAGCGCAAGCGGAAGTCAGAGACCTGGAGGCCTATATCCAATATGTATTTTGACACTGGACTAATACTTATATTATACTTGTTGTTAATGTAATCTTGATCCCTCCGTATCAATATCACTGTTTTGTTTATCATTATTCATTTCGATTTTGAAAAAAATAATACAAATATTTTAAAAGAAAAAAAAGCCCTCCCCCCGTCCACTGGGCACTAATATTGGATTTGGTGAAGAGGTGGAATATTGCGTTGGGGTATCAGCCCTCTCGTGTGAACATGGGACCCAACGGATCCAACTTAGTCTATTACTTATTAAAAACTCCTTCTGTTAAAAGTGCCACTGTTTTAAATACGTGAAGATGAAATAAAATGTCATAATTCCGGTTCATGTGATAAAAAAAGAAGTAGGCCATTCTGCCCAGCACGTCTACTGCGTCATTCAATCGTGGCTTGCTGTCACTCTGTACTAACCCAATTCTCCTGCCTTTTCTTCATAAACCTGACACCCCTACTAAGCAATAATCTATCAATCTCTGCCTTAAAAATATCCATTGACTTGACTTCCTCAACCTTCTGTGGCAAAAACATATCTGCAGATTCACCGCCCTATGACAACAGAACCATCCTCCTTATCTCCTACCTAAAAGTACGTCATTTAATTCTGAGGCGATGATCTCTTGTCTTTGACTCTCGAACTTTTGGAAACATTTTATCCAAGCCTTCTACTGTTCGTTACGTTTGAATGAAGTGCCCCTCATTCATATAAACTCCATCAAGTACAGGCACAGTGACGTCAAACGCTCATAAGTGTATTCCACTTATTCCTCTAGCCTTTTTGTAAACATCCTCTGGACCCTCTCCATAGCCAGCACATCCTTCCTCAAATAGGTTGCGCAAAATTGTTCACAATGCTACAAATGAGGCTTGACTAGCGTCTTATAGAGTCTCAGCATTACATCCCTGTGTTTGTATTGTAGACTATGTGAATAAAGCTAGCATTGCGTGTGCTTTCTTGTAAACAACTCTTTGTTGGTGAAAACATATTTAATTTCTGATGTTGGAGGTTTGAGTAGCAGACCACGTTCCATAAATGAACCATCTGTTCTCGGAACACATTAATATGAACTGCTCTTAGCCTCTTGTTGTTTGTGGCCGGCAGGTTTTCTTTCCTCTCATGAGCGGGAACGTGTTACATGTTAATTATAACTGTCGGCATGGTAGCTGTGAGGTTTTAGCACAACACCGATTAGTTTACTTTATCTATTGTCACTTGTACCCGATGTTGGGGAAGTCCAGGACAAGGGGTCACAGCTTAAGGATAAGGGGGAAATCCTTTAAGACCGAGATGAGAAAGACTTTTTTCACACAGAGAGTGGTGAGTCTCTGGAACTCTCTGCCACAGAGGGTAGTTGAGGCCAGTGCATTGGCTATATTTAAGAGTGAGTTGGATGTGGCCCTTGTGGCTAAGGGGATCAGAGGGTATGGAGAGAAGGCAGGTACGGGATACTGAGTTGGATGATCAGCCATGATCATATTGAATGGCGGTGCAGGCTCGAAGGGCTGAATGGCCTACTCCTGCACCTAATTTCTATGTTTCTATGTTTCTATGTACCGACGTACAATGAAAACAAAATTTTGATACAGCTGTAATTTCTACATGGTAAAAACAAAATGTAAATGTGTCATTCATTAAAATCTGACAATTTGCACTTTAACCACATGTAATGTTTTTCTGTTGTAAATAGCGACTTGTGGAGTACAGATGCAAATCAATTGAAGGGTCTTTGTGGACAGCACTGTATATCGATATACGATCTATCATATCAACTGAAAGTCCACGAATCTTCACTCTGCAATAAAAAACATGAACTGAAAGTGAGTTGTAATCTATTGTGCACAGGGTAAAATAAATCAAAGCCTGTCGAACTTCTTCCTGCCCCGCAGAGTGAGCATAACTCCAATTTTGGTGTTATTAACTTCATCCACGACGGGTAAAACAATTATTTATAAAATTATATCAGAGAAGGGAGAAATATTAACACTCCCTAAATATATTAATGACAGATTGTCACAATACTATCAATATATTTACTCAACTAAAGTGACAGAACACCTCCGGTGGCACCATGAAGTGATGAAGGTGCAGCATTGAATTCAGCTCCTGCTAAAATCGTGTAAAAAGCTGTTTCTAAAGTTGGGACCGATTTCAAAACATCCACCGGCGGCTGCTTGGTGCCGTGGGAGTGATATCAGCAGAAATTCGTCGAGAACATTTGAGTTTTAATAGGACCTTTAGATGAAAAAGGGAAAACATCAACGGGGACCTAAGGAATCGACTATCAGACTCCTGCTGGAAGAAAATTTAGCTGCCCTCCAAACTGCAACTGGAAGCACAGACGAATAATTTGATTCTCAACAAGCAGTATCTGAAATGGCTACAAAATGATAGACAAAAGGAACAGAAAAGGAGAAAGAGATGAAGCAGTGGAAAAAAACGGTAAGAGCTAATCTTACCAAAGATCTTACCACAAACCTCACTAAGGAATTCTCCAAAATGCTCACTAACATGAATAAGACAGTGGAGAACAAGCTATCAAAAATGGAGGTTAATCTCTCCAAGAAAATACATGCTGCGCGCGATGAATCAAAGGGACAGTTTGACTTTTTGAAGCAACAGCTGTCGGATCTGGATCGGAGGACAACTCAGGAATTTGCGAGAATGGAACATGATTATATTATAAATTTGATGAACTGACTGAAGGAGTTGATGTTGATAGAAGATATGAAGGTTCAAATACGTGAGATGTCTCGGGAAATATCGACCCTGAAAGAAGAACAAGGGGTTAATCGAGAGCAATTGAATAAATTGACAGGTAAATTTCAAGATTTGGAAGCTAGATCAAGGAGGTAGAACTTGAGGATCGTAAGGGTAAAGGAGGGACAAGAGCTAGGAATTTTAATGACCGAACTTGTTACTAAAATGCTCAAGTCCCCCCTTAAACTTCTGCGCTCCAAAGAATACAGGCCTAACTTGTTCAACCTTTCTCTGTAACTTAGTTGCTGGAACCCAGGCAACATTCTAGTCAATCTGCTCTGTACTCTCTCTATTTTGTTGACCTCCTTCCTATAATTAGGCGACTAAAATTGCACACCATATTTTATAATTGGTGTCACCATTACCTTGAACAATTTCAACATTACTTCCCTACTCCTATATTCAATGCTCTGATTTATAAATGCCAGCACAACAAAAGCTTTCTTTACCACCCTAACTACATGCGATTCCACCTTCAGTGAACAATGCACAGTTCTTCCTAGATCCCTCTGCTCCACAGCATTCCTCAATTCCCTACCATAATGCAGGATAATAAGGAAAAAAAGAATGGAGGAGTCACATTTTGTAGTTGGAATATTAGGAGTCCGAATGATCCAATTAAAAGGGGCAAGATATGGCCCATTTAACATCTTTAAAGGTGGATATAGCTTTTCTGCAAGAAACGCATACGAAACTACAAACACAGAGGAGACTAAGGAGAAACTGGATAGGCCAAACGTATCACTCGTCATTTACTGCTAGAGGAACGGCTATTATTATTCGGAAAGGTATACGGTTTATATTAAAGAATACAATATCTGTAAAGGAAAGAAGGCACACGATAGTGGCGGGAGAAATGTATTTCACTCCACTATCTCTGATAAATATTTATGCACCAAATTTTGTTCATCCCCAATTTTTTAAGAAAATTATGGATAAAATAGCTGAGTATAATTTTGGAAACGAGTCACCAGGTATTTCACCATCTCTATCATGGGAATCTTTTAAGGCATTCATTCGTGGAGTTATAATTTCGTATCAAAGTTTTCTACATAAAACAAAAAACCAGGACAGAACAATGGATGTTGGAAAAGGAAATTAAATTGTTAGAATTAGGAAACGTAAAAGACCCAACCGTAGACAAACATAATAAGATAACATTATTGAAATATAAACTTTATCGAATATTATCGGCAAGAGTAATACGATTATTTCAGATACAAAACAAGTACAGTTTGAATTCGGGATAAACCAATTAAACTTCTAACACGACAATTGAAGAAGCAAGGAAAAAAAAACAATCAGTAAATTTCAATCAGAGAACGTGGAACTATTAACTCTACCTAAGGACATTATCAAAAGGTTTGCTGAATCGTAACGACATGTATATACATCTAAAACTAACATTGAAGACATTAAAATTATACTTGTTTTAGATAAGTGTAACTTGCCAAAATTGGAAGTCTTAGAACAAGAGGATTAGTAGCTGAGATTACAAGTGAGGAAATAAGAGAAACAATAACATTACTGATAAAATGGGAAGACACCAGTGCCCGATGGTTTTAATAGTGAATACTATAAAATATTTCAGGATTTTCACGATTACTTAAATTATACAGTTATGCTTTTACCGAAAAGGAATTACCAGAAACTTTAGCAGAATCTACAATTACGCTTATACTAAAAAAACATAAAGATCTAGTAGATCCGGGCTCGTATAGAACTATATCACTTTTTAATGCAGATCAAAACATTTTTGCAACGATTTTAGCAAGAAGATTGAGCAAATATGTTTAATAAATTGATACACCAGGACCAAACAGGGTTTATACCCAAAATACAACCATTTAACAATTTGAGACGACTTTTTAATACAATGTATTCACATAAAGGGGAAAAGGAAGATTTATCAGTTATACCTTTGGATGCAGAGAAAGCATTTGATCAGGTAGTGTGGCAGTATTTATGCATAGTACTCCAAAAAATTAATATGGGAGATAATTGTATTAGATGGGTAAAGTTATTACATGATAAACCAACGGCAAGAATAATAACTAATAATGTGTTGTCTCCAAAATTCCAATTATCACGGGGCAATAGGCAGGAATGTGTTTTATCACCACTGCTATTTCCTTTATAATAGAGCCTCTGGCTGAAAGGATAAGAACACATCCGGATATTCAGGGATACAATACTAAGGACTCTAATAACAGAATGTCATTATGCACGGATGATATACTTTTATATATTAGAAATTCAGAAACGAGCATCCCGAATTTATTAAATGTTATAGAGGAATTTGGGTCATTTTCTGGATATAGAATACATTGGAAATTATGTCATTACAGCCCCAGTAAGCGGATCATCCATTAAAATTTCCATTTAAAATTGCAACGGAAAAATTTAAGTATCAAGTTACCAGAAGATATAAATGATTATTTAACGCTAATTTTAGTCCTTTGTTAAATAAATTGAACGCTCTGATTAAATTTTGGAAAACGCTCCCACTATCATTAATTCGCAGAATAAATGCTGTAAAAATGATAGTGCTACCACAATAACATATTTATTTCAATCCATACCAATATATATACCAAAGTATATATATACAAAAAAACTAGACTCCAATATTACTAATTTTATATGGGACTTCAAAGCACATAGAGTTAAAATAAATCATTTGTGTAAACCTAAAGCTGTAGGGGGACTTGCACTGCCTATTTTGTTTTACATATTATTATTGGGCAGTGCATATTAAGAATATTATTTATTGGTTTGATTGTCCTTTTTAACAGATGGAATGGATAAGAATTGAGAAAGAGGATGTGTTCCTTACGATTAAGGAGCGATCATCTCCACCCCGATAAAATTGAATAATATATTATATAAGAAGAATCCAATCATACACAGTATAATTCGAATTTGGAAGCAAATAAAATTAACTTTAAAATTAAGAAATGCATCATCATTAGAAACATAGAAACATAGAAAAATGTGCAGGAGTAGGCCATTCGGCCCTTCGAGCCTGCACCGCCATTCAATATGATCATGGCTGATCATCCAACTCAATACCCGTACCTGCCTTCTCTCCATACCCCTTGATCCCTTTAGCCACAATAGCCACATTCAACTCGCTCTTGAATATAGCACCACTATACTATTAACACGAATAGTAAATAATCCGGTATTTAAATCATATTTTGTGGATAAAACATATAGACAATGGGAAAGATTGGGAATTATAACGTTGGGTGACGTATGAAATGGGAAATGTATTATCATTTCAACAATTAAAATCAAAATTTAATCTGAATAAAAACCTATACTTTATTTACAGATATGTGACTTGATAAAGAAATATATACCAAGATTACAGAATATAACGATAGACCCACTGGAAGAAGCCATGAACATTAAGGCGGACTCACAAAAATTAATACCATATCTATATAACAGTATTCTTAATAGAGAATTGCCATCAACAGCGGCAATTAGAGAACACTGGGAAAAAGATATAATGATAAAACGTTCTAAAGAAACATGGGGGCGGTATTTGATATATATACATAAATATTCGATTAACACTAGATATAATTTAATTCAATTTAAAATATTACACAGGTTATATTATTCAAATGTTAGGTTGAATAAATGTAGTTCAAATATTTCTCCCAACTTTGATAAATGCCTTTCTTAAAATGCCAATTTCACACATTCTTTCGTTTCTTGCACAAAACTTCAAAGATTTTGGTCTGAGATATTTGATATATTCACTAGTTTATTTAAGATAAAAATGGAACCTAGCATGGAAATAATTATCTTTGGAGTATTAGGAGATGGAAACATATTAAATATATCCCAAATCTTTTTTGTTTTAAATTATGGTTTAATAATAGCGAAAAAACGCCCACTCAAATTCTGGAAAAAAGGCTACACTCAAAATGTGGATTGGTAATATGTTGGACACGGCCCATTCGGAAGAAATGACACTCCTCCTAATAGAACTAAAAGACCAATTCTTAACGAGTTGGTCTCCCTTTATTGATCTTGTGGATTCATGTGGTGAAATGTCATCGTACAATTAAAAATTCTGGGTTTGAGTGAAAAATGATTAAGAATATTAATAAAAAACAACGACATGGTGTGGGAGAATCGCCTTTCTGATTCACTTTCTCACTTATTTCTTTCTTTACACTACACTCACTTGATTATTCTTAACTCTTCACTACTTCTTTCTTTCTCATTTATTTCTAAAAAAAGGAAGTTGTACAAAGAATGTTTTAATAATTTTGGGAACCTGTAAAAAGGTACCATTAAAATGTAATGTATTTCTAATAAATAAACTAAAAAAAACAAAAAAAAATAAAGTGACAGAACAATCAACAGGAATGGAAGCATGTTTACAGAAATGTAATCTTACGGGTTTAGATTTGCAAGAGCGAGAACTACTCGGTTCTGAAATAACGATAATAGGTATTGAAGAGTCAATGAGATCTTTAAAAAATGGAAAGGCCGCAGGCCCTGATGGCCTAAGCTCCGAATTTAATCAAAAAATTGATGATCTGATTTCCCCACGCTTACAAACACTGTATAGCACGTTTACACTCAACAGAAAATCCCAGAAACTTTACCGAATCTACAATAATACTTGTACCCAAAACTGATCAGGATCTGGAAGATCCGGGCTCATATAGAGCAATAGCGCTCTTAAATGCTGATCAGAAAATATTAACTAAAATCATATCTCATAGATTGAGTTTAGTGATTAACAAATTGATACACCACGACCAAACAGATTTTATTCCAAAACGTTACTCATTTTACAATTTGAGACTATTTAATGTTATATACTCAAATAAAATTGCTAATGCAGATCTAGCAATTATTTCGCTAGCTGCTGAAAAAGCATTTGATCAGATAGCATGGTCATATTTATTTTCGGTGATGGAAATGTTTTAATTGGGAGAGAAGTATTGTACATGAGTTAAACGGTTATATTCTAACCCAACTGTTAGTATACTAACAAACCAATTGCTGTCAACTCAATTTCATATTTCTAGAGATGTAGACAAGGATGCCCGCGATCCCCATCATTATTCGCTCTAGCAATTGAACCACGTGGTCAGAGCTCATCCTGAAATACACGGGTATAATACCAAAGACACAACGAAAAAAATGTCCTTATATGCAGATGATGTATTAGTATATATTACAAAGCCAGAAACTAGTATTCCAAATGTATTAAATCTAATAACTCAATTTGGTCAGTTTTAAGGATATAGAAATAATTGGAATAAAAGCAAAATCATTCCAATAACGGAACTCAATTTACATACACTACAACAATCCCCTTTTAAAATAGCTGAGGAAAAAAATAGTATTTATGTAACTAAGACGTATACTTCATTATTTAAATCAAACTTCCCACCTTTACTGAATAAACTAAATACGAATATTCTGTATTGGAAAACACTCCCCATCTCTATGTTTGGTAGAATTAATGCTATAAAAATGATATTTTTGCCGCACTTACTGTACTATTTCAGTGAATCCCGATATATATCGCAAAATCCTTTGTTTTAAGTAGACTCCACTGCTACACGTTTAATTTGGGATTATAAGAATCATAGAATAAGCAAAAAACATTTATGTCAATCAAAGATTATTGGAGGTTTAGCTTTACCAAATTTTCTGTTTAATTTTGGGCAGTCCATATTAAAATCATGAATTTCGGGCTGGAAGAAATGGATCAGCCACCAGACTGGTTAAGGATGGAAAAGGAAGACCTTGTGAAATCGGTTCGATTATGCATGCACCCACAAAATTGCACAAACATACCTACGGTATAGAGAAAACCCTATAAAACATAGTGGTATACGAATCTGGAAACAAATAAAAACGTCTTTAAAATTGGATAATATACCATTCTGTCTCCCCATTGTAAAAAATCCCTTATACAACTCACCCATGCTGGATAAAGGTTTCACACAATGGAAAAATTAAGGAATTAAAAAGATGGGGCATCTTTATAAGAAAGGCACTTTTCTTTAATTTCAGGAATCACATATTCATGGACTACACAAACATTTTATAGATACAGTGGCTTGCAAAAGTTTTAATACCACTTGAGATTTTTCACATTTTGTCACGTTACAACCACAAACGTAAATGTATTTTATTGGTATTGTATGTGATAGACCAACACAAATAGGCGCATAATTGTGAAGTGGAAGGAAAATTATAGTATGAAAAAAAGTATGAAAACTTTTGCAAGCCACTGTATCTACAACTTAGAGATTATGGTCAATCCAATATACAAGGTGATAGGAGTAGGGAACCAGAAATCCTTGATAAATGTTTGAATAAACATCCTAATACAGAAAAATGAACAACATATATATATATAATATCCTTTTAGATAGCGAGGTCCCATTGACGGAATCATATAGACATACATGGGAATGTGAATTAAGCCAA
This sequence comes from Okamejei kenojei, assembly GCA_035221665.1. NCBI lineage: Eukaryota > Metazoa > Chordata > Chondrichthyes > Rajiformes > Rajidae > Okamejei > Okamejei kenojei. The sequence goes on from CM069172.1 coordinate 1,030,865, forward strand.
CACATAACAAAAGATATCTGGGACAAAATTTTACAATATATACATCAATGCTCGTTAAATGGCAATCATGCTTTAATACAATTTAAAGTATTTAAATTAAATTCAGATTACACTCCTCTAAAGTAAAACTAAATAGATGTGTCCGCATATTTCCCCTATCTGCGATAAATGTCAGCAACTAGAGGCTAACTTAACACATACTTTTGCAAATTGTGTAAAAATCAAACATTTCTGGATTGATATTTTTTGGATAATTTCTGAAGTTGTTGATACTAAACTAGATCCCTACTCAAAACTAATAATACTTGAAATATCGGATCAAAGTCTAACACTCACAACAAGCCCAATAATCTTTCTAGACCGCAGTATAATAACTGGGAAGAAATTAATATTAAATATTTGGAAAGGTCCCAAACCCCCACTATTAAAACGTGGATTATGGAAATGTCTGAGACCCTACACCTGAAAATAATCAGATTTGTCTTAATGGACAAACAAAAACTTTTTGTTAGAATATGGTCTTCATTCATCGATTATTTGAAAGGGTAGATTGGTTCGGCATGGGAACCTAACTGAAACTAGGACTCAGGATCGGATGAAAAGTTGTGCGTTATACTCTTTGATCCTATCTCCAATAATGTACTAATAGTAAATTATTCCATTCTTCTTTTTTTTAAATCTTGACATTTATGAATTGTTTTCTCTCTTTTTTTAAACTTTCTATCTATACAAACAGAAAAGGATTAGAAGCAGAATGAATCAATTGATAATATTATTACTGTATGATTGATGCACATGAAATGTTTAACCATAATATTTTTTTGCCTCTAATAAAAATATAATTATATGAAAATAAAAATAAATCATCCACAACAATAACATAACATCCCAACCTAATGGAACACACTTTGGCTTCGGAATTTATTTCCCCATTGCTGTGGTTAGCATGGTCGAAGGCATGGGCGTCAGCGCTAATGAGCAAAGCGTGAAAAATGTTATCGGACTGAGGCGACCGGGAGGATTTATAGCAGTATAAGAAACTATTCTGATAATGGAGGAGGTGAAATAGGAGAACCCATTTGATATGGGACAAATTAACAATGCGTGAGAGCATGATTTACTAGAACGTTACAAAGTTCAGGGGAATGCGTGGAAGCTTGCGTTTACTATCTGGGGCTTCGAAACGTGAGGTGAAGGCAGACATTACCATATTTAGAAGATAGCTACAGCAGCGCTGGAATCCCCAACCTATACAAAGGCATGTACTAAGTCATGTTAATAGTAAGATTAAACGAGAACTTACCAGTTCGAAGTTTGATCGTTATTTTATGAGGAGTAACGATGAGGGATTACGTGAAGAACCCCGCCTGGCGCTGGAACGGCATACTTCAAAGCAGCGGCATGAAAAACAAAGAACACAAATAGCCGGAGTAAGATAGTAAGGCTCATCATAGATTTAGAACTACCAGATGATCATTTATTTTATGAGGGTGGGGAGTGGAGGGCACGTAATCGTATAATTTTACTAATTTACTTCGGAGTCACGTGAGTGACTACGTGAAGAGTTTGAAGCTTTCTGTGTTTTTCGTGTCGTAGAATTTATTCCATACGACAGTACGGCTCATTTAACACAATAACGAGCGAATACACATTTTCCCCAAACATTGCCTCAAGTTATGTGATAAATTATTTCACATTATAAAAAATGAAAATAATGCCCTTTCCATTGAAAGGCAAGTTGATCACAAATACCAATTGATATATATCTTTTTATGGCATGACAAAGCAACAATTATAGAGAACCGAACATTGCGTGTCTAAATCTGACACCATGACTGGTTCCTTTTTACTTTAACAGTAAACTACAGCCTCCTGCGGCCTTGCATCTTTGCTCGAGTGGCTCATCCTGTGCCATTCCTGTGAATGTATTTTCCTCATTAACAGAGTGATTTTTCCACCTTTCAGTGTCTAGTTCCTACTGAATGTATCCAATTTTTAACCATTTAGAAATACATTCCTCTATAACCATCAGTTTTTACTGAACCCAATGTGGTTTTTGTGTGTAATAAGCAGTCTCACAGAAACTCTTACCTACTGCAACATTTTCATCAATGTTCACACACACACACACACACACACACACACACACACACACACACACACACACACACACACACACACAACTTAAAGCCGGCAGGATATGCTTATAGTTTACCTTCGTTTCAGGTCTTCTTGGTGTGCTTTGTTTGGTAGATTCATAAACATATATGATAATGCAATTTGTATCCACATGCAATTATAACGTAACATTTGCAATGTTTGCACTCTTATATTGATACAAAAGTTATCAGAATTATTATTTTCAATGTTCAAGTTTTTTGAATCATAGATAGAGTTAGAGTCCATTTCTTAAGGCATTTCAAGATTATTAATCTCCTGCCTTTATATTTTTAACAATTTTGGACAGATTATATATACATATACACATATATATATCATATATATATATATATATATATATATATATATATATATATATATATATATATATACACACACACATATATATATATTTTTATTAACATTTATATATATATATTTACACACACATATATATATATTTACACACACATTTACACACACATATATATATATTTTATTAACATTTACATATATATCCCTTTCCATATTGGGATATTATGAATGCATCCGATAACTTCTTGGTTAATATATTGTCCGTGTATAAGACGGTAACACTCTGAGCCCTATTATTGGCTCTATCAATTAGAAACTTAGAAAATGCAATCCAGAAGGAATTCACATATATCTAATATGATAAAATAACTTTACTGTATATACAGACCTCAAATTTCTTATAACAAAATATTGTTTTTTAGACTTATTTCTGCAAATTGCAGGTATAACACTTCTTTATACATAATTATGTTATTGACATATTGTTATATTGGTTAACATTCATAGACTCCTTTGACCATCAGCTGTTGTGATGGTCTGGTCAACCTGTAGATAGTAAAATTCATATTTTCATGTCATGGAGGTTTTTTGTACAACAATAAATTACTGCAGGGTTTCTCAAACCTGGAGATCCCAGTGGGTGCAGCAGCATCCAAAGAGCGAAGGAAGACAGGCAACGACCTAGGTCGAGACCCCTTTTTTGACTTCAATAAATTGCTGCCACTATGAATCATCACTAGCAGTTCAAAATCACACAATATTTATGAAACCATAAAGGACCCGTATTAGGCCACCAAAATGCCTCTGGCAGTGTCCCGCTACATTTTCATCAGACACTGCCCTATTAAACAAAAATGAGGAACACAAAGAAATCTTTTCCTCATGTAATTGGGAGAAAAGCATCCACCTTCACTGTTCTTGGTTTACCCACAAGAAATATTCGAAAGATAGGAGATTTAATCTGTATGCAATCAGATTAATCGTAAGTAATCCATATTAATGACAATATGTTTTTTTCTCCCAAATTTGTTATCTTCCGATACCATTGTCTCTTCCTTAGAGATAAACAGGTGGACTTAACTTTAAAATATGCCACATCTGTTTACTTAGATAATCCCATGATTGTTATTTGACTTATCTTGTGACCCACAAGAAACATTTGAAAGATCAGTGATTTAATCTGTATACAACCAGATTAATCGTAAGTAATGCAAAATAATGACAATATGTTTTTCTCCCAAATTTGACCATTGTTAACATATGCCACAGCCGTGGTATTGTTCATCTTGATACGACATGGACAGTTCCATAATAAAACAATCTATCTTTTTAATCCATAACTCCTTATACTTCAACAATTAATACGAATGTTTGGAAAATTTCTTAGGACAAACCATTTATGTTCGCCTGGTATTATTGTCTGCAGTCCGAACAAGAGACATATCAATTATTGTTATAAGAATAGATAGTATTCTTATCTTTACCCAAACATTCACAGAAGCTGTACAGCATCTGTAACACTTGCTTCAGTTTGCAACAGCTGCTAATCTTATAGTTGAAGCAGCTTATGAACATTTTTTACATTACCTTAATTATGACAACGTATCATTTGATATTTTGCATAAGCCTCTTCAGAAGGCATACATATTCTTATAAGCTTCTGTATTCCTTCTTTTGGAACTTTATTTATTTTTTTACCTAATCCTAATGGAGGGACAAAGTATGTCAACAACAATTAGACATATTTGTATCATGGAACAATCCCCCCCCCCCCCTTATGGTGCTTGAATTACTTCTAAATTCAGAATAGTAATTTATAAATATTTTATTAATGCCTAAGCATATGCTTTATGTAATGGGTCAGGTCCTTACCCCTCCACCAGGTTTGTAATGGCAGGCACTAATTTGCAGCTGCTCTTATCTCTTCCAATTTAAATGTAATCGAGATAACCCATGACCATTACCTCATTAGTGCAAGTGCTGATCTTTTATCAGTATAATTGTTCCTTCAGTGTTCAGTTTAACAGCCTTGAACTGATTGATTGTTTGGACAATGTTTCAACTTGCACAGCTTGACCCACTTTAATTAATTTCAAGCACCTGTAATATTGATTAACACTTTGTTAATGACAACAGTTTTTCCATGTTCTAGATGTTTCCATTTTCTTACACTGTGAAAGTGTAAATATAATGATGTTTTGTATGGTTTATACCATGAAATCTTTACACTGAGGTAATTTTATAATATACATGTACGTACCCCTTCTTATTAAAAAATTACTTTTGAGTGCAAACCTGAAATCAATTTTTAAAGTTTTCTTATACAGGTGAACCAATCCTTCCTTAGTTATATTGGTTAACAATCATAATACACCTGTAATCCCCCATAATTGGAGATTTCATGAATTTATTTTGTAACCAGATGTTTGCACCTTTTCAACGTACTTCAAGCCTTCTTTCCCCAATTATATAGGTTTAGATAAGGCTATGTTTGGATTATACCACTTCTGCCTTTGTTTTGATCCATTATCAAATCTTTCATTGGATCATAGTTTTTTCACCGCAAGTTAAAAAGATCTTTGCCTTTGTTTTGATCCATTATCAAAATTTTCATTGGATCATAGTTTTCCTCCCCAAAGTTTAAAGATCAGTAGTCTGTTCTTTTGTAATTAATATATTTGATTTATCATAAGGCAGGTTTATTCTATAATAATCAGGAGTTTAATATCCTGATTTGTATTGATCTGCAAACCTATAGTGCAGATTCGGTAAATTATATATATTTCTTCCTATTGAGCTCCACAACTGATGGCAATTTATTTTATTTTGAAAGTATTACTTATTTGCACCATTTTGAAATACTTTGAAATTGTATTTCTTATATCTCATATTATTTGAGACATGGATATTATAAACGGATTTACCGTTGATATTTAAAAAAAACATAAACGTTTTATCGTATTCTTGAAGTTGGTGAGATACCATATAATTAATGTTGGCAGCTAGGTTTTCTTCCATAGCCTCACCACTTCCTTTAGATATAGCAAAATCTTTTGCTATCTCAGGCACATCTGGCCTGCACTTTTTTATTTGTGGTGTGCATTCATAATTCACATCACCACTTGCAGGGTCTGTCTCTTGCAGCCCTGATCCACTTGGAATTATATCCAAAGAGACTTCCTCCACCCTAATCCAGGGTTCAATTCTCAATTTGACACATAGCCATATTTTGTATATTCAAGCCCCTCAGGGTCTTTTTTGGGCTGTTTGGGTACTGTGACCCTTGTCTTTTTTTTATATTTTGGAGTACTTTCTCCATATCGCGATTTTATTAACTTTTTTTTAAGTACAGCCTTTCTGACTTTTAAAATTCCCTGCCAAAAGATTGTGGAGCATTTTAACCTCTCTACCGTATTTTTAACGGTACCAGTATCGGAACCGGCCCCGTAATTAATCTCTCGTCCCGATCGCTGGGTATTCCCCTGGGACGTTCTTTTCAAAACTCCGTTGTTTCAACAGAGTATTTCTGTTCAATTTAAACTTTTAGTTTGTTTTTAAAATCCTTTAAAATCCTGGTTTCCACCAGGCACGGAGTTTTCCAGTCCTAAAAAAAAAATTCAACTGCACTTACCTGCCGGTTCCGAACCTACCGCTGTCGAGGAGCTGTCTGTGCAGCTCCTGCTTCTGCTGTCAGCGTCGACGTAATGCCGTTCCAGCGCCAGGCGGGCCTTCTTCGCGTAGTCACTCACGTGACTCCGAAGTAAAATTAGAATAAGATCAGTTGAATACGTCTGGTTAAGGGGAACTGCAGATGCTGGAAAATCGAAGGTAGACAAATATGCTGGAGAAACTCAGCGGGTGAGGCAGCATGTATGGAGCGAATGAAATATGCGACGTTTCGGGTCGAGCACCTTCTTCAGACTGATGTGTGTGGGGGGGTGGGGAAATAAGGAAGAGGCGGAAACAGTGGGCTCTGGGAGAGCTGGGAAGGTGATGGGAAAGAAGGAGAAAGCAGGGACTACCTAAAATTGGAGAAGTCAATATTCATACCGCTGCGGTGTAAACTACACAAGCGAAATATGAGGTGCTGCTCTCCAATTTACGGTGGGACTCACTCTGGCCATGGAGGAGGCATAGGACAGAAAGGTCGGATTCGGAATGGGAACAGGGAGTTGAAGTGCTGAGCCACTAGGTTGGTTAATAACCAACCATTAGGTTGGTTATTGCGAACCGAGTGGAGGTGTTGGGCGAAGCGATCGCCACGCCTACATTTGGTTTCACCGATGTAGAGCAGCTGACACATAGAGCAGCGGATGCAATAGATGAGGTTGGAGGAGGAGAAAGTGAAACTCTGCCGCATCTGGAAAGACTGCTTGGATGGAGTCAAAGGGGGAGGTAAAGTGAGAAGTGTAGCATTTACTGCGGCTATATACGTGTTGTTGATTATGGACTTAACGGGCTAAATTGAATGCTTCGATGCAGTTTAAATCTGTGTCTTCGTCGGACTGTCCTTTATTTGGAATGACACATAGCCCAACTAAGATCGTTCATGGCGATCAGATGGAATATTGTATAGAGGTAGGGAGGTCATGTTGCAATAGGTGCTATTGATGGAGTGCAGCGTAGGTTTACAAGGTTAATTCCCCTGATGGCTGGACTGTAATATGCTGAGAGAATGGAGCAGCTGGGCTTGCACAATTTGGAGTTTAGAAGGATGAGAGTTCTTATTGAAACATATAAGATTGTTAAGGGTTTGGAGACGCTAGCGGCAGGAAACATGATCACGATGTTGACGGTGTCCAGAACCAGGGGCCACAGTTTAATAATTATGAGTACGTCATTTAGAACGTAGACGAGGATCACTTTTTTCACATTGAGTGTGAATCTGTGGAATTCCCTGCCTCAGAGGGCGGTAGAGGCAGGTTTTCTGGATGATGTCAAGCGAGAGCTAGATAGGGCTCTTAAAATAGCGGAATAAGTGGTTACGGGGTGAAGGCAGGAACGCGGTACTGATTGGGGATGCTCAGCCATGATCACATCGAATGGCGCTGTTGGCTTGAAGGGCCGATTGGCCCACTCCTGTACATATTTTCTATTGTCTACTGTCTTTTGTCTATTGCCAAATTGTATGGGGATATTGTGTTCAGTTATGTTTACATATTACAGGAAAGATGTTATCAAACTGTAGAGGGATCGGAGAAGACTTACGAGCATGTTGCCACGACTTGAGAGTCTGAGTAAAATATAGTGGTTGAGTAGGTTTGTATCTATTCCCAGGAGCAGAGGAGGATGAGGTGTGATCTTATAAAGGTATATAGCACCGTGAAAGGAATAGATGGGATGGATGCACAGAGTCTCTTGCCCAGACAGGTGAATCGATGACCAGGCGATATAGGTTTAAGGTGAAGGGGAAAATATTTAATAGGAATTTGAAGGGTGACGTTTTCATACAAGTGTGGTGGGTGTATGTTACAAGCTGTCAGAGGAGGTAGTTGTAACTGAGACTATCCCAACGTTTAAGAAGCATTTAGGCAGGTACATGGATGGGACAGGGTTTGATGATTATCGACCAACCGCAAGCACCTGTTGGGACTAGTGTAGCATGGACATGTTGGCCGGTGTGGGAAAGTTGGGCCGAAGGACAAGTTTCCACTGTATATCGCTATGACTATGGCTGTATGTTTCTATGTCTGCAAACATATGTGTCTCAGACCAAGACAAGGGAATAATCACAAAAATGGATGAAAAACATGAGTTATTCTCAAGTTATTCGTAACTGTGAAGACATGCGAATTAACTCCTGTCATTAAAACTCAGTGTCAATTCTGTCCTCTGCTATTCTTGTTAATAATATGACGCAATATTACTGAACATAGTGCCAGAATCACACGCAAGCGCATCCTGTTTGGAAGAAGACGTGTCTGGAGTTTTGACGTGTAAACTCACACAGCTTGGCGTCAGTTTGACGCGGCAGTCTTGCGCTTGAACCTCAGCGTCGACAATTAGTTTTGAATCAGTTGATAAGTAATTTTTATCAAAACATGGAATGTTCAGACTGACGGACGCCTCAATCGTCGAATCAATCATAACGTCCACGTCCCACCCTCGCTCCGGCCATTAACTCACGCCATAATCACGTTTGTATAAATGCAGCAAAGTATTCAATCGGATTAACAATCTTCTCCCTGTGACCCCGAAGAAGAGAAAGCGCAGAAAATGCGAAACATTCTTTTAGTTGGTTTTGGAATACTACTGCTGACTCAACTGGTCTCGGGGGGATTTCCAACAGGTGGGTTGATGAACTATGGTGTATGTTTGTCTTTAATTCCATTGATAGCAGCGTTCGCAGGTGTTTGACTTATCATTTATCCATTAATTTATTTCCTTTTATGGTGTGTGCGTGATGCTGGTTAGGATGCTTGGAAGTCAGCAGATATTATTAGATAAGTCATTAATCTATTCGTTGTAGGGTGCTTCTTGATTCTGTATTTGTACCGAGTCACAAAGCCATGGAAGCTCCATGATAGTGGCGCGTCAAACTTTCTCGTCTCATTGGTTCTCTACTCAGCCACACTTTAGAGTCATCGTGACCAAACGTCCAGGTTCCCAACCAAGGCTTCCTTCCGCGAAGTGCAGTGTACGGGACTTGTGTTTTTATGAGCTTTTTGTGAAACTCCCTCTGCATTGAACGATAATGATAAATGGTGAATTCGGAATCAGATTGGTGAAGAGAATGGAGTGCATTCAATATAAACGAATAAATGTACGTGGGTTTGATAAACGATATATTGAATTTCCATTATTGTGCAACGATAATGAAAATTGGAACTGCTAACATTTATAAGTCATCCCTCATTGCCTGGTGACGGGACTACAAAACATATGGAAATATAAGGGGGCTAGTTTGTTGAATGATACATCATGGACAGGCTCTATTTAATATTATCCCACGTCACAATTCACTGGAATATTGGCCACAATTGAAAGAGACCAATTAACCTATTAACCCGCACATATTGACATCTCTGTTGGTTCGTCCATTCTCTATCCGTGCCCTTTGACAATAATACCTGAAAAGACATTCAGGAGAGATTATGCTTTATCAAAATATTATTTGCTCTCTCAAACCAAAGATGTCACAATCCTGGCGCTGCTTTACCGAACGCCTCTCACTGATAACACCTGAACAGATGGTCAACTGGAATAAATGCAGGAATTCGGCATGTGTATATTTACCTGAACGCGCATAATAAAGTTTCATGGGTGCAGTTTATTTTATTAGCATCTTTGTAAAGGTGTATATATTTTTTCATGAACAGGGCGCCATTGCAAACTCAAAGGAGGAGTGTGTAAATACGGCTGCAAGGACCCGTACGGTATGCACTTTGCTCATCGGTGCCCTGGTGGCCGTGCGTGCTGCAAGATCCTTCAGTAATCGCGGCGTCTTCGATTCTAATACTTTCCTACCATCAGCTCAGTTACTACCATCCCTGGAGCACAAATCGCTAACGAAATGTAGATATCAATAAAAAGCTTTGTTCACTGCTGAAATCGGTCTTTTCTCTTACAGTATTCTTATTTCTAATTATTCCATGCGAACTAAATTTACCCACTGGAGCATTACTACTGAAATCTATGCGAATCATAAAAATATCACTACATGCCCAAGTCTAGGGCGAAATTCAAGAGGTTCATACAAAAGGTCTGAATGTGATCTTGTAGAAGTTATGGCGGGGACAGGAAGGCTAAATTCCTGGGTTAAAAACAAGAGTACGTAATAATGGACGTAAAGTGAGTGGTGACCGATTTAGCAGGGACAGGCGGGACAACGTTTGTACACAAGGTTAGTTGGTATATAGATTGAGCTGACAAGGGATGTAGTTGAGGCAGGTACAATAACCTATCTTATAGAAACATAGAAACATATAAAATAGGTGCAGGATTAGGCCTTTCGGACTTACGAGCCTGCACCGCCATTCAATATGATCATGGCTGATGATTCAACTCAGTATCCCGTACCTGCCTTCTCACCATACCCCCTTATCCATTTAGCCACAAGGGCCACATCTAACTCCCTCTTAAATATAGCCAATGAACTGGCCTCAACTACCTTCGGTGGCAGAGAATTCCAGAGATTCACCACTGTCTGTGTGAAAAATGTTTTCTCATCTCGGTCCTAAAAGATGCCCCCCTTAATCTTAAACTGTGACCCCTTGTCCTGGACTACCCCACCATCTGGAACAATCTTCTTGCATCTAGCCTGTACAACCTCTTAAGAATTGTATACGTTTCTCTGAGATCCCCACTCAAACTTCTAAATGTTAGCGAGTACTAGCCGAGTCTACCCATTTTTTTTCATATGAATGTCCTGACATCGCAGTAATCAGTCTGGTGAACCTTCTCTGTACACCCTCTATGGCAGGAATGTATTTCCTCAGATTTGGAGACCAAAACGGTAAGCAATAATCCAGGTGTGGCTCACCAAGACCCTGGACAACTGAAGTAGAATCTCCCTGCTCCTATATTCAAATCCTTTTGCTATGAATGCTAACATACCATTCGCTTTCTTCACTGCCTGCTGCACCTGCATGCTTATTTTCAATGACTGGTGTACAATGACACCCAGGTCTCGTTTCATCGCTCCTTTTCCTAATCGGCCACCATTCAGATAACGTCTACATTCCTGTTTTGCCACCAAAGTGGATAACCTCACATTTATCCACATTATACTGCATCTGCCAAGTATTTGCGCACTCTCCCAGCCTATCCAAGTCACCTTGCAGCCTCCTAGCATCCTCCTCACAGCAAACACTGCCCCCCCCAGCTTCGTGCCATCCGCAAACTTGAAGATGTTGCATTCAATTTCCTCGTCCAAATCATTAATATATATTGTAAATAACTGGGGTCCAAGCACTGAGCCTTGCAGTACCCCACTAGTCACTGCCTGCCATTCTGAAAATGAACGTTTTGCTTCCTGTTTGCCAGCCAGTTCTCTATCCACATCAATACTGAACCCCCAATACCGTGTGCTTTAAGTGTGTATACTAATCTCTTACGTGTATCTTACGAAAGCCGTCTGAAGGTCCAGATATAACACATCTGCTGTTTCTCCCTTATCTACTCTACTAGTTACATCCTCGAAAAATTCTATAAGATTCGTCTGACATGATTTACCGTTCGTAAATCTATGCTGACTTTGTCCAATTATTTCACCTCTTTCTAAATGTGCGGCTATCCCATTTTTAATAACTGACTCTAGCAGTTTCCCTACAACTGATGTTAGACAAACTGGTCTGCAATTCCCCGTTTTCTCTCTCCCTCTTTTTTTTTTTTTAAAGTGGGGTTACATTAGCTACCCTCCAATCCTCAGGAACTACTACCGAATCAAAAGAGTTTTGAAACATTATCACTATGGCATCAACTATTTCTGGTGCTACTTCTTTAAGCACTCCGGGGTGCAGCCTATTTTCTCCTGGGGATTTATCGGTCTTTAATCCATTCAATTTACCTAACATCACATGTCATTGCTTTTCATGATCAGTTTTTATGTTCCCTGCCAGTTTTCTTTCATAATCTATGTTTCTTTTCCTAATTAAGCCCTTTGTCCTCCTCTGCTGGACTCTGAATTTCTCCCTGTCCTCTGGTAGGCTGCTTTTTCTGGGTAATTTGTACGTTTCATCTTTTGTTTTGATACTGTTCCTTATTTCCCTTGTTATCCACGGAAGCACTACCTTCCCTAATGTATTATTTTCCCAAACTGTGATGAACAATTGTTTTCGTTCATCCATGTAGTCTATTATGCCTTCCATTGCATATCCACCGTCACCCCTTTAAGACTCAATTGCCAGTCTCTCTTGGCCAATTCACATCTCATACCCTCAACGTTTATTCAAGTTCGGGAGCCGTGTTTCTGAATTAACAGTGTCACTCTCCATCCTAATGAAGAACTCAACCATATTATGGCAACTCTTGCCCAAGGGTCCACGCACATCGTGACTGCAAAATAACCCTTATTATTCCATACCCAGCCTAGAATAGTCTGCTCTCTCGTTGGTTCCTCTGCACGTTGGTTTAGAAAACTATCTCGCATACATTCCAGGAAATCCTCTTCCTGAGCCCCCCTGCCAATTTGATTCACCCAATCTACATGTAGATTGAAGTCACCCATTTTAACTGTTTAGCTTTGTTGCACGCATTTCTAATTTCCTGTTTTATGCCATCCCCACTGCACTACTACTTTTAGGTGGCCTGTACACAACACCCACTAGCGTTTTCTGCTCCTTAGTGTTTCGAGCTCTACCCATATCGATTCCACATCCTCCAAGCTAATGTCCTTCCTTTCTATTGCGTTAATCTCCTGTCTAACCAGCAACGCTACCCCACCTCATTTTCCTTTCTGTCTATCCCTGCTTAATATTGAATAGCCCTAGATATTCAGCTCCCAGCCTTGGTCACCATGGAGCCATGACTCCGTGATCCCAGCTATATCATAATCATTATTAGCTATCTGCACATTCAACTCATCCACCTTATTACCAATGCGCCTTCCATTGAGACACGAAGCCTTCAGGCTTGGTTTTTTTTTACAAAGCTGTTACCCCTTATACCCCGTATACCCCTTATTTTTCAGCAACTATGTTACAGAGAAAGGTTGAACAAGTTAGGTCTTTATTCTTTGGAGCGTAGAATGTTACGGGGGGACTTGATTGAGGTCTTTAAAATGATGAAAGGGATAGACAGGTTTGACGTGGATTCGCTTTTCCCATTGAGGGTAGGAAAATTCAAACAAGAGGGCATGACATGAGAATTAAGGGACAGAAGTTTAGGGGTAACGTGAGGGGGAACTTCTTTACTCAGCGGGTGGTGTGGAATGAGCTTCCAGCGGAAGTGGTGGAGGCAGGATCGATTTTAACATTTAAAATTAAAGTAGATAGATATATGGACGGGAAGGGAATAGAGGGGTATGGTCTGAGTGCAGGTAGATGGGACTGGGGAAAGCAAATGGTCGGCACGGACTGGAAGGACCGAGAGGGCCTGCTTCCGTGCTGTAATTGTTACATGGTTATATTGTTATATGGTTATACAATTATGCTGAAATTATGCTGACCCTCTGATTTTTGCCCTGGATTTGTATGCCTGCTATGTTTACTTTTCACCTTGCTACCTATTGCATCTACCCTCATGTTACACCCCTCTGTCTCTCTGCTGACACATTTAGAAATCCCACCACCTCCTATTCTTTGTTTATTATTTTGTTTCTTCCCCCCCCCCCCATGATGGGTCTGAGTGCATCCCTTCTCTGCCTCCAGCCTCACACACTGTCTACTAGCTTTCTCGAATTCAATCCCTCCCCCCCAACCGATCTAGTTTAAAGTCTCCCCAGTAGTCTTTGCAAATCTCCCCGCCAGGATATTGGTTCCCCTCGGGTTCAAGTGCAACCCGTCATGTTTGTACAGCTCACACGTTCCCCAAAAGAGGTCTCAATGATCCAGAAACTTGAATATCTGCCCTCTGCACCAGTCCTTCAGCCACGCATTTATCCTCACCTCGTTCCATTCCTACTCTCACTGTCGCGTGGCACAGGCCGTAATCCTGAGATTGTTACCTTTGTGGTCCTTCCACTTCACTCTCCTCCTAACCCCCTAAATTATCATAGAACCATATAACCATATAACAATTACAGCACGGAGACAGGCCCTCTCGGGCCTTCCAGTCCGTGCCGACCATTTGTTTTCCCCTAGTCCCATCTACCTGCACTCAGACCATACCCCTCCATTCCCTTCACGTCCATATCCTTTCAGGACCTCTTCTCGTTTTCTACCTATGTCATTGGTACCTATATGTACCACGATCTCGGGCTCCTCTCCCTCCCACTTCAGGGTATCTTGGACACGTTCAGAAACATCCCAGACCCTGGTACAAGGGAGGCAAGCTATCATCCGGCTCTCCTGAATGCGTCCATAGAATCGCCTATCTGATCGCCTAACTATAGAGTATCCTATTACTACTTCCCTCCTCTACTTTCCCTTACCCTTCTGAGCAACAGGGCCGGTCTCTGTAACTGAGGGCTGGCTGTTGTTGCTACCCCGAGGTAGGCTATCCCCCTCAACAGTATTCAAACAGGAATACTTATTGCCAATGTGTACAGTCACTGGTATACTCTCTGGTCCCTGGAGTGGCCACCTCCCTGGCACTCATGTCTATGACCTCTTCGCTCTCATTGACGAGACGGAGGTCATCGAGCTGCCTCTCCAGGTTCCAAATACGGTCCGTTAGGACACCCGTCTCGATGCTCCTGGCGCAGATGTGGACGTGTGGAAGGCTATAAGACTCGCTGGAATTTAGAAGACCGAAGGGGAATCTTATAGAAACTTACAAAATTATTAAGTGGTTGGATAGGCTAGATACAGGAAGATTGTTCCCGATGTTGGGGAATTCCAGAACAATGAGTCACAGTCTACGGATAAGGGGAACCGAGATGAGGAAAACATGTTCACACAGAGAGTGGTGTATCTCTGGAATTATCTGCTATAGAAGGTAGTTGAGGCTAGTTCATTTGCTATATTTAAGAGGGAGTTAGATATGGCTCTTGTGGCTAAAGGGATCAGGGGGTATGGAGAGAAGGCATGTACGAGTTACTGAGTTGGATGATCAGCCACGATCATATTGAATGGCGGTGCAGTCTCCAAGGGCGGAATGGCCTACTCCTGCACCTATTTTCTATGTTTCTATGTTTTTATGTTTCTATGTTTCCTGACCTCCCACATCTGTCATCCAGAACAGTAAATGCCCTGGCCCTCATAATCCCCCCTTACCCTGGATTCAATACAAAGTGCAATACAATACAATACAAACTGCTGGAAGAAATCAGCAGCGATCTGACTCCCACACAGCTGCTCCGTCTTGTCCGCGTACACCAATCAGCGGCTTCCTCAAGCCCACTTGTCTTGAAATGCGAATGGAACGATGGACCGTTACAGATGTGTGTTCTCCTCCCACTGCAGCCGCTCTAACGGCTCCTGGGCCACTGTAAAGCAAAGCCCCGCGATCGGCTTTTAAACTCACCCGGCTCGGACGTTACTCCTCCCTCTGAAACCGCTCCAACGGCACCTGGGCCTCTGTAACGCAAAGTCCCGCGTTCGGGTTTTAAATTCACCCGGCTTCTATCTATCTATCTATCTATCTATCTATCTATCTATCTATCTATCTATCTATCTATCTATCTATCTATCTATCTATCTATCTATCTATCTATCTATCTCTATCTATCTATCTATCTATCTATCTATCTATCTATCTATCTATCTATCTATCTATCTATCTATCTATCTATCTATTTATCTTGAATTGAACAAGTGTTTTTCCTCCTCCTCTTAATGTTTGGAAAATTATTAAATTGTAGAAACCTTTCACAGCTGTTTCGGTAAAGTCATAAAACATTGTCACAATGCCATCCCGCACAGATGGACAATCGCAATGCAACTCATTTACATATGTCTTTGCTCCAGCCCCGGTCCCGCGCACCGCAGCCTGTGTCGAAACGTGTGGTCACCCTTCTCTCCTCACTCATCTCTCCTCACTCCTCTCTCCTCTCTCCTCCTCCCTCTCGCCTCTCCCTCTCTCCCCATTCCCTATTCCCCGCACCCCTCTCCACTCACCCCTCCCCCCTCTCCTCTCACCCCTCTCTCACTCCTCTCCTCACAACCCTGTTTCCCTCTTCACCCTCCGCACTCTCCTCCCCTCCCCATCCTCATCCTCCCCTCTCTCCCTTCCCCCTTCCCCACTCTCTCCCCATATTACCCCTCTCACCCTCTCTCCTCCTGCTCCCTCCCTTTACCCCCATCCCCTCTCAATCCTCGCCCCTCTCCTCCCCCTCACTCCGCCCTCTCTCCTCACCCCTCACCTCAGCCGTCTCTCCTCACTCCCCGTCTCTCATCTTCCTCGCCATCTCCCGCTCTCCTCACCCCTCCCCATCTACCCCTGTCCCTCTTCACCCTCCCCGCTCTCCTCCCCTCACCCATCCCCATCCTCCTCTCTCTCCCTTCCCCCCTGCACCTTCCGTCTCCCCTCACCACTCTTTCCTCCCTCCCCCTCTCTCCTCACTCCCCTCTCTCCTCACTCCCCCTCTCTCCTCACCTCTCCTCCCCGCACCCCTCTCTCCCCACTCAACTCTCATCATTCCTATCGCCCCACCCCTCTCTCCTCCTTCTCTGGATCTCCCCCTCTCCTCACCCCTCTCCCCATCTACCTCTGTGTCTTCCGTCACCATCCTCCTCACTCTCCCTTCCCCCTCCCAACTCTCTCCCCATCTTACTGCTCACCTTTCTCCCCTCCTGCTCCCTCCCACTCCACCCATCCTCCCTCCCTCCTCGACCCTCTCCATCCCCCTCTTCCCCTTCTCTCCTCACCCCTCTCCCCTCTTTCCTCACCCCTCTCTCCTCCACTTCTCTTGTCCCCCTCTCCTCCCACTCCTCTCCCACATATCCTATTCCCGTCCACCCTCTTCCCTCACTACTATCTCCTCACCCCTCCCTCCTCACCCTGCTCTCCCCATCCTTCTCCCCCACCGCTCTCTCATCACCCCTCTCCTCCTTCCTTCCATCTCCCCATCCCCTCAACCCTCGCCCTATCTACCCCTTCAACCCTCCCCACTCTCCTCCACTCCCCATCGTAATCCTCCTCTCTCTCCCTTCCCTCTCCTCTACTCCACTACCTAACTCTCTCCCCATCTTACCCCTCTCACCGCTCCGTTCCTGCTCCCTCCCACTCCCCATTCCCCCCTCTCCCCTCACCCCCTCTCTCCTCCACCCTCTCTTCAACCCTTCCCCCTCCCCTCTCCCCTCCCCTCTCTTCTCCACCCTATCTTCCACCCTCTCCTCCCCTCTCTCTACACCTCTCTCCTCACCCCTCTCCCCTCACACGTTCCTCACCCCGCCCTACTTACTGCTGCCCCCTTTTCTCCTCGCCCCTCTCTCCTCGCCCCTCTCTCCTCGCAACTCTATCCTCGCCCCTCTATCCTCGCCCATCTCCCCAATTCCCTATTCCCCCTCACCCCACTCTCCTCACCACTCTCTCCTCCACCCTCCCTTCCACCCTCTAATCCCCTCTCTCCACACGTCTCTCCTCACCCCTCCCCCTCACCCCGTTCCCCACCCCGCTCTCCTTACTGCTCTCCCCCTATCTCCTCGCCCCTCTCTCCTCGCCCATCTCTCCTCGAAACTCTCTCCTTCGCCCCTCTTTCCCCAATTCCCTATTCCCCTCACCCCTCTCTCCTCACCACTCTGTCCTCACCCCTCTTTTATCACACCTCTCTCATCACCGCTCCCCCATCTCCCCACTCCTCACCCATCTCCTCCCATCCACCTCCTCCTCCCCCCCTCCCCCCTCTCGCCCCATCACTTTCTTCCCTTCCGCACCTCAACTACCCTTCTCCCTCTCGCTCCCCAATCTTCACTTCGACCCCTCCCCCCTCTGCCCCCTTCTCTTCCCCTACCCTCCCTCACCTACCCCATCCCCTCTCCACGCCTCCCCTACCACTCTCACATTCCCTCCCCCACCTCCCCATCGCCGCACTCTCCCCCTCCCCCCTCCCCAATCTCCCCCCAACTCCACCCACATTTCCCCTCTCGCCTCACCCCTCTCTCCTCACACATTATTCCTCACCCCTCTCTCTTCACCCCTCTCGCCTCATCCCTCCCAACACCCCCTCCCAACACCCCCTCTCCTCCTACCTCCCTCCCCGCTCTACTCACCATACCCCCCTCTCTCTCCCCAACCACCCCCCTTACCCCTCCGAATCTCTCCCCCATCCCCCTCTCCCTCTCTCCCACCTCCCTCCCTCCCTCCCTCCCTCCCCCCTCTCGCCATCCCCGCCCCCTCCCCATCCCTCTCTCTACCTTTCCCCTTCCCATCCCACTCTCTCCGCACCCCCGTCTCCCCTCTCTCCATCTCCCCCCTCTACATCCCCCCTCTCCATCACACCCCCTCCATCCGCCCCCCTCTCTCCCCATCCTCTTCCTGCCTGTTCATCCCCTCTCCCCCACTCTCCATTCCATGCTCCCCCTCCCTGCACCCCCTCTCTCCAACTCCCCTGTCTCTCCGCATCTCCCATTCCCCTCCCCTTATCTCCCACCCCCTCTCTCACTCTTTATTTGTCCCACGATCTTTGCCGCTCGAGATAGGGCGGGGATGGTGTAAAATGAGCCAATTAATAATATTAATATAAGATTAAAGGGGGTGGTTAATGTGTGTGTGTTGGGGGGGGGGTGGTCAGTGTGTGTGTTGGGGGGGGGGGGGTTAGTGTGTGTGCTGGGGTGGTTATGTGCGAGTACTCGCTGGACTTTAGAAGATTGAGGGGTGATCTCATAGACACTTACACAATTCTTAAGGGGTTGGACAGGCTAGATGCAGGAAGATTGTTCCCGATGTTGGGGAGGTCCAGGACAAGAGGTCACAGTTTAAGGATAAGGGGGAAGTATTTTAGGACCGAGATGAATTCCCTGCCACATAAGGTAGTTGAGGCCAGTTCGTTGGCCATATTTAAGAGGGAGTTGGATGTGGCCCTTGTGGCTGAAGGGATCAGGGGGTATGGAGAGAAGGCAGGTACAGGATACTGAGTTGGATGATCAGCCATGATCATATTGAATGGCGGTGCAAGCTCGAAGGGCCAAATGGCCTGCTCCAGCACCTAATTTTTATGTTTCTATGAGTGACGCTGAACCCCCCCCCCCCCCCCCGCAACAGCGCGTTCAATGGATGGTACCCGCTTCCCTCTCCCCGTCCCCTCTTCTTCCCTCCCCTCCCTTTCACCTCATCGCCCTCCGATCCCCCTTTACTCCTCTGTCCCTCCCCTCTCCCTCCCTCCCCTCCCTTCCCCCACCCTCCTCCCTCTTCCCCTCCTCACTCTCTCCTCCTTTCCTACTCTCCCCATCCACACTCTGCCCCCTCTTCCCTCCACCACTCTCATCTCCTCCACCTCTCCCACAACCCTCCTCCACCTTCCTTCTCCCCCCTTCAATCTCTGTCCCCCCTTCTCTAGCCCCCTCTCCCACCCTCCAACCCCCCTCTCCCCTTCCCATCTAGCTTCCTCCCTTCCCCCTCTCTCCCCATTCCCCCCTCCACTCTCTGCCCTCATCTCTCCCACCTCCACTCCCCTCTACTCTCTTCCCTACTACCCTATGCCCCCTCCTCCCACCTCTCACACCCTCCCTCTCCCCCCCTCCTCACTCCGCCCTCCCTCTCTCTCCCCTCCTCTCTCCCCCCTTTCCCCCTCCACTCTCCCCACTTCCCCACTTTTCCCCCCTCCTCTCCCTCCCCCTCCCTCCCCACTCCCAATCCTATCACCCTCTACCCCGTCTCCATCCCTTTCTCCTCCCTCTCTCTCCACTCTCTCTCCCCTCCCATTCTCCTCCCACTCTCTCACCCCCTCTCTCTCCCCTCTGTCTTCCCCCCTCTCTGCCCGCTGTCTCGCTCCCCTCTCTCCCCCTCCTCTCTCTGCCTCCTCTCTCTATCCCTCCTCTCGCTCTCTTTCTTCTCCCCCCTCCTCTCTCTCTCTCTGCCCTCCTCTTTATCCTCTCTCTCTCTCTCTCTCTCTCTCCTCTCTCTCTCATCTCTCTCTCTCTCTCTCTCTCTCTCTCCCCTCTCCCTCTCTCTCTCTCTCTCTCTCTCTCTCTCTCTCTCTCTCCCCCTCTCTTTCTCTCTCTCTCCCCTCCCCTCCCCCTCCCTCTCTCTCTGCCCCTCCTCTCTCTCGCTGTATCTCCCCCTCCTATCTCTCACTCTCCCCTTCCTCCAACACACTGGCTCCCCTCCCCATCCCCTCCTCTCCCCTTCCCCCCCCTCTCCTCCCCATCCCCAATCATTCCCCCATCGCCTACCCCTCTCCTACTCCCCCTCTCCTTAGCCTTCTCACTCTCCTCCACTTCATCCCCCTCTCTCTCGCCCCCCTCTCTCCCCCTCTCTCTTCATCCTCTCTCCCCATCTCCCCCCTAACTCCCCTCCCTCTCCCTCCCCTCCCTCCCATCCCTCCATCCCCTCTGTCTTCTGTCTCCACTTCCTCTCTCTCCTCCCCGTCTCTCTCCCCACTCTCCGCCTCTCTCTTCCCTATCTCTCTTTCCTCTCTCCACCTCGCCCCCCTCTCTTCTCACTCTCGTCCCACTCTCGTGCCACTCTCTCTCCCCCTTTCTCCCATTCCCCTCATCTCTCTCCGCTCTCTCTCTCCTCTCTCTCCTCTCTCTTCCTTCTCTCCTATCTCTCTGTCCACCGCTCTCTTCCGCTCTCCCCCCCTCTCTCTCACTTCGCCTCTACCTCCCTCTCCTTCCCCTCTCCAATCTCTCGCCCCTCCTTTCTCTCTCCCTTTCTCTCCCCTCCTTGCTCTCTCTCTCCCGTTCTCTCCCACTCACTGCTTCCCTACCCCTCGCCCTCTCTCTCCCTTTCCCCTCTCCTCCACTTCCCCAATCTCTCCCCATCGCCTCCCGATCTCCATCTCCCCCTCCTTCGCCCTCTCACCGTCTCCCCCGCTCTCTCCCCCCGCTCTCTCTCCTCCTCTCTCTCCCCTCTCTCCCCACTCTCTCTCCCCCCTCTTCCCACTCTCTCTTCCTCTTTCTCTATGCTCTCTCTCTCCTCTCTCTCACCTCTCTCTCTTTCCCGTCCTCTCCCTCCCTCTCCCCTCTCCTTTCTCTCCCCTCCTCTCTCTCTCTCTCTCCCCTTCCCCCACTCACTGCTTCCCTCCTTACCCCCCTCTGTCTCCGTTCCCCCTCACCATCCCATCCCCAATCTATCCCCATCGCCACCCCCCTCTCCTTCGCCCTCTCACTGTCTCCCCCCTCTCATACCCCTCTCTCTTCCTTTCCCCCTCTCCAACCCATCCCCAATCTCTCCCCATCGCCTCCCCATCTACACCTCCCCCTCTCCCTGTCTCCTATTCCTCCTCTACCCCCTCTCTCACACCTCCTTCCCAACTGTGTTTGTTGAGCGTGGTTAGTTTGCGTGTGAAGCAGCAGGAACCACCCCTGCAAACGCGCGTTGGGGAAACAGACCCAGCAGGTCTGCACTTAGTGTAATCATATCTTATATTATCTTATCTATGCACTTTTAAAAATGTGTCTGCGTCTGCCGACCGCCGTCCGGCTGGCTGGCTGTCACATTCCGTTTTCTTTTCAGATAAGACTTTCGCCCTTTGAATCCCTGCTCCGCCAAAACCGGACACTCAGAGGCCGCCGTTTTTCCCATTTCGCCAGACGTTACGCTTGTACATTCACAAAGGCGCTCCTAATTACGTTTAGTCCATTTTACGTACACTATTTTTAATAAAGTCCTCCCCCCCCCCAATTTTTCAAAATCTTACAACAATCAAACTGCTCTCGCCCATAGAATGTTGGTGAACGTTCCATCGTGTGATGTCACAATACCCAATGCTCACAGATGCCCAATCGGATCGGATCTCATTTACAGATGCCCAATCGGATCGGACCTTGCAGCTGCCCCCTGTCTGTAACTAAAGATTACGCTATTATATTCACTAATGCACTCCTCATTACATTTAGACACTGTTACGTACACATTTTGAATAAAATTCCCCCCCCCCCCAATATTTCAAAATCTTAAAACAATCAAACGGCTATCACCCATACAATGTTGGTAAACATTCCATCGTGTGATGTCACATTGCCGAATGCTCACAGATGTCCAATCGTAATGGATCTCATTTACATCTGCCCTTGCACCAGCCCCAGCCCCACCCACGGCAGCATGTGTCGAAGTGCTTGATCACGTGTATGTGAATAAAGAAAGAGCATTGGGGGTGATAGGGAGTGGGGAATAGATGGACTGCCTCTACCTCTCCCCGTCCCCCTCTACCACCCCAATCTAACCCTCTCACCCCCACCCCTCTCCCCCTCCATCCACACTCTTCCCACTCCCACCCCTACCCCATCACCCCCTCCCCTCCCTCCCCCCTCCCCCTCCCCCCACACCTATCGTACCCTCCCATCCCTCTCTCCTCCCACACTGTTCTCACTCACTCCTCCCCTACCACTCTCCCATCCTCCACACTCTTTCCTCTCTCTCCACTTCCCTCTCCCTACCCCTCTCCACTGTTCCCCCTCTCCCCTTCCCCCTCTCCCTCCTCCCTCCCCCCCTCCTCCCCCCTCCTTTCTCTCCTCCTCCCCTTTCCCTCTCTCTCTCCCCCTCCATCTCACTCTCTCCTCCACCCTCCCTCCTCCATTCCCATCCCCTCTCTCCCCCTCCCCCTCCCCTCTTCACCCCCATCTCACCCTCTCCCCTTCCCCCCTCTCTTGCACCACTCCCTGCTACCCGACTCCCGCACACTCCCCACTCTTCCCCTCTCCCTCCACCTCCCCACCTCTCTCCCTCCACTTTCTCTCTCTCTCCCCCCTCTCTCTCCCCTTCCACTCTCTCACTCTCCTCTCCCCCCTCCACTCTCTCTCCACCTCACCCCTTCCCTTCTTCCTCCCCCTCCTCTCCCTGCCATCTCTCCTTCCTCCCCTCTTCTCCACCACCCTTCTCTTCTCACCTTCCCCTCACCGCTCCCCCCTTCCCCCACCCCTCTCTACACCCCTCAACCCCTCCTCCTCCAACGCCCTTCCCTCTTCCCCACCCCTTCTCTAACTCTGCCCCTTCCCTCCCCCTCCCCCCGCCCCCTTCCCCTACCCCTGTGCCTCTTCCACCACGCCCTCCGCCCCTTCCCCCCACCCCTCTGTCCCTCTTCCACCATTCCCCCTGCCACCCTCCCCCCCTCCCCCCCACTCTTACCACTTCCCCCCCTTCCTTCCCCGCACCCCTTTTTCACTGCCCCTCTCTCACTCTTCCACCACATCCCCCACCCCCTCCCCTCACTCTCTCCCACTTCCACAACTCTCCCTTACACCTCTCACCCTCCCTCCCTCCACAACTTCCACCCCTCCCTTCCCCATCCCCCACCTCGCCATCTCCCTCCCCCACTCTCTCCCCCCTTCCCTTTCCCTCCCCACTCGTCCCCCTCTCTCCGCTCTCCCCTGCTCCCCACTCTTCCTTTCCTCCATCCACACTCTTCCCTCTCTCTCCCATACCCCTCTCCCTACCCCTTTCCTCGATCCTCCAAATTATTCTACCTCTCTCCTCTTCCCCTCCGCCCCACCCCCCTTCCCACGCTCTTGCACCATTCCCTGCTACCCCTCATCCCCTCTCCCCCCCACTCTTCCCCACTCCCTCCCACCGCCCTCCCCTTTCCCTCCCCCCCCTCTCTTCCCCCTCTCTGTACAGAATTCACTCCCTCTCAACCTCCTCTCTCTCCCCATCCACTCTCTCTCCACCTCTCCCCTACCCCTCTTCCCCCCTCTCCTCTCCCCTTCTCCCCTAACCCCTCTCCTCTCACCTTCCCCTCTCCTCTACCCTCCCCCTTCGCCCACCCCTCTCCCGCACTCAGGGACATACTGCCCCGCTCTCACCCCCACCCCCGCAAACGCACGTTGGGAGAACAGACCCAACGGGTCTGCACTTGGTCTAGTATCTATTAAAACTCTCGATGTTGGTGTCGTGTTCAAATTCTCGCATATTCGTTTTAGTTGTAAGTGAATTTCCTCCTCCAAAATTTGCATAAACGAAACCTATTTACATATCCTGGTAGAGTTTGTCCTCCTCCAATCAGTGTTAGTAAAATGAAAACATTCGGTTCAGCCTTTCCCTGCTCTTTCGGTAAAAAACAAAAATAATTTCAAAATGTTAAAAACCCAAACTACTTATCGCCCACAGAATGGTGGTGAACGTTCCATCGTGTGATGTCACAATGCCCAATGCTCACAGATGGCCAATCGCAATGGACTCATTTACATCTGCCATTGCCCCGACCCCAGCCCCCCCCCTCCCGCCTTATGTCGCAACACATTTCATTCTGCGATGTCACAATGCCATTCCTCACAGATGGCCAATCGCAATTGAACCCATATACATACGCCTTTGCTCCCCACATGTGACTAGGGGGACACTGTACCAGATTCCCCACCCCCACATGTGACTAACGTAATCTGCACTACCTAATCCCCCACACATGTGACTAGGGGACTCTGCACTACCTAATCCCGCACACATATGACTAGGGGACTTTGTTCCACTGTCCCCCACACATGTGACTAGGGGGGCACTGTACCAGATTTCCCACCCCCACATGTGACTAGGGGACACTGCGCTACATAGTACCCCACACATGTGACTAGGAGACTGATTTGTGGAAATTTGGGGAAAATAAACGTCTAAACTGTATTCATCAATTTGTACAGCCTCCGAAAATGTCGGATGGATATTCCGCAAGGTTAATGTATTGTATATATTTATCATTTGAATAAAGTATATTTTGAAATTTAAAAAAAATGACTAGGGGACTCGGTACCACTGTCCCCCACACATGTGACTAGGGGAATACTGTACTAGATCCCCCACACATGTGACTAGGGGTCAATGCACTACCTAACCCCCCACACATGCGACTAAGGGATTCTGTACCACTATCCCCCACACATATGACTAGGTGACACTGCACTACCTTATCCCCCACGCATGTGACTAGGGGTCTCTGTACCACTATCCCCCAAACATGTGACTAGGGGGACACTGTACGACATCCCCAACACATGTGACAAGGAGGCTTCTGTACCACTACCCCCCACACATGTGACTAGGGGGACACTGTGCCACTTCCCCCCACACATGTGACTAGGGGGGCACTGCACTACCTAATCCCCCACACATGTGACTGGGAGGCACTGTACCACGTTTCCCCACACATGTCACTAGGGGACACTGCACTACCTAATCCCCCACACATGTGACTAGGGGACTCTGTACCACTGCCCCCACACATGTGACTATGGGGACACTGTACCACTTGCACCCCACATATGTGACTAGGGGGACATTGCTGGCTCGCGTTGACTTTGAAACCTTTTCCAGAACATTCTTCCCCAACGGTCATTCGGACTTTCTCGACAGCGATCGATCTAAACGCTGGATTTCTGCCGTTTTTTTTAATTTTTCATTTGACACGTATGTTTTGAAAATCTTTTTATTATTTCGATTTACACTTTTTTCAAAAGGTAAACGTAGACGATGTTTTCAATATTTATTTATATTTGAATAATTCTTTTTATTAAGTTCTCCGTAATTTGCTCGGCAAATTAACAAAAATTTTCCCGTTTTTTTTAATATTATTTTTTTTCAAAGGACTCCATTACACCACTTTTCTGTTTTTAAACTGCCGTTATTTTCTTTGCCGATTTCCACAGCCGTGTTTTTCAAATGTTATCTTTATTTTCAATTAATTTTGAACAGATAATTGCCTATGTTTAAAAACCTTGCGGTTATATGATCTGTTGTTCCAGACAAGTGATAATTTAATTTCATTTTCTGATTTTTATTGCTTATCTTTAATTTACATTAGACAAGTAATTAAAAAATAATGATTTAAAAAACCCCATTAAAAATCATTTAAAAAAAAATCTATTTATTTCGATTTACAGCATGTTTATACAGTTTTAAGAGTTCTCTTATTTGCTTCGCCAAATTTACCCACATTTTCACCGTTTTCTGTTACATTCATTGTTTAATTTCATTCTACAGGAAAGTCTCGATTTTGAACTGACTGATCTCTTGATTGACAACTAAGATTAAAAAATCATTGTTTGATTTAAGTCTACAGGAAAGGCTCCATTGTGATTTTCATTGACAATTTTGATTAAATTATAAAATCATTGTGTTTGATTTTATTGGTATTGATGTTTGATGATTTGGTGCCTGTTATGACATATCGAGGTTATGTGGTTATATATTCTGCCGTGTGGGAAATTATCTTTACTTGCTTGTTGTTTGACATGTGTGTTGCTTTCCACT
The DNA here is from genome assembly GCA_035221665.1 of Okamejei kenojei. Classification (NCBI taxonomy): domain Eukaryota; kingdom Metazoa; phylum Chordata; class Chondrichthyes; order Rajiformes; family Rajidae; genus Okamejei; species Okamejei kenojei. The sequence goes on from CM069172.1 coordinate 1,057,217, forward strand.
TTGTTCTATTGCCATGAGTTATTTTGTATGTAAGCATTGACTGCAGTTTCTCAGGAGTTGCAGTGGAATTGAAAATTCTGTAACCATCAGTGATTATCAACCGAATCTTAAGATGGATGAAAGGCCAGTATTTGAAACTATTTGGGACCAGTGCAGTTTTCTTTTTAAACTCTTGGTACATATATACTTCTGTTTTATCAGGATGCCCTAATACCGTGCAGTTCAAATGCTGCCTTTTTGTCTCGAGCTGTACCTGTAACATCATTTGTCGATCCCAGATATTTAGACTAAACGTCTTTGGGATATGCGAGAAATTATGCAAGGACAGCATGGAACAAGCGACCCAACAAGAAGTTGATAGAAAATTCAGTATACGTTAGCATATTTTTTTGCTCAAATGTTGTTGGATTGAAAGACAAAATTGTCAAATAGAAGTTTATAAATATCTACATCGTAATAAATATCTCATATTTTAAAATCATGCTCAGAAGCAGCGGCAAACGAGTTGCAGGATGGTGAAGGGGCTCCGCAAAGAGGCGTTAACAAGGAGTAAGGAGCAGAAGTGAACAAGAGACACAGCAAGAAAGGACTGAACCACTTGAGGATCTCCAAAAAATAACAGAAGTGTGCATGGATCAAGAATCACAACAATAAGTTGACACAATACAGCCAAAACGGTACAAAATAGCCTGATGTATTTTTTAATTAAAAGTTAATTTATTGATCGTTACAATTGCCTTTAGAAGTTTATAAATTTGTACAATCGATAAAATTGTCTTTACAAGATTATAAATACCTACATCGTGATAAACATCGTGATAAACATCTCTCCTTTTTTACATTATGTCAAGGATGGGAGCAAATGTGTTGCAGGATGATCAAGGAACAGCGCAAAAATACGTAGAGAAGCAGTAAGGTGCAGAAGTAAACCAGAGATACAACAAGAAAGGACTGAACCTTCTAATGTTCACCAAAAATAATGGACGTTTGCATGGAACAAGAGACACAACAATAAGTTGACAAATACAGCCAAAACGTTACACAGTAGACTGATGTCCTTTTGTGACCACATGTTAATCCAACGATATATATATAATTGTCTTTAGAAGTTTACAAATGTCTATAAAATAGATAAAATTCGTCTTTACAGGTTTATGAATATCTACATTGTTATATATTTCTTTCTCTTCTTTACATCGTGCAAAGAAATGTGAGCAATCGAGTTGCTGGATGGTCAAGCAACAACACAAAGAGACGTCAAGAAGCAATAATGAGCAGAAGAGCACAAGAGACAGCACGGGAGAAAGCACGGGAGGAAGGTGCCGAAATACAGCCAGATTGGTCCACAGCACAATGTCTTTTTTTAATTATATGTTAATTGATTGAAAGATAAAATTGTCTTTAGAAGGTTATAAATATTTGCAAAAGATTAAATTGTCCTATTTAATCATGTTATTTCCCCTGCCCATCTCGATGTGTCTCTGCACCTCCTCGCTCTAACGCCCCTCCCTCTCCCTCTCTAGCCGCGCCTGTGAGGGGGGGGGCTATGCATGAGTGGATAGGGCGGGGGATTGGATAAATGTCTATGTTATCTTATCTATCTATCTAAACTTACTTAAAACTCTGCTTGTGTGCCGGCATTGTGGATGTCACCGCTCTCTCCTCAATCCTCACTCCTGTCTCCCACTCTCACCTCACCCTTCTCTCCTCCCACTTCACCCCTCTCTCCGCCCTCTCTCCCCATTTCATATTCCCCTCACACCTCTCCCCTCACCACTCTCCTCACCCCTCCCACCCCCTCACACCTCTCTCCTCACTCCTCTCTCCGCCACTCTCCTCGCCCCTCTCTCCTCCCCCTCTCTCCTCCCCCTCTCCTCCTTCCCCCTCTTCCCGCATTCCCCTCTCTCCTCACCCCTCATTCCTCACCTCTCTCTCATCACCCCTCTCTCCTCACTCCTCTCTCCCCCCTCCCCTCACCTCTCTCCTCACTCCTCTCTCCCCCTCACCCCTCTCCTCACTCCCCTGTCCTCCTCTCCACACCACTCCCCTCTCACCCTCTCCCCTCTCTCCTCGCCCCCTCTCCTCACCCCTCTCTCCGCTCTCCCCCCTCTCCACCTCACCCTTCTCTCTCCCCCCCTCTCAGCCCTCTCCCCTATTCCCTATTCCCCTCACCCCTCTCTCCTCACCCTCTCTCCTCACCCCTCTCTCCTCACCCCTCTCTCCCCCATTCCCTATTCCCCTCACTCATTCCCTCCTCACCCCTCACCTCACTCCTCACTCCCCCTCTCCCCTCAGCTCTCTCATCACTCCTCTCTCCCCCTCTCCCTGACTCATCTCTCCCCCTCTCTCCTCACCCCTCTCCCCTCTCTCCTCACCCCTCTCTCCATACTCCTCACTCCTCTTTCCCCCTCTCACTTCGCCCTACTCTCCTCCCCCTCTCTCCTCACCCCTCTCTCCTACCCCCTCTCTTCCCCATTCCCCTATTCCCATCGCCCATGTCTCCTCACCCCACTCTCCTCACAGCTCTCCCCTCACTCCACTCTCCTCGCCCCTCTCCCCTCGCCCCACGCCCCTCCCCTCACCCTTCTCTCCTCACCCCTCTCTCCTCACACCTTTCCCCTCTCTCCTCCCACTCTCATATCACTCCTCATTCCTCACTCCTCTATCCCCCTCTCTCCTCATCCATCTCTCCTCCCGCCTCTCTTCCCCATTCCCTATTCCCATCACCGCTGTCTCATCTCCCCTCTCCTCTCACTCCTCTCTGCCCCTCACTCCTCTCTCCTCACTCCTCTCTCCAATCTCCTCACCCCTCTCCCCTCCCTCCTCACCCCTCTCTCCTTCCCCTCCCCCCCCTCTCTCCTCGCCCATCTCTCATCCCCCCCTCTCTTCCCCCAACCCCTCTCCTCACCAATGGACTCATTTACAGCAATTTGAACAGTTTTAAGAGTTCTCTGTAACTTGCCCCGCTAAATTTACCCACATTTTTCACCGTTTCATTTTAAATTGTTTCATTTTGTTTGAATTCGTTCTTCAGGAAAGGCTCCATTTTGATTTTCATTGACAATTTTGATGAAATAAAAAATGATTGTGATTGAATTGATTCTACAATAAAGTATCCATTTTGAACAAATTGACCTATCTTCATTGAGAACGTAGATGTAAGAAAATTCTCATTGTGATTGATTTCATTCTACAGGAAAGACTCAATTTTGAATACATTGACCTGTCCTCATAGACAGCTGATTTGTAAAATAAATTTTGTAATGTTATTGATTTAATTCTACAAGAAAGTCTCCATTTTGGACCAATTGATCTGTCTACATTGACAACATAGATTTTGTTTAGGATTTTTAAATCTCCCTCATCAGAAGAGGCAGGAAAAGAGGTGCAAGATGGTCGTGTGATGACAGAAAGAGAAATCGAGAAGCAATAGGGAGAAGAAGGGAACAAGAGGCTCAGCAAGAAAAAACTCAACTTTTCAGGTATGAGCAAGAGAGATACCAGGAAGTAAGGGATGAAGAAGCAGAGCAAGAATCAACTCAACGTCTCAGAGGTCAACAAGAGAGACAGCGATAGGGAAGGCCTCAAGAGGCCCAGCAAGACACAACTCAACGTCTCAGAGATGAACGAGAGAGACAGCGGGAGCGAACAGCTTTTGGAATTACGTAAATGCCAAGATTAAACAGTACCAGACTGGCAGATACATAGGTCATTCAGAGGGAGGTGCATCAATCCTTGGATGTCCAACTCATGACAGAGACCCCCCTGCCATTCGACTTGATGTACATCTCCCAGACCAACAACAAACCTTTTTTGATGCTGCTCAGCAAGGGATGAATGATGGTATGGCGAGAACCACTTTGACTGAATTTTTGCGATTGAGTTCAGAAGATCCGTTTGCAAGAACACTATTGTACGTTGATGTACCACGATTTTATACATGGAGCAGCAGGAGATGGCAAAGACGGAAGGTTGGGAAGGGAGTAGATGACTTCCCAGGTATTTTTGAAGCCAACGTTCTTGGACGAATATATGTGATTTCTCCCAAAGACGGTGACCTCTACTACATGAGACTGCTTCTCCATCACGTGAAAGGGTCAGTGTCCTTCGACACTTTGAAGCCACATAATGGAGTAATTCTTCCTTCCTTCAAATACGTCTGCAGAGAAAGAGGTTTGTTGGAAGCAGCCGACCATTGGCAACAAACAATGGAAGATGCTGAGACGACAAGACTCCCCAATGCAATCAAGGATTTCTTTGTTGTTCTACTGACAAATAGCGACATCAACGATGCTCTACAATTATAGAATCGTGTCAAGAATTCCAGGTCCGAGGATTATCTTGAAAGCGAGCAAAGAGGAAAACGCGATTGAAATATCACAATTGATCAGAGATATCATGATCAGGCTCTGTTTTATATTCAGGACCAGCTTGAGAATTTCAACACGTCACTGGAATAAATTTCCTTGCCTCGACCAATAAATGAAAAAAAGGACATTGATGATGAAAATGATGATTTACTTAATGAATTAAATTACAATAGATCAGATCAACAGCGATTTGTTGATGCGAATAAGCCTCTGCTGAATGTTGAGCAGAGAGAAGTTTATGACAACGTGTGCGACTGCTTGCAACGGGATCTATCATCTATGATTTTCATTGGCTCACCAGGAGGAATTGGAAAGACATTTCTGATACATTTGATCCTCTCCACAGTTAGAGCTCAAGATCAAATTGCAATTGCTGTAGCATCGTCTGGTGTCGCAGCTATAATGCCTAGTGGAAGAACTGCGCATTCTCGATTCAAGATGCCGATCCAAGAGACGGAGGATTCAACGTGCAACATCGACAGCAACTCTAAAACGGGAGATTTATTCAGGAGAGTGACTCTCATTGTTTGGGATGAGTGTTCAATGATTAGGATGGGAATGCTTTGAAGCGGTGGACAGAACTATTCAAGATGTATGCTACAAAAAGGGTCATTTTGGCGGGATTCTTACCATTTGTTGTGATGATTTCCGACAACTCCTTCCTGTAGTGAAGATGGGAAGTGATATTGATGTTCAAAACTCCTGCATAAATACATCGTACTTGTGGCGAACTTTCACAAAGTTTGAATTTAAGAGGAATATGCGATTGACCAAAGGACAGGGTGAGTTCTCCATTTTTGTTGGATGTAGGAGAGGACAAGATTGAAAAGAAAGAAGACAATTAAATTAACATTCCAGAAGGCATAGTTCTCTCAGCAAGAACACTGGATGACTGCATTGATTATATCTATCCAGCATTTGACCACCCTGCAACATTATTCTCTAAGAATTGTATCTTGGTTCCTCACAATGATACGATGAGAAGAATCAATTCAACGTGTGTCAGGCGCTTCCCTGGAACCATGAGGGAGTACTATTATTTCAATACTGTCACTGACGTAACAAATTCTACTCATTTCCCAGCGGTATTCCTCGATTCAGTCGAGATTTGTGGATTACCACCACACAAATTTGAGTTGAAGAAAGGATCTCCAATTGTTTTAATCAGAAACTTGCAATCCGCAAAGCTACGCAATGGAACGAGGTTGATTGTAGAACAGCTACACAATAATCTCACCGTTGCTAGAATCAACATCGCGGCCGACAAAGAAGAGATTGTTCTCATTCCTAGGATGAAGATCACTTTGTCAGAACATGAACATATTCCCATTAGGCAGAGCCAATTCCATATTCTGTCGAGTTTTACGATGACTGTTCATAAGGTACAGGTACAAACCATGGAGAAGGTCTTGATATACCTTGAGAAACCAGTATTTCAACTATATGTGGCTCTTAACATAGGAAAGGTGAAGGAACAAGTAAAATTGTTCCTGGAGGAAGGGACATCAACCAGGAATGTTGTCATTAGACAAATGCTTTGTTGTGCAATGACTACTGCAATAAGTGCTCACAATTTCCTAACGTCAACGAAAGAACGCAAAACTGAAGGCAACAGGAGACGCAAGAAAGAACCGAACGTGCAGAGTTTCGACACTTTGATTGCTCCTCAGTTCATAAATAGATGTTTAACACCAATCAAAGTTCTGAACACAAAATGGTGCCTCAAAAAAAGCTTCAAGGGCACATTAAGTGACATGTAAAATCTTGCCAGTAGCATTTGCTTTTTGGATAGAAAGTTGCTGGAGCTGTTATCATGCTTTTTGACAAACCTTGAAGGTGGATTATTTGCTGCAATATATACAACCACAACCACATGTACACACAGGCCTGCACATCAACAACATATGTGTTAGTTCCAGTTCAATTATTGTTAATTATTGAGTAATGATGATTGCCAAGATATTGATGTTTGCTGATTTGGTGCCTGTTGTGGCATTGAGTATCAAGGTTATGTGGTTATATATTTTACCTTGTGGGAAATTATCTTTACTTGTCTGTTGTTTGACATGAGTGTTACTTTCCACTTCGGTCTATTGTCGAGTTATATTGAATGTAAGCATTGACTGCGTTTTCTCAGGAGTTGCAGTGGAATTGAAAATTCTCTAACCATCAATAATCTCAACCGGATCTTAAGCTGTATGAACGTTCAGTATTTTAAAATATTTGGGGCCAGTGCAGTGTTTTTTTTAAAATCCTTGATACAGATGACCTTCCGTGTATCAGGATCCCTAATACCATTCAGTTCAAATGTTGCCTTTTTGCCTCGAGCTTTCACTTTCATATCATTTCTCGATCCCGGATATTTAGACTCAACGTCTTTGGGATTTGCGAGAAATAAAGCAAGGATAGCATGGAACAAGCGACACAACAAGAAGTTGATAGAAACAGCTAATTGGGTATATAATAGCAAATCTCTTTTCGTTCATATGTTGTTGGATTGATAGATACAATTGTCAATTAGAAGTTTATAAATATCTATATCGCAATAAATATCTCATATTTTAAAATCATGCCCAGAAGCAGGAGCAAACGAGTTGCAGGATGGTCATGGGACTCCGCAAAGAGACGTTGACAAGGATTAAGGAGCAGAAGTGAATAAGAGACACAACAAGAAAGGACTGAACTTCTTGACGATCTCCGAAAAATGAAGGAATTTGCATGGAACAAGAGACACAACAATAAGTTGACAAAATAGAGCCAAAATGGTACACAATAGCTTGATGTCTTTTTTAAACTTGTTAATTTATTGAAAGTTACAATTGCCTTTAGAACTTTATAAATTTCAACAATAGATAAAATTGTCTTTGCAAGATTATAAATACCTACATCGTGATAAACATCGTGATAAACATCTCTCCTTTTTTACATTATGTCAAGAGATGGGAGCAAATGTGTTGCAGGATGGTCAAGGAACACCTCAAGAAGACGTTGATAACCTCTAAGGGTCTGAAGGAAACAAGATACACAACAAGAAATGACTCAACCTCTTGATTTTCTCCAATAAATAATGGCAAATTGCATGGAACAAGAGACAAAACAAAACGTTGACAAATACAGCCAAAACGGTTCACTATAGCCTGATGTCAGTTTTAATCATATGTTAATCCACCGATAGATATAATTGTCTTTCGAAGTTTATAAATGTCTATAAAATAGGTACAATTCGTCTTTACATGTTTATGAATATCTATATTTATATATATATCTTTCTCTTTTTTTTTACATCGTGCATCGTGGCTCCCATCGAGTTGCTGGATGGTCAAGGAACAACACAAAGAGACGTTATGAAGCAATAATGAGCAGAAGAGCACAAGAGACCGCACGGGATAAAGCACGGGAGGAAGTTGCCAAAATTGGTACAAAGCACAATGTCTTTTTTTAATTATATGTTAATGGATTGTAAGATAAAATTGTCTTTAGAAGGTTATAAATATCTACAAAAGATTAAATTGTCCATTTTAATCATGTTATTGTCTCTGCCCATCTATTTGTGTCTCTGCACCCCCCTCGCTCTAACCCTCCCTCCCTCTCCCTCTCCAGCCGCGCCTGTGAGGGGGGCTATGCTTAAGTGGATAGGGCGGGGGGTGGGATAAGTGTCTATGTTATCTTATCTATCTATCTATCTATCTAAACGTATTTAAAACTCTGTGTGTGTAGCCGGCATTCCTCACTCCTCTCCCCCCCCTCTCTCCTCACCTCTCCTCCCCCTCACCCCTCTCTCCTCTGCCGTCTCTCCCCCATTCAATATTCCACTCACCTCTCCTCCCTAACCACCTCTCCAGAGAGACTCACTCTTCTCTCTCCCTCTCTCCTCACTCCTCTCTCCACCACTCAACTCTCACCCTCCCCTCTCTCGTTAGCCCCCAGTGCTAAGGATCCTTCCCTATCTCCTCCGCTCTCGCCTCACCCCTCTCTCATTCCCCTCTCTTCCGCATCGCCCTCCCCCCTCACTCCTCACCCCCCTCTGTCCTCGCTCCCTCTCTCCTCACTCCTCTCCCCCCCTCTCACATCACCTCTCTCTCCTCACTCCTCTGTCCCCTCGCCCCACTCTCCTCACTCCTCTGTCCCCCTCTCCTCACCCTCTCCTCTCACCCTATCCCCTCACATCTTCCACCCCTCGAGAAGTCCTCACCCCTCTCTCCTCTCTCACCCTCTCACCTCACGCCTTCTATCCTCCACCCCTCTCCCACTCTGCCCTCTCCCCCCATTCCCTATTCCCCTCACCTCTCTCTCCTCAAACCTCTCTCCTCTCTCCTTACCCCCACTCTCTCCTCACCCCTCTCTCCCCCGTTCCCTATTTCCCATCACACCTCCCTCCTCACACCCCTCTCCTCACTCATCTTTTCCCCCTCTCCCCACACCTCTCTCATCACGCCTCTCTCCCCCTCACCCCTCTCACTCCTCACTCCTCTCCCCCCTCCTCTCCTCACCCTCACCCTCTCTCCTCACCCCCTCTCTCCTCAATCCTCACCTCCTCTCTCCCCCTCACACCTCACCCTTCTCTCGACCTCGCCCTCCCTCCTTTACCTATCTCTCCTCCCCCTTCCCCATTCCCTATCCCATCGCACCCCCTCTCCCATCAACCCTCTCTACTCACGCCTCTCCTCACCCCTGTCTCCTCACCCCTCTCTCCTCTCTCCTCACCCACTCTCCTCCTCATTCCTCACTCTCCCCCCTCTCTCTCCTCCCGCCTCTCTTCCCCGATTCCCTATTCCCATTATCCCTGTCTCCTCTCCCGTCTCTTCTCACTCCTCTCTGCCCCTCACCCCTCTCTCCTCACAACCTCGTCGTCCACCCCTCACCCCTCTTTCATCACCCCTCTCTTCCCCACCCCTTTGATCCTCACCCTCCCCCCATTCCCTATTCCCACTCACGCCTCCTCACGCATCTCCTCACCCACCCATCTCCCTCACACGCAAGCCCACTCACACACTCCCTCATCACCCCTCAAACATTCCATCCTCACACAACACCCACCCCATCCCACTCTCCTCACCCCTCTCATCCTCACCCCTCTCCTCATCCCTTCCCTCATCCTCCCCTTCTCTCTCCCCCACTCTTCCCTCTCTCTCTATCTAGCCGCTCCATCTTCCCCCTCTCTCCTCTCCTCCTCTCTCTCTTTCCCTCTTCGCTCTCTCTTCCCATCTTCTCTCTCTCTGACCTCCTCTATCTCTTTATTCCTCTCGCCCTCCTCTCTCATCCCCCTTCCCCAATTGTGTGTGCAGGGGGTGGTTATTTTGCGTGCGAAGCCGCAGGAACCCCCCCCCCCCCCATCTGCAAACCCGCGTTGGGGAAACAGACCCAGCGGGTCTGCACTTGGTATAGTAACTATTACAACTCGATGTTGGTGTCGTGTTCTATTTGGCGAATATTCGTTTTAGTTTTAAGTGAATCCCCTCCTCCAAAATGTGCATGAAGTAAACATGTTTTACATATCTCGGTAGAGCTCTTCGTCGTCCAATCAGTGTTTGTAAAATGAAAACATTCGGTTCAGCCTTTCCCTGCTTTGTCGGTATAAAACAAAAATAATTTCGAAATGTCAAAAACCCAAACTGCTTCGCGCCCATAGAATATTGCTGAACGTTCCATCGTGTGATGTCACAATGCACAATGCTCACAGATGTCCAATCGCAATGGACTCATTTACATCTGCCTTTTCTCCAGACCCAACCCCACCTTCCCCGCCTGATGTCGCAGCACTTTCCATTCTGTGACGTAACAATGCCATCCCTCACAGATGGCCAATCGCAATGCAACTCCATTTACATATGCCTTTGCCCCCCACATGTGACTAGGGGGACACTGTACCAGATTCCCCTCCCCAACATGTGACTATGGGACACTGCACTACCTAATCCCCCAGACATGGGACTAGGGAACTCTGTACCACTATCCCTCACACATGTGACTAGGGGGATGCAGTGCCAGATCCCCGCACACATGGGACTAGGGGTGCACTGCACTACCTAATCCCCCACACATGTGACTAGGGGAATCTGTACCACTATCCTCGACACATGTGACTAGGGTGACACGCACTACCTATTCACCCCACATGTGACTAGGGGAACACTTCACTACCTAATCACCCCACACGTCACTAGGGGGACACTGTACCACCTAATCTCCCCCCACATGTGACTAAGGGACACTTACCCACTTCCCCCCACACATGCGACTAGGGGACTCTGTACCACTAACTCCCCCCCCCCCACATGTGACTAGGGGGATATTGCACTACATAATCCCCCCCACATGTGATTAGGGGGGCACTGCACTACCTAATCCCCCCACATGTGACTAGGGGACTCTGTACCACTTTCACCCCACACATGTGACTAGGGGGACACTGCTGGCTCGCGTTGCCATTGAAACCTTCTCCAGCACATTCTTCCCCAACGGTCATTCAGACTTCGTTTCTCGATAGCGATCGATCTAAACGCTGGATTTATGCCGTGTTTTTCTATTTTTCATTTGACACGTTTGTTTTGAAAATCTTTTTATTATTTCGATTTACACTTTTTTCAAAAGGTAAACGTAGACGATGTTTTCAATATTTAATTATATTTGAATCATTATTTTTATTAAGTTCTCCGTTATTTGCTCCGCAAAATTAACACACATTCTCCCGATTTTTTTAAAATATTCTCTATTTTTTCAAAGGACTACGTTACTTCACTTTGAAGAGGTAATTGTTTTTCTGTTTTTAAACTTTGCCGTTATTTTCCTTGCCGATTTCCACAGCCGTGTTTTTCAAATGTTTTCTTTATTTTCAATTTAATTCATTTTGAACAGATAATTGCCTGTGTTTAAAAACCTTGCGGTTATTTGATCTGCTGTTTTAGACAAGTTATAATTTTATTTAACGTTCTGATTTTCATTGCTTATCTATAATTTACATTAAACAAGTAATTTTAAAAAAATGCTTAAAATAAACCCATTAAAAATCTGTTTTTTTAAAATTCTATCGTTATTTAGATTTACAGCATTTTTAACAATTTTAAGAGCTCTGTTATTTGCTCCGTTAAATTTCCCCACATTTTTCACCGTTTTCTTTTAAATTCTTTCATTGTGTTTGATTTCATTCTACAGGGAAGTCTCGATTTTGAAGAGATTGATCTCTTCATTGACAACTAAGAATTAAAAAATCATTGTTTGATTTCATTCTACACGAAAGTCTCGATTTTGAACAGATTGATCTCTTCCTTGACAACTAAGATTGTTTTTTTAAATCATTGCTTGATTTCATTCTACATGAAAGGCTCCAGTTTGATTTTCATTGACAATTTTGATTAAATTAATAAATCATTGTATTTGATTTTATTGATATTGAAGTTTGATGATTTGGTGCCGGTTATGGCATTGAGTATCGAGGTTGTGTCGTTATATATTCTGCCTTGTGGGAAATTAACTGTTCTTGTTTGTTGTTTGACATGAGTGTTACTTTCCAATTTGGTCTATTGTTGAGTTATTTTGTATGTAAGCATTGACTGCATTTTCTCAGGAGTTGCAGTGGAACTGAAAATTCTGTAACCATCAGTGATTACCAACCGGATCTTAGGATGGAAGAAAGGTCAGTATTTCAAACTATTTGGGGCCAGTGCAGTATTTTTTTTTAATTCTTCATACATATGTACATCTGTTTTTATCAGGATGCCATAATACCATGCAGTTGAAATGCTGCCTTTGTGTCTCGAGCTGTAACTGTCACATCATTTCTCGATCCCAGATATTTAGACTCAACGTCTTTGGGATTTGAGAGAAATCAAACAAGGACAACATGGAACATGGAATGTTAAAGGTATCAATGAACCAATAAAAAGAGGAAAAATATTGACACACTTAAAGGCAATTAAAGCTGATGTAATTTACATTCAAGAAACCCACTTAAAAAAAAGACGCTGAAAATAGGCTGAAAGCCAAATGGATAGACAAAATATATCACTCTTCTTTTACGCATAAATCAAGAGGCGTAGCAATATTATTTCGTAAAGGTACTTTATTTAAGCATACATCTACTATATCTGATAAAGATGGCAGATATATTATTGTGATAGGAGAAATAAACAGGGAAAAAAATGATTTTCGTTAATATTTATGGACCAAATTTTGATAGTCCCTTATTTTTTAAGAAAGTACTGAATAATATCCGGTATTAACACATTATAATTTGATAATTGGAGGAGAAATTTTAATTGTACATTAGACCCTTACTTAGATAGATCTTCAAAACAAAAAGAAAAACTAAATCACATACTAGTGATTTATTAAATGCATATATCCAAACGACTAATATTAAAGATGTTTTGGAGAACAGAAAATCCTACTGGTCGAGAATATTCCTTTTACTCACCAGTACATAAAACTTATCAAGAATAGATTTATTATCTGGTAGATGCAAAGCTTATCTTTTTCACTTACTTACGAATCTAAATATCATAATATTATAATTTCAGATCATGCACCATTAACATTTAAAATTAAAATAAATGGTAAAACAGAAAATTTAGGACAATGGAAACTTAATCCACAAATTTAAAAAATAAAACCACTCAGGAATAATATTATAACTCAGATTAAGATTTTTTTTTGAAATAAATGATCAACCAGAAATATCTCGCTCTTTATTATGGGAAACATTAAAGCATATCTTCGAGGAATAATGATTTCTTCACAAGCATTCCATAATAAAAAGATTCGGAAGAACAACAGGACTTAGAAAGGGAGATTAAACAATTAGACATACAGAATGCAATAAAATCAGATATAATAATACATAATAAAATTGTAGCATTGAAATATAAATTAAACAAAAATAAATACTGATCAAGTTTTAAAATATTACCAACATACTAAACAATTTGCATTTGAATTTGGAGACAAACCCCAAAAATAATAGGGCTCGACAATTAAGGAAAATTGAAGCTGAAAAAATTATTCATAGGATTAAATCACAAAACGGTGAATTATTAAATACAACCCAAAGATATTAATGAAAGATTTATGCAATATTATAACAATCTGTATACTGCTAAAGCGACAGTAAATAAAACAGAAATAGATGCTTTTTTAAACATATGTAACGAAAAATAATTAGATTTACAAAATAGAGAACTATTAAATGCTGATATTTCAATAAAAGAAATCCAAGAATCTATTAAAATCATTAAAAAATGGTAAAACTCCAGGACCGGATGGTATAGGTTCGGAAATTTTATAAAATTTTTCATGATCAAATGGTCCCATATTTAAAATCATTATATGAACAGATATATACACAAAGAAATTACCAGATACACTGAACGAGTCTATTATAACACATATACCCAAAATAAATAAAGATTTGGATGAACCAGGATCATATAGAGCAATTGCTTTATTAAATACGGATCAAAAAATTTTTAACAAAGATAACTAGCACAAAGATTAAGCACAGTTGTTAACCAATTAATTCATCCTGATCAAACAGGATTTATACCTAAAAGATTCTTCATATAATCTAAGACGGTTATTTAATATCATAATATTCGAAAAGAAGTGATAAAAAAGACTTAGTAGTTATCTCGCTGGATGCAGAAAAAGCTTTTGACCAGGTGGAATGGCCTTATTTAATTTCGGTGAGGAAGCTTTTAAGCTTGGGTGAGAAGTTTACTACTTGGATCAAATTGTTTATATGCAAACCCAACAGCTAGAATAACAACAAACCGTAATGTTATCAACTAAATTTAGTTTATCTCGAGGTTGTAGACAAGGCTGTCCTTTATCCACCTTTACTGTTTGCGTTAGCAATCGAAACCTCTTGCCCTAAGGGTAAGATTGCAACCCGGAAAAATATGGATATGATACTAAAGATACTAAGAATAAAATCTCGTTATATGCGGACGATGTATTACTTTATATCACTAAACCGAAATAAGTATCTGTAATTTGTTAAAACTAATAACGGAATTTGGTTTAATTTCAGGATACAGTATCAATTGGAATAAAAGTGAACTTATGCCAATGGCCATGAATAATTTACAGATATTACAACAATTTCCTTTAAGATAACAAATGAAAATATTAAATATCTTGTATTTTTGTTACAAAAAGATTTGACTCTCTATTTAATTCTAATTTCCCGTTATTACTGAATACATTAAATAAAAATATTTTATAACTGGAAAAGTTTACCTATTTCAATGTTAGGCAAAATAAACGCAATAAAAATGATTTTTCGCCCACAATTATTATATTTATTTCAATCAATCCCGAATATCTCCCTAAATTTTTTTTTAAAAAAGTAGACTCTCTAGTCATTAACTTTATCTGGGATTAAAGAAACCATAGAATAAATAAAAAACACTTATGTAAAGCTAAAAAAAACGGGGATTAGCATTACCAAATTTTATGTTTAATTATTTGGGCAGTTAAAATTAAAAAATATAACTTCTGGTTAGAAGAAACAGATAATAAACCAAACTGGTTAAAAATGGAAAGAGAAGACTGTTTTCCATTTGAAATTAGTTCTATGATATTTGCTAATACTAATGTACCTAAGAAAATTTATAGTGAAAACTCGATAATAGAAAGCGGAATCCGTATTTGGAAACAAATAAAGAAAACATTAAAAACTAAAATTTATACCGTTAGGTCTTACTATTGCCAACAATTTTACGTTTAAAACCCTCAACGATGGATAAGGCTTTTATACAATGGAAAAATAAAGGAATTTTAAATATAGGATCTTTATAAGGAATGTTTTTTCTTTCCATTTCAAGAGTTACAACAAGCTTACGGCTTCATAATAATGAATATTTTAGATATTTACAAATCAGAAACTATATCTCTGCAAAATACACAAGAATTCAGAAATAGAAAGAGTGAAATTTTAGATGAATGCTTGAATAAACATCCAAATACAGAAAAAATGATATCATATATTTACAATATTTTGTTGGAAAGTGATATTCCATCATCGGAAACACACAGACAGCTTTGGGGAAAATGAATTAGGTCAAATAATAAGCCCAGAAATATGGGAAGAAAGCTTTACAACACATACATTACATGTTCGTTAAATGCTAAACATTGCTCTTAAACAGTTTAAAATTTTACATAGATTACAGTACTCCAAATCTAAATTACATAATATATTTCCAAAATTATCGCCTATATGTGATAAATGTCAAATCTCAGAAGCAAATTTGTCACAATCATTCACTAATTGTACGAAGATTGTAGAATATTGGAACGAAATATTTAAGATAATCTCGAATGTTGTTAAGATTACTATGATTGCCTGATCCAAAGTTAATAATACTTGGAATACCTGAAACGGAACAAATAATTACAAGGAATCAAAGAATTTTTACCGACTATTCTCTAATAATTGGGAAAAAATTAATACTAAAATTTTGGAAAGGCCCTGCAAAACCCCAACAATTAAAATGTGGCATACAGAAATGTCGGAGACACTTCACTTGGAGAGATTGAGACTTGTCTTAATGGATAGGTTAGATCTCTTCAAAGGGATTTGGTCTTCATACATTAAAATATTTACAGGGTCATAATGGTTCGGCGCGGGGACTTGACTGAGGCCTGAAATATCTGAATGGATGAAGAAATACATATAATAAATCATGAATGTATCTCCAAGAAACGGATTATTGAGTAATATTTTAATCTCCACCAAACTTTTCACATTTTCTTTTCTATTTTCTACTTTCTATCTCTATCTTTCTATCTTTAAGTAGGAAAAAAAAGTATAGAAACATATTATATATATTCTTAATAATAGTAATGAATATACATATTATTAGTTTGTATGAAAATATTATAGATGTCTTATATTTGTAATTATATAAAATTGCGCATTTTCAACTATATAATAATTTTGAAAATATAAAGTTAATAATAATACAAACACTCTTAATATAATGAAAATATCATGAATATCATAGAAGTTTGGTTTAGATTGGGTTATTATGTAGTTATCTAGGGGGGATTTGTATTTGGTAATTAGAAGAAAATATGTATGGTAATGAGAAGTACTGAGTAATATTGCTTATTTTAGGAATATACTACATACACTCCCAATTATACAAAATAAATAACCAGGAAATGTATAATGGATAACATTACAAATAACACAAACAGTATCAATTGATAATCAATATTATATAATTTTGTATATTATATAATTTTTAATGCCGCATAAGAGTGTACTCTGTATATATTGTTTCTATAATAAAAAAATTAAAAAAAAAAAAAAAAAAAAAAACAAGCGACACAACAGGAGGTTGATAGAAAACACCTCATTCGGTATCGGGTAGCATTTTTTTTACTCATATGTTGTTGAATTGACAGATAAAGTTGTCAAATAGAAGTTTATAAATATCTACATCGTAATAAATATCTCATATTTTAAAATCATGCCCAGACGCAGGAGCAAACGAGTTGCAGGATGGTCAAGGGGCTCCACAAAGGGACGTTGACAAGTAGTAAGGAGCAGAAGTCAACAAGAGGGATAACAAGAAAGGACTGAACTTCTTGATGATCTCCGAAAAATAACAGAAGTTTGCATGGAACAAGAATAACAACAATAAGTTGACAAAATGCAGCCAAAACGATCACAATAAATAGCCTGATGTTTTTTTTAATCATATGTTAATTTATTTATAGTTACATTTCTACAATCGATAACATTGTCTTTACAAGATTACAAATACCTACATCGTGATAAACATCGTGATAAACATCGGGATAAACATCTCTCCTTTTTACATTATGTCAAGAGATGGGATCAAAAATGTTGCAGGGTGGTCAAGGAACACCGCAAAGAGACGCTGAGAAGCAGTAAGGGGCAGAAGGAAACCAGAGACACAAGAAGAAAGGAGTGAAGCTCCTGATGTTCTCTCAAAAAAATGGAAGTTTGCATGGAAGAAGAGACACAACATTAAGTTGACAAATACAACCAAAACGGTACACAATAGCCTCTTGTCCTTTTTAATATATGTTAATCCACCGATAGATATAATTGTCTTTAGAAGTTTATAAATGTCTATAACATAGATACAATTCGTCTTTACAGGTTTATGAATATCTACATTATGTATATATTTCTATTTGTTTTATATTGTGCAAAGAAATGGGAGCCATCGAGTTGCTGGACGGTCAAGGAACAACACAAAGATACGTCAAGAAGCAATAATGAGAAGAAGTGCACAAGAGACCGCACGGGTAAAAGCACGGGAGGAAGGTGTCAAAATACAGCCAGATTGGTACACAGCACAATGTATGTTTTAATTATATGTTAATGAATTGAAGGATAAAATGGTCTTTAGAAGGTTATAAATATCTACAAATGATTAAATTGTCATTTTTAATCATGTTATTTTCTCTGCCCATCTCTTTGTGTCTCTGCACCCCCTCGCTCTAACCCCCCCCCCTCCCTCTCCCTCTCTAGCCGCGCCTGTGAGGGGGGCTATGCTTAAGTGGATAGGGCGGGAGTTGGGATAAATGTCTGTGTTATCTTATCTATCTATCTATCGAAACTTATTTAAAACTCTGTGTGTGTGCCGGCATTGTGTGTGTCACCGCTCTCTCCTCACTCCTCACTCCTCTCCCCCCCTCTCAACTCACCCTTCTCTCCTCAACCCCCTCACCTCTCTCACCGCCCTCTCTCCCCATTCCATATTCCCCTCACCCCTCTCTCCTTCCCCTCTATCCTCACCCCTCTCTCCTTTCCCCCACTCTTCCCGCATTCCCCTCTCCCTCACCCCTCTCTCATTCCAGTTCACCGTTCTCTCCTCCCGCCTCCCCATCTCTCCTCCGCCCGCTCACCCATTCCCTATTGCCCTCTCTCCATAATCCTCTATCCCCCTCACCTCTCTCTCCTCACTCCTCTGCCACCCTCTACTCACCCCCCTACTCTCACCCTCTTCACCCGTCTCTCCTCTCTCCACCTCTCACATAGAAACATAGAAACATATAAATTAGGTGCAGGAGCAAGCCACTCGGCCCTTCGAGCCTGCACCGCCATTCAATATGATCATGGCTGATCATCCAACTCAGTATCCTGTACCTGCCTTCTCTCCATACCCCCTGATCCCTTCAGCCACACCTCACCTCACCCTTCTCTCCTCCCGCCTCCCCATCTCTCCTCCGCCCTCTCCCCCAATTCATATTCCCCTTTCTCGCTTCACTCCCTCTTTCCTCACCCCTCTCTCCTCAACCCTCTCTCCCATTCCCAAGTTTCCCCAATCCTCCCCTCACCCCTGCCCTCATCACCTCTCTCCTCACTCCTCACACCCCTCTCCCCAACACCTCTCTCATCCATCCTCTCTCTCCCCCAACCCTATCGCCTCACTCCTCTCGCCCCCCTCTCTCCGCACCCCTCTCCCCTCTCTCCCCACCCCTCTCTCCTCGCTCCTCACTCCTCTCTCCCCCTCTCACACACATCTTCTCCTCCTCCCTCTCTCCTCACCCCTCTCCTCGCCCCTCTCTCCACCCCTCTCTTCCCATCTCCCCTATTCCAATCACACCTGTCTCCTCACCACCCACTCTCTTCACCGCTGTCCCTCACCCTCTCTCCTCGCCGCTCTCCCCTCGCCCCTCTCCCCCTCGCTCCTTTCTACCCCCCCTCTCTCCTCACCCCTCCCCCCTCTCTTCTCACCCCTCTCTCCACACTCCTCATTCCTCATTCTTCTTTCCCCCTCTCTCCACACCCATCGCTCCTCCCCCTCTCTCAACCCCATTCCCTATTCCAATCACCCCTGTCTCCTCTCCCTTCTCTTTTCACTCCTCTCTGCCCTCACCCCACTCTCCTCACTCAGCGTCCTCTCTCCCCAACCCTCCCTCACTCCTCACCCCTCTCTCATCACCCTCACTCCCCACCCTCTCTCCGAACCCCTCTCTCCCCATTCCCTATTCCCCTAACGCCTCTACTCACACATCTCCCCTCACCCTCTCCCTCCCCTCATCCATCTCTCCCCTCCCCTCTCTGATCACCCCTCCCCCTTTCCCCCTCTCCGGCCACAACCCTCTCTCCTCACCCCTTCTCCTCATCGCTCTCTCCTCCCTTTCTCTATCACCTCTCTCTCTCTCTCTCTCCTCCCCTCTTCCCTCACCCTCTATCCCTCTCTCTCCCTCCCTCCGCCCCACTCTCTCTGCCCAAGTCTCTCTCCGTCATCTCTCTCTCCCTCTCTCTCTCTCACCCCCCCTCCTCTACCCCTCACCCCCCCTTTGCCCCAATTGTGTGTGTTGGGAGTGGTTCCGTTGCGTGTGAAGCCGCAGGAACGCCCCCCCTCCAATGCGCGTTGGGGAAACAGACCCAGTGGGACTGCACTTGGTCTAGCATTTTCGCCCTTTGATTCCCTGCTCTACCAAAACCGGACCCTCAGACGCCGCTGTTTTTCCATTTCGCCAGATGTTACGCTTGTACATTACCAAAGGCGCTCCTCATTACATTTAGATATCTTTAAGTAAACACTTTTTAATAAAATCCTTCGCCACCCCCCCAATTTTTTCAAAATCTTAAAACACTTGGTCTAGCAATTTCGCCCTTTGATTCCCTGCTCTACCAAAACCGGACCCTCAGACGCCGCTGTTTTTCCATTTCGCCAGATGTTACGCTTGTACATTACCAAAGGCGCTCCTCATTACATTTAGATATCTTTAAGTAAACACTTTTTAATAAAATCCTTCGCCACCCCCCCAATTTTTTCAAAATCTTAAAACAATCAAACTGCTCTCACCCATAGAATGTTGGTGAACGTTCCATCGTGTGATGTCACAATGCCCACTGCTCACAGTTGTCCAATCGGAACGGATTTCATTTGCATCTGCCCTTGCACCAGTCCCGCCCCCCTACCCACCTGATGCTCCAGCACATTCCATTGTGTGATGTCACAATGCCATCACTCACAGACGTCCAATCGGAATGGATCTCATTTACATCTGCCTTTGCCCCAGCCCCAGCCCCAAGCACCCCCCCACCCCCACCGTCGAAGTGCGTGATCATTTGTGTGGGAATAGACAAAGAGGATTGGGGGTGATAGGGAGTGGGGAATAGATGGAGTGTCCCTACCCCTCCCGCTCCCTCACTACCTCCCCATTCTTTCCCCTCTCTCCCCCACCCCTCTCCGCCTCCCTCAACGCCACACTTCTTCCTCCCTCCCCCTACCCCATCTCCCACCTCCCCTCCTTCCATTCCCTTCCCCTCCCCAACACCTCTCCCCCCACCTCCCCTCCCTTTCCATCTCCCTCTCCTCACCCCTTCCCCTCTTCCTCCCACCCCATCCATCCTTCCCACTCTTCCCACCCCTTCCCTCTTTTCCCTTCCTCTTTCCACCTCCCCCCTCCCCCTCTGTCCCAATTCCCCCACTCCCCCTACCCTCTCCCTCTCCCTCCCTACTGTTTCACTTCTCTCCCCCTTTCCCGCTTAGTGTGTGACTAGAGATTACGCTGTTACATTCGCTAATGCACTCCTCATTACATTTAGACACTGTTATGAACACATTTTTATTAAAATCCTCCCCCTCCCAAATATTTCAAAATCTTAAAAAGATCAAACTGCTCTCACCCATAGATAGAATGTTGGTAAACATTCCATCGTGTGATGTAACAATGCCCAATACTCACAGATGTCCAATCGGAATGGATCTAATTTACACCCGCCCTTGCACCAGCCCCAGCCACCCCTCCCCCCGCAGCCTGTGTCGAAGTGCTTGGTCATTTGTTTTGGAATAGAGAAAGAGGATTGTGGGTGATAGGGAGTGGGGAATAGATGGACTGCCCCTACCCCTCCCCCTCCCTATCTACCACCCCACTCTTTCCCCTCTCTCCCCCCACCCCTCTCCCCTCCCTCCACACAATTTCCTCCACCTCCCTCCCCTACCACTTCTCCCTCCTACCCTCCTCCCTCACCCTCCCCCACACCTCGGTCACCCTTCCCATCTCTCTCATGCTCCCCACCTCCCCTCTCTCTATCTCCCTCTCCTCAACACCTCTCCCCCTCTCCTACCACCCCCTCCCCTCCTCCGCACCCCACCCCTCTCTCCCCACCCCCTATCCTTCTCCCCACCCCCATTCCCTCTCTCCCCCACCACCCACACTTCCCCCTCCCTCCACACTCCCTCCCCCTCACTCCCTACCCTATCTCCCCCGTCCCCTCCCTCCCCCTCTCCTAACACACCCCCCTCTCTCTCGCCTCCCCTCTCTCAAACCCTCTCTCCTCAGGCTCTCCATTTCCCTCTCCCCTCTCTCTCTCTCCCTCGCCCTCCTCTCCCAACCTCCTCCCACCCCATCCTATTCTCTCTCTCCCGCACCCCCCATTCCTCTCTCCCCCACCCCTTTTTTTCCCTACCCCGTCTCTCCCTTTCTACTCCCTCCCACCTAACGCCCTCCCTCTCCCTCTCTCCCACATCCACCACTCCCAGTGCATAACCCTCTGTCCTCCCTCCCCCCCCCGGTCTTCCCACTCTCTCCCCTGATCCCCCACCCCTTACCCACAACCTCTCGGGGGGCTCTCTCTCCCTCCATTCCGTACCCCTCCCCCACTCTTCCCTCTCCCCCTCCCCTAACACCCCCCCTCCATACATACTATTCACTCTCACTCTCCCGTATTCCTCTCCCTAACCCCTCTCCTCACTCGTCTCCCTCTCCCTCCCTCTCACCGTCCCCCCTCTCTATCCCTCCCTCTCCTTCCTCCTCCCCCTCCTCCCTCTCACCCTCCTCCCACCACCCCGCTCTCACCCCCTGCACCCCCTGCCCGAACCCTCTCTCACCCCTCCCCCACCGCATCCCTTTCCCCGCTCTCTCCTCCTCAATCTCCCTCTCTCCTCACCCCGATCCCACCTCCCCTCACACCCCTCTCGTCCCCTCCCCTCCATTCTTCACCCCATCTTCCCCCACCCCTTCCCCTCTCTTATTCCACCACTCTCTGCTACCCCATTCCCGCTCACTCCACACTCTTCCCCTCCCTCCCCGTCCCCCCACCTCGCTCTTCTCCCTCCCCTTTCTCACTCTCATCTCCTCCTCATCTCCCCCTTTCCTCTCTCTCTTCATCTCTCTCTCCCCCGCCGCCACTCACCCAATCCACCTCTCTCCCTCCCCCACTTACTTCTCCCCCTCTTTCCTCTCCCCGCCGCCTCTCCCGTTCCTCCCCTTTTCCCTACCACACCCTCAGACCTCTCCCCCTCTACCTCCCCTCCACTTTCCCGACCCTCTCTAACTCCCCATCACCCCTCCTCCTCCCACCCCCTTCCCTCTTTCCCACCCCAGTCCTTCTCTCCTCCTGTCCCTTCCCTCCTTTTCTTCTTAGCTAGCCCCGCCCCTTCCCCTACCCCCTGTCCTCTTCCATCACTCCCTCCCACCCCCTTTCTCTACCCCCTCTGTACCTCTTCCATCACCACCCTACACTTCTCCCCGCCACTCTTCACTTCCCTCCCCCTCCCTTCCCCGCATTCCCCTACACCTCTCTCCTTCCTCCCACTTCTCCCCCACCGCCCCTCCCCTCTATCTCCTCCTACTCCACTACTCTTTCCCCACCTCTCACCCCCCCCACTTCCACTTCTCTCTCTCACCCATTGCCCCCCCCCCCCCGACCACCCCATCCCCCTCCACTACCCCTCTCTCCCCTCCCTTCCCTCTCCATCCCCTTCTCCCCCTCCCTCCACACTCTTCCACATTCTCCCCTTCCCCTTCTCCCTCTAACCCCCTTCACCACTACTCCCCACCCTCTCAACCCCACCTTGAACCCTCTCACATAAACCCTCCCCCCACCACCCTCTCCTTCCTCCATCTCCCTCTCCTCACCCACCCCACCCACCCGCCTCTCCCCCCCCCCTCTTCACCCCCCCCCCATCACCCCCACCCCTTCCCCTCGCTCTTGCACCACTCCCTGCTACCCTCACCCCTCTCACCCCCTCTCCCCTACTCCCTCCCCTCGCCCTCCACTTTCTCTCTCTTTCCCCTCTTCTTACTCTCAACCCCCTCTCTCCCCACCTCTCTCACTCATCCTCTCTCTCTCCTCTCCTATCCGCTCTCCTCCCCTCTCCAACTCCTCTCCACCTCGTCCCTTCTACGTCCTCTCCCCTTCTCACTCTCCCCTTCTCTAACTAACCCCTCTCCTCTCAACTTCCTCCCCCTCTCCTTTCCCGTCCCCCCTTTCCCCATCCCTCTCCCACACTCAGGGAAATGCTGCCCCGCGCCCACGAGCCCCCCCCCCCCCGCAAACGCACGTTTGGGGAACAGACCCAACGGGTCTGCAATTGGTCTAGTAACTATTAAAGCTCTCGATGTTGGTGTCGTGTTCTATTTCGCGAATATTCGTTTTAGTTGTAAGTGAATTTCCTCCTCCAAAATTTGGTAAAACTAAACATTTTTTACATATCCCGGTAGAGCTTTTTGTCCTCCTATCAGTGTTTGTAAAAGAAAACATTCGGTTCAACTTTTCCCTGTTTTTTTCGGTAAATGATAAAAATAATTACAAAATGTCAAAAACCCAAACTGCTTCTCGCCCATAAATGTTGGTGAACGTTCCATTGTGTGATGTTACAATGCCCAATGCTCACAGATGTCTAATCGCAATTGACTCATTTACATCTGCCTTTGCCCCAACCCCAGTCCCCCTCCCGCGCCTGATGTCACAGCACCTTCCAATCAGTGATGTCACAGTGCCATCCCTCACAGATGGCCAGTCGCAATCCATCATATTTACATATACCTTTGCCCCAGCCCCAGCCTCCCTTCCCCCCGCAGCCTGCGTCGAAGCGCGTGATCACCCTCCTCACTCCTCTCTCCTCACTCCTCTCTCCTCACTCCTCTCTCCTCACTCCTCTTTCCTCACTCCTCACTCCTCACACCTCTTCACCCCACACATGTGATTAGGGGGACACTGCAACACACCCCACGATATGTGACTAGGAGCACTGCACTACCTAATCCCCCACACATGTGACTAGGGGACACTGCACTACCTAATCCCCTTCAGATGTGATTAGGGGGACACTGTACCACTTCCCCCACACACATGTGACAAGGGGGACACTGCTGGCTCGCGTTGCGTTTGAAACCTTTTCCAGAACATTCTTCCCCAAAGGTCATTCGGACTTCGTTTCTCGACAGCGATCGATCTAAACGTTGGATTTCTGCCGTTTTTTGTTTTTAATTTGACACGTTTGTGTTGAAAATCTTTTTATTATTTCGATTTACACTTTTTTCAAAAGGTAAACGTAGACGATGTTTTCAATATTTATTAATATTTGAATAATTATTTTTATTAAGTTCTCTGTTATTTCTCCGCCAAATGAACACACATTTTCCCGTTTTTTTTAATATTCCCTTTTTTTTCAAAGGACTCCGTTACTCCACTTTGAAGAGTTAATTGTTTTTCTGTTTTTAAACTGTTGTTATTTTCTTTGCCGATTTCCACAGCCGGGTTTTTCAAATGTTTTCTTTAATTTCAATTTAATTCATTTTGAACAGATAATTGCCTGTGTTTAAAAAACCTTGCACTTATATGATCTGTTGTTTTAGACAAGTAATAATTTTATTTCATTTTCTGATTTTTTTTTATCATGCATTAACTACGAATCTCACAATTTTAGACAAGTAATATAAAGAAAAATGCTTTAAAATGATCATTAAAAAACCTGATTTTTATTTCACATCTTTATTTCGATTTACAGCATTTTATGAGTTTTGAATATGTTATTTGCACCGCAAAATGTACCACACGTTATCACCGTATTTTCTTTAAATTCATTTCATTGTGATTTGATTTCACTTCCTACAGAAACAATGCTCGTTATGAACAGATTGATCTCCTTTCATTGACAACTAATATTTAAATTATCATTGTTTGATTTCAATTACAGGATAGGCTCCGTTTCTGATTTACATTGCCAAAATTTGATTAAATTAAAAAAAAATCATTGTGATATGATTTTCTTGTATAATTGATGTTTGATGATTTGGTGCCGAGGTTATGGCATCGAGTATTACCGAGGTGTAGTGTTTAAATTCTGGCTTGAGGAAATTATCTTTACTTGTTTGTTGTTTGACCTGAGTGTTACTTTCCGCAGGTTCTATTTCCGATTATTTTGTAGGTAAGCATAGACTGCATTTCTCAGGAGTGCAGTGGATAGAAAACTTCTGTAACCATCAGTGATTACAACTGGAGTCTTAAGATGGATGACAGGAAGTAATTGAAACTATTTGGGCTGTGCGTGTTTGTTTTTTATTCTTGATTCATATGTACCTCTGCTAATAATCTAATCAGGATACACCCCAATACCATGCAGTTCACAGCCTGCCTATTTTGTCTCGAGCTGTAACTGTCACATTCATTTATTGATCCCAGAAATTTGAGACAAACGCGTGGCATGCGCGCAATAAAGCAGGACAGCATGGAGCAAGCTGACACAAAAATAATTGATAGAAATTACCAAATACGTATACCATAACAATTTTTTTTTAATTTATTCAGATGTTTTGGATTTGATATATAAAAAAGTCAATTAAGTTAATAAATATCTCGTATTTTTAAATCATGCATAGAATGCATCAGCCAATTCGAGTTGCTGGTGTGTCCAATGGACTCAGCAAAGTGAGACGTTGACAAGGAGTAATGGCGCAGAGTGAACAAGAGTACGACACGACAAGAAAGGAATGCCACTTCCAGGATGTTCTCACCAAAAATAATGGACACTTTACCACGAAGAAGAGACACAACAATAAGTTGTCAATACAGCCAAAACGTATCACAATATGCCTGATGTCCCTTTAATCCAAATGTTAATCCACCGATAGATATAACTGTCTTTAGAAGTTTATGAATGTCTATAAAATAGATGCAATTCAATTTACAGATTTATGAATATCTACATTGTTATATATATCTTTATCTTTTACATCGTGGAAAGAAATTGGAGCAACATAGTTGCTGGATAAAGGAACTACACATAGACACGTCAAAAGCAATAATGAGCAGAAGGACACAGGAGGCCGGGTGAAAGCACGGGAGGAAGGTGCCAAAATACCAGCAGATTGGTACACAGCACAATGTCTTTTTTAATGAAAGGTAAATGGATGAAAGAGAAAATTGTCTTTAGAAGGTTATAAATATCTACAAAAGGATAAATATGTTCCTTTTTTAGGGTCATGTTATATTCCTACTGCCCATCTCTCTGTGTCTCTGCACACCCCTCGCTCAAACCTAAACCCCCCCCCCTTCTCCCTCACTATCCGCGCCTGTGAGGGGGGCAATGCATGAGTGGATAGGGCGGGAGATGGGATATATGTCTATATTATCTTATCTATATATCTTGACTTATTTAAAACCAGTGTGTGTGCCGGCATTGTGGGTGTCACCTCTCACATCACCCTTCCTTCTCCCCCCCCCCCCACCTCCCCCTCACCCCTCCACCGCCCTCTCACCCCATTCCATATTCCCCTCACGGCCCTCCCTCCTCACCCCTCCCTGCTCACCCCTCTCCAGACTCCTCACTCACCTTCTCCCCTCACCTCTTTTCCTCAATCCGCTCAAACCCCTCACCACCATCTCTCCTCACTCCTCTCTCCACCTCTCACCTCACCGCCCTGTAACCACACTCCTCTCCCCTCTCTCCACACACTCCTCGCTCCTCCTCACTCTCCCCCTCTCAAACCCACCCTCCTCTCCTCCCCCCCCATCTCTCCTCCCCCTCTCTTTCCGCATTTCCTTCCCTCTCTCCTCAACCCTCTCCCCCCTCAACCCCCTCTCTCTCCACACACCTCTCTCCCCTCCCCCTCTATCCTCACCTCTCCTCACTCCTCTATCCCCCTCCCCCCTCTATCTTATCCTCTATCTCTCTCATCCCAACCCCTCACCCCTCTCTCCGCCATCTCTCTCCCCCTCCCCACCCCCCAATCTCTCCCCTATCCCCATCGCAAGGCCCCCCCCCCTCATTCGCCCTCTCCACTTTTCTCTCCCCCTCTCTCTCCCCCCTCTCTCTCTCGCCACCCCCCCCTCTCCCCCCTTATTCCCGTCCCATCTCGTTCCCCCACCCTCTTCCCTGCCCTCTCGCTCACCCATGTCCCCCACCTCGTCCTCCCTCAAGCTGTCTCCCCCTCTCTCTCCTCACCTCTCTCACCCACCCCTCTCACCCCCCTCTCTTCCCCTCCTCTCCCCCCCCTCTCTCTCCCCTTCCTCCGCTCACTCTGCCCTCCACTCTCGGCTTCCCCTCTCTCTCTCTTCTCTCTCCTCTTCTCTCTCTCCCCTCTCTTTTCATCTCATCTCTCTCTCCTCTCTCATGCCCCTCCTCTCTACCTGTCTAACTCTCCACTCCTCTCCCCGCCCTCTCCTCCCCCCATCCCTCTCTGTCTCTCTCTCTCCCATCAGTCACCGCTTCCCCTCCCTCCCCCTCTCTCCCTTCCACCCCTCTCCTCCACATCCCCAATCTCACCCCATCTCCTCCCCCTCTCCTTCGCCCTCTCCCTCTCCCCTACAGCCCCTCCCTCCTCTCTCACTCCTCCTCCCCACTTGTGTGTGTTGGGTGTTTAGTTTGCGTGTGAAGCCCGCAGGAACCACCCCCCCCCCCCCCCGCAAACGCTCGTTGGGGAAACATGACCCAGCGGGTCTGCACTGGTCTAGTAACTATTTAAAACTCTGAAATATTGAACGGCGTACAGGATTGAGGTGGAGCTGCTCACAGGATGTGCAAACATCATCAACCTCAATTCTCAACGTGGTGAATAACGAGGAGATGTGTGACTTCATGAGGGCGGGAAAACAACGCCATTACAACTCTGCACATCTATGGAGCTGATGTGGAAAGGGTCAGCAGTGTGAAGTACCTAGGACTCCACCGGTCAGATGAACTGACTTCCACGACCAACACGACAGCACCGGTCAAGAGAGCCCTCACCGTAGACTACCGAAAGCAGTTCTCCCCACTGCACACCTACGAACTTTTTATAGGGGGACAATCGAGAGCACATTAACCTACTTCCTGGTTCGGGAACTGCAACGCATACGAACGGCTCCAACTTGACAGGACTGTGAAGACCGCCAGCAGGATTATTGGTGCTCCACTCCCTTTCCTGCTGGACATATACAGGAAGAGGTGTATCAGCAGAGCCAGCTCCATCATCAAAGACCCCTACTCACATATTCTCCATCCTGCCATCTGAGAAGAGGTAATGGAGCATCAGCTGCAAAACCAGCAGGATGTTCCTCAGCTTCTTTCCGCAGGCTATAAGATTGATAAACGGACTTTGCCCCCTGCCAAACTATCGCGCACCAACCACCAAATTGGAAACACTGAAGCAGAGCCATTGTCGTGCCGCTGCCGATTGGAACTCATGATATATGTATTTTTATTTTTATTTCTATTTATTTTTACCGCACACTGAATGGACATAGGTTGAGCAACTTTTTTTTCGTTTCCTCTGGGCATGAAAGAGATGACTCAAAAAAATGATAAATTAAGATATACAAAGGGATGTTTGTGTCGTGTTCCATTTCGCGAATATTCGTTTTTGTTGTAAGTGACTCTCCTGCTCCAAAATTTGCAGGACTAAGCTATTTATACATACCCCCGGAAGAACTGTTCCTTCCCTCCAAACAGTGTTCGTAAATTAAAAACATTCGTTCAATCGTTCCCTGCTGTTTCGAAAAAAACAAAATAATTTCAAAATGTTTAAACACCCAAACTGCTTATCCTCGCTCGCCACATATAATGTTGGTGAAACGTTCCATCGTGTGATGTCACAATGCCTATGCTCACTAAGATGTCCAACTCGCAATGGACTCATTACATCTGTCCTTTGCTCCAGCCCCACCCACCCCCCCCCCCCCAGCCTGATGGCCACAGCACCTTCATTCTCTATGTCACTAATGCCATCCCTCACAATGGCCATTCTCAATGGAACCCATTTACATATGCCATTGCCCCAGCCCCACCTCATTTTCCCCCCGCTGCCTGTGTCGAAGTGCGTATTCTCCCTTTCTCTCCTCAATACTATCGTCCTCTACTCCTCCTCTTTCACTTCCATCTCCTCCCTCTCTCCTCTCTCATCCCTCCTCGCCACATGTGACTTAAGGGACTCTGTACCACTCCCCCCCACACATGTGACTAGGGGACACTGTACCACTTCAACCGCCGCACAAACCAAAGAAAAACATGTGATTCGGGGGACACTGTACTAACTCCCTCCCTCATGTTACTAGGGACCACTGCACTACCTAATCCCACTACGTGATTGAGGAAACAACTACACCCCCTCTCTCTCCCATTCCCCTGTTCCACTCATTCCCTGTCTCCTCACCCCTCTCTCCTTACCACTCTCACTCACTCATCACCTCCCCACCCCTCTCCCCATCGCCCACCCCTCTCTCCCAACCCCTCCCATCACCCCTCCCTCACCCCTCTCACTCCACAGTCACCCTCCCCCCCTCTCTCCCTCACCCCTAATCCCTCCTCACCTCTCTCGCTCACCCCTCTATCATCCCCCCATCTCTCACTCCCCTCTCCAATCTCCCCCTTCCTCAACCATCTCATCCCCCTCTTAGTCCCCCCCTCCCCCTCTCGCCCCATCCCCCTTTTCCCCTTGTGCCCCCCTCCCTACCCTTCTCGAGCCCCTCACTTCCCACTCGTTTCCCTCTATCCCCCTCCCCATCCCACTCCCCACCTTCCCCACCCCGCTCCCCCACCTTCCCCACCCCTCTCTCCCCCCTCTCCCCACCTCTACTCTCCATCCCTGCCCTTCTCTCTCCCAATCAACCGTTTCCACCCACCCCCCTCTCTCCCCTTCTCCTCATCCACTCTCCACTTCCCCTCATCCCATCTTTCCACCTCTGCCCCGCCCCTTTCACATCCCGTCTCTCTCCATCCCCTCTCAACACACCCTTACCTCTCTCCCCCCCCCCGCATACCCGCTCTCCTCCCCTTCCCCTCACTCCCCTTTCTCCCTTCTCCTCCCCTTACCCAAATTACCGCCTTTCCTCCTACCCTCTCCCATTCCTTCCCTCTACCCACCCTCCCCTCTCCCCACCTCGTCTCCCCTCCCTCCCCTCTCTCCATCCGCTGCCTGTGTGTTTGGGGGTGGTTATGCGTGTGTGACGCACAAGTCCCCCCCCAACCGCGCGTTGGGGAAACAGTCCCCCTACTCCTACACCACCCCCCTCCCGGTGGATCCGTTAGCTCCACCCCCGCACCCCCTTCCGTTAACCTCCCGCCTGTCCGGCGCCAGCTTTCGTCGCTCGCCCGCATGCCCCCAGCTTTCGACGCCCGTTAACCTCCCGCCTCCTCCCCCGCTGTCGGCGTCCGTTAACCTCCCGCCGACCTTACTATCGACGCTCGGTCGCTCACGGCCTCCAGCTGTTTGCACATCCGCCTTCACCCTCTCATTTGTCGACGCCCATCAACCATGCGCTCCACCAACCTCCTCCTCCCTATCTACCCCCAACTCTTGACGCTCGGCGTCCAGCTGTCAACGCTCGCACCTTCGCCGCTCGCCCCGGCCAGATCAACTGTCAACGCTCGCTACCGTCAAATCCCGCGCAATGGCGAACATTGCTTCCCGCCCCGACCGCACTGATAACGGCCGCTTCTTTTCAAATCCTCAATGCCGAGTCATTTTTCCCGGCTTGGCACTGCAATTACTGGTTTATACCGAAGATAGATACACACAACTTGAGTAACTCGGCGGGTCAGGCAGCATTTTTGGAGAAAGGAAAGTGAGGATTCGTGTCTCTCGCCCTCTGCTCCCCTCTCTTTCTCCCACCCTCTCTTTCTCCCACCTCTCCTCTCTCATTCTCCCCCCATCTCCCCTACTCTACCTCCCCCTCCCTCTCCCCCTCTATCTCACTCCCCACCAACCCTCTCCCGCTTCCCCTCACGCTCTCCCCCATTCTCTCTCTCCCCATCTCTCTCTCTCCCCTCCCAGTCCTCTACCCCTCTCTTCTCTCCCCCCTCTCTCTCCCCCTCTCCATCTCCCCCCTCTCCCCCCACTCTCTCTATCCCCCCTCCTACTCCCCCATTCTCCCCCCCCCCTCTCCCCCGCCCTCATCTCTCTCTCTCACTCCCCCCCACTCATTACAATATACAATATTTTATTCCATGTCATTTGAACCTTAGTGAGGCTGAAACGAAAGCCCGCTTCCACAGCCATACAAACATGGACAATTCCTACAAAACGTATAAATCATCCAATTTACACAAACATCCACCACAGTGAATCTCCTCCTCACTGTGATGGAAGGCAAAGTATTTTCTCTCCCCTGCACCATTTCTCTCCCGATGTTGAAGCCCCAGGCGGGCGATGGTAAGTCACACGGACATTTAAGGCCGCTCCGGGGGATCTACAGCGCCGCTCCAGGCCCAAACATCACCAAGTTGGATCCCCCGACGGGCGCTGCAATGACCCGCGGCCAATAAAGCTGCGCCGGGCGATGTACGGCCCAGCTCCGGGTCGTTCCAACCCCGCGACACTGGCTGGAGAAGTTGAGTTGCGGGAGCTCCGAAAAGCAGTCTCCCACCCGGACCCATGAGCTCACAACGTTCCGTCCACCGGTCGGCCCCCGATTCGGGCTGCAGCAACGAGCCACCACCGTTCCCCACTCTCCGAGGCTGGCCAGCCCCACGACGGTGAGTCCGCTGCTCCGCAGGCTCCGCGACTGGTGCCCCCAGGTCGTTCCAGGCTGGAGCCCGCTGCACGGTACTAGGCCCCAATGACAACGGAGACACGACAGGAAAAAGGCCGGGTCTTCCGTTCAGCGAAGACATGTTTTAAGGTTTCCCACTCCCCTCCCCCGCCCCCACATATACAGTTATAAACAATATTAAAAAACACCAACAACCACATTAACTAGATTTAAAAAAAAGACAGACAGGCTGTAGGGGCCGCAGCAACGTTAGTCTCCCCCCTCTCCCTCTCACCCTTTCTCTCTCTCTATTCTCTCCCTCTCCCCTCTCTCTCTCCCCCTCTCTCCCTTCCTCTCTCTCCCCTGCTCTCCCCCCTCTTCCTCCATCCCTCTCTCGCCCTCACTCTCCCCCCTTCCTCCCCCTCTCTGTCTCCCTCTCTGTCTCTCTCCCTCCCGCCTCTCTCCACTCTTTCCACGCCCTCTCTTCCCCCCCTCTCCCTCCTTCTCCCTCCCTATCCCTCTCTCTCTCCCTCTCTCTCTCCATTTCTCTCTCCCGCTCTCTCCCTCGTCCCTCTTCCCCCCTCTCTCCCCCTTTCCCACTCTTCTCCCTCTCGCCCTACTCTCCCTTCCCCATGCCGTTTCCCTCTCGCCCCTCCCGCCCCCCGTGTGTGTGGGGATGGTTAGTGTGCGTGTGACGCCGAATATGTTCCCCCCCGGCAACCGCACATTGAGGGAACCCGTTATTTTCAGCCGTTGATGCCCTCTATTCCAGCTGTTGCCGCCCGTTATTTCCAGCTGTTGATTCACGTTATTCCAGCAGTTGACGCCCGTTCACTGCCAATTTAGAAAGATTATTGACGGCTTTGAAAAAGAGTCGCTGTTGGGGGAACCCGTTATTTCCAGCTGGTGATGCCCGGTATACCAACTGTTGACGACAGTTATTTCCAATTGTTGATGCCCGTTATTTCAGCTGTTGACGCCCGTTCACCGCCAATGTAAACACTTTTCGACCGTTTAAATAAAATCGTTGTTGATTTGGAAAGACTCAGGTACCCCCCTCCCACCCATATCCCCCACTACCCCCCCCCCCCCTCATCTCTCCCCTCCTCTTACCGTCCCCGACTTTCCTTTTTCTCCCGCCCGACTTTTTTTTAACCCCATCTCCCTCTCTTTCTCCCCTCTTCCCTGTTTTACCCCTCTTTCTCCCCTCTTCCCACTCCTCCGCCCTCTCACTGCCCCTCTCTTTAGGCACCTCTCCCTCACTCTGCCCCTCTATTGTGTGCCTCTGTCCCTCCTTCTCTCTCTCTCTTGCTCTCTGCCACTCTATCTCACTCGCTCTCTGCCCCACCCATTTACATACACCCCTCTCCCTCTTCCACTACTCTCCCCTAACGTGATACCCGCCCCACTCTTCCACTTCTCGCCCCTTTTCCCCCACCCCTCTCTCCCGCTCTCTACCCCAAACACCTTCCCCCTACCCCTCTCTCCCTCTTCCACCACTCTCCCCTACCCCTCACCCCGTCCCTCACATTTCATTCATTTATCTCCCATAACCCTTTCTCCCTCCCTCCACACTCTTCCTCCCCGGCCCTCCTCCCTCCCTCCTTTCCCCCTCTCCTCCTCTTCTAATCCCCTCCCTCCGCCCGACCCTCTCCCCTCCACTCTCTCTTACCCCTTCCTCCCCACTCTTACATCTCCCCCACTACCGACCCCTCTCCCCCTCCATCCACAATTCCCCCGTCTATGCCCCCAACCCCACTCTCTACCTCTCTCCTCCATCCCTCCACACTCTTACACCTCTACCTTTCCCCCCTCCTCCTCGCCCTCCTCCCTCTCTCCCCTTCCCCCGACCACTCACCCCCCCACCCTCTCTCTTTATTCACTCCCCTCCCCTCTCCTATCGCACACCCCTCTCCCTTCCCCCTCCCTCCCCATTCATAGCATCTACCCTCCCTCCCCACTCGCCCCCCTTCCACCTACCGCTCTCGCCCACCCCCTAAAATCTCCCCATCCCCTTCACTTTTCCCCCCACCCCCTTCCACATACCCCTCTCTCCCTTCCCGTCACTCCCCCTACCGTCTCCCTCTCCCTCCCTACACTTCCACTTATCTCACGCCTTCCCCCATCCCTCTCTCTCCCCCACCCGTCTCTCTCTCATCCCCATCCCCCTACCCCTCTATTCCTCTTCCACCACTCCCCCTACCCCTTCTCCCCTCCCCCCACTGTTCCACCACTCTCCCCTTTCCCCAACACTCTCCCTCCCGAAACTTCTACCTTCCCCACCCCTCTTCTCCCCTCACTCTTTCCTCTCCCTCCCTCATCTTACCCTCTCCCCTCCCTCCACTCGTCTGCCTCTCCCCTATCGTTCTCCCCCTCCCTCTCGATTCTTCCCCTCTCTCCCCTACCCCCACCACCCCCGCATTCATCCCCCTCTCTACACCACTACCCCTCTATTTACCCATCTCACCCTCCCTCCACACTCTTCCCCTCGCCCCCCTCCATCCCCTATCTCCTCCTCTCCCTCCTCCCTCTCTCCCACCCCCCACCCCACCACTCTCTCCCCTCCCCATTCTCTCTCCCCCCCTCCACCCCCCTCTCCCCCTTCCATTCCCCTCCATCACCACTCTTACCATCTCCCACTCCCTCCCCACTCTTCCCCCTCTCCCCCACACGCTCGTAACCCCCACCACACGCATCCGCCTCTCTCCCCCACTCCTCCGTCTAATCCCTCTTCACCTCCCTCCACGTCCCCCCTCTCCCTCCTCCGCTCCCTCTCCCCCCCTCTCCCTCCACCCTCTCTCACACTCCCCCTCATCTCCCTCCTACCTTCTCTCCCCTCTCCACCCTTCCCACCCTCTCTTCCCCCTCCCCCAACCACTCTCTCCAACGTCTCCCTCCCCTCTCTCAACCCTCCTTCACCCCCTCTCTCCTCCTGCCCTTCCCCCTCTCTCTCCGCTCTCCATTTCCCTCTCTCTTCGCCCCTCTCCCTCACCCCTCCCACCCCGCTCTCCCCATCCTCCACTCCTCTCCCCCCTCTCTCGCCGCCACCCCCTCCCCGCTACCCCCTCTCTCCCTTTCACCACTCCCGCTACGCTCTCCCCCTCTCATTCCCAACGCTTCACCTCTTCCCCTCTTTTCCCCCACACCCTTTCCCTCCCCCTCCTCACCACTCTCTCTCACCCTCCCCCGCTCCCCCGCTCCCTTCCCCCCGTTCCATCTCTCCCCTCCTCTCTCCCCCCACCTCTTGCCCGCCCCTCTCACATACCATTCCCACCCCTTTCTGCCTTCTACAACCCCTGCCGCTCTTCCCCTCCGCCCCCCCCCCCACAGCCCTTCCTCCCCTTCCTATCCCTCTTGCACCGCTGCACGCTACCCGTCTCCCCCTCATTCCCCATTCTTCACAGCTCTCCACGCCTCCCCACCCCACACCATCCCAGCCCTCTCTCTGTCACCTCCCCACTCCCCCCACTCCCTTCCCCTCACCCTCACTCCCCTCCCCTCAACCCTTCTCTCCACCTCTGCCCCGTTCCTTTAACATCCCCTCCCCCGTTTTCTCATCCCCCTACACCTATATGCCCCTTCCCCCTCCCCGCCCTCCTCCCGGTCCTCCATCCCACTAGCTCTCCCCTTCCAACCCTCCACTACCTTTCTCCCCTCCCCTCCTGAATATTCCCTCTCCTACCCCTCTCTTCTCACCCCTCTGCCACACGCCTCTCCCCTCAAAACCGTCTCCACAGCCATCTCTACACACAACTCCTCTCCTACCCCACTCCTCATACCCTTTCCCTATCTCTGCTCCAACTCATCCCTCCCCATTCTCCCCCTCCCTCCTCCCTCCCTCCCACTACCTCCCCCCTCCCCCTCCCTGCTCTCTCCACCCCCATCCCCCCTCTATCACCCCCCCCTCCCTCCCCCCCTCTCTCGCTCTCCCCATTCCCCCTCTCCCCCTCCCCACTCTCTCCCCATCTTCCCCTCCTCCTTCCCCTCCCCACTATCTCCCCATGCCCCTCTCCCCCCCTCTCCCACTCCCCTTGCTCCCTCACACTCTCCTCGTCCCTCCCACCTCTCTCCGCCCCTCCCACTCCCAACACCCTCTCTCCACACCCATCTCATCACCCCTCCCCCATCTCGTCCCCCTCCTTCCTCCCCCCTCTCTTCCTCCCAATCCCTCCGCCCCTGCCCCTCCCCTCCCTGCTCTCAACCCCACCCCCTCTATCCCTTCCCCCTCCCATATCTGCTCTCCCTCCCCATTCCCCCTCTCCCGATCTGGCCCCCTCCCCACTCGCTCCTCATCTCCCCATCCCCCCTCCCCTTCCCCACTCTCTCCCCATCCCCCTCTCACTTCCTCTTCCACTCCCCTTGCTCTACTCGCTCTCTCCTCCGCTCTCCCTTCCCGCTCTCTCCGCCCCTCCCACACCCCATACCCCTCCCCCATCCCCACTCTCTCCAATTCCCAATTCCCCCCTCTACCTCCCCATCCCACTTCCCCTCCCTACTCTCTTCGCACCCCCCGCTCAACCCACCCCCCTCTCCATCTCCCCCTCTCCGCCAACCTATCTGCCCCATCGCCTCCCTGCCTCTCCAACCCCTCTCCCCCTCTCCATCCCATCACGCCCCCTCCCTACAACCCCTCTCGCCAATCCCCTCTATCCCCTCATACCCCTCCGCCCTCTCTCCCCTCATATCCATCACCCTCTCCCTCTCCGTCTTTCTCTGCACGACTTTATTTGCCCTTCGATATATGGTGTTGATGGGGGAAAGGGAGGTAGTTAGTGTGTGTGTTGGGGGTGGTTAGTGTGTGTGGTGGGTTGGTTAGTGTGTGTGTTGGGGGGGTGGTTAGTGTGTGTGCTGGGGTCGTTATGTGTGTGTTGGGGGTGGTTAGTGCGTGTGTGACGCCGCAACACCTCCCCCCACAACTTCGTTTTGAATAGAGGGGACCCTCTCCCCCTCTCAGCTCCCTTCCATTCCCCTCCCCACTTTCTCCCCCCTTCCCACCTCTTCCATTCTCCCCCTCTCCCTTCCCCTCCCCACAATCATCCCCCCCCAACTCACTGTTCCCTAACACCCTCCCTCTCTCCCCCATGCCTCCTCCTCCACCAACCCCTCCCCTCCTTCAAACCCCCTCTCCACCCTTCCTCCAACCACCCTCTTCCCCACCTCCTACCCCTTCTCCCCTCCTCCAACCCCCTCTCTCCTCCCTCCAACCCTCTCCCTCTCTCTCTCCTCCAAACCTCTCTCACCTCCCTTCTACACACTCCCTTCCTCCCCTGTCCCCCCACTCCCCCTCCACTCTATCCCTCATCTCTCCCCGCCTACTCTCCTCGCTACCTCCTCTCTCCCCTCTACTCTCTTCCACCTTACTCTCTTCCCACTACCTCCCCGCCGTCTACCCTTCCTCTCTATCCCCCCTCTTTCACGATTTCCCCCCCTCCCCCCCAACCACTTTCTCCCTGCTTTCCCTCCCTCCTCATCTCCCCTGCTAACCCTCTCCCCACCGCGTCTCCCCTATCCCCTTCTCACCCCCCCTCTCTATACTCTCCCCCTGTGCGTTAGTGTTGCGTGTGAAGCCGCAGCAGCATCGCCACCACCGCGCTCGGGGAACAGACCCAGCGGGTCTGCACTTGATCTAGTAACTAGTAAAACTGCGTTTGTTGGTGCCGTGTTCCATTTCGCGAATATTCGTTTTAGGCGTATGTGAATCTCCTGCTCCAAAATTTGCAAAAACTAAATATTTTTTTAAATATTTCGGTAGTTTTTAAACATAAAACATAAAACATTTGAAAATGTAAAAAAAAATCAAACAGCTTCTCACCCATCCTCTTAGAGTTTGGAAATTTAGAACATTCGGTTCATCCTTTCACTGATTTTTCGGTAGAAAACATAAAACATTTCGACATGTTTAAAAAAATGAAACAGCTCTCACCCATAGAATGTTGACGAACGTTCCACCGTGTGATGTCACAATTCCCAATGCTCATAGATGTCCAATAGGAATGGATTAATTTACATATGCCGTTGCTTCAGCCCCAGCCCCATCCCCCGCCTGATGACGCAGCACGTTCCATTCTGTGACGCCCCTACCTCCTGCCCCCTCTCTTCCCCATTCCCTATTCCCCTCACCCCACTCTCCACACTCCTATCTCATCCCCTCACCCTCTCTCCTTATTCCAACGCTCAAACCAGAGACTCCGCTCTCTCCTCGCCCGTCCGTCCCCCCTCTCGCTCACCCCTCTCTCATCACCCCATCTCTCCTCCACCGCTCCCCCCTCGTCCTCACACCTCTCCCCATCTACCACGCTCCCCCTTCAATTCCCCGCTCTCCTCCCCTCCCCATCCTCTCGTCCACTCTCTCCCTTATCCCTCCCCGTTCCCTGCCCTCTCCTCCCCTCCCCACTCTCTCCGCACCTAACCGCTCTCCACCCTCTCCCCTCCTGCTCCTTTCCACTTTCCCCGTCCCCTCTCTCTCTCAAGCCTCCCTCCACACCCTTCTCCTCCCCGCTCCACCCCTTCTCCTAACCCCTCTCCCCTCACCACCTCTCCTCACTGCACTCACTCTGCCACCCCCGTCTCCTCACCCCCTCTCCTTATCTCTCCCCCTGTATCCCCACCCTTCTCTCATCCCCTCTCTCATCCCCCATCTCTCCCCCATTCCCAATTCCCCTCTACTCACACCTCTCTCCTCGCCCCTCCCTCCACACCCCTCTCTCCTCAGCCCTCTCCTCACCCCTCTATTCTCACCCCTCTGTCCCCAACTCTCTCCCCACCCCCTTATCCCACCCCTCTCCCTCCCCTTCTCCCAACCCCTCTTATCCACCCTCTTCCCACCCCTCATATCAACCCACTCATTACACTCACTCATCGCCCCTCTCCAATCGCCCCCTCTCCTCACCCCTCTCCCCAACTCCTCCCCCTCTCCCTCCCCATCCCCCTCCTCCTCCCTTCCCCTCTCTCCTCCACCTTCTCTCCCCTTTCCACCGTCCCCCTACGCTCTTCCCCTCCTCCCATTATTCCCCTTCTCCCCCCGCTGTCCCCCTCCACTCACCCCGCTCTCCCCCTCCCTCACCCCTACCACTCTATCCGCCATCCCCATCCCCTCTCTCCACCCCCCCCAACACTTTCACATCTCACATCCCCTCTCCACCACCCCGCTCTCTACATCCCACCCCCACTTCGCACCCCTCAATCATCACCCATCTCTCCTTACCTATCCCTTCTCACCCCTCTCTCCACACCCCTCTCTCCTACCGCCCTCCCCTCACACACCCTCATCCTCATTCCTCTCTCCGCGCTCTCGTCCCCATCCCCATCTCGCCCTCCCCCCTCCCATCTCCTTCCCCATCCCCCCCTCTCCCTCCCCCTGCCCCTACCTCGCCTCACTCTAGCCAACTCCGCTTTCCCCTCTCCCCTACCTTCCCCTCCCCTCCCCCACTTCGCCCTCCTCCGCTCACCCGCCCCTCCCCCTCCTCATCCCCCCCTCTCCATTTTCCCCCTTCCCCCTCTCCTACCCCCTGAGCCCACTCCCCCGCCCCATCCCCCTCTCACGGCTCACCCCCTCTCCATCTCCCCCTCTCCATCTCACCCTCTCCATCTCCCCCTCTAAACCCACCTCTCTGCCCCATCCCCTTCGTATTTCTCCACCCACTCCCCCTCCATCCCATCCCCTCCTCCCTTCACGCCCTCTCCAACACCCCTCTCTCCCCACAACTCCCTTCCCCCTCTCTCCTCTCACCTCCCTCCGTTTCTCCCTCACACTATTTCTCTGCCCCACTCTCTTTGCCCATCGAGATAGGGTGGAAATGGGATAAAAGGAGACAATGAATAGTATTAATATAATATCAAGGGTGTGGTTAGTGTGCGATGTGTCAGGGGTGGTTAGTGTGTGTATTGGGTGGTGGCGATTAGTGTGTGTGTTGTGGGGTGTGTGGTTAGTGCGTGTGCTAGTGTGTTTAGTGTGTGTGTGTGGGGGGGGGGGGTGGTGGTTAATGTGTGCGTGACGCCGCAACCTCCCCACCCCACAGCCGCGTGTTTAGTGGACGGGACCTTCTCGACCTCTCCCCTCCCTTCCCCCCCGCTTCCAACTCTCCGCTCTCTCCCCCTCCTCCCCCTCTCCCCTCCCCATTCCTCCCCTCCCTTCCCCCCACTTGCCCCTCCCCACTCTCTCATCCACACCCGCTCTGCCACCTCAGCCCCCTCGCTCCGCCCCCACCAATCTCCCCTCCTCCACCCTCCTTCTCCCCCACCAACTCTACCCTCCACAACCCCCCTCCAACCCCGCTCTCCCCTCCTCCAACCCCCCTCTCCCCTCATTCAACCCCTCTCCACTACTCCAAAACCATCTCCCTCCCCCTCTACCCCCTCCGTCCCCCTCCTCTCTCCCCGCTCCCAATCCTCTCTCTCCTCCCTCTCTCCCCCTCTCTCCTCCCCTCTTCCCCCCACTTTCCCCCTCCTCTCCCTCTTCCCCTCCTCTCCCCCCTTTCCCCTCACCCACCCTCTCCCCATCCTACTCCATGTACCCCCCTCATCCGCCGCCCACTCCACCCCTCCCCCCCATGTGTGCGGGAGGTGGTTAGTGTGCGTGTGAAGCCGCAGTCCCCAAACCCGCAACTGTACGTTGAAGGGACGGGACCCATTGCTCTCTCTCCCCCTGCTCCACACTCCACTCTCTCGCCCTATATCTCTCTCTCCCCCCTCCTCGTGAACACGAGTGTGGGAATAGAGGGAGAGGATTGGGGGTGACAGGGAGTGGGGAATAGATGGACTGCCCCTACCCCTCTACCTCCCCACTCTTCACCCTCTCCCCACCCCTTGTCTCCTCACTCCACACTCTACCCCGTCTCTCCCCTACCCCATCCCCTTCCCCCTTCCCCACACTTCTCTCCCCATCCCCACACTTGTTTACTCCCCCAACCCACCCCTCTATCCCCCCCCCTCTCCATCTCCCTCTCCGCGCAACTCTCCCTCTAACGTCCCCTCCTCCCCTCCCTCCTCTCCACCTCATCTCTCACCCGATCCCACATTTCCCCACCCCGTCCCTCTCCCCATCCCCTTCCTCTCCCCCACCCCCTTCCCTCTCTCCCCCACCCCGCTTTCCGTCCCCCACTCTACCACTTCCACCCTCTC
Organism: Okamejei kenojei; assembly: GCA_035221665.1. NCBI lineage: Eukaryota > Metazoa > Chordata > Chondrichthyes > Rajiformes > Rajidae > Okamejei > Okamejei kenojei. Next base: position 1,098,377 of record CM069172.1, read on the forward strand.
CCCTCTCTCCGCTACCCTCTTTCCCTACCCATTTCTCCCACTCCACCTCTCGCCCACTAATTCTCCCCCTCTACTCTCTCTCTCTCCCTTCTCCCCTCCGTTCCATCCCCTGTCTTTCTCTCCCTTCACTTTCACCCTTGTATATCTCCCTTTTCTATCTCCCCTTCTCTCCCCTACTGTTCATTGCCTCATTTTACCCCATCCCCACCATATCTCGCGGGGCAAAGATAGTAGGGCAGAGAAACAGTGGGAGGGAGAGGGGGAGGGAGATGAGGGGAGAGGGGGTGGATGGGAGATATGGGGAGAGATGGGCTTTGGATATAGGGGGTGGAAGGAGGGGGTGGTTGAGATGGAGAAGGGGGAAGAGGGGTGTAGAGGCAGGAAGAGGATGGGTAGAAAGATGCGGGAGAGGGAGAGAATGATTGGGTGAGAGGGGATGGGGAGAGAGTGGGGGGAGGGAAGGGAGGGGGAGGGAGAGAGAGAAGGGGAGAAGGTAGAGAATGGGGAGGGGCGGACAGAGGGGGGTGGATGGAGGGATTGGGAGTGAGGGCAGATAGAGAGGAGGAGAGGGGTGATGGGGAGAGAGTGCGAAGCGGGGAGAGGGTTGGAGATGGTGAGCGGGAGAGGAGGGAAGGGGTGAGTGGGGCGAATGAGAGTGGGAAGGGGCCCAAGGGAGAGAGGAGGGATGGGAGGAGGAGGGGGAGAGATGGAGGAGGGGAGGAGATGGGGGAGGGGTGAGGAGATGTGTAGGTTGGAGGGGAGCGGAGAGAGGGGCGAGGAGAGAGGGTTGAGGAGAGAGGGTGGAGATGGAGAGGGTGATGGGGGGTGAGAGGGAATGGGGTGAGAGTGAGGAGGGGAAGGGGAGGGGAGGGAGCGAGGAAGGGTGGGGCGTAGAGAGTAGGGAAGGCGGAGAGAGGGGAGGGCGAGAGGGATGGGCCGGTGATTGGGGGATAGAGAGAGGAGGAAAGGGGTGTTGGGAAGAGAATGGGGAGGAGATACGGGGTAATGGAGAGAGGGTTGTGTGGTCGAGAGCGGGCAGGGCGCGAAGGGAGGGGAGGGAGGGAGGAGGAGGGGTTGATAGGGAGGAGGGGAGGAGATTGGCAGAGGGGTGAGACGATGGGTAGGAGAGAGGGGGTGAGGAGAGGGGGTGAGGATGGAGGATGAGGAGGGATGGGTGAGGATAGAGGGTGGAAATGGGGAGTTTGGGGAGGTGAGGAGGGGGAAGGGTGAGAACGTGGGATGGGGAGGTGGGGAGAGATGTAAGAGTGGTGGGAGAAGGGTGGAGAGAGGATGGGAAATGGGGAGGGTTTAGTGGGGAGTGAGGGGTGGGGAGGGGCAGAGGGGCGGAGGGGGAGACAAGGGGAATAGTGGGTAGGGAGGGGTAGAAGGGGAAGAGTGGAAGGGGATGAATGGATGGGGATAGAGGGCGGAGGTAGGAGGAGGGAGTGGGAGGAGATGGGGAGGGGCGAGGAGAGGGGGAGATGGAGAGGGGTGATGAGGGAGGGGTGAGGAGAGAGGGGTGAGGAGAGAGGGTGAGGAGAGAGGGGTGACGAAGAGTGGTGAGGAGAGAGTGGTGAGGAGAGAATGGTGAGGGGAATAGGGAATGGGGGAGAGAGGGGAGGAGAGAGGGGTGAGGGGATGGAATGAGAGGGGTGAGGAAAGTGGGTGAGGGAGAGGGGGGAGAAAGGAGTGAAGAATGAGGGTGAGGGGAGAGGGTGAGGAGCGAGGGGTGATGAGAGGGGGAATGAGGAGGGGGGGGCACAGGGGGGAGGGGAAGGAGCAGGCGGGGAGAGATGAGGGAGAGCGGTAAGATGGGGAGAGAGTTGGGCGGGGAGGAGAGGGGGGGGAAGGGGTGGAGAGAGAGAGGGGATGGGGAATGGGGAACGAGCGTAGGGGAAGGGAGGGTTAGGGAATGGAGGTTGTGGGAGGGGCGGTGGAGGGGGAAGAGGGTGGAGCAGGAGAGAAGGGGTAGAGTGGGGAGGGAGGGGGACAACATTTGGGGGAGGGGTGGAAGGGCAGAGGGATGGGATTGAGGGGAAGAGGAGGAGGGAGAGGTGGAGGAGATGGGGAGAGAGGTAAGGAGAGGGGGAGATAGAGAGGGGTGATGAGAGATGGGTGATGAGAGTGGGGTGAGGAGAGATGGGGTGGTGAGAGGGGTGAGGAGAGAGCGGTGGGTAGAGAGGGATCAGGAGAGATGGGTGAGGAGATTGTGGCGAGGAGAGAGTGGTGAGGCGAGAGTGGTGAGGAGAGAGGTGTGAGGAGAGAGGGGTGGGGGAATAGGGAATGGGGGGAGAGGGGGAGAGACAAAGGGATGAGGAGAGAGGGGTGGAGATGAGAGGGGTGAGGACAGAGAGGTGAGGGGAGAGGGGTGAGGAGAGAGGGGTGAGGAGAGAGGGTGTGAGGAGAGAGGGGTATCGAGGGGGGAGCGGGGGTGAGGAGATAGGGGGAGACGGGGGAGAGGGAGGTATCAGGAGGGAGAGAGGGGGGGAGAGTGGTAAGATGGGGAGAGAGTGAGGAGGGGAGGAGAGGGGGGAGAGAATGGGGAAGGAATACAGAGGAGGATGAGGATGGGAAGAAGGGGACATGAGCGGGTAGGGTGAAAGGGAGACGGGGTAGATGCGCAGAGCGGTGAGGAGAGGGGTAGATGGATAGCAGAAGGAGAGAGGGGTGGGAGAGAGATGGGAGGTGGAGGTGAGAGGGGGAGAGGGGATGGGTGAGAGGGGGTGAGCAGAGAGGGTTTGAAGTGGGAGAGGGGGTGAAGAGCGAGTGGTGAGGAGAGAGGGGTGAGAAGGTAGGGTAGGGATGAGGGGAGAGAGATGAGGAGAGGGGTGAGTGGATCGAGGGGTGACGTGGAGAGGGGTGAGGAGAGGGTCAGTGGATAGGTGGAGACGGGAATGATAGAGGAGGTGAGCGGACAGGGGGTGATGTGAGATGGGGAAGTTTTAAAAAATATAATTGACCAAGGGCAGTTTCCCCATCGCGAGGGGGGGTTGCTGCTTCCACATGAACACTAACAATCCCCCCCATCACACAGGAGGTTAGGGAGGGGGGGGTAGAAAGGGGAGAGAAAGAGGAAGCACACTAAAGGGGAGCTACAGAGGGGGAGGGGGGAGGTGGAGGGAGAGGGGGAAGAGGAGAGAGGTGGAGAGAGACTGGGGGGGAGAGAGCGAGAGAGTGGAGGGGAGAGAGAGAAGAGGGAGTGAGAGAGAGAGAGGAGGGGAGAGGGAAAGTAAAAGGAGAGCGAGATAAAGGGGAGAGAGTAGGGGAGAGAGATGGGGAGAGAGCGAGGGGGTGAGAGAGAAGGGAGGAGCGATGGAAAGGCAGGTGGTGGAAGAGAGGGAAGGAGAAGCGAGAAAGAGATCAGAGGGAAGAGAGAGAGTATAGCGAAGAGGGGGAGGGAGGAGAAGAGGAGTGTGTAGTTGGAGGGGAGAGTTGGACGGGAAGAGTTAGAGAGGGAGGGGTGGTGGGGGAGAGAAGAGGTGGGGGGAGAGTTGGGAGGATGCGAGGGTGGAGAGGGGGAGTAGAGGGGAGGTGGAGTGGGGGTGGAGAGGGGGTGGAGAATCGGAGTTGAAGGTGGGGGAAGGGGAGAGTTGGGTAAGGAGGGGGAGGGCAAGAGGAGCGATGAGATAGGGTGGTAGAGGTTGGGGGGACAGGGGAGGGGAGAGGGGGAAGGGGGGGTAGATATTGGGGATTGAGAGTGGAGGGGGAGAGAGAGGTGGGGGAGAGAGAGGAGGGGGAGTGGGATAGAAGGGGAGAGGGAGATAGAGGAGGGGGAGAGAGATACAGCAGTGGGAGAGAGAGGAGGGGTAGAGAGACAAGGGGAGAGAGACACTAAGCTGGGGGGTAGTGTTACGTGTGAGGAGGATGCTAGGAGGCTGCAAGATGACTTGGATAGGCTGGGTGAGTGGGCAAATATATGGCAGGTGCAGTATAATGTGGAGAAATGTGAGGTTATGCACTTTGGTGGCAAAAAAGGAGGGTCGACTATTATGTTAATGGTGGCAAATTAGGAAACGGGGAGATGCAACGAGACCTGGGTGTCATGGTACACCAATCATTGAAAGTAGGCATGCAGGTGCTGCAGGCAGTGAAGAAAGCAAATGCGGTTAGCATTCATAGCGAAAGGATTTGAGTATAGGAGCAGGGAGGTTCTACTGTAGCTGTACAGGGTTTTGGTGAGACCACACCTGGAGTATTGCGTCCAGGTTTGGTCTCCAAATCTGAGGGAATACAGTCTAAGAAACAAGGGGGGGGGGGGGCATTTAGAACTGAGATGAGGAAACACTTTTTCATCCAGAGATTTTTATATCTGTGGAATTATTTGCCACAGAAGGCAGTAGAGGATGACTTTAAAATAAAGTTAAATGGAGCTCTACACGCTAGCGGAATCAAGGGATATGGGGAGAAGGCAGGCACCGGTTACTGATTGTCCATGATCAACCATGATCACAGTGAATGGCAGAGCTGGGTCGAAGGGCCAAATGGCCTACTCCTGCACGTTTTTATGGTCTTAGTGTTTCTATGTGATAAAATCATTAATGGTGTTTGAGATTCAGGCCTGCTGCACATCTGTGGGATAATGGCCCAGGGATCAGTAGGAGGAGGTGTCTGACAGGTGTCACCTGGCCACAGCCCGGTAGACCTCAGCGCGCCAGACTACCACGGCACCTTCTTTGTCGGATGGTTTTATTATAATGTCAGGGCTGCTTCCAAATGAGCGGAGGGCTGCATGTTTAGAGCGGTGAGGTTGGGATAATTGCGGGTGCTTAACAATATACGCTGCCTCGGGAATATAAAGTGTTGTTTAGCCCAGAACTTCGTCCAACTGAACGGGAGTATGCCTGACGTCATCCTTCTCGGTCCCTCGGACTCAATCAAAATGATAGCAGGCAGCCATGGAAGCTTTACCCCATTACTCAAACCTCACATCAAAAACGTCGGCGTGATATTTGACTCAGCATTGAAATTTGACAAACATGTTAAAGCAACTGGACCAAAACGGCGCAGCGAGACTCCTGACGGCCACCCGAAAAAGGGACCAATTCACCCCGATCCTGTCCTCTCTCTACTGACTCCCTGTGCGGTTCTGAATACATTTCAAGATCCTCCTTTGTGTCTAAAAAGGCTTGCCCATACCTACATCAAACGTCTGCTACCTACCACACCAACTCCTTGTCCCTCAAATCGGCCGACTTGGGGTCACTGAACATCCCGCTGTCTAGGCAAAAGCTCAGGGGCGACCGCGCCTTTGCGGTTGCAGCCCCTGGACTGTGGAACAACATCCCTCTTCCCATCAGAACTGGCACCTCCATTGACTCCTTTACGTCGAGACTTAAAATTCATCTGTACGCCCAAGCCTTTCTTGATGTCCTCTGAGCGAGAGCTATATGTAAGTAGTGTCGTATGTAATTAATCTATAACCTCTGTTGTATAACGTTAGTACCTCCACCAATGTAAAGCACTGTGGCCAACGAGAGTTGAATTTTAAATGTGCTATGTAAATCAAATTGACTTGACTTGAGTGACTTGACTTGAAAAGTTGTCACCCCGGAAGTTGAGAGTGTATTAGGCCGTTCTGAGCGGTTCTCGAGCAGGGGGACCGGTAGAGACAGAATAAGGGGTCACCACTGTGTGGTGCGGCCACCTTCCCTTAGAGAAGGGCGCGAAGGTGGAGGCGACTCAAGAAAAGCTCTGCCTCGTGGCAGACACGGACAACTTTGAAGTGGGGGCGGCTCGGAAACAAACGTGAGGCCTCGGTTCAGGATAGACCGTTCCGTATCATAAAAGGGGAGGTCAGGAAGGATGGTGGAGATACGACAAAGGCGTGGCTTGGGGTGAGAGGAGTTCCGGGGAGTGGACAAATTCCGAGGCGAGATCTGGTGAGGGGGTGGTGGGTTTTATGATAATAGGAGGCGTGAGGAATATTGTATGCGTGGGGCGTGGTCAGGGTAAACTTGTTAAAAGAGGGGGAAGGACAAGATCCCTGCGGTCATCTCCCTCCTAAACAGGTATACCATTTTGGATACTGTTGAAGGAGATAGCTCATCAGGGGAATGCAGCAGCAGCCAAGTTCATCGCACCATGGGTGGCTCTGCAGCACATGAGGGGGGAAAAAAGAGGGGAAGGGCAATAGTAATAGGGGATTCAATTGTCAGGGGAATAGATAGGCGTTTCTGCGGCCGCAAACGAGACTCCAGGATGGTATGTTGCCTCCCTGGTGCAAAGGTCAGGGATGCCACTGAACGGCTGCAGAACATTCTGGAGGAGGAGGGTGAACAGCCAGTTGTCGTGGTACATGTTGGCACCAACGATCTAGGTAAAAAAAAGGGATGAGGTCCCTAAAAGGTGAATTTAGGGAGCTAGGAGATAAACTTAAAAGTAGGACCTCAAAGGTAGTAATCTCCGGATTACTACCAGTACCACGGGCCAGTCAGAGTAGAAATAGGAGGAAATTGCAAATGAATACGTGGCTTGAAAAGTGGTGCAAGGGGGAGGGATTCAATTTTTTGGGGCAAACTGGGACCAGTTCTGGGGGAGGTGGGACCGGTACAAACAGGACGGGTTTGCACCTGGAATGGAATGGAACCAATGTTCTTGGGGGAGTGTTTGCTAGTGCTGTCGGGGAGGATTTAAAACTAATGTGGCAGGGGGATGGTACAAGAGCAGAGAGGCAGGTGGGTGTAAAATGAGGGTAGAAGCAATAGGTAGCAAGGTGAAAAGTAAAAGTGGCAGGCAGACAAAACCAGGGCAAAAATCAAAAAGGGCCACTTTTCAGCAAAATTGTAAAAGGGGTAAGTGCGTTGTAAAGACAAGCCTGAAGGCTTTGTGTCTCAATGCAAGGAGTATTCGTAATAAGGTGGACGAGTTGAACGTGCAGGATAGATATTAATGATTATGATTAGTTGGGATCACGGAGACCATGGCTCCAGGGTGACGTAGGCTGGGAGCTGAAACATCCATGGATATTCAAATATTCAGGAGGGATAGAGAGAAAAGGGAACGGAAGTGAGGTTAGCGTTGCTGGTTAGAGAGGAGATTAACGCAATGGGAAAGGAAGGACATTAGCTTGGAGGATGTGGAATCGGTATGGGTAGAGCTACAAAACACTAAGGGGCAGAAAACGCTGGTGGGTGTTGTGTACAGGCCACCTAACAGTAGCAGAGAAGTTGGGGGATGGTATCAAACAGGAAATTAGAAATGCGTGCGACAAAGGCAAAACAATTATATTGGGTGACTTCAATCTAACATATAGATTGGTTAATCAAATTGGCAGGGGTGCAGAGGAAGAGGATTTTTTGGAATTTATGCGGGATAGTTATCTAAATCAACATGTAGAGAGGAACCAACGAGAGAGCAGGCTATTTTTAGACTGGGTTTTGAGTAATGAGGAAGGGTAGTTAGCCGTCTTGTTGTACGTGCCCCCTTGGGCAAGAGTGACCATAATAATAGGTTGAGTTCTTCATTAGAATGGAGAGTGACATTGTTAATTCAGAAACAATGGTTCTGAACTTAAAGAAAGGTAACTTTGAGGGTATGAGACGTGGAATTGGCCAAGATTGACTGGCAATTAATTCTAAAAGGGTTGACGGTGGATATACAATGGAAGACATTTAAAGACTGCATGGATGAACAAACAAAAATTGTTCATCCCAGTTTGGCAAAAAGAATAAATCGGGGAAGGTAGTGCATCCGTGGATAACAAGGGAAATCAGGGACAGTATCAAAGCAAAGGATGATGCGTACAAAGTTGCCAGAAAAAGCAGCATACCAGAGGACTGGGAGAAATTCAGAGACCAGCAGAGGAGGACAAAGGGCTTAATTAGGAAAGGAAAAATAGATTATGAAGAAAAACTGGCAGGGAACATAAAAACTGACTGCAAAAGTTTTTATAGATATGTGAAGAGAAAGAGGTTAGTTAAAACAAATGTAGGTCCCTTGCAGTCAGAAACAGGAGAGTTGATCATGGGGAACAAGGATATGGCGGACCAATTGAATAACTACTTTGGTTCCGTCTTCACTAAGGAAGACATAAATAATCTGCCGGAAATAGCAGGGGACTGTGGGTCAAAGGAGGAATTGAGTGAAATCCAGGTCAGTCGGGAAGTGGAGTTGGGTAAATTGAATAGATTAAAGGCCGATAAATCCCCAGGGGCCAGAGAGGCTGCATCCCAGAGTACTTAAGGAAGTAGCTCAGGAAATAGTGGATGCATTAGTGATAATCTTTCAAAACTCTTTAGTTTTCTGGAGTAGTTCCTGAGGATTGGCGGGTAGCAAATGTAACCCTCTTTTTAGAAGGGAGGGAGAGAGAAAACGGGGAATTACAGACCAGTTAGTCTAACATCGGTAGTGGGGAAACTGCTAGAGTCAGTTATTAAAGATGGGATAGCAGCACATTTGGAAAGTGGTGAAATCATTGGACAAAGTCAGCATGGATTTACGAAAGGTAAATCATGTCTGACGAATCTTGTGGAATTTTTCGAGGATGTAACTAGTAGCGTGGATAAGGGAGAACCATGGATGTGGTATACTCTGGACTTCCAGAAGGCTTTCGAGGAAAAGGTCCCACATAAGAGATTAGTATACAAACTTAAAGCATACGGTATTAGGCGTTCAGTATTGATGTGGATAGAGAACTGGCTGGCAAATCAGGAAGCAAAGAGTAGGAGTAAACGGGGTCCTTTTCACAATGGCAGGCAGTGACTAGTGGGGTACCGCAGGGCTCAGTGCTGGGGACCCAGCTATTTTACAATATATATTAATGATCTGGATGAGGGAATTGAAGGCAATATCTCCAAGTTTGCGGATGACACTAAGCTGGGGGCCCCATGGGGGGGGTTAATTTTTTTTTTTTAGGCTGTGAGGAGGATGCTAGGAGACTGCAAGGTGACCTTGGATAGGGCTGGGTGAGTGGGCAAGTGTTTGGCAGATGCAGTATAATGTGGATAAATGTGAGGTTAGCCACTTTGGTGGCGAAATAACAGGAAAGCAGACTATTATTTAAATGTGGTGGCCGATTAGGAAAAGGGGAGATGCAGCGAGACCTGGGTGTCATGGTACACCAGTCATTGAAAGTAGGCATGCAGGTGCAGCAGGCAGTGGAAAAAAGCGAATGGTATGTTAGCTTTTTATAGCAAAAAGGATTTGAGTACAGGAGCAGGGAGGTTCTACTTCAGATTGTACAGGGTCTTGGTGAGACCACACCTGGAGTATTGCGTACAGTTTTGGAGGTTTCCGAAATCTGAGGAAGGACATTATTGCCATAGTAGGGAGTGTGCAGAGAAGGTTCACCAGACTGAAATCCTGGGATGTCAGGACTGTCTTATGAAAGAAAGACTGGATAGACTCGGTTTTATACTCTCTGGAATTTAGGAGATTGAGAGGGGATCTTATAGAAACTTACAAAATTCTTAAGGGGTTGGACAGGCTTAGATGCAGGAAGATTGTTCCCGATGTTGGGGAAGTCCAGGACAAGGGGTCACAGAGCTTGTGAAAAGGGGGGAAATCCTTTAAGACCGGAGATGAGAAAGACTTTTTTTCACACAGAGAGTGGTGAGTCTCTGGAACTCCTCTGCCACAGAGGCAGTTGAGGCCAGTTCATTGGCTATATTTAAAGAGTGAGTTGGATGTGGGCCCTTGTGGCTAAGGGATCATAGGGTATGTAGATGAAGGCAAGGTACGGGATACTGAGTTGGATGATCAGCCATGATCAAAATGAATGGCGGTGCAGGCACGAAGGGCTGGAAATGGCCTACATCCTGCACCTAAATTTCTATGTTCTATGTTTTTCCTGTGAACCACAACTACTGATACTTTCAAGAGAGTGGCTAAATAGGGACTTCATGATCGCGGAATCAGGGGAAATGGGAGAATGCAGTAACGATGTACTGAATGGGTTTTGAACAGCCAGTGGTCACATTGAATGGCGGTGCTACCTCTAAGGGCAAGAATGGCCTACCTCCTGCACCTATTGCCTATACAGATGTTCCGTGAGGAGTGCGGGCGCAGGTAGGACCAACAGAATCAGACCTACTAAAAATTAGTTTAGATCAAAGTTGGATCATTGAAGACTGAATAGTATGAATGTATTAAGGGGAACAAGGAAATGGCAGATTAGTTGGAACAGAGTATGATGCGTCTTTCACTAAGGAGGTACGCAGCAATCTTCCTGATAAATTAATGGAGAATTGGATCTGGGGTGGCGGAGGAACTGAAGGAAATCCACATTAGGCAGGAAATAGTGTTTGGGGTAGACGGATGGTACTGAAGGCAGATAAATCGCCAGGGTCTAGATGGTTGTGCAATCCAGGTATTTTAGGAAGAGTCTCTAGAAATTGTGGACGCAATTGGTGCTCATTTTCCAATGTTTCCTGTACATTCAGGATCATTACTGTGGATTGGAGGGTAGCTAATGTATCACACTGTTTAAGAAAGGCGGGAGAGAGAAAAAAGGAATTAGGGGGGATCTTACAGAAACTTACAAAATTCTTAGGGGTTGGATAGCTAGATGTAGGAAAGATTTGTTCCCGATGTGGGAGAGTCCCGAACACGAGGCCCACAGTCTATAAGGGATAAGGGGAAACAAGCGTTTAGGACCGCGATGAGGAAAATATTTTTCACACAGAGAGTGGCGATCTCTGGAATCTCTTGCACGGAAGGTAGTTGAGGTCCGTTCATTGGCTACAAAGTGATCGCGTGAATGGATTGAAGAGGCAGGTACAGGATATACTGAAGTCCGATGATCACCATGATCATATTGAATGGCGGTGCAGGCTCGAAGGGCCGATTGGCCTGCACCTGCACCAATGTTCTATGTTCTTTGTTTCTATAGACTTGGCTAGGCTGCATCGGTGGTGGGAAGATGCTTAGTCAATCCATAAAATATAAAAAGCAGCACATTTGCACAGCAGTGAACATAATTGGTTTCTAGTCAGCATCGGATTTACGAAGTAAACAGACATCATGCTTAACTAATCTTCTGGACTGTTTTGAGGATGTATCTAGGCGAATGGCAATGGGAGCGAGTGGATGTAGTGTACCTGGATTTCAGAAACAATTGATAAGGCCCTACATAGGAATTTTACTTAGAGGAGCTCACGTGAGTGACTTCGTGAAAGACCACTGCCAGGAACGCTATGCGCTACATATCGTCGAACGCATTGCGGAAGCGACAGTCGGGAGAGCGCCGCACCTCCACGCGAATTTTTGAAAAATTACGGAAGGTAATTCTTACCTTTCTGGTGATCGTGGCGACTCGGTGCTAAATATCTTATTTCCAGGAGGAAGCACATGGAGTCGCGCGGCTAAAGGATAGGAAGAGGGCGTGAAGCGAGGGGAGAGCAGCAGCTGATACCGCTGCTGTGGAAGCAGCCAGCAGCGTGCCGTCTCTCCAGGGCTGCAGGTGCAGCCAGAAGCTGCCGTCTCTCGCCGCTACAGATACCGCAGGAGCAGCACCGCGGTCGGCGGTCAAAACACCCGGAAGTCGGACGGGTCCCGTTGACTCGGCTGGGTCCCGGACCTGAAGACACCCCGTCACAGATAGCGACGGCGGGGCTCTTTCCCGCGGGAGCGGGTGGGGAGCAGTGCTTCCACAGCGTGAAACCTCTATGCAGGGGCAGAGTCACAGTGGGTCTCCTTCGGCAGACCACGGCAGGATCCTTTCAAGAACTGCCAAAAATGTCTCACCCTCCTTCGCAGGGGAGCCTTAGGGTCAGGCTGGGCTGACCCTGAAGAAAGGTGCAATGGCTGACAGTCAACTGTGGAGGGGTGCCAGAAGAAAAGAGCAGCAGAAATATGTGGGACACATGCTGTACCAACACAAGAAAGGACTGCCTATACCAAGCTGCAAGCCAGTAAAAAATACATGGCTACAAACCTGCTACAGAGCAAGCCATTAACTTTATTGGCTGGGAAGTACAATTGCTCCAGAGAAACTCAATTTCTCTTAAAGTACCACATCAATGACCCCATCTGGGGCAACAAGGAGCCCATCTATAAGACCAGAGGTGAAAGCTCCATGAGGAAACTGCTGGCTGCTAAAATCACAGCATACCAGGACAAACTGATGGTTGATTTGCCTGAAGAGTTTTATTGATGCACTAGGCAGACTGTGTAAATACTCATGGAGATTTACAGTACAGGAAGAGCATCATCGAAGAAGTGCGGAATTATGCAATACAAGTAGCACATACAAGGCGGTGCCGCAAAATTGCTGTTGGGGGACATCCCGAAGCAGGTGAAAGACCTGCAATGAGGAACCAAGGCTTAGGCCTGATCAAGGTGCCAAGCACCTCTAAAACCCACGATCAACAGCGGCAAGCACCCCCTACACAGCCACCAGACATCGGTGCTATGGAAGACCATCTGGTGGTGAAAGCTCGAAAGCCGGCCCACATGCACAGCGGTCTTTCCAGACCATGGGCCGGCCCAGCCCGGCCTTCATGGAAAACGCGCCAATCCCACAACGCAGGCAGCAATACAATACCAGAAGAAAACAACTGCGGAGACAACCCACAACCAACACCGTAACCATGGAGGAGTGGGTCTGGTTGTCTTAAACAACATTGCATGTCCGATTCATTAAAGTTGGGGTGGAATGGGGGGTTTGCACTTGTTTCATCATGTGTGGCTGCACTTTTACCTCTAACTTTTACATACTCGGAAGTATATCAGAATTACAAAATTGTGAATTGTATACGAACTACCGTCACCAGTTCAGCATACCGCCTAGCAGGAAGTTCATACTCAACAAAAGAGAGAACACAGGCCATGCTGAACTGTTAAGACTAAACACAAAAGGATTGAAAAACAATAAGAGAATTTCAAGAGTTTCGTATCAAATATATTTGTAAAAAACTAAAAAGATGGCGGTTGCCGTTTTTAAAATAAATCATTACAGATTGACCGAACTAAATACTTTCCGTTCAAATGCCCATTCAACATAGACACGTTGTCCACACACGAGGGTCATCGTAATACCTGAAATTTATCTGGATGGGACAGCAATGGCAGTATGCCTTATCCAATGGTTGATCATCAGCACCCCAGGCTATTACACATTTTATTAAAACCAGCTTAGCATACTTAAAGAAACATAACCATACGTCATGGGCTTACCTTGATGATATTCTCATCTAGTAGTGAAAATTGGAGCTGGCTACATTGGTGGTATCAGCCCAACAGAGAGGTTAACCCCCCCGTACATCGCAGATGAAATCAAAATTGTAACCCTCCACTACCATGGATTATTTCGGGGTTCTACTATTGACTCATGTTCAATGTCTATCACCTTGCACGAAACAGAGTGACGAGACTTGATGGAGTATGCAAAAGCCCTCACTGGCATCAGGGAACCATCCATTCGACAAGGAGCAAGAGTGGATGTGGAATTGGTTGGCTGCGTTCCACAGCAACAATTTGGGAACACTCCATTATTAAACCTGGAAGAGCGAAATCTTAGCTCTCTAAACTCATACAGGCCATTTCCAATAGGCCTATGCAACTACCAAAGGGAAAGTTAATTAGAATAAACTGGGTGGATAGAAATGTTTCCCAAATATCCTAACCCATTCTATATCCCAAGGTACATTACAGACTGATGCCAGTGCTAAAGGTTGGGAGCAACTAATAACCAACCGCAAGTTGTGGTGGCAGATAGTGCACAAAATTATCTGTTTAAAGCACTAGGAATTAATTAGCTAGAAATGGCTGGGAGCGTTCATGACTCATTGCCTACTGTCTCATAGAAATATGAGCACCATTGCATGTACGGTACAGATTGATATACCACACTGGGGGCCTATAATAATCATATGGTGGAAATAAAGTCGATATCATGTGATGAATTGGCCTAATAATATCTGGGCAATGAGTCTGGGGAGAGAGAATATTTGGATCTCAACCACTTACCTTCCAGGTAGCGAAAACAGTGGCAAGACATACAGGTCACGTAAATTCAAGCGACAACAATTAAATGGATGTTTGGATCGAAATAATTTACAGATATTATAGACCGGTATGGACACCAGATATCGACCATTTTTCTATCCGGACTAAATTCACCAACTCCAACATATGTTGCTTGGAACCAGACCCAGGGGGGCAGCAGCGATGGGACATTTCTCGCTGCACTTGGGGGGGGTGGGGGGGGGGGGGGGGGTTTGTTTTGCTATGGCATATTCCCTTCTGCCTCATCAGGCAGTCTTACAATAATTAAACAAGAACGCCGCCAACGGGTAAACCGTGGTTCCCAACAGTAAGAAAGATGGTCTCAGAACCATGCATCTGGATCAACAACGGCCAAGGAGGTAATACTATCTCTCTATG